>OY015313.1:52446817-53672794 GCA_955612985.1 Cheilosia scutellata | reverse complement strand
TTTTTTAAGAAATAGAATAGTAATCATTCTGTAGCACAAAGTGACTAGAGGCGAATGATCCTTCAATTCAATGTATTTTTTTTATATTTCATGTGGGGTAAATTCAAGAATAAATTAAATAGACAATAATAATAACGAAAAACAGGGAATATAACGTTACAAACATTTTAGATATACTACATAATTAACAAATTAAATGGCTGTATTTACAAATGTTTTGACTGTAGAACTATCCATACTAAAGAGAAATTTTTTTACTTCTCTGAGAAATAAAGTGGGCTCTACTATCAGTCTGACTTCGATTGGTAACTTATTAAAAAGCCTTGGTGCTGTCGCAGTATAAAATTTTAAACAATGAATTTTATTTGAAATTGGAATGTTAACGATTGCCATATGATTTACTAAATAAGAAGTAGTCAGCCTATTCGGCAAAATCTTTTATCCATTTTTCCTGTTACATATTCTTTTATGAATTTCCATACAGTTCGAACTGTCAAAAAATATTTTACGATCTCCAGAATTGGTATTCTGCGTGCAAAAATTTTTTTATGAATTCTGTTATAAATCATAACAGAATAAAATACTGAATTTTGTGTCTTTTTTTCATAAAAGATTTTTATTAATTAGAAAATTTTTGATTGAAATGGATATCTATATAGTTTTTCGTCAACGAAATGTTTACAAAAGAAGACAAATGTAATAAATGTGCAGGGACCTTGACGTGTGCGCAATCGTATAAGCGCCGGTGAGAAGGCTTAATGTTGCAATGACTCAATGGGCTATGCTGTCGGAGGCGATAGTCGTCTAAATGGTCACCCATGGCAGACAGGCTGTTGAGGAGCAACTAACTAAGAACTGCCTACTGCCTATCAAATCTCGAATCTAATGTTAATGTGGAATAGCAAATATGCTGAGGGATGCGTGGCTAAGAGAGTGCTTTGTCGCTAATATGCGGACTCCGAATACCAGGTGATCTTCGGTTTTAAACCAGCCTTCCTGTGCCGTACCGGGCTCCGGCATTGGTGATGTTTCTTTCCCGGATACTCGTGGGATCAATATTTCGAACCAAATAAATAAAAACTTACAGACTGATGCCTCTGTAATCGCATCAACCTCTGGCCTTGTTGTTGGGCAAATAGAATAGCAAACAGATCGTGCAGCCACTGGGCTCTCGATGGCCAACAACCCTTGTGGTATAGAGCACACGACCACAACTTCTCTGTGTCATGTGGACTCCATCCAAACATTAACGATTTTTTGTATTTGCAGACATTGGGAAATCAACAACAACATCAAAAATCAAAGCTATATGGAAGAGATTGAGAACTCGAAGTAATTTAAAGATTCACAAAAAATGGGACCTCCACATCCTATGTTCCTGATTAATACGGGTATATGTAAGAACCTTGAATATTTACGTCTCTGTAATTATTCAATCAGCTTATTTACGGGTTTAGTTTGTCCATTTGCATTGGCGCTATTCTACGATACCCGGAGGCCCAGAGCTTAGCTTCAATGAGGGCCGAGGCCTGTACTAATGTCTCTATTACATACATACATACATACATAAACAAGTGGGTATGTACCTAATTGAAAATAATTTAGAAATTTATATTTTTGGTTTAGACGACTTTTAACGAGTTCGAAGGATCTCTCCTTTGAATCCCGAGCTGAGTTTTTCCGATACTTCATCTACCCTATCCTTACGCGATGATTGATATCGTCATCACAGGTTCCTTCACTATTAATCATAGATAAGATAAGATAATTTATTTCGTTTAGAATTTACAATCTGTTATAGCACAATTTACAAAATTTAATACAGAGATATGACAAATTTATGTCTTTCTACTGGAAAATGTTTACAAATAATTTTAAATAAAACATATACTACATCAAAATCGGAGAAATGCTTTTGAGCGGTACCCATTCTCCTCCAAAACATCCACCCACACATCAAGTGCTCGTTGCAGGGAAGTTTGATCATCACTTATGATAGCTCCATCGTAAGCAAAGAATAACTGATGCACTTTTGGGTCCGTCACTTTTCCTTCAAGCAGATAATCACGGACAACAATAAAGAACAAAGGACTTAAGACGCTTACTAATGTACACCGACTTTGATTGGTAACTCGTCTGTAACTCCGGCAAGACATCTCACTCTCGTCTTTGCTCCCTCGTACATGTCCACGATAATCTGTACGTAGGTTTCTGGTAATTGTCACAGTTTCGCGTATCAGCTTTTCCTTTGTACAAAGGAAGAAGATAACTTTCCTTCCACTGATCAGGTATTGGATCGCCTCTCATAAGTTTGGAGATGAAAATCTTGAGCCATTTGAAACCGATGTTTCCTATCTTTTCCCATAACTCAGATGTTATCTCGTCCGGCCCAGCCGCTCTTCGTTTTTTGGAGTCTTTGACTGCCTTCTCAACTTCTTCGACTATAACGCCGGGTACGGCGGAAGGATAGGAAATCCCTGTCCACCCTCGTAAGTATCACAACGGGGCACAACACCCTGCGGTACCATATGAAGAAAATGGGCTTAACAGAAGAAGAACTTTGCAGAGGCTGCGGTGATGAGGGAGCTCTTGAGGACACAACCTACTTCCTATGTCACTGCCCAGGTCTCCAACACACCAGGTATAAATTCCTAGGGAATCACTTCTTCACCGACCTAGACGAGCTTTTGCAGCACATCATTAGACCAGATAATGAACTTCGTCAAATCAACAAGATGGTTTGTATGTAGCAGCACAATAAGTAATTTGAATACAGGGTTATAATGGGTAAGGGACGACCTCTTTCCCCTATGGGCATCACAATGGGTCAGTGTTGACCTGAGTGTGGCACGGAGAAATCCTCGCCAGCCCACAAACCTAACCCTAACCTAACCTAACGCCGGGTACTTCATCATAGTTGGGGACGGCTCTTGGAAAATATATCCGAGGAAACCGTTCGTTTAAAGGCTTTTGTGCAATATTTTTGCATCTTCCACAAGAAGCTGACCTTGAGCACCGTTAATGAACGAATTTTCGGGGCATTTCTCCTCCTGGGCCAATAATGTTTTTAACAAAATTCATTAGGCGTTCTTACATTATGAGTTATGAGTATGGCAGATAAGATCTTGTATGTTGTATATTGAGGAATCTTTTCTTGAAGCCGCTTGGTTCAGGTCCAAAAAAAAGACCTATTACAGCGTTGTCAGGAAGTAATCAGAAGCGCCGATGCTGATGTATTAGGTAAGGTTCTGACCAAAACCTACAAATACGAACTAGGGAACATCTTAATAGTCGATACTGAGAAATCTGCAGACTGTTTAACAAAGACACAGCTGTCATGTATTATGAAACATTCAAACAAACTAAAACTAAACAGGACGGTTATGCACCATAGGCCTAGCTTCTCACAACAATTCGTCTATGTGAGTTTTTATTTTTGGGACGAATGGAAAGTGAAATGAAGTGAGTATAGTCATATCTAAACCTAAGTCCAATAAAACTGAATGAACTACCGATTTTTAAAGATGGCGAAGTTGATTTAGAAGGGAGCATGCACCAGATTCATCTGTAAGTTTGCTCACATGAAAGTATGTCTGATGAATGGAACCTCAGCATCGTTTGTCCAATCCAAAAGAAAGGAAGCCCTCTAAACGGCTCCAACTATAGAGGCATCAGTCTCCTAAACATAAAACACAAGACCCTATACATACGGTGGTTTGTGAACGCCTTAAACCAATTTCCAACGAACTTAGTGCCACCAGTGCGGTTTAGGTCGAGTATCCCAATAACCGACCAAATGTTCACACTACGACAGATCCTAAGAAGTGCAGAATGATAACCTTCACCTATCTGTTGATCAATTAAGGCCGGCCGTATGTGAAGGCATTTATAGAAATGCCTAGATTTGACATCCCTACGAAACTCGTCAGGTTGTACAGAATGACGAATGAGAACACTCACTCTTCCATTAAAATCGAAAACAAACTCACGGAGACCTAAGATGTCATAGAAGAATAATTTAGAAATGGTGATCCACTGTCATGTAACTTTTTCAACATAATACTTGGCCAAAATACAAGGCACTATTTTATATATAGAAACGGAGGTGGGTTTACCGATTTACTAGAATAAAGAAGGGACACACAACATCGACTTATCAGACAGAACGTTACAATCGGCAGCTATAACTTTGAGTAATAAGGAACTTTGTCCGGTGGTTCTAAGTATGTACAATATACATAATATTACTCTATCATTTATATTGTATCAATTTTCAACAAAATGCTTGAAGTCGTTGTTAACGTTATGTTGCGACTACTATTTTGAAAACACAAACATAAAAGTCTAATCAGTTCGCTTTTTGGGATTAGTTTCGTCCAAAATTGATCCCCTTTCATATTTAGCTGAACCAACAGTAAGTCTGAGTTTAAGTATCGCTCGAATAAGTATGTAACCAATTGGACTTAATGTCTATACTACTCAGTCTCTCAACGCAATGCAAGATAAATACTGTCGTGTCGTGTCTTGTTCCAACAATCAACATTTTTACTACGTAGTTTGATATTTACCTAAGTAGTATTGGCGTCAAATGGCTTCGATTCCAATAAAGGTCTACGTTTCTCTATTTAAAGTCCCTTGCAGTTAAATTAAATTTCAGCTTTGTGTTGAAACTATTGCAAGTCTTGCCTTAGATATTCTTGCTATTAGCCATGTGACCACCAGGATACATTTTTTTACATATTGAAAACACGAAACAAAACCTATTGTTCAGCTGAAGGATTTTAACGTAATCCATTGAAAAATCCTTCTGTACAAACTGTTATAAAAGGAATATAGAGCGCTATGGGGCTCTTGACTGATAGGTACCTTGGCAGCGCCCCTAAAGTTGATGTCTATTACAAAGAGAAAACATTTCATCAAAATTCTTAAAAGCGCACACCTTTCAACATTCATCACTTTCGGGTTTGCGAACCGTATGAGTGACTAATATAAAATCAACAAATATTTGATTAGTAATTCGTTATTCGAATAAGCGAGATAGAAGTCAACACCTACACCTTTGTCAGATTGGTAAAAACAAAAACTTTCAAATGTTTGTGATACTCTCATTGCTACTAGGAATTGGAACTTCTGAAAATAATTATTAGGACATAATTTGAGTACACATTTTTTGTTCTACAATAATAATTGTTGTTTCTTACCTAGGTACTTTTATTGAACATAATTAAATGTTTGAATGTTGTTGTCAGCGGGTGTAAAATATATTCTGTTTGCGATATGAAACACGCAGCAAACACTGCCGGCCGAAAGTAGTCAACAACAAAATTAATCTTTCCACAATTAATTTTACGATTATAATAGTATAAATAATCCACTTTAAATTTTAACTATCATAGAAGATATAAAGAATTTGAATTAATAGGTACATTATAATTACATTAAAAAATGCTCTTGTTTTTACTTTTTTTTTTGCATGGAATAACAAATAAATTCGGCGTTCGCGTTCATTCAATACTTGTCAAAAAGCCGACGATTTTTTGTATTGTTTCTTTCCAATTCCACAAATTCCAGTTTCCACTAGATCCAGTTTGTTTCCAGTTTGATAGAAATTGGAAGTTGTGTGTCGTGCAGCGTTGCCACCCTAGTGCTATTTTTCTCCGCAGCAGATTCTTTAACTAGAAATTGCAAAAAAATTTACCTATCGCTGTAGATTAATTTTAATATCAAACAAAAACAGTTTATAGGGTTTAATAGTACGTTTACACCGCACCTAAATTCATCATTTCGACTAAATGCAGCATTTCAGGCCAAATGTTCAGCATTTCGCCATATATTCCAGCATTTCGAAATGTTGAATTTCATCGCTGCATTTGCAAGTATGTCAAATCGAACAAACCTCATTTTGATGACTTTTGGGCTCACTGACAAAAAAAACCGCTGTAAAAAAATCCGATGAGGAATTTTTTGTCGTATTTAATATTATTTATTTAAGATTGTACCTATTTAATATGTCTGAATTATCACTTATACTCATGTTTAGATTAATATAATTATAAAATTAATTCTTTAGGTACAAACTACTTCTGATTTCGAAGCATAAAAAACATCAGTGATAATCAAATCTGGTACTAGCTGTCATTTGAAATGTTGAAGTTTCAACGGGAACGCAAAATTGGATTTCGAAATGTTGTCTGCTGAAATGTTGAATTTAGGTGCGGTGTAAATGTACTATAAAATTAAATAGTACGGTCGTATTATTCACTCGGTTTAAAAAGTGGCTTAATTTAGACCGTGGTTTAATTTTTTTTAAAACCATTATACATTTTTAATTTCGTATTATTCACTCGAGTTAAACCTTTTAAACGTCATTTCTTAAACCTGTTGGCAAATAAACCACTTTGATTTTAAACTGCACTCCGACGACCAGTTTACGTAGTTTTTCTGTAGGTTCTGTTTCCATAATATTCACTATTTGCAACTAGCTGGACAGAGTGTTAAAGCGAAATTCATTGACTTTTAAGTGCAAGTGATTGTTTTTGGTTTTTGCACTGGGTAAATAGTAATGGATTGTCTGGAGTTGAGGAAATGATGATGTGCGTCAGGTGGAAGGTGCGGTTCGACGCCCTTACCGCATATACAGACGTGCCAATGCCAAAAGCCAAAGTTGACGATTTCGACGACGTCGATTTCCGTACTTCCGGCTCCAGAAAGAAGCGTTTTGGCGTCTGCGCATCATGGTTTGCGACTGCATCAAAGGCGATATGCGTCGGTATGTTAGCATCTTTCATTAATAATTATTTGTCAATCGGCATATACTAGGTATTTCCCATTTCTATTTCTATTGACCGCAGAGCAAAAATTGCTATCTGATTTACGTATAAATGCTGACCTGCGGTAACGCTAACTTTCAACATACGACAGACGATTATATTAGTATTTCCCTCCCAGTCCCAGTCAACGTAGACGATATGAATACTTTGCCCGAACTGTCAAACGCGAGGTTTAAAATAGTTTTTAGTATTTAAAATAAACCAAAAGCTTAAACCAGATAAACCGAATGAATATTACGAAGGGAGGATTACATTTTTCGGGTTTCAAAACGGATGGTTTAGTCAGGGTTATTTTCATGGTTTAAAAGCCTTTTAACCTCGTATTTAAACCGAGTGAATAATACGGCCGAACTGGCATAATTCATTAAACGATTTTGTTAACAACAATAAAATGTCATTTTACATAAACAACAACATAACTTTACTCTTTATAATTCATTGCTAAGTTTTTTAACAAACTTAATTTTTTTTTTAAATTTAAAAAGTGGCTTTTTAGTTTTTACCCACATTTGAGGGAAATATGCCACTTCCGAATGGTGAAATACTAGTTAAATATTAGTTGGGACATATCAGGCAATTTGCACTTACTTTGCAGGCAGTCCTCGGCGTGCATTCCCACATTGAACCATAATTATCGTAGAAGAACAGCACAAATGGGCCAAAAGTTGTCTGTATCCTCATCGCCACTTGAGGAATCTTCTAATGCTGCCGAAGCGTGTTATCTTTTTGAACGAAGCCTTTGAAAATAATGCGTAAAACAAAGACAAAACGCACAGAATTTTAGATCAAGACACTTCTTGGATATACCTACTTTTATATTTTTTGAATTCGACTACTGTGATTCTCCTCCCTGATAGTACCGAAAAGGTAGGTCGCGGCTTGTCTTTGGTGAAAAAAAGGCGAAAGGTGACCGAAACAGTTTACCAGTTACCACCCCCTTCCAAGTGATGAGATGAGGTTGATTGATGTATCTAGTCAGCTCTTCCAGGTGGTGGTTAGTCTTCGGAGAAGGCAAAGTTGTGACCGAAGTTGGTAGCTTCTGACAGTCCGCCAATAAGAAATCAAGAGGTTTGGAATGAACTTATTCCCAGCCACTTGCAGACTTAATGGGAGAGTTGGTTACGTTTATTGCCCCTTGTAGAAGATGTGAGGATTCCGAGGTGCTATTCCTCTATGACAGCAGAAGATAACGTTTCCATACAATTGCATGTGTTTGTAGACGCTAGCGAAAACGCGATGGCAGCTGTGGGATACTTCAGAATAAGTAACGGTGGATTGCGCCCTAGTTGGCGCAAAAACAAAAATATCGCCGAAACATCCTATGTCTATCCCGCGAATGGAACTTCAAGCTGCGGTAATAGGTACAAGATTGGCTGATGCTATAATAAAGGGTCATAAGATAGTTATTCAGAAAAGAGTATTCTGATCTGATTCGCGCCCAACGTTGTGTTGGTTGCGAACTGATGCTAAAAGATACAAGCAATTCGTTATGTACCGGATAAGCGAAGTGCAACAAAACACTAAGCTTAGCGAATGGAAATGAATTCCAACCAGACAAAACGTTGCAGACGAAGCTACCAAGTGGACGAAGACACCAGCTTTTGATCAAAATAGTAGATGGTTTAAAGCACCTTTATTTTTGTACGAGGACGAAAGCTTGTGGCCAGTGGAACCATTACAAACCGATGCTAAACATAAGGAGGAAATGCGTCCGAGATTCCTACTTTTACACAAGGTGAGTGAGGAACCTGTCATTGAGGTACACAGATTTTCTTCATGGCAACGACTTCTGCGAACAACAGCTTGGGTGATACGATTTGTAGGTAATCTGAGGATTGCAAAAAGATGTGAAACACTATCAAGGGGCGTGCTCAAGTCAGAGGAACATGAGCGGGCTCAGACAATTTTGATAAAAATTTCGCAATACGACATGTTCAATGATGAGATTGCAATACTGTTGAACGGGGGAAGCTTGACAAAGTACAGCGAACTTGCCAAATGTTCACCCTACATAGATGAAGATGGAGTTCTACGGATGAGGGGCGAATCGACAATGCTGACTACGTTGAAGAAGATACGAAACGCCCAATATTAATGAGTAGAAAACATCGCATTACTCTTTTAATATTGGATTACTACCACAGGTTGTACCATCATTGCTGCCATGAGACAGTTATCAATGAAATTCGACAGCGTTTTTGGATTTCTTGTTTACGAGCTCAACTAAAAGCAGTTCGTAGGCAATGCCAGCAATGTCGTCTGTATAATGCAAAACCGCGAATCCAGAAATGGCACCTTTGCCACCTGCGAGACTTGCTGCATATACCAGACCGTTTACTTATGTCGGTGTGGATTATTTCGGTCCAATACATGTAACTTCTGGACGACGATCTGAAAAACGATGGTGTGCACTTTTTACCTGTTTAACAATACGTGCAGTACACTTGGAGATGGCCTATAATCTTTCAACTGATTCTTGCATCATGTGTATTCGAAATTCCATCGGAAGGCGAGGAATGCCAAACCAATTTCAAAGGAGTTTAAAGAGAACTTCGAAAAGCACTCCATGTTGAGTTTCAATGAACGCGCACATCTTTCACTGAAGGATGCCCATACCAACTATTCAACGAACACCTTTATTGTTGTTTGTCTTCTTGTCTTTCGTCTACCTCTTACACGATCAGATGTGGCACATATACGTTTTCCATTACCTTTTGTATTTTAACTTTTAATAAACTGAATTACTTTAATTTACTATTGACAATACATATTGCGTTTTTATATGCTAACAGGGTTATGGGCCCAGTGCCAGTCAATATAAATTAATACAAGTGAATTTCTTTTAAGAGACGTTTTTGCAAATCTGTTGTTCCGCTGTATAAGCGACGAAGTTTTTTTTGTGTGAAAAACTTGATTGATCGTGTTTGGCAAAATGGCGGATGAAAAATTTTCCGTACCGAAATTAAATAATACAAATTGGTCAATTTGGAAATTTCGAGTAGAAAGTTTTCTATCTCGTGAAGATCTGTGGAAAGTCATTGAGGATGAACTCCCAGAAGAGAATTTAAAGACAGACGTATGGAAAAAGGAAGACCGAAAAGCCAAAGGTACAATTATTCTATTTCTTAGCGATAATCAATTACCTTTAGTCAAAAATTGTCGACATGCAAGGGATGTCTGGACAACACTACGAAATAACCATGAGAAAATTTCAAGGTCTGTTCGAGTTTCACTGCTCAAAAAGTTATGCTCAACAAGACTGCCCGAGGGAGGAAATGTTGAGAGGCATTTGTTTGATATCGACGAAACATTTGATAGGCTGGCTGCTGCTGGACATGTGTTGGATAAAGACACGAAAATCTGTATGGTTCTACAGAGTTTACCGG
The DNA here is from genome assembly GCA_955612985.1 of Cheilosia scutellata. Classification (NCBI taxonomy): domain Eukaryota; kingdom Metazoa; phylum Arthropoda; class Insecta; order Diptera; family Syrphidae; genus Cheilosia; species Cheilosia scutellata. Next base: position 53,662,578 of record OY015313.1, on the reverse strand, counting down.
ACTCGTATGAAACTTTGGTTTCGGCGCTTGATAGTCGTTCTGATGATGATGTAACCATAGAGTTCATAAAGTCCAAATTAATCGACGAGTACCATCGACGACTGGAGCGGGGAGGTGAGTCAATGAAACAAGAAAAAGCATTAAAAACCGAAACGAAACGCAGTGTGGAAACTAGGACTTGTTTCCATTGTAAGAAGCCAGTACACCTTCGTTCGAATTGTCGTCATTATTTGGCAAACAAGAAAGGTAAAAAGGAAAATCCTCGTACAAAGGAAAAGGAGGAAACAAATGTAGCGTTTGCTACTGGTCGCGATAAAGCAGTTCCTTGGTTGATCGACAGTGGTGCGAGTTCGCACATGACAAATGATAGACGATTCTTCAGTTCATTGGATGAGTTTGATGGTGCAAGCATTACTTTGGCTGATGGCAAACAAATATCTTCAGCTGGTCGTGGATATGGTGTAATTGTTGGCGATGACGGCAATAAAGGACGTGTCAGAATCACACTTCATGACGTTTTGTTTGTGCCGGACCTAAATGGAAGTCTAATCTCTGTAAGCAAGCTGGTCGAAAATGGTTTTATTGCTAAATTTGATAAAAATAATTGTCGTATAATGGATTCAGCAGGAAAAGTTGTAACATGGGGTAATCGACATGGAAATCTTTATCATCTTGAAGTCATGGAGCAGTCATCTAAGGCTTCAGAAGAAAAGCATCATACAAACTGCCAACATCAATGGCATAGACGTTTAGGTCATCGATATCCTGCCGTGTTAGAGCAGATGAAGAACGAGAATTTAGTTTCCGGACTGGATGTACGAAACTGTGGGCTGCAAGTTGTTTGCGAGTGTTGTTTAAAAGGAAAACTAAGTCGAAAGCCATTTCCTGGAATAGTTCATCGAAAATCGAGCAAATTACTGGATATAGTTCATACCGATTTGTGTGGTCCTATGAGAACACCAACACCAGCTGGAAATAGGTACCTGATGACTATGATAGATGATTTCAGCCGTTATACAGTAGTTTATCTATTGAAACACAAATGGGAAGCTGCAGATCGGATAAAGCAATACGTGCGTCAAGTTCAAAATCAGTTTGGAAGAAAACCAGTTGTCATTAGATCAGATGGAGGTGGAGAGTATGACAACAACAATCTGCGAGATTTTTATATTGCAGAAGGTATCAAGGCGCAGTTTACTACTGCATATTCTCCACAGCAAAATGGCATTGCCGAGCGCAAAAATAGATCTCTCATCGAAATGACAAAATGCATGCTAATAGACGCTGGATTGGAGAAACGATATTGGGGTGAAGCTGTTCTTACGGCAACGTACATTCAAAATCGTTTGCCATCAAAGTCAGTGGATAAAACTCCGTTTGAACTTTGGTATAAGAGGAAACCATCTTTGAAGCATATACGGACGTTCGGCTGTGAAGCTTATGTGCATATACCTGATGTTAAACGCGATAAACTGGACTGCAAAGCGCAAAAGCTAACATTTGTTGGATACTCTGATCAACATAAAGGATATCGTTTTTTGGATCGATCGACTGTGAAAATCGTAGTCAGCCGAGATGCTCGTTTTCTAGAAGATGAAATACGGAAAGCTGATGTCGAAAATCCAGACTCTGATATGGATATAGAGCCTGATGAAGTTCAAATCCGTTTTGTTCCTGAAACGGAAGTGTTTCCAACGGAACGTTTTGATGTTTCGGTTGATGATGATCGTTCAAGTGAGGACCAATTTTATGGATTCGATGATGAATTATCACCCGAGGATCAGGAGGAGTTACCTGCAACAAGACGTTCCGAGCGAACTACTCGCGGAGTACCACCAATCCATCTAAATGATTATGTAGTGGGCAACGCATCTTTAGCTTTAGATGAGCCAAGGAACTACAAGGAAGCAGTTAACATTCCTGAGTGGCAGGAAGCAATGAACGAGGAAATGAAGTCACATCGACGTAATCATACATGGGACCTCGTAAATCTTCCAGAAGGCAGAAAAACAGTGGGCTCGAAATGGGTGTTTAAAATTAAAAGAAACGAGCAGAATGAGATCACCAGATACAAGGCCCGAATCGTTGCGCAAGGTTACACTCAAAAGTATGGTGTTGACTATGACGAGGTATTTGCTCCCGTCACAAAAGTAACAACTCTAAGATCGTTTTTGGCTGTTGCTGCAAAGCATGGAATGCTTGTTAAACATTTCGACGTAAAAACTGCATATCTTAATGGAATTGTAGAAGAGGAGATTTTTATGAAACAGCCACCTGGGTATGAAATTTCCGGAAAAGAAGGATTAGTCTGCCGTCTAAACAAAAGTATTTATGGACTTAAGCAATCGGCGCGCTGCTGGAATCAAACACTGGATGAAGTTTTGCTGAAGCTGAATTTTAAGGCGTCTGCCTCAGATCCATGTTTATACATCAAAAATTCTGGAGGTAAAAAGGTGTTTCTACTCGTCTATGTTGATGACTTGCTGGTGGGAAGCGTGGATGCAGGTGAGATCGATACAATCTATAATGAACTTCAAAAAGAATTTGAAATTACCAATCTGGGTGAAGTAAGGTATTTTTTGGGCATGGAAATATATCGAAAAGACAACATTTTCCAAATTCATCTGCAAAATTACATTAAAAAGCTACTCAAAAACTTTGGTATGGATAATGCCAAGATTTCTAGTTCACCGATGGACGCTGGTTACCTGAAAGTTGAAGACAAGACAGCTTTATTAGACAACAGTACGGTCTATCGAAGTCTGGTCGGAGCATTGCTGTATTTGGCTGTGAACGCTAGACCTGACATATCGGCAAGCACTGCTATCTTGGGAAGAAAGTTTCAAAACCCAACGGAAGCTGATTGGACTGCTGCAAAAAGAGTCCTACGTTACCTGAAGGGAACCATCAATTATAAACTTTGTATTGGTGGTGCTGCGGATTGGAATCTGGTTGGTTACTCAGATGCTGACTGGGCTGGCGATCGAGTTAGTAGGAGATCAACGTCTGGATACGTATTTTTACTTGGAGAGTCTCCAATTTCGTGGGCTAGTCGACGACAGGAATGTGTCACACTTTCGTCAATGGAAGCCGAGTACGTCGCACTTAGTGATGCATGTCAAGAAGTAGTATGGCTACGAAGACTATTACGAGATCTTGGTGAGATTCAGCATAAACCTACATTGATGAACGAAGACAATCAGAGCTGCATATCATTCGTTAATACGGACCGTATTAGTAGGCGATCAAAACATATTGAAACTAAGGAGCGTTTTGTTCAAGATCTTTGTACAACTAATGAGATCAAGTTGGAGTATTGTTCGACAAACGAGATGATTGCGGACATATTTACAAAAGCTCTGGGGCCGATCAAGCAAAAGAACTTCTGCAAGATGATGAAACTTGTTGTGGACTAAAGGACTGTTCATTGAGGAGGAGTGTTGAGTTTCAATGAACGCGCACATCTTTCACTGAAGGATGCCCATACCAACTATTCAACGAACACCTTTATTGTTGTTTGTCTTCTTGTCTTTCGTCTACCTCTTACACGATCAGATGTGGCACATATACGTTTTCCATTACCTTTTGTATTTTAACTTTTAATAAACTGAATTACTTTAATTTACTATTGACAATACATATTGCGTTTTTATATGCTAACACTCCAAACCATCGATAATACAGCTATCGAAGAAACCTTTAACTCAACTGAAACCAAATGGAATTTCAACCCACCAGCAGCCCCGCATATGGGAGACAGTTGGGAAAGATTGATTGGATCTGTAAAAAGAGTGCTCAAAGTAGTTACACACAATCAAGAGGCTCCATGATGAATCACTTCAATCATTTCTAATCGAAGTTGAAGCAATTATTAATTCTCGACCTCTAACCTATGTTCCACTAGAACCCGATGATCAAGAAGCTCTCACACCAAATCATTTTATTTTGGGAACTTCAAATGGGAGCAAATTACCTGGGAAATTTGACGAAAAAGACTTGTTGCTTCGAAAGAGTTGGAAAAAATGTCAACGTCTTTCGGACATATTTTGGAAAAGGTGGGTGCGAGAGTATTTGCCCACATTAACTCGAAGAGGTAAATGGTTTGGACAGACGAAACCCGTGGAAATTGGCAATGTTGTCATTATTAGGCGTATTTTTTTGGGAAGTGAGTATAACAAAACCAAAAGTGAGTATAACCGTTTTGCATGTAAAACCAAAAGTGAGTATAACAAAACTAAAAGTGAGTAGATATACCAGTTTTGCATGTAAAAGTAAAAGTGAGCTAGCTATAGATTCCCAAAAAAATACGCATATTGTAGACGATGAGCTACCAAGAAATTCTTGGCCAAAAGGAGTTGTCGTTAGCACAATCAAGGCAAAAGACGGTCAAGTAAGAAGGGCGACCGTGAAGACATCTACTGCAACGTATAGGTATACGACCTACAGTAAAACTAGCAGTGCTCGATATTACGGGGACTGAATAGGGTGAGACCAGTGGCAGCAGTCTCACAGTGGGGGAGAATGTTGTAAACAGCAAAAAAACAACTAAGCAAAATCAAATCGAAGATAGCTAAAGAAAAATATATTTTATTTTAATATTTTCTAATATTAGAATATTTCATTACGATACAATCCTTGGAAGTGAACGGACCTTCACTTAATTTTTTAGTTCCCAGCAACCAGGGTTCTCAAGAAATTCTTATCTAATTTTCAATCTTAATTTTTGTTCAATAATAAACTTTATTTATATAAAAGGAAATCTATCATTAATAACAGGTATATAGTCGAAAGGGATGAGAGAGGTTTCTCTCACTACTCGAGTCAATATATTCGTATTCGTACATATCAAATTGTTACTATAATTACAATTTCCATTTATTTAAATTTTGTGTATTAAAAAAAATACTTTAACAGTCAGTATTTTATAAATCGTTGTAGTAGACTAGTAGGTAGTAATTTCTATAAGTAATTTCTATATTGAAAAAGTTTTCTTAAAAAATGCAGAAACGTGAAACTTGCTTGAATAACACCGTTCGATATCGTGGTGCCTTTAGATAGCTGGTACATAGTCGCCTATAAAAACCTTATTTCGCAATCGTCAGTATTATTTCGTAATAATATTGAACAAATCAAATCATTCGGTTTCAGTTACATGATTATGTAATCCCTGGTGATGCTTAGATGTTAAATCCGTACCGTAATATGTAATAGGTACATAATGGAAGAACAAGGAAGAGGAAGTATCCTTTTAATTGCTGTTAGTGCATAGAACAATGAAGAAGAAAAATAATGACTGCGATGCGATGCGGTATGTAAAATTCCTGCATTTTTATAGCTTTTAATGACAAAAAATTATTATAATTGTATGTTTTTATTATTATCTTTATTATTTACACATTAATCAATAAATACAAAATAATGAATTAACTTTGGGAGCACAACTTAATACATACATATTTAATACATAATTGTTCTTACGAGTAGGTATACATGCGAGAAAAAAAAGGATATACTAGGTATACTAGTGTATTATATTTATCATTTCCTTTCTTAGAAAATATTCTTACATTTACGTAGAAAAATATTATGATATAGCAGCCAAAAGTCATCCAATGTGTGCATGAGAAACATGCTAGCGCTAGGTGCATATAAAGCGAAAGTAATATCAAATAATGTCAACGGTCAAGGTGTCCTGTCTAGAAATAACCTCTCGCATTTCCCTGTTTTCAATTTTAGTCCCTTCACTGTTTAAATTCTCTCTTTAAAGCTTTATAATTGTGTGTGTATTACTCTTCTAAAATGTAGGTAGCCTAAAAAAAGTCTTATTTAGTTTTTAGATAATTACTCACTATTTAATATAAATGTATAAGTATAAACTCTTTGGAAATGGAATGAATCAGATTATATCTACTTAAAGTAGGCAAAATTCTCTCATTATTCATTATTTAAATAAATTGTTTTACAATAAGGCATATTTAGTTCAACCGTGTATATTAATAAATTATAAGTAGGATAGAAATACAAATTATTTCTAAAATGCCATTATAATGTTATTCGAGGCACATGGTCCAATAAGGTGTAGGTATGTGAGATTAGAAAAAGTGAATTAGGACGGACTAGGTTAGCAAAATTCGTACATAATCAAGCTCCTTTTTTTTTTACAGTGAATAGGAATAATGATAATCTTCGACTTCGACAGTGGTAGAAAATACTTTAATAATTATCTTAAAGTTTTTGTAGGCTTGTACATTTTATAATGCTGTTCCACTTCATCCCTCTGAACGGTTTTAATCATGCTGATAATGAGATGTGTCTAACTACAGTAGCCGTGACACTGAGAGAAAATTGTCGAGTAGTTTTAGAGAAAGTTCATTTTTAAAAAAACCTACATAATAGGTCTGTTTCTTATAGTAAAAATGGAAAAGACTGTCAAAATGGCTGGGTGGGGATAAATTCTCTCTCAAAGAGAAAAACTTACGAAAACGTTAGGGGGCGCTTTTGTAGTACCTAAATCATAAAAAAATGACAGATGCATTTTGTTTTTTTCATAAATTGAATATGAGTATATAAAGCCAATTCAAGTATGTGGAAGAGTTTCTACTACTTGAACTACATGCATTCGAGGTACCTACATTATTTTCCCGCCTTCTGATACCATTTGTATACCAATTTGTTTCTCATATCGCAGGAAATCAAACGACAAATGCAAATAGTCGTTAAACGCGCATGTCCAGCAGCAATAGGACAACAAATTTCAAATCATCTGTCAATTTGCAGGCGACTGACAGTCTGTTTCATTTCTTTACTCAAAGAAATTTGTTGAGTAAGGCGTTCTAGTAAGGTTCTCAGTGGAGGGGTAATATCTTGCTATCTCGAAGCCGCTCTCTTTTACGAATTTTTCAAGTTAAGCAACGACAGTAAAAATGCGGTAAAATTCGTCAGAATTATTAAATATTCGTAAGATTTAGTGAACTTGAAGAACTGCCAGTTCTACTTTTCGATACTGCTTTTAGGCCGTTTCTCTGGCATTTCGTATATAGGTTTCGCCTCATTTGTAATTCTAGTAATGGGTTTTTTGTATATTACTTGAAAAAGTGGGGCAGTCAAACGCCACAAAAGGGTTCGTATACCTACATCGGCGGCTTAAGTCAACGAATTTTATTTCCGCGGTTGGAAATTTTAAAATATATATCTGTTATTAAAAAAAAACATTGTTAAAGGTTGATATAGTCAAAACGGTTTTAACTGAAACACCCTGCATAAAGAATATTTGTTTTAAATTCGACAAGTAAAGCGAGAAGCACCGTATTCGAGATACTATTTGGAAAATTCTAGTACTTTTAAAATGTATTCCTAGAATAGACTTGTGCATCGAATAGTCCATCACTGTTGAGACTTAATTGAAAGAAATGGTCGTATACATTATACATATTACTATCTAGAGATTTTCATATTTTACATCCATTGAATTGAAATAGATAAGTGTCTGAGCTCTGACTCTTTTTTCATTTTTTAAATAAAGTTAGCATTCGGTGAAATTGGCCATTAGTGTTCAAATAACTCTAGCAACTAATGTTTTATAACTAATATTTATCTAAAATATTTGTCTTTGATATGACTTTGGCATTATTATCTGGAATGACGTTGATATTTAGCTTGTAGCCGTGTTGGTATTGGGGATCTTTTTTGACTATCGATAGACTTGCCAACGAGTTGTTGCTGGGGTCTTGGTTCGCGGACGATTTGAACGGATTGTTCGGAGATGTCGCTAATGATGTCTGGTCCTCTTTGTCGTGCTCCATCTCCTCTTCCACTATTATGTCCCCCTCGGCTAGGGTGATTCGGGAACCTTGACGCGGAGTACCGCTTTGGTGTATGATAAATGGTGGCGGTAACTCCGGTGGTAGTGGCAATTGTGGTACCGCTTGAAGTGGATGGCTCAATCCGCCAGTGCTGTTCTGATTGGTTACTTGAGGGCTGTTGTTGTTGGGTGTTGTGGAAGTATCTATCGTCGAGGGATTTTGAAAATTGGAACCCATTGTTGTTTTGATACTGGGGGAAATAAGGTCGAAATTTTTGTTCGTATTCGCTATCGGAATACTGGTCCCGTTTTGCGAGCTCTGCGTTTCTGGTGGAACCACTATTTGAGGTGATAGCTCGAGCACAACAGGTGATTGATTGCTGCTGCAACTGTTGCTGTTCGTTTGTTGGTCGACTGCAGAAACCTGTGACACAATTGTACGGCTGTGATTGTAATTGCACCCTATGTCTTTCCATTTCTCTAAAACAAATATGAATCTAAAAATAACATTCTAGTGAATTGTAAAGTAATGGCTATAAATACCTCCAGCGCTACTGCCGGCATTGGTGAATGGTAGAAGTCGTGAGGGTTGACACATCAATACGGTCTTATAGGCCTTCCTATATTGCTTATTCATGATGACATAAATAATGGGATTGATACATGCTGATAGATATAGCATAATGTAGCCAAAGATATGCCATCCTGGTGAATAGACATCCTTATCAGCTACTTTGACAACTGTGATCGGCAGATAGCACACAACAAATGACAAAAAAATGGCCAGTACCATCTTTGTAATACGCCACTCATTTCGTTTCGCCTTAATGTCACGTTGATCTTTGACTCGTATAGTTTTCTGTGAGGTTCCGTACTTACTGGTTTCAGGTCCGCTTGTGGTACTTAACGAACTTGACGATACCGGCGAAGACACTCTCTTTGCATCTCCATTGGAGCCAGTACCCGATGACATTTGTCGAAGATTATTCGGAATGGAATTCTGCTTGTTGGCATGCTGCCGCAGTCGAATCTCGGATCTGTGGACAACCCAAAAGATCTTGGCGTAACACCCAATAATGATGATGCATGGAATAACAAATGCGATTATGAACAACGCAGTTTTGCTGCTATTCCCATTTATATCGTTCATAATGGAGCACGTTCCCAGTTTGGAGTCATAGCCAAACGTGCCCCATACTCCGAACAAAGTTGGTAGTTGCATTCCATAGGAAAACAACCAACAGAATGCAATCATAGCACCGATCCAGTGGCGCTTATAAATTTTTGCATAGCCGTTATGATGGGCTATCATAACGTATCTGGAAAAAGAGTTATGAGCTACTTGTGTGAGAATTAAACGTTTTGTGGACTTACCTATTGATTGTGATCATCGCAATGCACAGTAGTGACACTCCGATATTGCCATACTGAATAAAAGGTATAAGTCGGCATAGGAAGTCACCATGTGTCCATGTGCCTTGAATGAAACGAAATGCGCTGAATGGGAGAACTATAGCGCAAAATAGACAGTCTGCTAGGCACAAACTTCAAGAAAAATTGTAAATGGTTATTTATTTAAAGTGTGTCAAGTCTTGTTACCTTATAATAAAAGCTGCTGCCACATTTCGGACTTTTGGACATTTAAGTAGAGCCAAAATTGTTAGGAGGTTCCCAAATATGCCAACCATCATTATAATGATTGTCAAAACAGCAGCAAAAGTCAACAATGGCCTTGAAAACCTGAAAGAAAAAATGTATATCTAATAAAATATCGACGTTGGAGAAAACGGAAATTAAATACAGTCGAATTGAAATATAGGTATGTATAGAGATAAGCAAAGGGGAAACATTCTTTCATATGACTGCGAGCGTTAATCTCGAAAAAAAATTTGGCCCCTTCAGTTATTACTACTATAGTCAAATTTTTTGATTGCGCACGGTAGCGCGCAGATAAACATTACATTTTTAATCCAGCCTATATTTACTTTTTGCATATTATTTATGTACACAACGTGATTAGATTCGATATGGTGAGGGTGCCAAAAAAGGCATGGTGATAGATGAAACATTTATGGGAGAACGGCAGTTCTCATATCCTCTCGGCGAACTACACGACATCCACACCACGCCTGGAAGCACACTAACGCTAATTGACCATGCGGCGGGACGTAACATTACTACACCCAGCACACATTTTCCTCACCTCAATATGCATATAGGGGATTACGGCTGTCACAAGACCATCAAACCTGCAACTAAATTAATCACGTATTCCTATCGACTATCGACTTCAGGGTCCCTTCCAATATTTGAACATTTCTAACTGCAAAACATAGACCTGTTGTAGTCAAAGCACGAATGCGGATATTTTTTAGACCCTAGCTATAATAAAGCGGAAAAGTTCTAAATACAGAACTCTAATAATGAAATGTTGAAGAAATCTAATAATAAGCGTTGGGCTTTGCAAGACGACCCTCATGTAACTCTTCGGTTGATCAATTCAATAAAGATTATTATTGATCCACAAATAATAATATTTGGAAATGTTACCAAAAGAATATGTTAAGGTAAGAAGAGCCATACAGAAACCTATGGAGTGTGGAGATGAGGAACAAGGCCACCTTGTGGATATGAACACCATAGACTGTTAAACATTCAACATTAACTCTGACAGCCAAGAATTCCGTCCAATCGACTAAAATGATGTGAAGATAGGAGATAGCAATGTCTTAACTTATTTCTAACTAGTCCTATACATTTAAGGCAGTTGAAGACGGCATAATGGTGAAGGCCATTTATCAACTCATTTCCAAGATTTTGTCGAAGGGAAGTATATCTGAAGAATGGAATTTAAGCAGAAGGACTATATAACACTGCTAAAAAAAAGTGATTAACTGTGAGTAGCCATCAAGAATATGCTCTCAAAAATAAGGGACACACAATATGATGTTTATGTAATAGATACATAGCTATAAAAATATAGTGACCGAACCTCATTTTTGCAATCAACTCCTGGATTCAGAAATAACTACTGCATGAAGTCATGGCAGTTTTGGCAGAGCTAAAAGACGGTAAAGCGCCAGGCTCCAGATAGAATACCTGTCGACCACAACAATTTAAAGAAGCGCTTATATTTCCGATTTACAAAAAGGGAAGCAAAACGGATCCAGGAAACTATCACCCCTATCGTGGAATCCGCCGGGGGGAATTATTCACGGAAAAGAAAATTTTGGTATCGTCAAAATCCCAAAGAGAACAGTTCCCCGTTCGGGAAAATTAATCTTCTTCAATGTTCTTGCTAGAGCTTTGTCAGATTACCCTCCAGATATAATTCCTAAAAGAATTATAAGGCGTGGGGGCTCTGGGATAGGTTAGGTTAGTTGAAGGTGGCAGGCCGCAATATCTATGTCCAGAGAAGGCACATTGTTATACCACAGGATCGAATGATCTAACAACTACCAACAGTGGGCGTCAACCAACAATCGTCTCCAGCCAACACGATCTTTGGCTAGCTGTCTCCAGTTTCGCACGATAAGTGGGTTAAGGTCCCCTTCCACTTGCGTGGGCACCTGAGTCGCGGTCTTCCTCTACTGCGCCGTCTCTCAGTTGCTTTCTTAGCCCAAAGAAACAGCGATTGGTAAGAGTTATTCTTCGTTTAATGTCAGCGCAGGTGTCATTGCTTGAATTCATAGCGGAGCCTATAGGTAGGCATGTGGTTAAGGACTCACCTCAAAGTTACATCTGACTATAGTAACATTCTGTCTGAATGTGTTGGGTATCATTTCTTGATAACAGCACATACAATGTCTGGCCCTCATTGACCGTCAAACCCATCTCCGCCGCCTCCGTCTCAATACTCACGCGCCAGTGACATCACGGTGCGTTCTGCCAATGATGTCGATGTCGTTGGCATAAGCGAGTATAGATGAACGGACTTTTGAAAGATAGTGCTTCTTGTGTTAGCGTTTGAGTTTTGCACTATTCTTTCAAGAACGATGTTGAAGAAGTCACATGACAGCGCATCGCCTTGTCTAAACCCATTTTTGGCTTGAAAGTCTCTGTGAGTTCTTTACCGACCTTGATGGAGCAGCGTGCATTCTCTATATTGTCATCCTGCACAAACGACCGAGCCCATACAATTTCCTGGAATGTCCCTTTGGCCCGGTACCCATATAAGGTACATTTTAAATTGTTCTTCTAGTGCGATTTAATCGAGGCTTGACTATCGGTAAAAATGTTTATATCCCTAGCGGATATAATCTCCATTATTTCCGCCTGTACTAAACCTTCTCTTCACTTATCTTTCTGCTTTGTTTCAAAATCAGTTGTAAGATCTCCCAAGAAGTTATCATCAAAAGTAGAGCTGAAGATTCTCTGTCTTCAAGCATTTTTGTTCGCTCATTATAATAAATTCTCAACTTCTTCACCTTCTTCATTGTTACTTCTTCACCAGACTACTACTACAAAATGAGTTTCACACTTGTTTGTCATTTAATCATCCCACCCTGACCCTATCTAGAGGTAAGGATTCCGAGTCTGGGAAACGCGAATGTGTTCAAACCATCGAAGCATGCAACACTCCGTCCGGAAAAGTAGCTGCTAGACATTGAATACCTACCGCATTCTGGTGTTCGTTATACGCTTTTGGCGACCCACTCTAGCAATATATAGGTAGGTACATAGAAAGCAATCCATTTTGGCATAAAAAAAAAATAAACAAATAGGCGGCGCAACAAGCGGTATAGACACCCAAGGCCTAGCTTCTCGCAACCATTCGTTTTGTGTGAGTTTCTATTTTTTTTTTGAACGAATGGAAGGGACCTACAATTTTATGCCGAGTCCGAACGGCTGAATTGAGAAGCTTTTTCAGGACAGTCATACTCTCGGATGTTTGTCAGACGTTCGCGAGAGGTGCCGCAGTGGAAAAAACCTTAAGTTGTAATTTGAGAGTTTTTCCGGGCATCGAAACTAGGACCCCTCACACAGTAGTCCAACACATTAACCACTGAGCCACCGCGCCTACCTGTCTCGCTTGAAACGTCTTTCATGGAAAGGCATTTATGTCCTATAATAGCACCTACTCCTGCACTACACTTCAGCGTTTACCTTGAGGAACTTTGCTACCAGGAACTCTACTCCAAGTCTACACTAGACGCGTAAAATTGTCGTAGAACTTCAATGCAACTGGTCACCACTTCATTATAGTTCAGTAAGAATTTTCCCACAACATATCATTGAGTTTTCGTTGTCAATGTATCAGCAGTCAGCACTGCGCGAAAGATTAAAGGGTATTATGTACATACAACAACCAACTTCCTTTTATTCTCAAATTAATGCAAACCGCTCAGCCGATCACTTAAAAGTTTGCTTAAATGGGTTCTCTTCATTCTTCCAAACAAATGACGTTCCTTATCAGCAATTGCTATAAAAAACAAATTCTACAAGCGCAATAAATAGGAAACGGCCTATCACTTGCGCGAATAGACTAATGCATTCACATAAGGGGGCTCTATCTACGGCTGTGTTTGTTCAGAGCGGTTCGCCGATGAGTATTATGTCAAAAAGGTTATCTGTTGCGTGCTTATCACTAATAAGACATTTTTCTTCACAGTGCAGTGGTTCCATCAGTCTCTACGATACTCGTTGAAAGCATTTATTCATCCCTTTTGCAAGGGTGAGTCGTGTCAAACGTCGAATGTCGGATAATGAGATTTCGAATTGCCTATTGATGAAGTATGAAGATGATTGATAGTGCTCGGAATATTGAGTTTGAATTTGTCTTACAATAACGTCTCTAAGATAATATTTCCTTTACTTGGAAAACAGCGACTCTGTGCCGCGGTCACAATATACAGTGGGCGTCAATAATGTGAACATGAACACATGTTGTTTTCATACAAGTTTGGAGTTGGGAAACCATTTCTTTTTTTAAATACCCATAAAGTATTTTATTTTATGCCGTCAAAATGAAAACTTTTGGCTTTTTTTAGATCTATTTCAAAAAGAAGACAACTTAAAGGAGCATTGGTGTTCACTTACTTTTGACGCTCACTGTAGTATAGGTAATGCCTACTCCTATTATCGCCCTTTCATGGCACTATTAAAATAAGGATCTAGTCTAATAGAGACGTATAGATTCTCACAAAGTCACAAGCGTAATCATTTTTTAAGAGTTCTAATTTTGGCGGGAATCAAATGACTTGAAACTTCGTGCAATAATACGCCTCTCTAAATAAAGGAGCCTTTGCAGAGCGGTTGTCTTCGCAGATGTTCGTCAGAAGTTCGGCAGTGAAAACAAAACTCAGGGTGTTATTTTTATATTTTTAGTAGGCTATATATATAGGTAAACCTAGCCTAGCCACGGCACTGCCATGAGAAAGTAATTTATCGAATATACTATGTATTTCGTAATTTATTGAGGATGATTTTGACTGTGGATTGATGGTAGAGCGTTTATGATAGTCTTTGTTATTGAAATTTCAATCCCTTGCCGTATTCGATTATTAGTGCAATTCCAGATTGCTTCTTTGTTGGACTATTACATGATCGGCCAGGCCGATGATAACAGTTTACCTGTTTAAATTATTTTTCTGGGGTCTACCCTGATTTGTTAAAAAATGTAGATAATACAGAAAACAATAATTTAGAAAAAAAAAATTTAATGAAAAAATCTCGAATATCAGAAATTTAGAAAAAAAAGATCTCGAAAGCAAAAATCTTGAATTAATATTAATTTTTAAGACAATGGTATAACAATCCATTATTCCATATATTAAATTTCGAAAAAATGTGATTTGATTTCATTACTTTCGGAGTCCATGCAGCTTCTACAGAAGTCATTGGAAGGGAGGCCCAGCCTAAGAGCATGTCTCCCAATAATGCAGTGTCCCGTGATGACACCTGCTAGTGTGCTTATATTGGATCTTTTTTGTTTTACCAGATTGTTGGACCGCTTAAGATCCAGCATGGGCCAGATCTGTTTCGTGATGGAGCACGCGGTGCAGTTTGACCAACTTCGTTTAGTGGCGCTTATAGCATTTTGTTTAATTAAAAGTTTACACGTAGCGAGAGGCATATAGAGATTCTCCTTTTCCGGTAGAATCGACAGAGTTGTGCCATGCCGAGCGAGTTCGTCGGCCCTGCAATTCCCCGGAATGTCCCTGTGGCCCGGCGAAGGTGAATGTTGAATTGTTCCGCCATCTCGTTAAGAGATAAGCGGCAATTGAGGGCGGTTTTGGACTTGAAGATGACCGCATCCAGGGATTTAATCGCGGCTTGACTATAGGTAAAAATTACGATATCCTTAGCGGATATTACATTATACCGTAGCCACGACAGGGCCTCCTTGATCGCCATGATTTCCGCCTGGAACACGCTACAGTGATTAGGAAGAAGGAATGAGATCGTACGATCTAAATCTTGGGAGAAAACACCCCCCCCCCCTACTCCTGTTTCCGTTTTGGACCCATCTGTGTAAAAGCAGACGGATCTCCTGTGAGACACTACATCACTCTCCCAGTCAGTCCTGGAGGATATGCAGGTTTCAAAATTCTTAATAAATTGGAACTGGGGAAGGGTGTAATCAGTATCTTTTGGGATGCATTCTATTTTATCTAGAATAGACGAGTGACCAGTTTGTCGACTAGTCCACAGACGGATTGCTTTCATTCGAATGGCTGCATTCGCTGCCACTTGTTTGCAATAGAGGTCTAGCGGTATCAGGTGGAATATTATGTCCATCGCCGCTGTTGGAGTGGTCCTAAGAGCTCCACTGATGCACACACATGCCGTTCTTTGAACACGACTAAGTTGTTTACAGTGAATAGCCTTTTCAAGAGCGGTCCACCAGACGACGACGCCATACGTGAGTATAGGTCTAATAATGGATACGTAGAGCCAATATGTGATTCGAGGCTGATGCCCCCATTTAGCTGCCAATAGCTTTCTTACAGCAGTATAGTGCCGTGGTGGCTTTCTAAACTCTTTGCAATATATTGGGTTTCCATAGCATACTTTGCTGTCTAGAGTGAGGCCTAAGCACTGCCGTATTGAAGTGCTTTGGTACACAACATTTTTCTAGGGCGCCTGACTGTCTTCGAGAATCGAGATAGTGTTGCAGACCTAAAATTTCATCGCAGCAACAAATCTCCATTAATATCAGATTTAAAGTTGATCGTTAACTTTTCTTACAGTTCAGAACAATGTCGCATGAGTTCTTCTTTATTTTAATTTTTTTAAGTATACGGTGTCCAAAAGAGCATTAAAAAAATCGACTTAAAACATTTTTTTGGATCAGTTATTGGTCCATCAACAGCCTCTTCAACCGATCTACGTTTAATGTGTCTTAATTGCACTACTATGGTTTGAAAAATGGTTGCGTAACAAGTCCCGATGCTAATTCAGATACTGTTACAATGGCTTGTTTGAAACCTGTTTGTCCAAATAAGAGCAACATTTGTTAACCATCTCGGTAATGTCGACAAAATTGATTTTAGGTGACTTACTTGATTTGCTCAGAACGTTGAATTGAAACAAAACGTCGTACCATTTATTATCAGAGAAACAAAAAAAGTAAACTATTTTAGCTGTCCTGCGCTTTATTGGGTAACATCGGTCAAGGAAACCAAAGAATCATGAACATATTTGACTTTTACATAACTGATAACGAACTGTTTTGTCGCTATCAATTCGAGCTTCCCAGCGACAAAGAAAACATCTTCCCCCAAAGAAAACATCTTAAGCGCTCCGGAAGTGTTATTCTAAGCTCATGGAGTAAAAAAATGGAGTATCTGACTAAGGAAATACAATATCTCTATTGTAAAAGTATACCAAATCAAACACGCGTAATTTAGGACTTCATGACTAGGTTTATTCTTACATACTAATACAAAAGTAATCTTAATCTAAGTCTTAAACCTACGGAAGAGCGAATTCATTTACTCGCTGTAGTTGAATGCATTCAGCAATATTGTATCTGCAATAACAGGGTGATACTTAATTCGGGTAGTACATTACATTCTCCCCTCTTTATTATAAATACAATATCAACAAAATGTTTTCTGCTAAATAGAATGTTATACAACGATTACCTACATAATTCAATTATATTTAAGATATTGTAGTCTACTACATAATTCAATTATTATATTTAAGATATCTTATTCATTAGCTTAATATGTACATGTTGTTATTTGTTTCTGTTTGCATATTTGTATTTTAACTGTAGTCTACTACTTCTTCTTACAGTATCAAACAATTTCTTGCTAACTCTACGGCTAATTGCTTTTTTCCTAGGCATAGTATATTTCTGATCTGTAGTCAGGTTTTGAAATTCATTATAAGGGTTAGGAATTCTCATATAAGTATAATTAAACTTTTTCTTCAAATTTATTTTTCTCAATTGATTTACATGTACAATTCTATTTTGCTTTCCAATCATAATAATGTATCGAATATAACTTAGTTGTTTTACAATTATACAGCTTATCCATTTTTCATTACTTTTTATATGATTCCGATACATGCAACTTTCCCCCACTTTATACAATGTTAACTGAGGAAATGTATTCTTTAAATTTGGTTTGTGCGATATTATATCTTGAGATGCGTTATTCAAATTAAATGAAACCTGTTTCTTATTGTTTAATGAATCTAACAATATTTTCGGCTTAAATGAAAACAAAAGCTCGGATGGGGACTTTGGTGAAACTGAGTTTGGAGTGTTTCGATGATACATTAAAAACTTTGTTATATGGTCATGCAAACTTTTATCGCCTTTATTAGACAAAACAAATTTTTTTAAATTATTTTTTATAGTTTGAACGTGTCTTTCGGCCAACCCATTTGATTGTGGATGATAAGCTGGGCTGTGCAGTAATTCAATAGTATTATTTCTACAAAACTTTCTAAATTCAAAAGAAGCAAAGGGGGGGCCATTGTCTGTAACAATTTTAGTTGGTAGTCCAAAAATTGAAAAAATAGGGGTTAGTTTGTTAATTAATGCTTTCGCACTAGTTGTGGTCATATGAATAATATCAAGATATTTACTATATGCATCTATTACAATAAGATATGTTTTTCCTTGGAAATAAAAAAAATCTAAGTGTATTCTTTCAAAAGCATATTCGGTGTTAGGCCATTTTGTGAGTACTTTTTCTTTTGGGACATTACGAGTGGCTTGACATGCATTACATGCTTCAATATACTGTTGAATATGCAAATCTAATCCTGGCCACCATACATACGATCGAGATGTCTTTTTCATTAAAATGATACCATTGTGGTTGTCATGCAAAAGCTTTAAAACATGCAATTGTAATTCCTGTGGAATTAAGATTCGATCGTTGTAAAAAATACAATCGTTTTCGATGTTCAACCATTTTTTATATTTGTAGTATATCTTAAGCTCATCAGCTACCTGTTTTCGCCAACCTGTTTTAATATGTTCATACAATTTTCTTAAAACAACATTTGCTTGTGTGCACTCTCTTACTTTGTTGAAGTCAAGGGGTAGTTTGTCCCCAATGTTAATGGCATTGATATTTATTGACTCAACATTAGTCTCCTCATTTATGGGTAAACGAGATAGAGCGTCAACATTTGTCAAATATTTTGCTGAACGATGAACAATTTTGTATTTAAACATGGACAATGTTATTGCCCATCTCTGCAACCTAGCAGCAGCAACCGCAGTCGTACACTTATTTGGATTAAAAATTTCCTTAAGAGCTTCATTATCTGTTTCTATCACAAACTCTTTCCCGTAAATATATTTAAAAAACTTTGTTGTTGCAAACATTACTGCCAGTGCCTCGCGATGTAGCTGCGAGTAATTCTTCTCTGCAGGTGATAGGGTACTGCTAGCAAATAGTACCGGCTTCTGCACACCATCTATCATATGCGAAAGTACTGCAGCCACACCATAAGGACTTGCATCAGTAGAAATAGTTATGGGTTTTAAAGGATCAAAAAGTGTAAGCACATTGTTATTCATAATTAATTGTTTCGAGCTTTCAAACTCTTTCTCGCAATCTTGGTCCCATACAAATGTTTTCCTTTTCTGTAATAAGGTGTACATATGCTTTAACTCACTTGACAGATTGGGTATAAAACGCCTATAATAATTAATTAATCCTAAGAAGGACTGAAGCTCTTTCAAGTTTTTAGGTGCCGGTGCGTTTTTAATAGCCTCTACCTTTTTTGGATTAGGCTTTACTACGTTGTGGCTTACTATATGCCCTAAATACTCCACAGAGGTTTGTAAAAATTTGCATTTAGATAAATTTATCTTCACCCTCTGCTTGTTAAGTCTATCTAACACTAAAAACAATTTCGATTTGCATTCCTCTTGAGAAATGCCACCAATAATGATATCGTCAATATAGCCGAATACATTATCAACACCTGCAATTATTTGATCGATTATCGATTGAAAAATTGATGGCGCGCTAGAAACACCGAAAGTGAGCCGAGTGAATTGAAATAATCCTTTGCTGGTGTTAATTGTTAGAAGTTCCCTAGAATTTTGAGAAAGTTCTAACTGCTGGTACGCACCGGCCAAGTCCAACACACAAAAGAATTCACAGTTAGCCAAACTAGCAAAGATATCTTCAATATTGGGAATCGGATAATGTTCCGTTTTAATAAATTTATTTATTGTGACTTTGCAGTCCACACATAACCTGATACTACCGTCTGGTTTTGGAACACAAACCACTGGCGAAGCCCATTTGCTATGTTTCACTGGAATTATAACTTTTTCACAAACGAGACACTCTATTTCCTTACCCATTGCTTCTTTTAAGCGAAATGGTACAGCATACGCTTTGTGGAAAATCGGTTTACATTCATTTAAATGAATTTCAGCTTTGTATCCTACAATCATTTGGTTTGGATCCGAAGACACTACGTTTGGAAAGCATGCACCCACCTATGTTCTTAATCATTACATCATCTTGTTTAATCACATTAATTACTTGCTTTTTCGTGACATTTTGCTTCCAATCCGGCAACAGCGATGAAAACCACGTTCGATCAAACAATGGCTTAAAATAAGGGCCATCAACAACAATAAACTCCAATTTCTCAGTCGCACCACCGAACTCCACCGCAACAAGAACTTTCCCTAGCACTTTTAGCTTATGACCTGAAATTGTACTTAACTTTATTTGACATCTTTCTAGCTTTAAATGCTTAAACTTAGCTTTAACATCCTTTGTATGAATAACAGAGACACTAGCTCCTGTGTCCAACTCCATGCTTAGCTTTACACCTTCAATCGCCACCTCTATCTCCGCTGCTACCTCCCCTTGGATAGAATTTATCGTATGCAGTGCTTTCACTTGATGTCTTCCAGGTGATCTCGATAGTGTTTTCTTATTCCAAAAGCAAACATTAGCGGTATGACCTTCCTTATTACACTTAAAACATATCCAAGATTTGGCTGGACAAGTTTTTTCAGAGTGCAATTTCCCGCACCGCTTACAACTTTTGGACAAACTGTTTCTCTGTGAGTCCCCATTTCGATTTTGACTGCGTGTTTCTTTACTTTTATGCATTTTTTGTCTAATTTCATTTACATAGCTCACATTTGGTTGCATTGAGCCTTGAGCGTTGCTCCTTTTCCGACATCTCCATTGTAAGTGCTCTCTCGCAACATTGCTCAAACGATTTCGACTCATCTGTTAAAAGCGCTTGTTGCATACGTTCGTTTCGTAGCCCCACAATGAATTTGTCTGTGAGTGCGTCTTCTAATGCCAAATTTTTCCACCTCCCTGCATCCTTCTCTTTATCATCAATAAAATCTCCGAATTTGCAAGTTTCAGCGAGATTGCGGAGTTTAATGATAAAATCGCTGATGGACTCTCCTTCTTCTTGCTTGGCTCGTTGTTTAAATTTAGGAGAATAATGTTGCGCTTGTAAGCGAATTAGCTCCACAAATGTTTTTGTACTTGGTAAGGCCGGAGCGGTCATAGACTTTAGAACTTTATATACTTCCGAGCCCACGAGGGTTATGAATACAGGTGTTTGGCGGTCCTCCTTTATATCATTTGCGATAAAATATTGTTGGACACGATCCTTGTATGCATCAAAATCTTCACCGGGCACAAACTCACTTATATTTCCCACATATGACATTGTTCGATGAGTGTTAATTGTAATTTTTTCTACTAATTTCTTTTCGTCGTCCATTCAATCACATGTGTCAACCTTCACTTTTATTTTCAGTATGAACAGAGTTTTATAATCCACTTTTTTCTCCCTCACCTGAATACTTTTTCTTGTTAACTTATAATGTTACTATCAATTATAATTGAGCAATTTTAATTTTTTGTGTATTTATTTTCCTCGTCGCCAATTATTGTAAAAGTATACCAAATCAAACACGCGTAATTAAGGACTTCATGACTAGGTTTATTCTTACATACTAATACAAAAGTAATCTTAATCTAAGTCTTAAACCTACGGAAGAGCGAATTCATTTACTCGCTGTAGTTGAATGCATTCAGCAATATTGTATCTGCAATAACAGGGTGATACTTAATTCGGGTAGTACATTACAATCTCTATTTTTGAGTTTAGTGAACATATTTTCTCAACACATTCACATATGTCAGAAAATCAGCCGAAAATAATATTTTGGTCCTAGTTTTGTATACTCTTTTTTAGATCCTATTTCGTCCGGGAAAGTCCGGGATTTTCATGCTTGATAACTACTTTTTTCAAATGATTACTGGTAACCCCAAATGTAAGGTAAGGTAATAAAATCAGCATTCTTTGGGAATCAAATAATTTCCATTTTCATAATTTTCATAAAGTCACAAGCGTAATCATTTTTTAAGAGTTCTAATTTTGGCGGGAATCAAATGACTTGAAACTTCGTGCAATAATACGCCTCTCTAAATAAAGGAGCCTTTGCAGAGCGGTTGTCTTCGCAGATGTTCGTCAGAAGTTCGGCAGTGAAAACAAAACTCAGGGTGTTATTTTTATATTTTTCGGAGGCTATATATATAGGTAAACCTAGCCTAGCCACGGCACTGCCATGAGAAAGTAATTTATCGAATATACTATGTATTTCGTAATTTATTGAGGATTTTGACTGTGGATTGATGGTAGAGCGTTTATGATAGTCTTTGTTATTGAAATTTCAATCCCTTGCCGTATTCGATTATTAGTGCAATTCCAGATTGCTTCTTTGTTGGACTATTACATGATCGGCCAGGCCGATGATAACAGTTTACCTGTTTAAATTATTTTTCTGGGGTCTACCCTGATTTGTTAAAAAATGTAGATAATACAGAAAACAATAATTTAGAAAAAAAAAATTTAATGAAAAAATCTCGAATATCAGAAATTTAGAAAAAAAAGATCTCGAAAGCAAAAATCTTGAATTAATATTAATTTTTAAGACAATGGTATAACAATCCATTATTCCATATATTAAATTTCGAAAAAATGTGATTTGATTTCATTACTTTCGGAGTCCATGCAGCTTCTACAGAAGTCATTGGAAGGGAGGCCCAGCCTAAGAGCATGTCTCCCAATAATGCAGTGTCCCGTGATGACACCTGCTAGTGTGCTTATATTGGATCTTTTTTGTTTTACCAGATTGTTGGACCGCTTAAGATCCAGCATGGGCCAGATCTGTTTCGTGATGGAGCACGCGGTGCAGTTTGACCAACTTCGTTTAGTGGCGCTTATAGCATTAGCCCCTCCCGCCTAAACGAAGCCAGATACCCCCCCCTCCCATAGTAAAAAATGCTTGTATTTAACCCCTGTACAAAATACCGTTATCAATTTTTGGCGCCGTAGTTATCGTACTCGTGCCCCGTGGTGGCTTTCTAAACTCTTTGCAATATATTGGGTTTCCATAGCTTAGTTTGCTGTCTAGAGTGAGGCCTAAGCACTGCCGTATTGAAGTGCTTTGGTACACAACATTTTTCTAGGGCGCCTGACTGTCTTCGAGAATCGAGATAGCGTTGCAGACCTAAAATTTCATCGCAGCAACAAATCTCCATTAATATCAGATTTAAAGGTGATCGTTAACTTTTCTTACAGTTCAGAACAATGTCGCATGAGTTCTTCTTTATTTTAATTTTTTTAAGTATACGGTGTCCAAAAGAGCATTAAAAAAATCGACTTAAAACATTTTTTTGGATCAGTTATTGGTCCATCAACAGCCTCTTCAACCGATCTACGTTTAATGTGTCTTAATTGCACTACTATGGTTTGAAAAATGGTTGCGTAACAAGTCCCGATGCTAATTCAGATGCTGTTACAATGGCTTGTTTGAAACCTGTTTGTCCAAATAAGAGCAACATTTGTTAAGCATTTCGGTAATGTCGACAAAGTTGATTTTAGGTGACTTACTTGATTTGCTCAGAACGTTGACTTGAAACAAAACGTCGTACCATTTATTATGAGAGAAACAAAAAAAGTAAACTATTTTAGCTGTCCTGCGCTTTATTGTGTAACATCGGTCAAGGAAACCAACAAATCATGTACATATTTGACTTTTACATAACTGATAACGAACTGTTTTGTCTTCCCAAAGAAAACATCTTAAGCGCTCCGGAAGTGTTATTCTAAGCTCATGGAGTAAAAAAATGGAGTATCTGACTAAGGAAATACAATATCTCTATTTTTGAGTTTAGTGAACATCTTTTCTCAACACATTCACATATGTCAGAAAATCAGCCGAAAATAATATTTTGGTCCTAGTTTTGTATACTCTTTTTTAGATCCTATTTCGTCCGGGAAAGTCCGGGATTTTCATGCTTGATAACTACTTTTTTCAAATGATTACTGGTAACCCCAAATGTAAGGTAAGGTAATCAAATCAGCATTCTTTGGGAATCAAATAATTTCCATTTTCATAATTTTCTCTAAAATTACAATTGCTTATATATGCAGATTTATTTCAACTTTTCAAATATTCATGTAAAAAGTTTATATACGGAATACCATCCAACAATTTTTCACATAGAAAACGGCCGGTTGTCAAGGCTGCTTTGTGTTTTTCTTAAGTGGGGACTTAATAAAAGGGCGCGCCCTTTCGCTTTAACATATAAGTATGTAGGTATAGGTAGGTACTTTCTACTGTGTTGCATTTGCGAAATAAATCAATTGGTGCGATACCGGAAAAACTAAAATAGCAAATTACTTTCTGTTCATCCAACAAATTGTATTTTTTTTAAATTGCTATACGAGTACACTAACTTCGAATTTTGGCTTGCCATCATTATCGGTACAAAGTACAAACTGATTCACAATTCGAGCAACAATTTATTTATTTATTTTCAGATAAACAACCTATGCGCTATGCTGTTCTGTTAATTATATATGTATAACATATATTTACGGATGAGTAATACGTATGGGAGAAGAATTAGCAACCGAATTATATTTGATTCAATGGCAAACCGGAAGACTAATTCAATAAAAAAGTCAAAAGGGGACTTTACTTTAATTATTATCTACTGCAACGGCTGTGGCTGTAGCTGGTATCTATACATAAAGTGTGAAGCAAGCGAATCTCCCATCATCAGTTCGAGGTCCATTTATGAGTTTGCAGCACTATACACCACCACATTGTCACAGTTGCCTTCACTTTCAATTACTGTA
Source organism: Cheilosia scutellata (assembly GCA_955612985.1). Lineage (NCBI taxonomy): Eukaryota > Metazoa > Arthropoda > Insecta > Diptera > Syrphidae > Cheilosia > Cheilosia scutellata. The sequence goes on along the minus strand of OY015313.1, from coordinate 53,638,154 downwards.
TCACAAATTAGACCCACTTAACGCTAAACCATAAATGAGAGTATGTACTTCAAACACCCTTAGCCTTAATGATGCAGCACCCTCTTTTTTGTGGTGATGACTGTAATTATTGTTATTAGTCCAACTCTCATTTTCGCATCTCTTTTTATAATGCAACATATATTTTTTTTTTGTAATTTATTCCATATTTACATCACGGACGCCACACTAATTAAGGATATTTTAGCAGTTGTTGCAAGAGACGGTTTTTATGTGAAGTCTGTACTTTTGTTCGTTCAACATATTTGCGTGTTATCATCAAGCAAGCGACAACAACTTCATGCACACAGAATTATTGTGACAATGGAAGTCACATATCACATAACATATGAATGCATGGTACCACTTAATTTATATGGAAGTTGGGGAGATGGACATGAAGCGTATACATAAGTATACAATGCTTAAACGAAATATTCATCATTCAGGAAGGCTCTTTTCCTGATGGTCAAATACAAGAAGTGATATGAGCTCAATTTGCCTGCCACATCCATCGAAAAAGTTTCGTAGACTCCTCTATGGTATAGGTAGGTACCTAAAAGGATAGGCGGAAATTGTTTGCTCTTTCTCACAATGATCGATCATCTCAACCTATCGTGAAGCTCTATGCATCCGAAATCAAGTGCCGAACACCAACAGTATCGATGTCAAAAGTCTATCTGAGACGCCGCAACTGATGTACTATAGGTTTCCCCCAACCACACCCACAAAACCTTGTTTTGATGAAGAGTGCCGGCAAGCTCATGCAGCAGAGCGACGCTGTAGAGAAGGACGAGACCGGCTCGTAAGATCTTCCAGCATTAAAAGAGTGAAAAACACCGGCTTCACAACAGAAAAAAGATCGAGGAGATGTGCTACTTCAGGAGGAATGCTTAGAAGTTTTACTAAAAGATAAAAAGAACGTGCGTCAAGGCAGCAAAACCCGAACATAGACCTGTAGAGAATAGCAAGGAAACCCTGTAGTAGATTCACAGTCAAACGGCGAAAACGATCCTAATCTGTTGTTAGGCATCTAGGCATTTAGGTTAGACCTAATACCAATCCTGCTGGACCAGATGGCCTGCCGGCCGAACTACTTAATCAATATTTGGTCCTAAGAAAGTATGCCTGGAGGAATGGAACCTCAGGAAGAACCTCTACCAACTTGGAGTGTGCAACTGTAGGCAGTTGTCCAAAAACCAAGCTAACTGAAGAAGCGTGTAATTGATAGAGGCCCAAATCCACTCCGGACTGTAGTGCCATCTAAGTAAAAGTAAGCTTTCCATGCCAAAGTATTTAGATTAAAGCAACAAAAGTGGAATTACGTTAAGAGTATTTTGACCATAGGTTAACTCAGTCGAAAAAATATATGTGGAGTTATTCCGTTAAATCAAAGTTTATCCCTTAAATATTGATAATGAGTGTTAATTCAATTCAATATAATTATAATTATTTTGAATTTAGTCTACTTGAATTTTATTTTATCGTAATTTTTCCCGATAGTCAAGCCGCGATAAAATCCTTGGACTGGACTCGGTCATCTTTAAGTCCAAAACCGCCCTCAATTGCCGCTCATAACAAGATGGCGGAAAAATTTTAAATTCTTATTATATGGAAAAGGAGAATCTCTATATGCCTCTCGCTACGTGTAAACTTTTAATTAAACAAAATGCGATAAGCGCCACCAATCGAAGGTGGTCAAACTGCACCACGTGTTCCATTGCGAAACAGATCTCACCCATGCTGAATCTCAAGCGCTCAAACAATTTTGTGACAATAAAAAGATCCAATATACGTAAGCATATAGGTGTCATTACGGGACATGCTCTCAGGCTTGGCCGCCCTTCCAACGATTTATATATAGAAGCTCCATGGTCGAAGAGGAGGAAGAGACTATTCTTCACCCTTCTTTTCACGTACCCAGCCCAGCCCTCTTATCTCGAAGAAACCTACATGTCGGAGAATATTTCTTCGACAATCTAAGTGAACGGGTAGTTGAGAGATCATTATTGATCCTGTGGTATCACAATGGGCCTTCTCTGGCCTGAGTGAGGCTACACTTGTTGCGGCCTGCCTCCCTAACCTAACCTAACCTATAGTCTTTATAATGTCTTCGGGGTGAAACTTGATAACGGCGGGACCAATTTTCTTGATTCATTTTTTGTTTTGTTGGTATTACTATATTTCAGACGGAAAAAATAAAAATATTTAAGACAAACATTCAATATTATCTACTTTTAGTAACCCCAATTCTTCGTAAATCTTTTGATTTTGTCACCAACTTAAATTTTTGTAAAACGCTGAATTCTTAAATTCTTAAAAATCATTGGGAATAAAAGGCACATAATGAAAAATCAAATACTATACTATACAAATAAGCCTTGCACTTTTCAAAAATGTTCAATACTCGTACCAAACTCACCTACTAATCTCGTCTTCTAGTAATGCATCTCTCGGCGTTGATGTTAGCAAAATATCCTCCGTTGTCGACGAAATCCATCGCTGTGCTAAGATTGCATCTACTTCCTCCTGATCTGTGGCATTCATTCTGTAAATACAAATAATGAGATTGATTCATAAATTAAGTGTCTAAATTGGACTATGCAAAAAAAACAAGCTCTGATCACATCATCAGCGCAAATACCTGAGCTAATTCATTTTAGATCATAGTTCAGCCAAAATTACCTCAAAAGGTCTAAGTCAACATTGCTTGGATCTTATAGCGCCCAATGTTCTTCTATTTTTTTAAGCGAACTATGCACATCAACGCTACGGTTCCGTCTCATATGAAATAAGTCCCAAATGGGTTACGCTTAAATTAGTGTCAATTAACTCGTTTAAAGGGGTCAATTTCAATCAACGAATATGCTGGCGATGCTCACAGTGGCTGGCAGCTATAAGCGCCTTCTCGCTCCCCAATTTATTTCTTCGAATTAATTAAATTCGTTCTGATCTTGGAATGAAGTCACGATGGAAATAAGTACATGGGTGATGATGAAGTGCAATATACCGAAATTTATATGTAGTAGCGTTTAGCAACGCTAGCCATTTTCAGTTGAATGAATGCATTTAGAACCTAAACACAGGTTTTTATGTATTATTTGGTTAAGCTCATAAAAATTTGTACAGGATATGACATCTAAAATTCGAGAAATTCTGGAATTAATATTGTTTAGCACTGGCTGTATATTTTTACATACCATGCAGCTCATACTTCTTAAGGAAAAGTGGCTAATGTACGAGTAGGGACATATTTCTATTATCTAAACGATGTAATCGCTATCAGCGAACATCAGAACTTAATAGGAAAGTGCCTGAGTAAAGTAAATCTGTCGGCCAGGTGGTGATTACTTGGCTCACGAGGGAAACCAAAAATGCGTTATAGAAATTTGTATACCAAAACTTCCGACATGCTAATACGATACTATTGCTGACCCCGTAACACTTTAACAGCACCCCGAGATGCTTGAAGATAGGTGTAAGTTAATAATATTCGAGGTCTGGTCTAACCACGGGCTTAACTGCCGAACTTTTGATGGCAGCAGGAGATGACTTGGTGGAGAACATAGACCAACTCGTCTCCATGATTTGATCAGAGGAAAGTATACCTGATGAATGGAACCTCAGCATCGTTTGCCCGATCAACAAGAAAGGATAAGGATACGTGATGCCAAACTTGTCAGATTGTGCAGAATGATGATATGGAGAAAGCTCGCTGCTCCATAAAGTTGGGTAATAATCTTCGGTGAGATTTTTTGACCTTTGATGTCAAAAAATGATTTAGATAATGTCATGTGACTTTTTCAAAATTATACTTCAGAAAATATATACGCTGACGACATTGACTCTATATAGACCAAGAGCCCACAGCAAATTTTTGGCGTGAAAGTATAACCAAAAAGTTGATACATGAAGAGAAAGGTCTCCAAAAAGTAAACTCAAATGTCGAAGTCTGGCAGCGCTTAGTTGCAGCTGAGGTTAGTAGGTAATAGTAGGTTGAAAACGTGTTTTTTTCCAAAATCTGGATTTTTTATATAACCACTTGAATATAGTATTATATGAAAGAACAGACTGCCCTGATCACAAAAATATAGGTCCCAGACGTCTTACGCGCAGCCATACCCTTGCCAGACGTACTAATAGTATGTTAAAAATCACATTTTGAAATAATTGGTATAACCAAATAATGGTTACACCAAAAAATTTGTGAGAATGCCCAGATCACAAAAATGATAGTCCCAGACGTTTTACGTGCAGCCAAACCCTTGCCAGACGTCCTAAAAGTATGCTAAAAGAACATTTTTTAAACAATTCTGATAACCATATTGTGATAACAGAAACGAATTTCTCACTATACCGAATCTACTGAATGTTGCCCTAAAACTGTAATTATCTTAAAGATAATTTATACAAGTATTTATACACCATTATTTTTAAAAAATTAAGAACTTCAACGCAAATACTTCGAGTAATTTTCGGTCCCGATTGCACTAACGGGCTTTGGAGGAGGAGATTTAACAGCGAACTCTACAAGCTGTGTAGCGACATAGACCTGGTCAGAAAAGTACGTATACATATCACTCAACTAAGATAGCTAGGACATGTAGAGCGAATGGAGACCAATTCTCAGGCCCGAAGATTCTTCGATTCCAACAGATAGTGGGACCTTAAACAACTTGGAGTGCGCAACTGGAGGCGGTTAGCCAAAGATCGGACTAACTGAAGAGGCGTGTTGGATGAGGCCCATGTCCCCCCCAGACTGTACGACTAACCTCTGATTTACAGAGAAGGAGGAGTTGTTTTGAACTGAAGTATACCTTGGATCTAAATATAAGACTTTGAGGATGCTATAATCTTGTGATATTGGATAAGTGGTCCTGGCTTACAAATTGATACCTATCCGCAAGAAAGTGCGTGTAATGAATCGGTTTGTCTTCCATTTTAAACTGTGGTACAGGTACAGTCGAAGTTTACCCGACTTCGAGGTTTTGTCTAATTTGGTTGAATCTTTGACCATGTGATGAAGTTATATTCACATGCACACTGTCTGAGAATCGATGAGTTGTCGGGCAATCTATAAGAAGATAATAATGCTTAGTAGGGCTTTATGCGAGACCTTATAAAAGCCTTTAATATTTCAAGAATTCGGCTCTTGATTCGCCATGTTATTCGATTGCCTTCGACCACAAATAATAGGTTACTAGCTGCTCTAATTGGGATAAAAAAAATTTTTGGCACAACAGAATAGACCTAGGCTTAGCTCCTCACAGCAGTCAAGGCATCCTACAATTTGCTAAATTGAGAAGCTTATTCAGGACAGTTTTACTCTTGGAGGTTTATCAGACATTTGCGAAAGGGTGGCCAAGTGGAAAATACATTTCAATTGTCTGTTCCATAAAGAGCAAAAGACTGGCAATAATTAGTTGCAGTTCTGCGCTCCACCAAAGTCATTACTGGTTATGGAATTTCTCAACTCCTAAGTTACCTACTATAGTTCTGATAAAATCTCCTTCAGATAACACATTTCCTCATTTCTTTTCCAATTCGCTGTTTTTACATAAAACCACGACATTTCAATAGCTTGCACATTATTGGTATATATCTAGGTACCTACATTGTGTAAATATTTGTTTACAATATTCTTGGATAATATAGCTTTATAAGAGTGTCTATGAGGAAACCATTCATAATATGCCTTTATTTACTTTTCAATGTTCAAATATTTACTTTTTTAGGTCTCCGCGATTAGGGGCAAACTGCTCACAGTTACATTAACGCTTCGACATCCGCGATGTCTTGGTCTTTGAAACTGATGTTCGGTCTTTTTTCGGCTTTTATCTATGGAATCTGAGGTTCTAAGATCGGTAGGCGTATGGAGTATGCTCCATTTGGCCGAACCAATATCGCCAACATATTTCGGCTTTTTGGACCGAGGACCAAACTGATATGAACCGATTAGTATATTGCAGAAGTATATTTCAGGAGATGTTGAAATAATATATTATAGGCGACATAGGGTTCTTGCAAAATAGCAAGTCCTGGGGAATTCTTTCTTCCATCCATACTTGATGGTTGACTTGGACCCCATCAAAATATCAGTTCCCTATTTGAAGTGAACCGCTATTAAACCATCGGATCGGACGGTCTTTGCTTTTCAAATCTAACCCAATATCCGAAACTTGGTTCGTGATTCTAAGACGTGAGATATGTATATCTGCTTGTTTGTCCTGACTGATTGATGATCAACGCCTAGCCCAAACGGTAAGAGCTAGTAAATAAAGCCCGAACCCGAAGTAATTTTCGGCCTGAAATGTACCCGAAAGATACTTGCATTACCTACCTTCTAATAAAGGAAATTTAAAAATATAAATTTCCGTTTAGGTTTACTCCAAGGATTAAGTCCATTTCAATTAAGACAGACACTATTTATTGGTCAGCTTCCGAAAGGTTGTCTTAATACTCAGGTTAAAGTCACTCACCATTACAGAAGATTCCCTTGCGTAAATATTTCTGTAATGTCGTTTAGAAATTTTTCTTCCAGCCATCATTCATAAAAAAATGTATAAAACAGTAACTGAGTGGGGAAGCGAGTAGTAACAACGATTCTCGCTTGTTTGGGATTGAACCTTACAATTTCTGTTGGGAAATTATGTCGAATTTCAGTCTCTGAATTATTGTTTGAGAGAATTACATTAACAACAACTCGTAGACCCAGTCACTTTGGTAGGAATGATAGCTATTTCGAACTACACCACTAATTCATCATCAGACTCCTTTATCATTCCTACCAAAGTGACTGTGTCTACGAGTTGTTGTTAATGTAATTCTCTCAAACAATAATTCAGAGAATAAAACAGTAACCCCAAGTTTCACAGTGGAAGGTTAAATTAAAGTTCAACTGAACCTGAACTTGAGTTTAAATATGAAGTTCAAGTCGTCCGGTTTCACAATGTAATCTGAACATCAATTCAATTGAACTCAGTTTAACTAAATTAAATGAATAGAATTTGGCATTATTGTACAGTACCTACTTAGCTTTTGTAGAGGGACGTAGCGAGAGGGGGGGGGGGGGTGTAGGGAAGTGTGACACCCCCCACGCTTTTCAAGAGTCGGCAAATCAAGGAAGCTACATTTATTAACTTGAGCAGCTAAAAACGAGCAATTTTCAAAAATTAGCTCGGCACAAAATGTAAGAAGTGAGTTTAGATTTTTATTAGGTATAGGTTTTCAAACCTGTAAATGTATACAAGGGCGCAGGGACATAAGTCCCGAAGACATAAGTCCCGAATTCTTTTTTCGGGACCTATGTCCCACTTTAGTGGGTCATAAGTTCCTAATTCTTCTTCATAAGTCCCGAATTCTTTTTTCGGGACCTATGTCCCACTTTAGTGGGTCATAAGTTCCTAATTGAATTGGGGACCTATGCCCACCCCAGCGGGACGTAAGTCCCGAATTTTTATTGTCGAAAATGGGACACAAGTCCCGAATGAAACGCAAACAAGTCAGTAGATATTTTGGATTTCAATAATGTTCGTGTTCGTGTAACATTTGCGGTAGTTCGCAACATGCTTGTAGTTCGCATAATGTGTCTTATAAAGAACTGTTTTTGTTAGGTGCTGACATAATAAAATATAAAATAAATTATTGCTATCACTTTATATTTATACATTGTGTAGTAGTAGGATATAATATTGTTTACTTAATCTAATGCCAAGAAAAAATAGTTTCATATGCAAATCCACCCAAACTAAACGAAAAGTTGCCCCAAAATAGGAAAATGTTGAATCGAATAATAAAAAATCACCTCGAACTATATAATATTATTGCTTTTATTAAATAATTTATGTAGGTACAGCTACACTTCGATGTTAGATATCTTCTACACTTTATGTACACTAGCAAGGACAGCTATTATTTTCCTTTCATTTTCTTAAAGCGTCTGCAATTAACTTACTTTAAATGGCACTCCAAGAGTTTCAAAAATGCAATCTATCTGCAAGGCAAGCAGACTATTATTGGGCAAGTCCTGGCAAACAACGAAATAAGATAAGTATTGGCCCGGGATAGTTCCTGTGAAAATTGGTCAAAATTGAAATGTCACTGTGTCAAGTGATCTGAGGTTTAAACGGCAGAATATACTGTGTTTTAACTTAAGCTACAAAATTAACTCTGTTCAAGGTTTAAACCAAACTCTGAAACCGAATTAATTGTTGAACTGAATTTCACTGTGAAATTTGGTTTAAATAATTCAAAATGTATCTACATATGTAATCAAAGGTGACGGTAGTGCCCCAGCCAAGTTTTCTATACTCACCTCTAACTTCGGAGCCAATTGATCTAAAATTTCATTCATTGGATCATTAACTAAGCCCTCATTAATATATAAGAATTTGAATACTGTCTGTTTGTTGAAAACACGATATCGTCCAAACGGATGGACCTAGGCAAAGGAAATTTTGTGAGAGGACGTATTTTTACAGTCGCGTCGTTAGGTACACAGTACATACATACTAACTCGAAGGGCAAACAGTTTGCATGCATTTTATGAAGTGGAGAGTATCAAATCATCGGCCAGGCCGATGATAATACTTTTACTTGTCTTAATATCTAATAATAATGAAATAATCAGGACTATTCGACAAATTTTTTTATCCATTTTTCCTGTTAGTCTGTTATGAAATTGCATACAAAAGTTCGAACTGTCAAAAAATATTTTACGATCTCCAGAATTGGTATTCTGCGTGCAAAAATCTTTTATAAATCATAACAGAATAAAAGACAGAATTTTGTGACTTTTATCATAAAACATTTTTTTTTAATTAGAAAGTTTTTGGATTGAATTGTATATCTATATAATTTTTCTTCAACGAAATGTTTACAAATGAAGACAAAAATGTAATAAATATTGTATTTTTGGTTTAACCGAAAACACCGATCACTTTGGCTGGATCTAAGATTACATAGTAATCCCTTTGAACTTCCTGATGTGGGTCTTATTCAGCTCTTGAAATTGGATACAATTGGAACAATTTCCGCAAAACATGAATACGAACAACATTTCATTTCAGGGGTGGAATCGGCTGAGGTGATTTGTGATAAGTGTATTTTAATGTAATACATAATTTAATAAGGACGAAATTATCATTTTTGTGCATGTGCAATTCCTTTAAGGAACTGAAAGTGAATATGAAGAAGATAAAAATATTACTTAACCTACTTGATAGCATACTGAGACGAGCAGTTCGACTTATTGGCGACTTTACACTCACATAAAATCTACAACCGTTAGTGCACAGAAGACAAGTCGCTGACCTATGCTTGTTCTATAGGTACTTCCATGGTAGATGTTCTGAGGAACTCAAAGACATTATCCAACTTTTGTGCGCCCCACAAGACAGGCAGCTAATGCTCATGACCATACAGTACACCTGACAACCGCGAGGACATCAATTTTCCAAAACTACTCTGGAACTCGCTTCCTGGGGATATATTTCCAGAAGACTACAATTTACAGCAATTTAAGTGCAGAAATAACATACATCTGCAAGCATCCTGGGGCGCTGTTGAAGCGTTATTGGTTCTCCTTTCCCGAGAGAAGTATTTAAAAAAAATATAAATAAAAAAAAATATCAATAGGCGTGTTTTTCTATCCGATTGTTGCCGTTTAATCTCCGAACAAGCTAAACACACTGGAGCTAGAAAATTCAAAGCATAGCTAAGCTAGCTAATTGATAGTTCCAAATTAAAAAGATTTTCAAAAATTGATTAAATGGACAACCCAGGCCCTGGGCATAAAACAAATCCTCTCGGCGATAGTCTTTGAACCAAAGATTCGTCTTGAGATATGATTCACAGTCACTTGTTGAGTGAAAAATCAGTATAGTCTCGGTGAAAATCGAGCAAACAGTGCGTCTAGAACAGATGTGGTGGTCGTCTACTGATGAGCCCACCCACCACATCGGGGCGAAACGCATTACGGAGCCGAGGCCAACACAAATTGTGATGACAATCGTACACTCCAACGTTATTCAATTCATAAATATGTTTATGATTGAAAGTAGTTTGATTAAATGAACGAGCCAGGCCCTGGGCATAAAACAAATCCTCTCGGCGATAGTCTTTGAACCAAAGATTCGTCTTGAGATATGATTCACAGTCACTTGTTGAGTGAAAAATCAGTATAGTCTCGGTGAAAATCGAGCAAACAGTGCGTCTAGAACAGATGTGGTGGTCGTCTACTGATGAGCCCACCCACCACATCGGGGCGAAACGCATTACGGAGTCGAGGCCAACACAAATTGTGATGACAATCGTACACTCCAACGTTATTCAATTCATAAATATGTTTATGATTGAAAGTAGTTTGATTAAATGGACAAGCCAGGCCCTGGGCATAAAACAAATCCTCTCGGCGATAGTCTTTGAACCAAAGATTCGTCTTGAGATATGATTCACAGTCACTTGTTGAGTGAAAAATCAGTATAGTCTCGGTGAAAATCGAGCAAACAGTGCGTCTAGAACAGATGTGGTGGTCGTCTACTGATGAGCCCACCCACCATATCGGGGCGAAACGCATTACTGGAGTCGAGGCCAACACAAATTGTGATGATTTTTAAAAATGTTCGACTAAAAAAGGATAGGTAGGTATATTTCTGTATATCCCACGGCTATTGGATTTGTCAGCTGAAGTTACGTCAACTCACATTCCATCTATTCTCATTTGGCAATGACTGATGTTCCAGTATTTATTACAAAATTATTTAGTTCGTAATAATTCAGAACTTACTCTTTTCAACCTGCATTTTAATATGTTTTTTGCACAAATTTGATCAAGTGCCTACCGACTATGTATACAAAAAAAAAACTGCGGTTTTTTGACAGCTTCGTAACAGATTTTCAATTTTCGAAGTTCCATAACAGAGTTTCATAAAAGTTCAAAACCCTGAAAACGATTTATAAAATATCTTTTATGGTTGAGATCTTTTATGATTCATAACAGAAAATTCATAACAGAATAAAAGATTTTGCCGAATAGACCTAAATTTTTTGTTGCAATTATAGGTAGTTTTTAAGTTTTCTTAAGAGGGTAGGTACCTAATATTTGTTTAACTTTGTTTGAAATAAAAGTTTATTTGGTTTGTATTCATGTCTTAAAGTTTGTTTTATTTATTTAATTTGTATTACAAAAAAAAAATGCTGAAGTGGAATACAAATTTATACATATAAATATTCCACTTTTCAGAGTAAGTGGAATATTTTTGAGAGAAGCTGATGGTCACACTGCACTGGTGCCATGCAATTTTAAGCAATGTCGAGTGCCAAGCCAATTGCCAATGTCATGACATGACCATTGACCATGAGCATGAGCACGACGCATGAGGAAAACCTAAGATGTGTTGCTTCAATTATTGCAAATAAGGATTGAGTATTGAGGTGCTGCATCGAAGATACTTTCCAAATAACACACATTTTTATTAAAAACCGCCTTTGTTATAATTTGTATGTATATGTTACAGTATTCCCCAAGGTACATTTGTTTCCCACTAAATATGTGTTTCTGCGAAACGCGTGCGTCATCCAACGATTTAATTACCATTAAACAACAATTCACTCCAATCCAATCAGCAACTTAAACCTGTTTAAAAATATGCGGTACTCATGACGTAGTATAGGCACAGGTTACCTCTCACCTCGCAGATGCAAAACCTGCAAAACAATAATGCATCCGTTCTGAAAAGGAAAACACAATCTTCACAAATTTCAAGAAAAAATATTTCAATGTGATTAAGGCAATTTCTCAGATAGTTACATACTATTGAAAAAGTAATTTCCGATACATAGAAATACACACATTAGTACATATATTAAAGGCGGAAAAGGTACATTATGGGCATGGGGCATGGGGCGATTGCACTATAAAATGGGTAGCTAAGGTACCTACATAATCACATTCAGATTGTCATTCAAACACATTGTGTCATGAGTAGCTACATAGGTAGGTATCCGCTTTCATGACCGGTCTCCGGCAATCAGAAATCCCATTCAAGTTGTTATTATTATTTATTTAGCATTACTCACTTAGTAGCAAAACAATATGATGTGCCAACCGGTGCTATCTGAATAAATTCCTCCGTACTTCTCCACCTTCCTGACGAACTGTCGCTGTCTCTTTGTATACGTTGGTAGTAGGTAATCCAATTGAAAATCCGCGTTTTTATTGTCAAATAAGTATCTATTGCTGTTTCGTGTTGAATTCAAATAACAAACAACTTTTTATGGGTAGGTTTTCCGTATTCCAGTAAGGTACGAACACTACATGAGCATAAGGTCAACTGCACTGCATTTAATTTTGAATTGTTAGCACGTCACGTTACGACACAAAATGCACAAATGCACAATCAATCTATTTTTTCTGCGGAAAAACTTTCGTATACATTTTTACTCATTTTCAATAGAAAGAAATAAAATGCACAGAGAAGCAAAAACTTCCAGCTTATGACTTCCATTATATTTGAAAAAGTAAATAACGAAAGGGTATCTCACCGCTGCAATATGATCACCCACACGACGCGTATCTATGTATCTTATATTATGCGAAAGATAACCACTGAATAAACTATTGACTATTTTGTGTCTTAAGTTTCTGTTTACACGAAAACATGTTCATCATCATATCATAGGTAGGTATTCAAACTGAAATCGTTTTCCGGAGAGGAATGACTAACCTTTTGTGGCAAACTACAAGTTACAACACAATTCACAAGTCACAACCGATCGCGATGACACTTTGGCAGAGAATGCGACGCCAGCGCGCCCAGAGAGATAAAGAGAGTCAAATCGAATTCGAATCGGATCGCCATCGGACGGAACTCAGCGGACGACGCGACGGAAGCCCAGCTTAACTTATGAGAACAGCCGAACAGCGTAAGCGTACGATACGAATGTATCGTCCAATTCCAATTCCAATACATCAACGATGATAAACTAGCGAACCAGGCAAAGTGAGTTAAGTTGAAGTGACTAATGAGAATGACTTGTTGCGTTCGTTGTCGTTCTACTTGCCATAGCCATTGACAGTCTAGTCCGGGAGTCTACTCTAACAAAAATTAATCGAACGCACTACAACAGCAATATCAATAGAAGTAGATACATTTTAGAAAAGTATCCGAGAGGTATTCTCATACACATATGTGTACATTCTACACGAAACGGAACGCTATGCTAGGTTTATAAACGAAGCGACATTGCCTATTTATTTGTAGTTTATTGTATTTGATTAAGCGCCCCACAACGCCCGGCCCTCATTGCGTTCCAACCGACCACTATCATGATGCGAACATCTACTACATATTTGTGATGTGTACCTAAGTGTAATAATTGAACTATGGGAAGCGAACAAAATACTTAACGCGAATTTAGATAGGTCGGTGGCGGTGGGATATTATGGCTTTGACTATGACATATGAATTCATCGTTACTCGCAGAATGGAAGTAGAATATAGCTGGGTGTTCTCTCGCGTTCTAAAAAGGGGTAGATTTGTATAATTATCAGGAACAAAATTATCGAACTCTTTATCTGCGGGTATAATACGTATTTAAAGACATACTCGTCCCGTATTTGGTTCCACGTTGAGGATAATTGGAGTTGAATTGAGAATATAGGTAGTCCAGATAGATGTGTTAGTTTAATTCGTCGACCTAACGAGATTTTTATTATACAGGGTGTCGCAGTTAAGTAGAGTAATCATTTATGGGAAGATTCCTATGACAGGGAATCTCTCTATTTTCACCCCATTTCAAGTTATAGCTCATCAAAGTGAGTGACCTCTAATTTGGAGGTGTAGGTACCCACTTTAAACCCTATAACTTCTAAACTATTATACGTAGATACGAAATGGTTTTGTACATTTCAGAAAGACAATTTAGTAGCGCGTACAAGTTTGGGTGCAGCTATAAAAAACTTATGGCTCCTTATACTAAAAATTGTATGTTCCATATTTTTAAACCAAACTGATGCTTTTCACCACTAAGACCAGAATACCTGACTTTACACTTCCTCGTCTAAACGGCTAACCGCTTTCATTATCATCCAGTGCTAGGTTTCTGGGAGTGATCCTGGCATCCCAAGCTCAACTGGAAAGTCAACATCGAACATTCTATGCCTGCAGCAGTATATTTGGCAAAAGATGGGGCCTGCAACCAAAACTGACCCTTTGGATGTATCACAGCTGTAGTACGACCAATCCTAACTTACGGGTCAATAGTTTGGTGGCCGGCTCTCAGAAAAAAAGCCTATAACATAACCAAGATCAACAGCGTCTAAAGAACGGCATGCATAGGTACCACAGGCGCTCTGCGGTCAACGCCGTCAAACGATCTCGCCAGTCTTACTGCATCTTTTACATTTAGACCTTCATATCACAAACATCACAGCTCATAGCGCGATCGGACTTAGAGAGTCGAGGTGTTGGTATGCGAGAGCCTACGGACAGCGCAATATTCTGCTTTCTATGCCAAGAGAACTAGTACCACCCTCAACGGATTACATTACCCCCTGAATACATTTTAAAAAACACTTTGAAGTAGTATTCCCTTCAAGATTAGATTGGCAAGACGGACGGGTGAACAGGGACTCAAATTTAACAATCTACACGGACGGTTCAAAAATCTACTGTGGAGTAGGTGCGGGTGTATTTTCTGAGTCTCTGAGCATCTCAAAATCCTTCAAGCTCCCGGATACAGCCAGTGTGTTTCAGGCGGAAATACTTGCTATCCGTGCAGCTGCCACCTAATCAAACTACACACAAACATAGTTCCGAGATACACATATTCCTTGACAGTCAAGTTGCGTTCAAGGCTATCGCCTCAGTCAATATTACCCCCAAATTACTATTAGAATGTCGAGTCGAGAGGAGCTAGCCTCGCTTGATCAGTTCAGGATTACCCTGATCAGGCTGACGAGCTAGCCAGGCAAGGTTCAATCCCCCACTGCTCACTTGCGGAATCGGTCAACATTCCAATAGGAGCAGTCAAAGCAAAAATGTCCGCAAAAAGGGTCTAATCTATTACTCTGTAGCTAGTCTTCGGACGCTGACTGAAGGCTGAATTTCTGACGCAGGTGCGTTCCCATTTATTTATCAACCTGATACGCTGGATACGCAGAATCCGTATATCCGTAACTTATCAATCTGCTGTTTACTTACAGAGCAAAATTTCGAAAGTAAATCAGTTAAAACAAAATTACGGTCCATTTGCAAAGTTGTGATAGTTCTTTATTACGCTTTTTTCTCCCTATTCGACAAGTAAAAAATGGAATAAAAAATGTTCATAATTTTAAGTTAAAAGAGCCATCAATTTTAAGTACCTACCTCCAAATTAGAGGTCACCAACTTTTATGGGGTATAACTTGAAATTGGGTGAGAATAGATAGCCTCCTCCCTCACAACTCTCCACGCATATCTATTTTTCGCTACTTATTCCCATCTCGTACTAATTTTGGTGAGACCATCTCGCCACCCCGTAAGTTGTTCCCTTGCTCTTCTCATGCCGTCTATAGGAATCCAGTCTATTAATCTTCTCGTCCATCGATTATCATTAAGCCTTGCAACATGCGAGCCTATTGTTTTGTAGAGATTTTATTCTTTTGACCACATCTTCGAACTAATTGATATTCCTCATCCCTATAGCTAGTTGCCTCCAATTACGCATACAAGTGGCAGTGGGAAAGAAAAACAAACATTTACCCCCAGTTTCACAGTGGGAGTTTAAACAATCAATTTTAGTTTAAACTTTAGTTCAACAACTAATTCGTTTAAACCTTGAACAGAGTTCATTTTGTAGTTTAAGTTAAACTACAGTATTCTGCCGTTTAAACCTCAGATCAACCGATTGTCAAAAACACAAATATTTGACGTTGTGTTACGTGTTCTTTGAAAGAAAAGACAAGGAACGATTTTGGAAAAGTAGTATAAAAGCTAAGTACTATACATACAATACTGCCAAATTCTATTCATGAACCCCCAGTTTCACACCGTAAGTTTAAACTATAGTTCAACTGAACCTGAACGTGAGTTTAAATTTGAAGTTCAACTCGTCCGGTTTCACAATATAATCTGAACTTCAATTCAATTAAACTCATTTTAACGAAATGTTACCCCCTTGAAAAACATGAGCTTATTATTACATTCCACCCAGCTTATTAGACGGTGATATAGGATCTGAGCAAAAAAAATTCTCAAACTACATAGAAAAGATATACCCCTATAATTTTCAGCTAAGGCGCTATCACCCTTTTTGAAAATTGATAACATTAGGGATTTCAGAAAAATATTTGGAATGTCTTCATTTATAAAGACTTTATTAAAGAATATTAATAGGCAGTTCAAAAAATGTTCAGTGCCACATTTGTAAAACTCAACTGGAATCCCATCATATCCAGGAGCCTTATTATTCTTCATATTTCGCAGAGCATACTGGCAATGCATACTGGTATTGCATTGGATTGGATACCGGACCTAAAAGTTTGCTGAAGTGTGAAGCAAGTGGTTCTACGCCGACTGCTGATAGTCCTTTTTTTGCAGTGACCTAACTGACGAACTCTAGATCAAAACTCTTTTGAGTCCTTGCAGGTGCTAAGCTCCAAAGCAACTCTTTGGAAATAATTATTTCTTTTATTTTCACACATTGTATTGCTTGTTACAAATTGATATATAATGTTTTGAACAGATCGTTGTTAGTTTTTCGGAAAAGATTCAAATAAGAGAAGGATTTCTTCTTCTGCCGTATGCATTCCCCGTCGTACCATTCTTCTTGAAACTTTGTTTGCGGGCATCTGCTGTGGGGGCAGGCGTTTTTGATAGCTTCGGACAGAATAGATAAACCTCGAAACCTATTAATTTGATCATTTAAATAAAGTTTATAGCGCTCGATCTGCTTAGAATTCCATTTTAATTTTGGGATATTTGGGCCGGTAGGAGGTGGGGCTGTATCTGCAAATTTCAGATCAGTTTCTGTTGGCAGGTGTGCAGAATAATTCGCTGTTACTATGTACTATGAAATCTACTGAAAATGTAAACCAATCACCTCTTACCACACAATAGTCGATAACGGAGCAACCTCGGCCGGTAAGCAAGCGGCTTAAGACGTTCACACAATATGCTGCACAGAATCTTATAGGCGATGTTTAAAAGACTTATTCCTCTATAGTTGGTGCAGAGTAGGCGATCTCCTATTTTGTTAGCTTAAAAAGTGGTATGAGAGAGTAAGGTCTTATACGACAATATTCACCAAAACCACCCTTTAGACCCTTAGCAAACCTATTACAGTAAAAGTACGATCGAAAAACTCTAAACACTTTCCCTTACAAAACACCAGTTGGAAGTTCACTGAACCACTTTGCATATTCTGTTGCTAATAGTTTTCTTTATAATGCACGCCCCCCTTCCCATTCCTTCCCATCTAGTTCGTTCTGAATGCCTAATGCCTTGAGCATTGTGCGACAGTTTCTGAATATCAGAAATTCAGAATTGGTGCTAGTAAATTGTAGTAGATGGTAGAGCTAGTGAATTGAATGCAGCCCAATGGCTATCTATGTAGATAGCTGTATGGAGAAGGATAGAAAATCCCTTTTCACCCTCGTAGTAATGATTACGAGGCACAATACTCTGCTGTACCACATGAGACATATGCGCCTGACTGAAGAAGGACTTTGCAAAGAAGGACTTTGCACAGGCTGCGGTGATGAAGTAATTCTTAAGTACTTACAGAACCCGCAATTTCTATACGAGTACAATAAGCCACAACTCCAGATAGCTAAGGAAATTCAAGAAGGACTTGGAAACGAAACGCAAACAGCATTTTTTATATGCCCTATCGTTAATCTTCTCTTGAGGACATCACCCACCAACAACTCTTCGAAATTGTTGATTAAAAGAAGGAAGGATGAGCCGAGATGCTGATCTGTAATAATATTTAACAAGCTTAGTCTATTATGATGGTTGCTATAAGTCCTTCGATGGGCCCATGCTAGGCTTGCAGGTGCCGACATGGCCCCATGCTATCATTTCCGCTCTAGCATCTTCGACAAGCTCCACTGCGCCGCAGACCATATATAATTTATGCTTATCGCTAACAGTAGTGGTATGTATACTTTCCAGGCTCCAGCAACAGCATCCACAGTATCTAAATCTATTTTTAACAAACGCACTCAAAAGTATACTCACTCATTATTCGATATAACATAGAATATTCTGACTTTCTCTGCAGTTCGTGCTACTTTCACTTCTATCCCATCAGGTCGGGTCGGCTATTGTGATGTGAGGATGTGACACACCTTTAATTAAAAGTGTATTATAAGTGTACAACGTACTTGTACATAAACATACATAATATTCGAATTCGTTTCTTGATATTCATACTGTGCTTTTAACAGCGTATATCTAAAGTTTATTTCTTAAAATCGCCTTATCGTTTGTTGTCTTTCTTACAACCTCCTGGAAAGTGGAATAGTGAAGTGGTTCAAAAACCAATATTATTGGAAATACATTCAGTACTAAATTTTTGCCCGAACTGGTAGCATTAAAATGAAACTTCTTTCGGCTGTCGGAAACTTAAAAAGCGACGTTTTTGGCATACGGCATACTGGGTAAAAACAATTTAAAATACCGAAAAAGAATTACAAAAGTGAAACAAAAAAAAAAGTTATTTTTTTAGAAATAGAATACAAGAACGTATTACAAGAATATAACACTAATAAAAATTTTAGAAACCGATCGGTATACGGTGCTAATATTGGGAGTGGCGGCGGTTCATTGTGGCCGCATGAGGGACGAGGCGATGGTGATGATGATGGGCGCGAACGATTTTCGAATTGGTTTTCATTTGAATTGTGTTCTATTTTCCAAAATACAGTGTTCACGAGCGATGTATATTAGTGTAGATCTACCTAGCTAATCGTTTTTCGGCGATCTTGATTTTGGTTTGCTTGTGATTCCTTACTTTATTTTTGTTTTGTTTATGAAACAGATGAATAGCAAAGTGTTACTCGTAGGGTATATTGTGTGTGTGTGGTTGATTTGTAAACAAAAGAAAAGGAAATTAATTACTTTTCGGGGGTAATTGGTTATTTAGTATTTTTTTGCCGAAGATGAATAGATTCTATTTTTAAAATATTTTAGTTTGCAGTGCAATATCGTGCAGTAATTGCAGTGTATGTGTGCACACTGATCGCAAATGTATATAGAATGATGTGTTCATTTTTGTTTAACATGGAAGTGAAATCAAAAGTGATTATGAAGAATAATAATATACCAAAAATGCGTGTTGTGGAGATAAGAGGTTTACTGGTATACTTGTTGACGCTGAGTGCTTTCCTTATCTGTGAAATATGTAGTTGTATTGCTCTTGTTTTAGAAAGCTTTAATAACTTCTCATCAAGGCTGCCATGTTGTCGATATTAAAGTACCTATACATATTTGGGCACTATATTTAGTTCTGTGAATTTGGAAACTCCCTGATAATAACAGTAGGTATATAGAGTATAACTCAATAAAATGAGTGAAAAGCAGCTAAGGGATTATTTACCAATGTTATCAATCATTGAGATTCGGACTGTTTAAAAGTTAGACGAAAAGTGTTCTTATGTGTTTTTCGTAGGTTTGTTTTAATTTGTCTTTATTGTCTTAATTGAAACTTTTCTGAATGTTTAGAAGAATTCTTAATAAATCTGAACTCAGGCACGATTTGCAATATTTTCATAAACTACTGAGCGAGGGGTCTCAGGTTCGATTCCCGAAAAAAACACAAAAAATACATCTTAAGGTTTTTTCCATTTCGTCACCTGGAGAAAGCTTATAATTCAGCCGCTCAGACTCGGCATAAAATATTAGAATCCTCCATTTCGACGAATGGTTGTGAGAAGCTAGACATAGGCAAAGCACGGACCTGCGAGGGCATGTACTCGTAATTATAGCAATATAACGAGCTAGTATATTATATATTTTTATCGGAAAGCACATTATGTACATGATCGCACCCGATCGAAGAGCTGTGGAGAAATCCGGAGATAGGTGAATAGGGACCAGTTATGGTGCTCTGTTTCGAACATATCTCAAATCATTACCATTACATGAAAGACGAAACGCTAAAAAACTTTGTAGTCTCATTAACGTGAAATACATTTTATCATAATCTCCACATTCACAAAACTACTTAAGCTATTTTTTTAGCTTAAATTAATGCTTGTAGTTTAAAGAAAATTTGGTATTATCCTTGATGGTGGGTTGTTCTGGTCCATTCGTAGAATACAGTGGCGTGGCGTCCATATAACCCGATTCCTACCGGGTTACCTTTTAAAAGTTTCAGTTTCAGCTACACAACAATGTTTACTTAAAAACGAGCAACATAAAACCCACGGGATAAACTTAATAATATGTATCTATTCATCTGCGCAAGCTACATACCCCGACCCCACCAACTCAATTGAACTTTATACACACGGAAACACACACCCTTCGGGCCTTCTTCGCCTTCATTATTAGTATTATAACTGCCCACACTCTCTGAGCATAACCCAAATCTAAAATAACCCGAAATATGACGGGTTATAAAATCTCTCACTGGATAGAACAAATTTGTCTCCTTTCTCTTTTGTACACTTGCGTTTATCTGAGTTTAGTCCTCTCTTTTCAACGCCCGCTTTCTTATGCAAAAAAATAACCCGCTTTTCTTCGGGTTATTTGGTGGGTTTTGTGTGTATCTTTTACCGCTGCGCTGTGGTGTAATTGAGTATATGTATCTGGAAAATAACACGCTTTTCTCGGACATATTTGGTGAATTTGAATTGTGTCTGTGTGTGTCTCTCCTACCGCTGCGCTGTGAAGTGTGAACTGTGATGTAGGGATGGGAAAAACCGGCCGGTTTTTGCCGTTAAAGGTTATTTTGCTTCGGTTAACCGCACTTCTTCAGGTATTTTTTTTGCTCGGTTCTCCTCCGGTTTTTTTCAAAAACCGGGTAAAAAAAACCGGGGAACATTTGCTTATTCACTTTCGCATTTTCGCATTTTCTCCTAGCAAAAAAAAATCTTACTCTGTTCCAGCCATGATGGAATGTTCCAGCATTTTACATTTATGTATGTACTTGTTGCTTTTGCTCTCGCATTAATGAAATTGGTGCACTCTTTCATTTCCCATATACACCTAGCTAGACCTACAACATCCATAATTACACGCACTTTGACTTTGAATCAGTTTTGTCCGTTTGTCGTCATTGGCACTTTCCACTTTGTAATTATGTATTGCTTCACCCTCTCAGTCTCACACACATGCGCATCGTAGCGACAATAAGTTTTTTTTCCATTAGCTACACGCTACAATATTTCAGTGTTCTGTGTACCTGTACTGTACAGTACTAGTACATTACCCATATAATTTTCAATAAAAATGTAATAAATTTTTAAATTTGTATGTTTTTTTCGTAAAAAAACCGGAAGCCGGTTTATCTTAAAACCGGTTATTTTAGGAAGTTTAAACCGCCAGGTTAAACTGGTGAGAAATTAAACCGGTATAACCGAAAACCGGTGATTTTGTAATAACCGCCATCCCTACTGTGATGTAGTCATAGCTCATAGTCAGTTCACTTTTTTACCTAATAATTTTCTGATTTTTTCTGAGGGGAGTATCCTCTGTTCATAGGCCGCTTTCTTATGCAATAAAATAACACGCTTTTCTCCGAGTTATTTGGTGAATTTTGTAAGTATCTTTTAAAAAATAAACATACCTACTGATGTGTTTATAAAGTTTATAAACAAGTCGCTAAGTGAGAAATCAAGTGTTTTGAGTCTTGGCTATGATCTTCGTACCTAAATACGTTTGAAGAAATGTTTCAAAGAGTAAGTAGATCATTGTACTGAAGCTCCACAAAAACCCCAAATGCTCGATTTAAACACTCATTTAAAGAACCTTTATGTAGAAATAAAGGACAATATTAGATATAAGACATGATATAAATCATGTTTACACGAAATACATATGAAAGTTTTGCACTCAAGATGGAAAAATATCTTCATTAATTTAATTTCTTCCTGGAGCTTTAAAAAATAACTGAAGGTTTTGTATACATAGATAGGTACTACCTACATCTTCCCTTCGACATTTTGATATTTTTCGACTTCGACTTACCATTTAAAATTATTCACGCCACGCCACTGGTAGAATATAGGTATAGTTGCCCTGTTGGTGTCTCTCGTGAGAATAGATCCTTGTTTAGCTGAGCCAACACCAACACAAGTACCGATGCTCTGAGATGTGAATTGTAGTGGAGTCCTGTGCAGGCCAAAAATGGCCAGCTTCTTTATATAGGTATGTTTTAGAAAAGGTGTACCAAATGGAGAAGTCGATAGTTACTACCGGCTTTATAAGCTGTTCGTATACAGCAGCAGTTTGTTTTGTTTTTTAATGAGTCCGTTCTCCTATCTTTGTTCTATCGGAACAAATTAAAAAAATATATAGCACACAGATTTGTTTTTTAACTTTCAAGCATTTGAATTCTCTTCATAATTATTATGTTATGCCACAAAAGCAAACCTTTCTTATAAATTTAATATCACAAGGCGTCATTCAAATTTAAATTTTGCAAATTAGTTCATATTAGTGGCAATCATGTGGCTTGAAACATTTCAACTAAATGTCAGCCGTGTACGCAGTGGATTAGTCCTTGACTAGAATTGTCGGCCACCCCTTTACCTGCGTCAAAGCCAATAAAACCCCAGATCAACGACTTCGACCTTATGTGGGCGCAGTGTTTCAGTAGTTCGTGTGCTGAACTATTGAGCGAAGGGACTTAGGTTAAACCCTCGGAAAAAACAATTTAAATAAATAGTTTACCGATCGATTCAACAAGTTTAACGAGCCAACTGAACATCTTAGGTTCAACCCTAAGAAAAACACAATTTAAATAAACAAATAGATAGTTGGTACAACACGACCATAGGCACTCTGGGCCTAGCTTATCACAAACGTTCGTTTGTGCGTGTCCAAATTGACAGAAGGTACAAACTTAAGGTACATTATTTTCTACTGCACTAACTTACAAACACCCGAAAGAACAGCTGTCCTGAGTAATCTTCTCATTTCAGCTGTGGAATTCGTCATAAGATTGTACATTCCTTCCATTCTTCTCAAGTGTGGCACATTCTCTATTTGAGTAACTAATTCTCCTACATCTCAAAATAGGAACTGCCCTGGCCATACAAATTGTTATTGTAAATCGCTATTGTTATCCTAAAAGCTTTTTTGAAGGCTGAACAAAAAAGATAGCTCTGTGAAAGCGATGGGCTTCACTACAAGCCCTATGAAATTAAATGACCTCATTACAACTCCAAAAATATACCTACAACTATAAGAAGCATTTTATATAAAATTACATACAAAATGTAAGGACACAACCACAAGTCAACACAAGATACATATATATACCTAATACAAAATAAAATATCAAAATCCATTACATATTATGTAGCTATATAGAGTCTAATATTCCTTTTCTTTTAAAAAACAAATTACATAACCAAACTTTTTTTTTTATTATACATTTTGGTCAGGGAAAACTTGAAAATTGATCAGGGAAAGTCCGGGAAATTTATTTTGAAAAATAGTGGCAACTCTGGCTCATTAAAGTTGACTTCAAGATCTCGAATGGAAAAATTTCGAATGTCCAAAAATCCGGAAAGACTATATGTATCTCGAAAATAAAAAGTAAATTCGAGATTTTTTTTGCACTCACCCCATATCCAAACAGTAAACCCAAGCAGGGGGGGTTGCATGCCCCGTACCTATCTCACTTTTTAACGCAATTTTTAATATTAATTCGAGATTTCTACATTCGAAATTTTTGCGAGTTTTCTGAGTGCTGTTGGAGAGACTAGTAGGCTTTGCAAAATAAATTAGTTTATAAAATCAAAAACAAAAAAAAAAAAAACAAAAAAATAAGAAAAAAATTAAACAAAAAGAAAATCATCAATTCAAATCAATTTAATAAATACTAAATAGTTATTAATATTTGCCAGCCCCTTTGCCTTTAGTATACTGAAGATAGTCACAAAATTGGACGAATTAGAGAAGAGCCAAGTTTGCAGAACAGTGCAAAGTTCGAACTGTTTGTGAACGATCAAGATGTAACCATTATAAAATTACAGACTCAAGAAGAGTGCATTTTTATCAAATATCTGTACGAAGCTACTGAAAAGGTAATTTAATTAGACATGTTTATTTTAAGTTCAGAAACTTAACCGAAAATGTGTAACATCGTCACATCGGTTCGCGAACGCCTCGGCTTCAAGAATATTTCGCCAACACAATGGGAATCAGATTCACGACGAAAATATCGAGATTTTTGGAAGATCACCGAAAAAAAATCTCGAAAGCAAAAAATGTCGAAAACCAATGTCTCGAAAAAAATCGTAGAAATTAAGCACTGTTTATGATAGGCTCCATGGAGCCTAAGGACGGTTAAGTGTAACTCAGGAAAATCGACGAGATTTTATTAAACCCACTTCCTCTACTAAAATCTCTCCTATGTTCACTCCGTTCTTAGGGAATCGGCTTAAGCCCGAACCACTTTTCTAACGCGTGGGGTGTTGCGGAGTGCTTTGTCGCTATCACTGCTAAGTTTTTCAAATTGTGTAGAAACATTTTTGTCTCGTGTATTGTGTCACAGTGTAGTGTATTTTGTGCTAAGCTCTTATTACACAGCCCTTATTAAGCCCTTATGGTCCGATTGCGCCATACCTACTACTGTATGGCAACACACCACACGTTACAAGTCTGGTCCTGGCTTTAGGTACTTAAATCTGTGAGAATCAAGAAATAGTTCCTTCTCCGTGATTCTCATGAATCCGCGAACCTTATATACATGAAAGAAATATTTGTTTTTGGAATATTTTTCTCCAAAATGTACCGAAAGACAAAATCTCGAAAAGACCTGAAAATGATTGGTGTTCAAAATCGCGGCGATTTTTAACACCAATCATTTGATTTGTTGATGATGAGGTTTTCTTTCGACATTACAATAATTTTTACATTAATTTTTATTGAACTTTTATATATACAATTTGACTTAAGGCTAGTTTACAAAGTGGTTATTAATATTTTATGTGTTGGCTCAACAACAGGGCCCAACGGTTTACATTGATTTTTCTTTTAAATTCTATTTACATAAATTGTTATTGTTTTCTTAGATTCATACTCGTATAGTATTTATCGTTGTCGTCAGGGTTGACCTCAGGGTGTTTTCGAGATTTTATGCTTTCAACATTTTTTTTTCGACATTTTTTTTGTTTCAGATTTTGTTTTCGAGATTTTGTATTCGATATTTTGAGATTCGGTTAAAAGTGGCCAACCCACAAAAATTGTCGTTACTTCTAGGGAGGCAATAGGGTGATAAAGAGTTATTTTGTTGAGGCTTGGTATACCTTTGTTCAACACGACGGGGCTAGCAGTTTACATTGATCGAAGTAAACGCTATTATATATTCGATAGATAAAGACGCAGTGTTTGACACAAATATTATTTTCTATTACTTTTCGTGGCTTTGGTGTATAGCATTCGGAAGTTTTACATTCCCCAATCCCCAGACCTATTCCTAAATGAATATTTTTTTTAAATGAAATTTGTTATGACTTGTTGGACAGTAATTTCTGAATATACGATGAAACGCGAGATTGAAGTATAAAGGCTAGGCATACTCATTTCTCATACAGAGTCATAGATATTCGTATGAATATTGCTAGTTATCATGACAGTTTATATGGGATTTGTGATTTTTTTCGTGCGTTTTTTAAGGATGTGTTGTATACGTACAAGCTTTTTTAAGAAAAGCCTTTTTGGAAATTAAACTTTTTTATTATATTTATTATTTTTCATTGTATGCACACAGTGTTCTTGTTGTAAACAAGGTAATTGACAAATATTATTTTACCTATTTTGCAAATATATTATTCTTTTCGGCACATCTATGAGTGCTAAGCTTCAATTTAGTTAATAAAAAAATAGAATTGGTTTACATTAAGTAGGGTTAATATGTACCACAAGAAATTTTGTCGGCGATTAATATATACATAGATAACAGATACCTACTATATGCATTCCTAAGTTGTACTACATAGATACATTATGTACCTACATAAGTACTTGGATTCTAGATGTATTCGCACCATCCTGTTTTCCTCTCTTTTTCTATTTGTTTTTATTTCGACGCTTTCACGGACGGCTTATTGTCTTATTGTGGACAATATTTTTTATTTCTTCATTTTCGGTGTATTCAAACAAATCATTGGGCTTACCAACTCTGAAGCAGGCTACATAATATTATTTGAACATGAAATTTCCAAATCAATTCTGTTTGGATCCGTACTATTGCGTGATGTTGGAATTGGAGTTCGAATTCTCATTTCAGCATGTCGTTCCATTCTGTGTGCATCACTTTCTAATGCACTGCATTACGCAATCGTGTATCCTCTCTTGACGCTTCTTGCTGTTGAGGCCTTAAATTCGTTCTTAATTGTTGCTTATTGCGAGTCGTCGTCCAGACATTTTCGAACTGTCGAGGAAAATCGTTTGCAATATGCCACTTTTTGACCAAACTTAACAAGAACACTCCCTGAAGATTGTCTGAAAAATTGAGCTCAATCGGTTCGGTAGTTTTCGAGATATAAGTATTAATCTAAGTATAGGTACACATGATTATCTGATCTTACAATATTGTCAGATCTGTCAATGCTCTGACAATGACTAACAATAAGCTTACAATAGCCAACTACCTTACAATGAAAAATAGACTGTTCAGACGATTGTAAGATTTTGTCCTAAAGTCTTACAATTTCATTGTCAGATGAAGGTTTAAGGTGTTTGGACGAAGGAGTGGGTGATCAGTTCTCAGTAGGAAGGATTCTACTCCAAATTGCGAATGGACTCAACACAATTCGATGAAATTCTGGCTTTGGTGACCACACATCAAGACACCAATATGAGCGAGAGCATTCAGGAAATCGAGACGGTTTCATTGGCAGCTTGACCCATCTTTCTTTCTGTATTTGTCGAGGTGGCTTTTGAATGTGGATCGCGTCGGCGTCCTCTTACCACAGGGCTTCTTTGGGTAATTTATACTCGGCGCATTCAACAACCCTATTCACTCTGTACTTTCTTCCTGTCCTGTACTTTTTTTTTTTTTCTTTTTTTTCGGCATTTCTAATTTCAATTGGAATTTAAACTCCATTTTTCACTTTTATTCGTATCATATCTTCTGAATTATTGTCCATCGTTTAAAAGCAAACTTCGATTTCGATCCAAAACCATTGGTTATATGGTCTGACAATGAAGAAATTCTAAGCAATTGTCAGCTTCCATAAACAACGACATCTGACAATTTCTAATGAGTCTAACAATGTCCTAATTCTCTGACAATAATAAAAATTTTGTGTTCAGACTTGTTCAGACGATGGTCAGCAAATTGACAATTTCATTGTCAGATGGATGTCTTACATTGGGCTGACAATGACATTTCTGACAGTATTGTAAGTTCAGACGGACATTTGAGACACATTGTTCACTGACAGATGTTACAATATTGTAAGATCTGACAATCGTGTGTACTTAGCTTAAGAATATAATTTTTTTTGTATTAGAGGTGTCCTGCTCCTTTGTCGTTTTTAGCCCTTCCCTGTCCCATATCAAGTAAACTGTAGTATCTTTATTACAACGCTGAAAGAACTTTTAAAATCGGTCGGGTAGCTCTAGAGATATCCCCTACACCCTTTCCTTTACCCCTACCTCCTCCTCACCCAAGTAACCAGTACCCATCGGAATATGTCGCCATTACAACATTGAAAGCATTTATATATTAAAATTTAATACTTTTGATATGAAAATTATATAGAGAAAACTACATTTTCGTAAATACGTATCTCCACCCCATCCATAAGAATTTCCGAAAAAAAGGCGTAGATATAACAACTTACTTACATCCACTTGAAGATAGCAACTTCATAACTCATCATTTTCACAGGGGGATTGATCTTTTAACTACCTACACATTAATTCAAAATATTTGAATACAAACTATGACAAATTAAAGAAATCTCTTGCATTGCAGATGTAATAGCTCAAAGGTGTACTAATAACTGCAAGCACGTTGAAAGAGTTATATAATAACACAATAAATAATCACCCAAAAATTACAAACGCAATATAGAAATCTCAAGCACAAATAATTAAACCATATAAAAATGGATCTCATTCCACGGTCATGGACATCAGCTCCAGAAATCTCACTGTCCACTTCCACAATTCCTAATATTGTCGATGATACAGGAACCTACACGAATGCCACCCTGACAGTTGATACAAGTGAGTATTATGAAACCGATGCTACTGTACTCTTACTACACAATTATACGTATGTATGTATGTATTGTTAAAATATTTATTCTTATAACTTTTAGGCACAATAGGATCTTCCGTCGAGTTATTTCAGGGATATTCAGACGAGCTGCTGACATTCGCATCAATAATGTGCATTATTTTTACATTGATTGGAATTCCAGGCAATTTAATAACAATTATAGCGTTATCTAAATGTAATAAGGTAAGCCTTCCGAATATTTGTATCTTCTGAACAATTTAAATTTTGAATTTGAATCCAGAAATGTTAATTGTTCCCTTTGTTTATCTCCTGTAGACGCCACGAGCAATTGCATCAATGCTCGTTCATTTTATTTTGATCTACGAGTACATAGTTTGTTTGTTTTTTTTATATCTGGTAGGAGGTTCTTTCCACTATTTAGGGATAGTAGTTATCTGACACATAATGTTAACAGATATGTATAATTGTATACGTATAGGTTACTAATATTTTTTTTTCTGTTTCATCATTAAAGTCACTGATAAACTAACTGGTAGATAAATTTACCATTTATTTACTTTAATGGGAAAGGCAATGGTAAATAAGTAAATGTTAGAGATCGCTGTCATTGGGCCTTACCAATAATCATTTTTAACCTTTAACTTAAATATTTGGATAGTCACAATAGGTAATTTTATATGGAAACTAGCTGACCCAGCAAAAGTTGTTCTGCGTAAAATAGTTATTTTAAATATTTCAACATTTTTTTTTTGATATTTTTGTTCAATTATTATTATTTTTTTTTTTTAATATTAATGAAGCCGGAACATTTTTATTTTTCATCCGATTGACTTCAAACTCGGTTTGTGTACTTTCAATGAAAAATAAATTCTCCGATTTTGGAAATTCAACTCTTAAAGGGCTAAAAGGGTTGACCCCCCTTTTGTTTGGAAAATTTTTAGTTTTCGTTCGATTGACTTTAAACTCGATTTGTGTACTCTCTATGAAAATAAAGAAAAAAATGTCTCCGATTTTGGAAATTCAACCCTTAAAGGAGTAAAAGGGGGGTCAATGTTTGTAAGGGAAAATTTTTATTTTTCATCCGATTGAATTCAAACTTGGTTTGTGTACTCTCTATGAGAAATAAAAAAAAAAATTTCTTCGATTTTGGAAATTCAACCCTTAAAGGGGTAAAAGGGGGGTCAATGTTTTTAAGGGAATATTTTTATTTTTCATCCGATTGAATTCAAACTCGGTTTGTGTACTCTCTATGAGATATAAAGAAAACTAATTTCTCCGATTTTGGAAATTCAACCCTTACAGGGGTAATAGGGGGGTCAACGTTTGTATGGGAAACTTTTTATTTTTCATCCGATCGACTTCAAACTCGGTTTGTGTACTCTATTATAAGAAATATAGATAATAATTTTTTCGATTTTAGAAATTTTGCTTGGGACCCGAGTTATTGGCGATGATCCCTTTTAAGGAGGGCCTTTTCTTAACTCACGAACCGTTCGTCGTATCGATTTGAAACTTTGTAATGCGTCCAAACTTCATCGCTGTTGAATATGTTGATCGTTTCATCTAACTCTAACGTACTCCAAAGATATTCAAGCGGAATTCTGTAACAATGGGGTTATACTGCTACAAAGTGGTACACATACTCATGATCGTTCCGTTTGCATATGTTGCACAGTATAGGAAGATCTGGGCAGTATGGAGATACTAACTGCTCCTTAGGTACTTTTTTAGGTATGTACCTAGGTTTCCTGCGCGATATATTAATATAAAAGAGGGAACTAACTGACTGTGAAGGAATCTCTGTGTACCAAATCCTGAGGACTATGCGCAAGCGAAGCCGAGGGCAAAAGCTAGTATAATATATAGCTGTACTCGCCCGGCTTTGCCCGTGCACAGGAATTGTATTGCTTAGGTCTTAGATAATAATGTTCTTTCGTAAAATGCGAAACATGGGAATGGAATTTTCTTTCTGCGTAAACCTAGAATACCTACAGCAATAGGTACGAACAAAACAAAAAAAAATCATGAGAATCGGTTATCGAGTTATAACGACTTCGAGTTTCACCCCATAGAAGATGTTTTTTATATGGGTGGTGCTACGTCCCTTTGTCCAATTTTGACCAATGAGCACTCCTGGGCCAATACCTTAGATTGTCTGCAAATTCGAACTGAATTGATTCGGTGGTTTTCGAGATATAAGATTTTGAATGTTTTTTTGTATGGGCTGTGCCACGTCCCTTTGTCCAATTTTGACCAATCTCCTTCAGTGCACTCCTGGGTCAATACCTAAGATTATCTGTAAATTAGAGCACAATCGAGTCGGTGGTTTTCAAGTTATACGTATCCGAACACAAATCAGGATCCATTTATATATATATATAGATTTTCGCCATTGTGACTCCGTAAAAGTTAGTCTGGACACTAAAAATGTTTATTAGTACCGCGCGTTGAAAATAATGAAATTCTATTACATACATACACACAAATCTAGTGCCTAATTGTGACACTCTACAATTAGGACAACAATTTTGCAACCCATGAGAGTTTTCGTACAATACACCCTCTGTAATCGGGACACCTCTCAATCGGGACATTAAATTGAACTTTCCTCTAATCGGGTCAAACCTGTACTAATTAGGCCATTGTGACTTCTCTAATCGGGACAGTAAAACTCCATTTAAAATGTTTGGGTACCTATACTATTTAATTTTAGTAAACAATATTATCACATAATCTGCTTTAATTAAAAATATGTATCATTTATTCTTGGGTTCTTGTTTGACAATTGGGACATCAATCGGGACAGCAAACAGCCGGTCCCATCGGTGTCCAAATTAGGGAGATTTTACTGTATTTGATATTTTACCTACTACTCAATTGAAGTCTTTAAATTAATTTGGTTTTGGGCAAAATGTTCTGTTCCTACTGGGCCTTGTTTCAGTCGCTTTCACTGTCAGATATCACTAAACAAGTCATTTGAAACCAAAAGTTAAAGTTAATCTGGCAGATAAGTTCCTGAACTGGAAGTGACTTATTTGTACCTGATGAACAGTGGCATGCGGCACCAAAAAGTCAGACATAGTGGTTCTTGTTATGCATTCCTGTTGTCATTTTGTCGTTAACAACTAATATCTCTTATCGTTTTTAAGTCTGTGTTTGTTACTTTTTTTAAACAAATGATTTGAAATGACAGTGAAAATACTGAACATATAGAAAAAGAAATAAAATCGTTAACAAAAGTTGGAACAAAACTTAGTAGATATCGTATACGACAATCGCCAACGGCAATAAGGATGATTATGTAGCTCGACATTTTTGCTGTTGTATGTTCTTTGGAAATATATTTATAATGTATATGTATAAGAAGCGAGTTCCAGAGTGCCAGTGTAAGGTACATATTTCCTTTATATATTTTGGGTCAGACAATAATCCATTCTGTTAAACAAAATTCAATTGAATAGAATTCACCATATTCATATTTATTAGTTAATTAACTTATATCATTATGTAATTAACTTATATGCGATACTTTAATAAACAAAAATTGCTTTCGTATTTTTAGGCACGCAATGCAACAGCGATTTTTATAATAAATCTCTCCTTATCTGATTTGCTCTTTTGTGGTTTCAATTTGCCATTAGCCGCATCCACGTTTTTAAAAAGGTCCTGGAATCATGGCGATACGCTTTGTCGACTTTTTCCCCTCATGCGGTACGGGCTTTTAGCTGTATCGCTAGTAACAATTTTATTAATTACAATTAACCGATATGTTATGATTGGACATCCTAGGATTTATCCAAGGTAAGTTGTTAAAGCGATTTCTCTTTTTTTTTTTAATTACATTAACTGATACTATTTTTTTTTTTTAGAATTTATCGCAACCGTTATTTAGCAATAATGGTTTCGGGTACCTGGATCGTAGCGTTTTCGATTCTTATTCCCACATATCGGGGAATGTGGGGCGCATTCGGCCTCGATACTGAAATTGGATCCTGTTCGATTCTCATGGATGAAAATGGCAACTCTCCCAAGGAGTTTCTCTTTATTATTGCGTTTGTTGTGCCATGTTTTTGCATTTTCGTCTGTTATGCCAGAATATTCTATATTGTTAGAAAGACCGCATTGAGATCTCAAGCGCCAGCGAGTATTGGCTCATCGGTACGTTTTGGTAAAACAAACGCAGCACACGAGAATAATGACTCGGATCAGCAATTGCTTGACAAAAACTCGAAAGCTTCAAAGGACGAACAATCAGATCAGTCGTTATCAATATCAGACATATCACCAAACGAAAAGCAACGAGTTCATGCCCAGAAGAATACACAGGAAGAGCAGTGGCAAATGCGTCCATATCTTTCAAAAGTACGGGACGATGAAATGAAATATATTGACACTAGTGTGGAAAGCGATTTTCCTCCATCATTGTCAGTGTTAAAGATTCGTGGAAAGCCCGAAGCCATCTCAATCTCAACAAGTAAGAACGATTTAATTTACGAAGCTACTGATGTTCAATTGACATTTAACGCCGAGGCTATGTTCGAAGAGGATGACAGTGGTTATGACAAGGAGGTGCGTTTATATTTTTATAAAATGTATTTAGCTATACATACCTACTTTCTAACGTTTTTTTCTCAATTTTTCTTTCTTTGTTTATCGAATTCAATATTTTGTAGACATTTATTTGAGATGTCTGCAGATGAATTTTAGTGCAATATCATCATAAATTTGTCTTATTAGCTTTATTGATTCTATATTACATTTTTGATAATATTTTGTTAATAATTTGTTTAAGGTATCGGAAGGTGTTGCAGCGCCAAATGGGACGATAGAGGCATTTATAACAGAAGTACCGCTAAAAGCAAGTGATACATCTGATGAGGCTGACAAAAAAAGGTAATTAGAACTAGCGCTTTACGTATTAATTCCTACAAGCTTTTATGCTCAATTTTTAACCCACCCCACTCTCTAGCAATAAGTTAAAAGTTCACCAGCATTTTGTCTGAAACCAGAAAGAAAGCGACCAAAAATCAGTCGAAGAATTTTGCGTTCGAAACGTTCATTGGTAGTGCCGGATTCTTACCGGTTAAAACCACCTCCCTTCCCGAACAGACCGATATTTGTCCCCCGCGGAACCGCCGTAAGGCATTCCTTTGCGGGGGTCGGTATAAAGCCGTTATTAGATCACTCTATTATTTGAGCTTTCAATTTTCGTAGGTGCTCTAAACGCCTCAGATCGCTGTGTATTCGCACGGCCACGTTGCTTACAATAGTCCAAATTTCGTCTTTAGGCAACTTCTAATTTACGATGTAATCGGGAGTTGGCCATTCCCCAAATTGATCCCGTAAGGCAATCCTCTCGGTTTCGTACCGTGGGTAATGGAAGAACACGTGTTCCGCATTTTCAGAAACAGTCTCGCAATGTGGTCAGTTTGGGATGGTTTCATGTCCGCGTTTAAAGAGATATTTTCTGTAACAGCCATGACCCGTCAAATGGCCTTTCACTCTCTTGTATCAACTATTGAGAAATCTCTAGACTGTATAGAATACACATTGGCAGCTTTCCTAGACATTGAGGGAGCATTTAACAACGTCGAACCAAAAGCAATTATTGGCGCACTGACGAGCCTTGGTTTTTGATAAGTCGATTGCTCACCAACAGGTTCATCAATTCAAAGCTGGGCGAAGCATCGGCTCGGAGGTTCGTCAGTAGGGGTACGCCACAAGGTGGTGTGATCTCACCTCTACTGTGGAACCTAGTGGTTAATTAATTACTACTAATACTGGAAGGGGAAGGGTGCAAGGTAATTGCCTATGCAGACGACGTTGCTATCGCGGTATCAGGGAAACATCTCAATACGCTTAGGGATCTCATGCAGAACGCCCTCTCTAGGCTCTCTAAATGGACCAAAACATGTGGACTTGGCGTCAATCCTCAGAAAACTGAATTGGTTCTCTTTACAAGGAAGTACAAAATTCCCGTCTTCGTTCCCCCAAAACTAAATGGCACCCTCATGGTGCTCTCCAATACGGCTAAGTACTTAGGCCTCACTCTAGACAACAAACTGAGCTGGAAACCCAATATAATGCAGAGGGTTCAGAAAACAACCACGGCATTATACCGCTGGAAAAAAGCTATTGGTAGCAAATAGGGGCTTCAGCCTCGAATCACATATTGGCTCTACGTATCGACTTACTCGTGTACAAAGAACGGCATGTGTGTGCATCAGTGGAGCGCTTAGGACCACTCCAACAGCGGCGATGGACATACTATTCCACCTCATACCGCTAGACCTCTACTGCAAACAAGTGGCAGCGAATGCAGCCATCCGTATGAAAGCAATCCGTTTGTAGACTAGTCGACAAACTGGTCACTCGTCTATTCTAGATAAAATAGAATGCATACCAAAAGATACTGATTACACCCTCCCCCAGTTCCAATTCAGTAAGAATTTTGAAACCTGCATACCCTCCAGGACTGACTGGGAGAGTGATGTAGTGTCTCACGGGAGATCCGTCTGCTTTTATACAGATGGGTCCAAAACGGATACAGGAGTAGGGGGGGGGGTTTTCTCCCAAGATTTAGATTGTACGATCTCATTCCGTCTTCCTAGTCACTGTAACGTGTTCCAGGCGGAAATCATGGCGATCAAGGAGGCTCTGTCGTGGGTACGGTATAATGTAATATCCGCTAAGGATATCGTAATTTTTAGCGATAGTCAAGCCGCGATTAAATCCTTGGATTCGGTCATCTTCAAGTCTAAAAGCGCCCTTAATTGCCGCTTATCTCTTAAGGAGATGGCGGAACAATTCAACATTCACCTTATATGGGTGCCGGGCCACAGGGACATGGGACATTCCGGGGAATTGCAAGGCCGACGAACTCGCTAGGCATGGCACAACTTTGTCGATTCTACCGGAAAAGGAGAATCTCTATATGCCTTTCGCTACGTGTAAACTTTTAATTCAACAAAATGCGATAAGCGCCACTAATCGAAGGTGGTCAAACTGCACCACGTGCTCCATCGGGAAACAGATCTGGCCCATGCTGGGTCTTAAGCGCTCCAACAATCTGGTAAAACAAAAAAGATCCAATATAAGCACACTAGCAGGTGTCATCACGGGACACTGCATTATTGAGACATGCTCTCAGGCTGGGCCTCCCTTCCAATGATTTCTGTATAGAAGCTGCATGGACGAGGAGGAAGAAAAGATAATTCTTCACCTCCTATGCACGTGCCCAGCCCAGCGTTCCCTCCCGTGCTACTATTGTACCTACTCATTTGCTCATTTTGAGTACATTTTTATGAACTGAGTACGGATACTACTTTGAAGCCGTCGCGTACTACTATTTCATAACATATATACTTAGGTAAACATAATTCATTTTTATTTTTTTCGAAATACATAATATTTTTGTTTCCTAAACCTAACACTTGTGGAGTACTTAATTACCTAAAATTGACTTTATATAGTGAGAGATTTGTTTTCTTTAAAAATTGTTGAAATGTGCATTACAATAATAGCTAGTACGAATGAGAACAATGGACATTATGGTGCAATTAAAATGTAAGCTACGTAATACTAATGTTATATGTACTACCTACTACCTACTTTTTTTTTAAAGAAGATGTGTAACTTACATACTCAATAAATATTATTTACTAATGGAGCTAGACTGGTCAAGATGAGTAGAGTTACATAAAACATTCAGGAATAATGAGGATTTCTTCGATTTTCAACTATTTATTTGAAACGAAGTTGACTCTGTATACACTGGAACTAAGTCAACGCTTCAGCAAAGTCCAAGAATTGACTGGTGAATCTACCCACTGCCTTTTCTTTTTGATGTATTTTCATACTATTGGCGAGGTAACTTCTATGTTTGCGCAATTTTTGCAATGCTTTTCGTATTTCGCACTTTTTCAACAATTTTTAAAGAAAACTGTGAAAAATGGTTTTGTTTTCATACAAATTTATTTGATGTTTAACAAATCAGATATAATTCGCTATGCGAAACAACATGCATATTGTTACGAAATAAAGGAAAAGTAACTTCGTCTTCATTTATTTGTGAATTTGTAAAGTCGAATTTTCTAGAAATGAATGTTAAGAAAATACCATATAGTCACATTGGTCGGAATTATAGCTTTTTGAACAACTTCCGCCCAATACGTTATTAGTCTTAAAAGTTATTATTTGAATACACGAATTGTAACAGCTTGGAAAAAGCAGCTCAGTTTATTTATGATATTTTTTAACTAAAGAGTGTAGTCTCAAAAACAATAAAATTACAACTAAGCAATTTATAGAAAAATAAATCATACCATAAAAAAATAAATATACATTGCCACACCACATTTGCACTATTTTTATCAAATTTGTAGGTCAAAATCAGCATGGCCACGTGTGGTTATTACGTTAATAGATTACCTACTGATTGCGGAAATTGATAGAAATTCTAATTTTGACCATTTTATACTAAACTTATAACTGGAAAGTACACTTTAGTTTAGGTGCATTGTGAGACGTACTACCTTGGAAGCCATTTGAGTACTATTTTCCACCGTGATGAGAACTCTGCCCAACCAAAAGGGAGGGAACGCTGGCCCAGCCCTCTCAGCTCGTAGAAAACTATATCTCGGAGAATACTTCTTCGACAATCGTGGCGAACTCGCTAATACAAGCATAAGTTGCCTCCAACGCTTCATTCTCAGCTCCTCTTGGTTCAATGGGTAGTTGTGAGAGCATTAGATCCTGTGGTATCACAATTGGCCTCCTCTGGCCTAAGTGAGGCTGCACTTAATGCGGCCTGCCACTCTAACCTAACCTATGACCGGGCAATAACTGGGTCAGATAAAAATTTATTGCGCCATGAATTCGTGTAATCCATGCATCGATCACTGGTATGAGACGATGTGTTCCATTGTTGTTGCCAAGTTGCGATACGTCGATTTCTTTCATACCTCCTTTTAACGTCATCTACGCGACCATTTCGAACTCGGTCGGTTCTTAACGTTTTCATTTCTTCAGCGAGTAAATCGATAGGTAGCATTGAAGATACGACAGTTAAAACAGTTCTGAATGCACAGGCGACGCTTAGTCGGATTTAGTTCCGCGTACATAAGACTTAACTTTTGTGGCACTTGACCATATTTCTACTGCGTACATGATTGTTGAACCGACATACAGCTCGTGCAAGAAGAAGCACTGCCTCCGTTTTATGATCTGCGAGTTGCAAACCGGCATTAGCTAGTCAACTACGTACGGTTGCAGCTGTCTCGTAGCAGTGCAGTTCGACGGCCCTACCAACTAAGTCCCAACTGGAACTAACTCCCAATAACCAAAAGAGCTAAGTCCCATAAAATTTGGGATATAGTTTATAGGGAGGTGCCGCGTCCCATACAATATTAAGTGGCACCTCCTAAAAAAAAAACATTGCGAACGCTATTTTTCGACACTCTTGGGAAATTAAGTTGTAAAATTCAGGGCTCTAATCGCGTAATTTATCAGACTATCATCGTTGAGACGATTGTATAAAACGACCTCGTTTTAAGTTTGCTTCATATAACATCACAATCACATCGATCAATCGAATCGTTCATCGTTTTCATTTTGAACAGTTTGAGCAGGACTGTAAACAAACTGTGACAACTGAAAACTAATAAAATTGGTATATTATTTTGTTTGTTTTGTGGAAATGCATGTATACGTTGGAAATAAGCATAGGTGCGGTGCACGAGAAATTATATTGATAAGGTTTGTAAAAGAAGAAAAAGAAGAGGAAGAAGAGGATTTGTGCATGCATTTTGCTGAAAGCATTTACTTACTTTACTTTTGGGGGCGCTTACAATCCGGGGTGGACAACGGCCTCAACCAACAAGCCCCTAGCTAGCTGCCTCCAGTTACGCTCACCAAGTTCGTTGAAGTCGCAGTCCAATTGAGCGCGCCACCTCTACTACGTCGACCCTCACCCTCAGGGGTGGACTCAAAGACTCGTCGGGCTGATGCGTTGCTGTCCATACACGCTCCACGTGCCCCTAGCCATATCAGCCGTTGTATCTTCAGGTTTTTGATACAAACTGGACCGAATATCGTCCGAAGATTCTTTCTCTTAAAACATCCAAGTAGGTATTCTTCCGATTTTGACAGAGTCCATGCTTCTGCACCATATAGCAGGACCGGGATGATTAGGGTCTTATATACCTAATATCTCGATGCTGAGACTCCTTTCTCGTTGACAGTATATTTTGTTTTGTCATCATTTACAGCCAAGCATTTAGTGAATGCAATTCTATGATTGCATCGTCAAAAGAGAACACAGCTAGGGTTCGAACTGTCTTTTAACAAGTATGAAGAAAATGGATTTTTGTTCTATATTTCACATTTCACCACACTAATGCTAATGCAGTGTCCTTTGTGAACATTATGTATGCTTTTGATTGGAAAATGTTTCCTTTAATATTTATATTACTTTTAAAAAACCTAAACATAAACAAAATACACCAAAAACGATGAAGCGATTGCAAAATATCCATCGTTCAATCGAATCGTTTCGACGACGCCATTTGACAGTATAATTGTTTATGTGAAGCAATAAAAAGCGATGATCGTCCTATCGATTCGACGATTATCGTTGTTTGGTTGTTATATGAAGTAGAAGTATCGTCGAGACGACGTCGTTCGATCGTTTTAGCCTTACGCGATTAGACCCCAGGAGATTGCTTCGTTCGTAACAGGGCAGACCTCGAAGAGTAAATCGAAGAACTTGTTAAAGGGAGGCCACTCTTGACTTAAGTCGACTTAAGTAGGTACTTAAGGAGGGGCGAAAAAAGGTTATGTAGAGGGTCACGTACGGGTTAGAGAATTCTTTAGACCAACGTTTAAATTCTTTGGGTTTAAAAACGATGACGGTCTTGTTAAATGCTGGACGGAGTCCTGAGGTGAAGAGATGATTTTGAAAAATTATCCGCGCAGAGTGAAATGGGCGGGGAGGAGTGTTTAATGACCTTCTCAAGATCATTTGTAGTTAGGATGAAGATAAGGGAGCCTAAATGGTTGCTTTGTTGGACACTAGATGTTGCTAAGAAAGGAGACGATAGTACTGATCTGGGGGCTAATTATGCACTTCGCCGCGAATCGCATAATTTGCGATTCTTACAGTTCGCTTCGCCGCGAACGTGGCAACTATGCAAAACGATTGTTTGGAATGTCGACTTTGCAAGAAAATCACACTATTTTTCGCTGCCGTTTATTTTTTTTTTCCGCCATACAAATGCACCGCTGACAACTTAATTCGCTATGGAAACATCTTTCGCATTTCACGTCTGAAATGGCGTTCGCAATTGCATTCGAAGTGCGTTAGTTTTCGCCGGCGAACTGAATAGTACCAAAATTTGAAATCAATAAAAAATGTGCTTCGCGGCGAAGTACATAGATAGCCCCCTGAAGCGAACGCTATAATATAGCGGTTTCTAATGGTAAGCATATATCCATTTTATCAATAAGACCTCAAAGCCTAGGGCACACAGTTTGGAGAGGATTAATGGATGAGATATTTGTTGTCGTTGTCACTCTCTAAGGCTGTGATGGCAAAGAATTCGAATTCGACACTATTTGTAGTAAGTAGGTAGTTCATCTACCTTTCAGAAATTCGTGTTAGTTAGGAGAAATAAGAGGCTTGCTCCGAAAGCTGAAGACCGAGCTGAACCTAGATTTTGTTTAATTTACTATTAATTAATTATAAATGTAAAATTTTACTTTTTGAGCTAAATATTTGATTTTTTTTTATATTGTTCCACAGTAAACTGAGCTATAAAAGCACCCTGAAAACATCTCTTAACCGAGTGACGAAACGAAAATTTCACAATAACTCAACTATCAATACATCGAACGCATCAGTACTCTATCCTGGACGAATGAGTCAAAAAGATAGACGCCTACTTAAGATGATTTTGGTGATATTTCTGTCATTTGTCATCTGCTATTTGCCGATAACGATCACAAAACTCTGGAAGGGAGTTACAGAGATGCATTTCCTCAACATTAGCGGATATTTACTTATCTACCTTACCACCTGTATTAATCCATTCATTTATGTTGTGATGTCATCGGAATATAGACAAGCATATATGAATTTATTGCGATGCAAAATTGGCAACAAATCATCGCACAACCAAAGATACGCTGCTGTGACAAAAAAGAACAGTACTGTCAAACTGAAACCTCAAACATGACATGATAGAAGTGTTTCGAATAGATTTACAAACCGAATTCTTATGAGTATTTTAAGCTTAAGTAAGGTATTATCACAGATAATATAATATACATAGATATTGCACACCGAAGGCAAAACATCACGCAATTTCATTTAAATGGTTTTAGGTCTGTCGCACATGAAGTCACATAGAGGTAATCGGACTTATCCAAATGAAACCTGTAGTTGAATTTACTTGCGAAGTTTTCATAATACAAACAAACATACATTTTAATTTAAATATTTTAAAGTTTAATTGCTGTGATGTACTCGGTGATGTATGATGATATTTTATTTTAAATTAAATTAAATTTCCGAACCTATTTTTTTACAAATCGATCTGAGTAATCCTTACTTTAATAAAACTGTAATTTTTCTAAGTGTAAAGTGTTTGCTACGAATAGATTAATTGATTGTTATATTTTACCGTTATCTGTTGATCTGTCGTCCATATTCCAGAACCATTGGCTAGGGCAGGGCAACTGCAAAGATAGTGAGTGATGGTCTCATCCTCCTCTTCATCTCTTCAGCTTTTGCAGAAGTCATTGTATGGTAGACCAAGCATTTGCAGGTGTCTGCCTTGCCTAGTATGTATGCAGTGCCCGGAGATGACATTACCGGCTTTCGTCGCAGGAGCTCCTTGGTTCTTTTTTTTATCCAGAGTTGTTCAAGTGAGCCTAGCAGTCTCGCAATATCCTAGATATTTCCATTTGTGGCTTGCCTTGCCTACTGCATCCGCATGAATTATTTGCTTAGCGTGGGATAGTGGTACATACACGTTGTGCAGACATTATACTATCCACGCCAGATGAGCCAAGTCTTGCTAGTTCGCCCGGCGGTCTATTCTATGTGGTTTGTGTCCTATACCATAACACCACTATGATGCCGCGCTAAAAAACGTTCATCTTTCCTCACATCGTGTAATGAAACCCATCAAGGCCATCAAAACTAATCTTCTTCTCATCCGAAAAGAAATAGGTGACACGCACGACGATTGCGTGCTGAAGATTCTACTTTACTTTACTTTACTGAGATAGATGTGCAATAAAACAGGCTTACTATTAAGAGATTTTTCTCGACCCATTTTTATTTGAATTTCAGTTCAACGATTAAATTTCACTTAAGCTGTGGATCTGATGTGCCAATTTCCTCAAAACGTTCGTAAACAATGAAGACATGAGGACCTAATGACCTTGTGTTGACGCAAAAAAGAACTGCATTTTTTCATATGGCAAGAGGGCCAGAGAAAAAGTAGCTGTACTTTTGGATCTCTTTTCTCAACATCATGGGCAAACAGTGAGCATCATCAAATTATACATTAACGCACAATGTTTGGAAAAAAATGGACAATGTACCTCATGTGATTTTCCATTGGGCACATCAGATTTTTATTTCAGAGGGCTTATTCCCAAATGCGCGGCGGATCGCTTTTCATGGCGAATTGGTATTTTTGTATTTCCAAAAAGCGATTCGATCCATTCAAAAGCGATAGCTATTTAGGTGACGGATTTATTGTGGATAAAAAATAAACTAAATTCTTGTGACGAATGGATCGAATCGCTTTTGGAAATACCAAAATACCAATCCGCCATGAAAAGCGATCCGCCGCGCATTTGGGAATAAGCCCTCTGAAATAAAAATCCAGATTTTCCGTGGCGAATGGAACATGAAAGCAGATTGATCTGCTTTTGCAAATGTATTAGTGCGTTATTTGACAGTACATCGGCTGTGCAAATTGTTTTCGTTTGTTGGTGGAAACCTGGTGGAAACATACGAACTTCATATGGATAATCATATTGACGAAGAATCGAAATCCACAGATGACGAGGAAGAAGAATATTTTGTTCTAAATTTTTTTTTTTTAAAATACTTCTCACGGGAAAGGCGAACTTATTTCAACAGTGCCCCGAGATGCTTGCAGATGTATGTAATTGCTTTTCATGAGGGTTTTAGTAATTTCGTTTTGAAAACAAAATCAAATATATTGGTATTAGTGAGTATGTATTTGTAAATCTCGAAAAATATCGAGATCTGCAAAAAGTGATCCGGATGAAAAAAAGTTTGATTTTTTTGTCTCCATAGAAAACCAAATTAGAATAGTTTTGTGCTTATTCAGTTGCGCTCGACAAGCTTTCTTAAAGCTCAGATTCGAACTGTGAACTCAATACCTACGCCAATCTTTCAAGTCTCATCAGTTTTTATTGTAATGGGATCCTTATAAACCGCACAAAGGACAACTTGCAACTCGACCCTGAATTCCTAACGAATTATGTTTTCAATTTGCTTTTAGCATTTAGCGACTCTTTCCACTCTAGTTCATCAAATCTCGTTTCCCGGTTATTAATTGTTTTTATTAACTGTTTTAATAGTCTATACAATATGTACAAAAAAAAAAACACCAAATAGAATAATTAAAAAAAAAAAATTCATTCACGCAAATAGAACTCAATATTTATGTGAAAATATCGTCGGACAAATTTCAATGGAACAGTCTTCTTTTACAAATTTATCTACAAAATAAAAGCATCAGTGACAAAAAACGTGCACATATTTCTATGAAATTAATAAGAGATCCTAATGTGATTTATAATATAATCAACCTTGTTCCCGTTGTCGTTTCTCGTAAATACGACTCACATTTTAAATTGTTTATTTCAACAAAGTTACTAATTAAAAACAAAATGAAAGATTAATCGTTTACGACAAATGACGACGAGAATTTTGGTGTATATTTACCAATTCGTTAAGCCCCTATTTGGGAGCTGGCAAAAGAAAACCTATCAATTTTCAGTTCGACGATATGTTTTGTTTTTTTTTTTTTTTTTTTTTGGCTATTTTATTAAAAACGGTTATTTGGTAAAATTAACTTAAAAT
The DNA here is from genome assembly GCA_955612985.1 of Cheilosia scutellata. Lineage (NCBI taxonomy): Eukaryota > Metazoa > Arthropoda > Insecta > Diptera > Syrphidae > Cheilosia > Cheilosia scutellata. The sequence goes on along the minus strand of OY015313.1, from coordinate 53,594,596 downwards.
AATGTATTTTTATAATTGACAACCCAGCTGCTAACTATTTGACAACCTTTCATCTGTTTCTGGTGGAGAATTTCGTCCAGATGCGGCCACTTCAATTGACACCTCAGCGATGAGCTTGTCTTCAGTCTCGTCAGGAAGCTCAAAGCGTCCGTCATAGCAACGTCTCTTAAAGTCACTCAGAAATAAACAGTTTTGAAGACCACGATGATCTATTTGCACCGATTGAGTTGTGTTACTGAAAAATAGAAATTGAGAAATACAATGCAAAATGTGAATTGTTAAGCAAGTTAAAAATAGTTGCTCTCAAACAACTAATTTCATATACACATGTATATTGTATATCATATATTTTTTTATTTAAATAAACGTAAGAAATATAGGGTTTTTATATACATCTATAATACACTCTGGCTGTTCATTTGCTTATAACTGTTTTAATGAGCACTTTTCTCATCGAAGCAAAGTAGAATATTTAACACAGAATTACAAAAACTGTATTTAACGTGACGCTGAGATTCACACAAAGCATTTATCTCAAGCAGAGCTGAGTTGGGAGCAATCGTAATGGTGTTATGATCGCAATTCGGTCGAGACATATTCCATGGATTAACGGAGTCAGAGGCAAAATATAACGTTAGGAAACATCAGCAATTTCAGACTTGAAACCATACAATACAACTAAAATTGAACGGCCAGAATGGTACTTTATAATCCATAAAGAGCATAAAGAGCTTGATGTCAGACTCAAACTCAAGCATAATAAGCTAGGCCTAGGGTGTCTTACACGCCTGTAGCGCCAATTATTTTTGTTTAAACCATCGAATCACCAGGGGATCTGATAGGACGAGAACCGTACTACCGGTCAGTAAGAAGTTTTAAGAAGTTTCCGTGATTAAGATATTTCATAAGCTGACAATATATCAGTGTTTCCATGACCTTAGAAAGAATATATCTAACAGCCCTATTATAACTATCAAATATATCAACTCGATATTTTATAATAATTGATACGTATCAACAAAATGAATGAATCGGTATTATGGTTATCAACCCACCAACAATTTTGATGAATTGTGAATTGTATTAGATTTAAGATCTATTGTGAATAGTTTTATCGGTATTACGGTTGTCAAAAAACTCTCGTTGATACGTATCAAATATTCAGGCGCATCAAATTAAAAATTGTATATCCTCGTTTTTACTGTAAAATAACGACTTTAGAGCGAATTGTCTTCGGTAGACATTCCAAATGTACTTAAACTACGAGTAGCAGCGATTTTAAATTACTTGTTCAATAAGGAACAGTGTTGGTGTCGTTCTTTTGATTTTCGTAAAAATCAACTTTTGTTTAATAAAACATTTGTGTTGCTTTTCAAAAACCTAAATGGAAACAAAATATCTCCAAAACGATGAAACGATTTCAAAAGAGCCATCGTTCGATCGAATCGTTTTGACGACGGCATTTGACAGTTAAATTGCTTAGGGCAATAAAAAACGATGATCGTCTAATCGTTTCGACGATCATCGTTTTTTGGTTGCTACACGAAGTAGAAGCATCGTCGAGACGACGTCGTTCGATCGTTTTAACCCTACGCGATGAGAGCCCTGGACAAATGGTATTTTCCGCGTACTCGGGAAGAGTAGGACAAATGGAAAAGCTTACGCAATGGTTTTGCCAACGTAGAAGAATACTTTTTCAGAGCGATAGGGAGATACTTTCAATCTTCCCCTTTGGCTACGTTCACACGACAATATTTTTCTCCTATACTGTATATATGCGTGATTTTATCGAATAAAGCAGTGGCAATTTTATTAAGTTGTTCACACAGAGACCATGCGGTAAAATCACGTATTCAATAATTTTAGGGCTTATGTTTATATTGTGTCAATTCACCAGGAATAACGTTTTTTCTCGAATTCGTTTAGTAGTCGCTACTTTGGTAGCTGTTCGCCGGTTCCAATGGAAAAAAAGCGTCGTGTGAAAATACGTAAACAAATCGAATCGAATAAACGTCTTCGTGTGAACGAGGCCATTATAGGAAAGATCGTTACCTACTGCTAAACAATCTTTAAAAGGTACGACACTTCTGAACAGAATTAAACTCACCTTGTTTTAGTCAGCACAGCACATCCATTATCGACAGACATCTGCAAAGAGTACAATTTCGCCAAATTCATCAGACTCTCATGCTCATAGATCTCTATGTCGGGTAACCTGATCTGCGACTGTCTAGCATCTTGCAAAAATCTCGCCAATCGTTCGTTCACGCTTGTCTTTATTGAAAACCCCGGCCTTTCTCCCTTAATCCTTCTACACCCGGCACGTATTTCACGAATAGCACCTGGTTTACACGGTGGCGAGGCCAAAAAGGGATTTGACGTCTCTCCCGACATTTCACTTTCAATCTGTCGAATTGGAAACCGAAACTGATCCGTGGTTTCATTTCGCAAAGTGAAACTGTTGTGGCTAAAGTTGTTGTCAATACCTCCAACTGATTGCATAGTTTTGTTTATCGCTATTGGCGCGGATGTCATATGACGGTGAACGCTATTGACTGGCGTGTCTAGTTCATCAGCACTCATAAGAGTATCGTCATCTCCAACCGTAGCATTCTCATCTGATTTGATTTGTGGCAAATTGCCACTTTTTTTTGTCAGCTTTCGTTTAAAATCATTCTTTAACTCAAAATTGTTTATCATTTCATTGCCAGGCCAATCGGTCAACTCATCATCGCCCTCACGATCTGAATCATTTGTCCTCTCATCTTCAGATTCTGACGAACTCAACGAACTAGAACTAAGGAAATCATTTAAATCCCCACACTCCATTGAGTTTGGATCATCAAATTGCAGATGCATCTTCATCTGTTCCCTGCGCAAGCGATAGTACTTTTTCTTTTTCTGAATATATGAGAGTTTACATGCACTTGAGACAGGAACGGCCATCGGGGATGTTACAGTTGCTGTCGGCATGTTGGCAGTCTTAGATGCTATCGCCGCGGTTGTCAGCATCGGTTGTTTCAATGCGTAGTGTTCTGGAATAGTTTGCTGCATAAAGCTCTTTGGGATGCGACTGCTTGCTGAATCGGACTGAATTGGTGCTAATACTGCTGAAGCAGCCGCAGCTGCAGAGATAGCAGCAAAACTATCAAATGGGGCTTTGTCCGTGTTACGCGCCTCGGAGGAAGCACTTGTCGTTTCGACTGTCGATATAGGAGCAAATAAAAATGCAGCCTGAGGATGTGCTGCATGTACATTTTGTGCCTTTTGCTGTTGTTGTGATATTTTCTCAATTTTCGATATCAGACCTTTGTTCAATGGAAGTATTCGGTCACATGCAGCCTTCGTCGTAGATGAGAAGCTCCGAGTTCGAACTTTTTGTTCGTGAAAGGAGTGCTTTACGGGAAACATATGACTTTGTCGAGGCACACTCGAGGAGTGTGCTTTTCCGTGATCATGATCATGATATCTGTCTCTGTGTGATCGCTTACGTTTGCCGCAGAAAAATAAATTTGTGCGATAGCTATCCTGAATAGCCTGTCGAAGATTACGTTTCTTGACGGCACCAGTTACGGGAAATGTTGGGGAATTATCAAGATTATCACCGAGTATTCCACCGGGAGCACAAGGTGTTGTGGGAGTAGTTTCATATTCCACGGCCATTCGCTTAAATTTGCGTTTTCGCCGAGTGCTTGGGCGGAAGAATCTAAAAAAAACAGCAATATTAGCTCCAAAGAAAAGAGAATTTATAAAAGTACATCTTATAAATAAAATAATTAATTAGTATTTAATATGTGGTATTTTGGAATCATACAAATAAAAAGTTTACCCTACCTAAGAAGTATTAACAACAGGAAACGATGGAGGAATAAAAGTAAATTGATTCAACATGACATATACAGATGATCGCTAGCAACATACTGCTAGGTTCCACATTTCACTTTCACTCGAAATGAAATCGGAAATGAATTTTTGTGTTCTACATTTCACTGCTCGAACTGCAGAACACTGAAACACTTGACATCTAAAGATCTACGTAAGATCTACGTTTTTTCTTATACCAGGGGTCAATGATCTCAAGGAGTGATGATATTGACTACGAAGGCAGTCAAACACGAGAACTGCGAATTTTAAAGATATATCATAACATATCATAAATTTAATGAACAACTTAGAATTTCTCTGCTTTCGAGGAATTCTAAGAAACATTGGACCGTCACTACAACACGAAACTAATCGGAATCATACTCTGTCAGTAAAAAAGCAACTTCTACTAGCCTATATGCATAGAATTTCAAAGTCAAGGGTTTGTTGTATAATACACTAATTCCCTAATCAGCAAAAGTGGCCAACAAATACTTCGAAAGTAATCGAAAAATTTTGTTTTATTTAATTGTGTTGAGTACATTTAATGTTGTTGTGACCAAACGCAAGGTGAAAATAACAGAAATGAGCTTTAAGTGCACTATAATACGTACAAAAAAAATATGTGTAACTATACTCTGTTCAATTTATATTTTCAGTACAGGCCTTGTGGGAAGCTCTTTTTTCTGCCAATGGTGCCAGTAGATACTGTCACGGCACTAGGTCACAAGAATTGCCACTGAAATAAAAACCAAGCCACTGACTTACCAAGGAATTGTTGTTGTCATTTTCGAAAAACCCACCATGACCAGCCTGCTTATGAAGGAATTGTTGTTGTAATTGTTCTCAAAGGTGCATACACCCCATCATGATCAGTCTTGCACACAACCGCTTGTAGTTCTTCGTAAATAATTTTTAACTTGTAGACTCGTAACATTTTGATCGCTACACTTATAATTTGAATCTGCCGTGCTACAAGTGTGGAAAAATGTTTATGGAACACAACTCCATACTTTATTTGAGCTTATAGTTACAAGCCTACAAGTACAACCCTTGCAGTTTTATGCAATAAGCCCCAGAGATGAAATCATGTCAATGATTATACCTCAGGTAAAAAATTACAATCCCTGATATGAGCACTCTATTTTAGTTCAATGGAAACAAAATACACCCTCGTCTGACGCCCCATTCTCATCGCAGCTGTGATGATGAAAACAACGTCCGCATGTACGTCGTTTTTATTTATTTTTTCAGCAAATTTCATATTTTTTGAGTATCTTTTGAAATTTAAGAGATGCTCAGAGAACGTTGAAGAGAGAAACCGTTGCTACTTCCGTTTGGCAAAACAATTGGGTTCAAACCTCCTAACTCGATGGACGAAATGTGTGCTCTACAAAACCCTTATCCTGCCAGTTCCGCTTTAGAGCGCCGCGTGCGGGACGATAAGCAAGAAGGGAGAACTGATACTGGGATCCTTCGAAAGAAAACTACTACGGCGGATTTTGCTCCATTTGGTCTGGACAACTGCAGCAGCGTACCCGGGATGGTAAAGTATATAAGGCTGCAGGGTTTCAGGCAGAGACTCTACACGGGTAGTGAGCCCGATAAGTAAATAGTAAACTTTTGTTCAATTAAAAAAATTAGAAAGGGCACCGCAGCCATTAACGTGTATTACGTGGCTAAATTTGTTTTAGTGTTGCATGTAAATTCGACAGAATTCGGTATCGTAGTACATATATATTGCTCATTCGCAGATACTGTAATTCGACACCAGATTTATGTTTCATCGTATATTTACATATGCATGCATTTCATCTTTTTCCGGGTACGTAGCTGTAAATCACCTATTACACTTTGAGAGTAATAGGAAGTAAAAAAACAATAATCTTCCGGAGGTCAAGAATAATTGAGGTTTGAGGTTGTTTTATAATTACTAGTGGTCAAGGGGTATTTTCCTTATTATAATTAATGCACAGCACGAGTGGAAGGGGATGGATAGCGAGGAGGTACCTACTGGTTAACATTGCTTTGAGAAGGAAAAACCGTATGAGCCAATGCATTTCATATGCGTGTTGTTCGACCTATAAAAGAATCTCCAAATTTTACAGTGCATCAGAAATTAAACTTAAGGGTAAACTGTCCATTGATAAATTAATGGTGCGACTATATTATATAAATATAATTCGTAGTCCAAATCGAGTAACAATGAAAAACTAAGGAAATCTTACAAGTGCCACAATATTTTCTTATTATTTAAATAAATTAAGGCACCGGTGATAAGAACAATAAGCCTTTTGAAACTTTTAATTAAAATACGTAGTAAAAAACTTGTCTCCATATCATTGCCAGCTACGCGAAAGAAGTGCATATTTGCTTGCACCTATGTGCCTATTTCAACTAAAAGAAAAAGAAGAAAAAAAGGACGCCAGCACTACTCACCTTGCTGGGCTGAAATTTTCATTTAACGAATCAGATTCCAAATTTCCCGTGTGTAAATTCGGATTTATGGCCAAGCGCATCTCCTGTTTGTCGTCCGAATCGCTATGTATAGAATTATTTAGCCCATCTAGGCCGTCTACATTTGCATTGCGGACTCCATTCGCTGCATCTGTCGGACTGCTCGAAGAATCCTCCGTCGGTTGTGGGGCACACGCTACACATTTAATTGAAGGAAAAACTTTAATATTGCAATAAGCTGATTATGAGGCAACAACTCACGCAAGTTTCCCGTAGATCTTGTCCTGCGGCGTTGACCCCACCTACCAACTCGTACACCGCCCATGCGAGAGGTCTCCTCCAGGGCAATCGTCAAATCATGAGAAAACTGGTCCATTATCTGCATTACTGATAAACAATTTCTGTTTGAATTGTTATTACCTATAGCAATGTTCTTAAAGCATTGCTGAAATTATTTAACCACTTTCTCTTGAGCTCATTTAATGACAAGATTTTAGTAGGGTAACGATTGTGGATTTTTATATCTGTTTTTTGACAGATAGTGTCCATGAAAAAAAAAAAGAGATACAAAAATACTGTTTGTTTTGTACGATAATGAAAAAGGAGGTTAAAGTTTTTTTTCAGGGATGGCATGACAACCAGCCAGGGCAAACATTTTTTTTTTGCAATAGATGGCACTGTATAATACAATTTTGTGAGTTGAAAATAAAAGAGTTTTCTTTTGAATTGATTTTCTTTAAATTCAGCAATTATTTTTGATAAAATTTATTTTGCAAGTGTAAAAATAAAACGCATGCAGAAGGCAGGAAAAGGGAAATGGATTTTTTAAACTTTGCTTAATATTTGTTTATCAATAGCTTTTTAAGAAGGAAGTTATTTGGCCTGCAATATCTGGTAGCGAGGAAAAGAAACCTCTCAGATACAGAGGAATCTGTCATAGGTAAGTATTTATTTTATAAATGAAAAACTATATTAATTGATGTAAACGGCTGGTCAGTCTAAAATTTTAGTATTGTTTATGAAAAATATATTAACGCCGAATACATAAAATATAATTTAAATCGTTTAAAAGTGTAATGAAAAACTTGTTTTGGTTTCGTGTAAACAATTTTGTTTTTTGGATTAGACTCTTTTTTAACTGTTGAAATTTCTTTAAATTATTGGTAATATTCCATTTATTGTGCAGCATTAGGCGTATTTTTTTGGGAAGTGAGTATAACAAAACCAAAAGTGAGTATAACCGTTTTGCATGTAAAACCAAAAGTGAATATAACAAAACCAAAAGTGGGTATACCAGTTTTGCATGTAAAAGTAAAAGTGAGCTAGCTATAGATTCTCAAAAAAAATACGCCTATTATCCCAAATACCAATGGCGGACCCAACTAACCGATATTTAACCAAGACTTTGTCGATAACCATCTGTGATATTGCAGAATATTTTAGCGGCATAAAAACGATCCATTCGCGGAGGGGAAGAGCTCGTCAAGGCTGGTTGGGTCTATGCTACAGGTGTGAAACCAGCAAACAGTGATGTAACTGGTCTGGTCATAAATGCATCCTCGATGACTTCAAAACCCCACAAAATCAAACTAAGACATCTTACAAAGTCTGGGAAGTTTGGGATATGTAGGGTAAGGTCGGGATGGTTCGACACGTTAACGAACATTTGGAAATATCTTAAAATCCAAATACAATTTCAAATTTTCAAAATTTACATAAGTTACTATATCATTTTAGCAATATATAAGCATTAATGATTAATCGATCCTTACAAAGTGTCAATTCCTCCTACCATGAAGGAGGTTTTGACAGAGGACGTTTTTAAAATAATAAAACAACTTAGGTATATATTGCTTTTTTGATCAACAAATTAATTTTTTTTATTTTTAACGCATATTAATCTTTGTTTATTAGTTCAGTCTACTTTTATTTAAGTTTAAGGACGTAGAATTAAAATAACAAAATAAATTGACCAACAGAAAAAAACTTTTCATAAAAACTTAATTTAAAACACTTGTTTCATCGATGTTATGGTGGGGATGTTTTTTCTTGTAAATATTTGGCATTTTTACATTTAAAAAGTTGTTTTACCACACAATTTTTATTTTGACTTATAAAGAAGGATTTGACACTCTGTCAATTCCTCCTTCAGCAAAAATGTCAAATCCTCCCTTTTGATTACTTTTGGGACTAATACAAAAAAAACGTTTGTAATGGTGCTCAAGATAAACTATTGTTTATTAATGATTCTAAAACGAATGAAGATGCTCTACATTGCACTTTCAATGTCAAAAGCTACATAATTAAAATATTTCAGTTGGATTGCTTACCATAAAAGTTAGATGAAATGGGCACTAAAATAAAAAAGACGTCTACTTCGCTTATCTCCTAGACCACAGTAATTGTTTATTTATCACTCTAACCAATCGTAACTAACTACGTTTTCTCATCATTTAAAGTGCTGTCAGGGTTTTAGTTTTTCAGAAAAGTGCTGGTGTCAATTCCTCCTGCATGTCAAATTATCCCGACCTTACCCTACTCTTGCTCGTGCAAAGCTGGGTGAAGGAAGAAAATGCGAGCGCGATGCGACACTTTTTCTTTATTTTTCATTATTGTAAACTAGTTAGGAATTTATTTTTATGTTTTTACTTAGCAAATGTATTTATTTTTCACAATATTTAATTATTTAATGTCGCTTATCTTCTTTTCCGTAGGTATATTTTTTTGCTGATCTGTCAAATTTGTGTATCTAGAAAGATTCAAATTATCGCCGCCGGGGTATACACCCTCCATTTCTCAATTGGATTCACAGGTTTACTTACAATTTTCAAATGCATATTTAAATACTATATCTCCAAAGTAAAATTAAACATTTTTCACTTACAATTACATATTTTATATATGTAACTAACTGGACATGGAGCGCAGCCTGTTCAGCGACGGGTACGGCCACAAACCAGAGAGCTTCGGGCAAAAACGAGAATTCCATACAGCCTCCATTCCATCCCGCCTCTTTTTCTATCTGTGAATACGTGCTGTACCACAGAAATAACTGTAAATGTTATTAGGTGCCAGTGTATGCGTGACCAATTCGCCCTCCATTTACTTTAGCATGACACACATACTTAACCACCTAATAACTTTTTGAAACTGGCTCTATGGATCTCTCATTTTTGGGCGGAGCTGGTGGTCTATTCTCTCTGGTTTGTGGGTACGGCTACGCGCCACGCCACGGCAGTGATATTATCGGTCGAATGGGAGATATGAATGAGGTACTATTCCATTCTCTAAAAGTTGTGCGGCTAAACACCACAAACCACATAGAACTAGACCGCCGACTTCCATGCACTAACATATACCCGATTCTCCCCGCAATTAATTCCCCTATCAGTGAATACATGTGAAATGTCATGCTATACCATGGGCCTAGAATTTTTCAAGTATGCGTGCGTTAATGACGCTCCTTTGATTTTGTACAGCACCAATACATGAAAAATCCTGGCTCGCAGGCAGCTTTTAGGCAAAGTCCGTTGTGTGGGAAGAGTCGACGGTCTATTCTATGTGATTTGTGCTAAACGCAGGACTAGTGGGATGTGGGACTGGTGGTCTATTCTCTCTGGTTTGTGGGTACGGCTACGCGCCACGCCACGGCAGTGATATTATCGGTCGAATGGGAGATATGAATGAGGTACTATTCCATTCTCTAAAAGTTGTGCGGCTAAACACCACAAACCACATAGAACTAGACCGCCGACTTCCATGCACTAACATATACCCGATTCTCCCCGCAATTAATTCCCCTATCAGTGAATACATGTGAAATGTCATGCTATACCATGGGCCTAGAATTTTTCAAGTATGCGTGCGTTAATGACGCTCCTTTGATTTTGTACAGCACCAATACATGAAAAATCCTGGCTCGCAGGCAGCTTTTAGGCAAAGTCCGTTGTGTGGGAAGAGTCGACGGTCTATTCTATGTGATTTGTGCTAAACGCAGGACTAGTGGGATGTGGGACAGTCAGAAAAAGGGCAGGAACTGCACGTTGTTGTTTCCGCTTTTATTTCACGGGGAAGGGAATTAAACAATTGACAACATTTATATAGAATACTGGGGCCAGATTATGTAAGACGAAAACGATCGAACGCTATCGTTTCGACAATAGCATCCTCTGTCTATTGCCACAGATATGATAGAGACAGGTTTAGTGAAAACGAAAGCGGTTTTCGTTTCGTTTTTTACAGAATCCAACCCCTGTTTTGACTAGAATTTGCAAGATAGTGTAATAAGCTAATTTTTGGGAAAATAGAGGGCGTTGGAAGCGGTAAGTGGGCAGGAAGTTAGGATGTGGATGGGACTTAAGGATTGGAGAGGAAATAAGAAGGGAGAGAGTGTCGAGAGCGAAGAGCGCGGCGTGCTTGTAACGCACGGCATAGCTCGCCGGACGGGGTGGTCCTTGTCTTCGCTACTCGACCTAACCTACTACAAAACATTAAACATGCCAAAAACAAAACAAAATTACCTTGTGTTGAAACAGACGGACGTCCACCACACTGAGGGGGCTACTGCCCAAGTAGAAATCGTTGGTTAAAGTTCTAGCGCTGTTACCACAATTCAGAAAGTTTACTATTACGGTCAAAGTGTGTTTTGATTTATAAAAGTGCAATCTGTTTCTCATATAGGAGGGAACCGTGATCAAGTGGGGAATTAGTTTGACGTACTTATTTGACCATTCCGTGATATACACAATATGGTATAATCGGCTATGATTTGCAACCGAAACGTTACCGATTTTCCAGTCACAGCTTGCGATGTATTTACAGTACAGCAACTACACAAAATGGTCACAAAGTATTGCATGCAACACATAAAGTGAGCTGTCAAATTTGTCTTAATGTGTTTGTAGGTTTATTCACACAAATAGAATATAATAACATCGCTACACAAATACAATCAGATAGGTACAAATAAAATGTATACCTATACATATGGAATGAATTATTGGTATACCTAAAGGAACAAAATGGAAACATTAAATTAATATTAATTGCATTTCTTCGTATCCGTTAGCCCAAATATTAAAACGAAAGTCAGTTTTACCACGAATGTGAATAAGTTGCAGTGGAAAAAACTCACGCGCTCAAGAAATATTGAATATTTAGATATTCAATTTTATTTTCAAAAAATTCTACTTTTTCCAGGGACATCGAAAATTATCTTAATAGCTTCAAAAATGAATTGAAAGAATTATAAGGTATATTTCAAGGTGATACATATACGTACTTATAAAGAATAAAGAGTTTGCGAATTTCAATTGTGAAATTATTTTATTAAAAATGGATGCCCAGTACTTACGATCGAAAATGGCGATTAGTTTTCGTATTAATGCATGTGCATTTCACTTGGTAGGGGCAAAGGGTGTATGTGCTCCCCAAATTGATAAAGTTGTTTTTTGCGTTTATTACTTGCAATAGGTCTGAAAATTGGGGAATAGGACAATGGGTAAAAAAGTTTCATTGAAATAGGAGTAGATAGGCATGAACTTAACTTTAAAAATGTATAACTCTTTAGTGTTGTCATTTTTAAGAATAAAAAAAAACTGATATATTTTAACATTATAAAAATAACTTCCTAGCCATGTATAGGTAGAACTACTACTAGTGCCATGTGGTAGATTTCTCGAGATATTGGGGCGTGAATCTCCTACGATGTTGCAAACTACTATTTTATACAAACTCTTATCACTATTTTACACTTAAATTACATTTGTTCACACCTCATTTATTTTTCTTGTAATTGTAAAATATTTTGTTTAATAAAAACACACTGCATTCTTCCTTCTAAAGATGTGCGTTGGACGTAGTAAAAGTAGAAAAGAAATTATTAATAAAAGCGCTGCATGCTTTGCTACTAAAATTGCACCATTATTTTCAGATATGTTCCCAAGATTTTACGATTAGTTTGTTAAAACTATGATTTCTATTTTATGGAAAAACAATATGGGAAGACAGTGTCAATAAAAGAATTACCAGTATATGAGATAATTTCGAAACGATGTATGATATTTTTTTCCGTGGCCCCTTTATACTCTACGCCTATGAGCAACACCATGTCATATAAAGATACACTATCCGTTCGTTTACACACAAATTACATAAAACGTGCATAAAAATCCACTTCAGTTCGTACTTAGTGTTGATACAATACCTGGTACAATATAGTAATTGTGGAAATAACATTCAACTATTTTGTGTAGACATTAATGCGTCAAATTGTGTAGTAGTTATTTAGGCAATGTATTTGGAGATTGTGTGCAAATAAAAACCAAAAGCGAATAATGCCCTTTATGGTAACATTCAACGGTCACAATTCAGACTGGGCGTAGTCTATTAGTGTAGTTGTGTAGTAGTAACATTAAATGGTAACTCTGCGGATTTTGAGACTTTAGTTTTGACACTATTCAGTAATTTTTTAGACACAACATTTACTGAAATGTTACGTTAAAGAACATTTGTCTCTTTAAGGCACGTAATAGTTACAAAAATGTCAAACTGTTCCCATATTCATAGCAACGCATTTATCTACTCAAAACCAAGTCAAATATACCAAACGGTGACCATAATTTAAAATAAATTTGAATCAAAGTCACAAATTTCTACTTGGGTGGTGTTGTTGCAGCCTGGCCAATTCCCTCCCCTCCTGGAAGTTTGAGGCCGAATGTTTAACTTCCCCAAATTTGGACCGATGCCTTAGCTCAGCCCATGCTCACCGAAAAGACCGTAGCTAACCTTCTACACCCCTGAAAAATCTTTTACTGCTCCATTAAGCTCACTTGAGCTTCAAACAAAAATCCAAATTTATCTGCCATTTGTTGACGTGATCATAATATTATGTAGTTTATTTTAAAATTAAGCAGACTTAAACTAAAATTTCTTTTAAAATTAAATCAAATGAAAAATAATCTTAATCTACTTATAAAAATAATTATCAAAGCAAAAAAAAAATAAATTAGATTAAATGAACAAAAAAAAAAATTTACCAGATACCAAAAGAAAATAAATAAATTTAACAACAAAAACTAAAATAAAAAAAAATTTAAATAACAAAAAAAAAATAAAAATGTTAAACTAAATTTGGTTTCACCCTGTATTAAAACTATATATATTTTATTGTAACCTTTGTTTGTAACTGTGTTTTTTTTTTTTTTTTTCTAATTATTACTTAACGCGCGGGGTCCTACCTATTTAGAGCTGTATATAGTGGGGTTCTTATTTCAAACTACAATTGCGGGCTCGAAACAACAAATAAAAGGCGAAACGAAATTTATCACACGCAGGGAAAACAAGAAGAAATTCACCAAGATACAAAAAAAAACTATGGATCACGCAAAAAAAAAAAATGAATATACAAAAAAAACTTATAACTAGAGCACTAACTACAAAAAAAAAAACTTGCTGACGTTGACTCGGCAGTGATACACGCAAAATTTTGGATGGACGGTTCTATTTAATTATTGCACTTTGAATTAATTGGTTTACGAATTTATATTTCTGATTGCCTGAAATCTGTGAAGCTGGCAACACCTTTCTTTTTATGTACGTCACTATATGTACGTATTATATATATGGTATATAAAAGCACGTATTTAATTTATTATATATGCTATAAAATTATATATAAATATATGGCGTAGAATATTCTTTTATGATAAGTTTGGACACATTGATTTTTTTTTTCTTTTTTGTTGAGATGTCAGAGGAGCACCCTTCGATACGCAGAGCCTCTCTTCGAATTTTCGCTGTCGATTCCAAGTAGGAACTTTATGTAAATTTGTTTTTGCAACTTCCGCAATTTTATAGTAGATACTTCGGCTATCGTGCTTATTTCATATATTGAACCTCCCAACATGAAATTTGTGGCGGCCACGACTGTGCCGTCTGACCGCCAAAATATATATGAAGGTGATTGGTGAACCGCCACCTATATTTCACTGCTTTTTTTTGTAATAATCCGGTCACTGTTGTTTTTATTTTAATTTATTATTAACTTTACACACAAAAAAAATAACTTTCTTTAATTTTTAGTTAACTTCACCACTCGCTTTAGGTACTTCGAATTTTTCGGTTAAATTTTACTTGTGGGTTCAAACGAATCCCGTGACTGTCTATCACACAATGACGTTGGCAAAGCCAATTCGCTCGCTACAGAGCTATAATATGCCGGTCCGCAATGAGTTCCATCGTCCGATCTTATACCCGTTTTTTTTTTAAATCCTCTCAGCGCAACGCAACTATAGTTTCCCTTTCTACCAATTTAACATAACTTTTGTGGTTGGTGCCTTAACTTATTTACAAAATTAAGCTTTGGGACACATACCTCCCACCTCCCTGACAATTTTTGTGTAGTCGTAACTGGTCTAATTGTAACGTTCAGGCGGCCAGCTGTCAAGCTTTAAGCCGACAAGTTGTCAAAATGCATAGACGACGAATGCCAATGAAAATGCAGTAGAGCGTTGAGTTTTTTATATTTATAATAATCCCTAATTTTTTCTTTTCTTTTTCTTTTAGGTATAATCAACAGGACAATTTATTGATGGATTTTTCGTTCCAGGTGACCGCAACAATAGTTAGGCAAACGAAAATCATCGCAATTTCTTAATTCGTATGACTGTGCATCACTAACATATATCAAGTGTATTCAACAACTCAGTTCATTGTTTTTAATACTATATCCGCTCAGTTTTTCGACAGAAATATGTTTCTATCGATTGTCTCGAAAGCGGGTTTTTTCGTTTTTTTTTTTTCTAAACCCTGATTGACTCTCAAGGAACAATTTGTTATTTTGGAACTAGGCGATAACTTGATTTTGTACAATTTTTTTCATAACTTTTTCATAAATAGGAAGTGCGTTCACTGGATTGGATTTCTTAATTTTCGCTATTGGGGTTATTACGGACTCCTTCCACGAGTCAGGAAAAATTCCTGTGCTAAACGATCGATTTAACAATTGCACTAACATTGGCGCAACTCAAGGTTTAATGTTTTAAAAATTGTACGTATAACCATCAGGCAGTTCCGAAACAACGACAAGCCTCGGATATGGATGATAGAACATTTCTGCAGACTGTTAAACGGCGGAAACAGCCAACAACCCGCTGTCAGGCAGAATGAACTGTTCAGTTCAGCTTGGACGATGATAGCTAAAATTTCCGTCCACGATTGAGGATGGCGATATCCAAACTAAAGTCCAACAAAGCTGCTGGAGCGGATGGCCTCCCAGCCGAGCTTTTTAAAGCAGCGGGAGATGGCTTGGTAAGGAGCATGCATCAACCCATCTGTAAAATCTGGTCGGATGAAAGCATGCCCGACGAATGGAACCTCAACATCGTGTGCTCCGCATCCACAAGAAAGGAGATACTCTGAACTGAGGAATAAGTCTCCTGAATGTTGCGTATAAGACCTTGTCGGCTGTATTGCATGGACGCCTTAAACCTTTTGCCGCAATAACCTGATCGGCCCATATCAGTGTGGTTTTAGACCAGAAAAGTCAACAATCGACCAAATTTTCACACTCCGACAAATCTTGGAAAAAACCCAGGAATTTCAGATCGATACACACCATCTATATTTATCGACTTTAAAGTCGCCTATGATAGTATAGAGGGACGAATTATACAAAGCCATGTCAAGTTTTGGCATCCCCGCCAAACTCGTCCGTCTGTGCAGGATGACGATGGAGAAATCTCGCTGCTCCGTCAAAGTCGGCAAGAACACCACCGAGCCATTTGATGTCGAAAAAGGTTTGAGACAAGGTGACACGCTATCATGTACTTTCTTTAACATCGTTCTTGAAGCAATTGTACGAAACTCATAAGCCAACACCAGAGGTACAATTTTTCAAAAGTCCGACCAATGGTGATGACATTGACATTATTGGGAGAACGCGGCGAGCTGTCAGTGGCGCATTTGCAAGCATCGAAACGGAGGCGGCGAAGATGGGTCTGGCTGTCAATGAGGACAAAACGAAGTATATGCTGTCAACGAGAAAGGACTCTCATCATCGGCGACTCAAACAAAACGTCACGATGGACAGATACAACTTCGAAGTAGTTAAAGACTTTGTATACCTGTGGTCCACTATCAGCTCAGGTTTCGATTATGAACACTAAGCAAATTTTTTTCTTTTATTTTTTTTTTTTGTTAAATTGACTTATTCTAAGATGTACTGTAAAAGACATTTTCTGCGGAAACTTTTTTTTCTATTTTTTTTTTTAATTAGTTTTCAATTTTGCTTGAATTTTCTAAGCCCCCACTATCAATTCGCAAAATGACATCGACGCAGAGATCAAGCGAATAATCACTCATGCCAATCGCTGTTTCTTCGGGCTAAGAAGTAAAGTCCTCTCTCATAGAACCAAGGAGATATTATATAAGACCTTAATCATTCCGGTCCTGCTGTATGGTGCAGAAGCATGGACCCTGTCAAAAGCGGATGAAAACCTTCTGGGATGCTTTGAGAGAAAGATTCTTCGAGTGATATTCGGTCCAGTTTGTGACGATGGAGTGTGGAGAAGAAGATTCAATGACGAACTATACGGGCTATACAGCGACGCTGACCTGGTCTAAAAAGCTAAAAATTCAACGGCTGAGATGGCTGGGACACGTGGAGGGTGGAGCGTATGGACAATAACGCACCAGCCCGACGAGTCTTCGAATCCACCCCTGAGGAACAACGCAGCAGAGGAAGACCCCACCTTAGGTGGTGCGCTCAATTGGAGAACGACCTCAACCAACTTGGTGTGCGCAACTGGATGCAGCTAGCGAGGGGCTTGTTGGTTGAGGCCGTGGTCCACCCCAGACTGTAAGCGCCACTAAAAAAAAGTAAAGTATAACTTCATTATATTATTTAATATATATAAGAATTGACCAATGAATCTACCAATTAGTTTGATGTCATTACATTTCATGACTGACTACTTACAGGGTTTTTTTATGTTTAAGAGAGAACTTGGCTCTTTTTTCACATTTATGTTTTTGGTATGAATTATTTAAACACATCAAACTGGCATCTTGATACTATAACTGTTGTATTACCGCTGAAAGGTAAAATGAAACACTCTAGTTTCAGAATAACAATAAATCAATCTTTAATTCAACGTGTTAATGAGTTAATGACACCAATAATATGCGATTTATATTTTGTCTCGATCAAAACCCGACTGCGAAGCAGATGGCGCGTTATTGTTCAATATCAGATAAATGTACTAGAATGGTGGCACCAGTGTTACCACAATACCAACCTTATACAGGCAGTATTGAACCTCCATCCAATTGCGTTTATCTTAGGTGGCCTCTAAGCAACTTTGTTGTTTAAGTTGTATAATTAGGTAGGTGCCTCCTGCCTTTAACTTACCTTGGACTGGTCGTAGTGATTATCTTTTTAATTATGGAACAAAGCTATACAAATATGTCAAGAAATAACACGAGGACTGTTTAGGTATGCAATGCGAAGACTTTGTTTAAAATGAAACAGTATTATGCTTGGAAACTTTATTTAGTTCAGAGAGAAAAACTTTCCAAATGTATTTATCTCTTCGGTATGTTTTGCATTATAATACATAATGTTGATCGATTTTCCTTGTTTTGTAATATAAATATGTATGTACTTTGGATTATGTTTGCTTTTTTTTAATATATTTAATGATGAACTTATTAAATTAATTTAATAGACTAGTTATTTTCTAAATTATTGTTGTTTTCGTATTTTGCGCCTCATACTTATTACTTAATGAAGATATATTCACATTTCATTACTGCGTTATAAAAATTAAAATATTTATATAAATTAGACTCTACGAAACTGTATCGTTCAGGTTTCCTTTTTTTTATTCTTTTGTTCGATGGAACAACGATTTGTTTGTAGTTTTTAAAACAAATATGATAAGCGTTTCGTTTATTAAAATTGCTTTGTTATTCAATTTGTAAGTGAATATATTGTTGTTTTATATTTTATGATATAAATATGGTTAAAAGTAAATAATTTTTTTTTTTAATTTCAATTGACTAATTTAACAGTCTTTACGATTTGAATATAGATATATGTATTTTGTTGAATTGTAATAAATACCTACATTCTACTAATATATTTTAAATATATATAACTCGGCGTATATTACACAAATGACTAGATTATTATTTTTTACTTTTTTCACATATTATTTTTTTTATGCGTGTGTAATAAGTTTGAACTTATGACTTTGTTCTTAAAAAATAAATTCGTGTATACAAATATCGTCGCTTAGATATTAGGTATACTAATTTCAACCCAAAAAGGAATTTTTAATATTTTCAATTAAGAGTGGAAGCTCTTTTTGAATATATAATATGTCCCTCATTATGTTGTTCTGCTTCTGGTACTATGTACCAATATCAATCACGTTGTTTCAAATACAGCTTCCCTTAAATTTTTGTGTTTATCGTTCTATTTTTATACAAAGATTATATCTGTCCTATAAACGTTATAAAATAAGTTTACTTCTATAAAACATCAACTACAGGTTGTTTTTGTTTCATTTCAGGAATACGCGTAAATAATATTACATATAATTTCAAGTCATGTTGTGACATCCAAAATGTCTATATTTTCACTGGAATTACTTTTAGAGGATTCTCAATTTAGCCGCTCTGATAATCCATAAAACTGTTATTCTTTTGGTGTTAAAAAAAAAAAACAAAAAACATATGAACAAAGGTCTAGGGTTTAAGACTGTTCGACATTGTAAATGTCAGATATTAAGTTGAAGCACAATCTAAAGGCACCAAGTGACAAAGAACAGAAACAGAAACAGAATTAGGAACAGACACATTTTTTATTTTTTTTTTTTTTTTTTTTCAGAAGAATTCAACAGAATTTAGCGGAAGAAAATGGTAATGACTGTTTGGAGACAGAACGTAAACAAGTATATTCGAGGTTTATTGATTGTTTCTGTGCTGAATGTCAATTTATTGTGGGAAGCATGGTTTGTTTCCAGTTTTATATAGCTGATCGAGCAAAGCAAACAGAATGAACCAAATTCCTATTCTGTTTCGGTTTCTGTTCTTTGTCACTTGGACTTGGCGCCTTAAATGGATGCGGTTCTTCTCATACGGACAATTTTTTCAAATAAATTATTTTCCTTGAGACGTACAAGAGACACTTATTGTCAAATTGTATTAACATGTTTAGTAGCAGATACAATAACCTGTAGTAACACTTAAAGTAATTTCATGTCTCATTTACCTGTATTCCTGAATCACCTGGTTCTGGCTCCTTATAGGCTATACAATATATTATACTGTTCGTATTACTTATTAAAACGTTATTATTTAATATTATTCTATTATGTTGCCTTAATTTCAAAATGTTGTCTTAATATTGTCCATTGTAATTTTTCGAAATACATAGGTATTTCTGAAAGCAATGATGCCAAATCTCTATTTCAGAAATGTGTTTGTATAATGACATCAGTACTTAACACCTCATATAACCTTTTTGTATATTGATAGAAATTCGATTATTCATGTATCATTACTCGAATCTCTATATTTTAAACTGTTATTAATAAATATTGCACAAAAAAGAGCTTGAATAAGGGGAATAGGTATTTTCTTAAGAAAAAGCACCAAAGGTTGGGTTGTTTTTAAAAAAAAAGTACCGAATGGCATATGAAACAAATTAATATCCAACCGACGATATAGATATTTCCAATTCAAAAGCGTGGAATCTAACTGTGCCGTACATACATCAATATTAAATAGATTCCATTTGCTCAGCTAATTCTAAGATAGGACTTTCGCTTAGTGGTTTCATTAGGGTGGTGATTGGATTATTTAAATGAGACCAAGGTTGTCCATAGAGATTCGATGCTGAACCCTGTAAAATAAAAGAGGCATGATATTATTATATAGGTGATTTGAACGTTTAAATGTTAGGTATATAATTTGTCTCAATTCCAGACATTAAAGTAGCTCTGTTTTCGTTTCAGGATTTCACGAGTTTTTAATAAAAAAAATCAGATATTCAGATTGTACCTACTCCAATGATCAAATTAAATATATAGAACTTTTACGACAGGTAGGTATCTGAAAGGTTGATATTTAGGCCAATTCGGCAAAGTCTTTTATTCTGTTATGAATCAAACAAACAAACAAACCGCTGAGTCGGTAGACACCTGATCAAATTTGTGCAAAGAAATGCAGGTTGAAAAGAGTAAGTTCTGAATTATTACAAACTCAATATTTGAGTAATAAATTCTGGAACATCTTTTTAGAAAAAAGGCAACAAAAAACCACAACAGAGCAAAAATATTAAAATCCAATTAGAAAACACTATTAGTCAGTAGCCAACTAAATCAATCTCGATGTACCTACTGGGCTGCGATAAACCAAAAATGTGGTTGCTTCCTATAGATGCCTGATATGAACCGTATCCCGAAAAATGTAGTGTCGCTAGAAACTTGAAATAAATATCAAACTTTACATCTTTATTAAATCATTAGAAATACAATTGATCTGAATTTGAATTTGAATTTGAAATGAGATGGTCGTATTTGTGTCTTGCGTAAATTGTTCCAATTTGTTGGAACTTTAGTATGGAACTTTTGTATGGAAATTCATAAGTCATAACAGAATAGCATTAAAAATGAGTAAAAGATTTTAATTATATACATACCTAACCTACACAATATACGACCAAGCCCTTCAAATCCGTTGAATCCGTGCCGCCAGCATAAGATGCTTGGATAAAGTCCTACACAACTGATCTACCAGTATTATAGGGATTGCCCCTGACGACTTAGAGGCGATCGGTGGTGAAAAATGGACAGTCCATTTTTAGCGATGTTGACAATTAGAATTTTACTACCTAAAATAGGTTGGCGCGTTGAGTCTAATGTAAATAGGGTAAAGGTTATTTTATGTCGATTTCAATTGGGCTTCTACCGTTCTGCTCTCAGATCTCTGATTTTTCCTGCCACAATGGAACATGAAATGAGATTCCTTTGTGTTGGTGTGTTATTTGACAGTCAGCTATTTTCAAATTGATATTTGTGTTTACACATTTTACTTGTTTTGGTATTAGTCCAGACCGTAGAACCACCAACCAAATCGACCATGTGCTAATCGATGCAAGGCACGCATCCGACATCCTCGACGTGCACACATTTCGAGGGACAATCGTCAACTCTGACCATTTTCTTGCCGCTGCTAAATTCAGAGCTTGACTGTCCAACGAGAAGAAGCTGCGAGCCGCCCAGAAGAAGAATATGAAGCTCTCCCCCGTGCACTCACCTACCAAGCAACTGGCTGCTGGCTTCAAAACCGGAACGCAGACCCTTCGACACAGCGAAGGAAACCTAGTCACCGAGGCGCAGGGAATAGTAGATGTGTTTAAGCAGCATTTCCAGCAGCTGCTTAGTGGGCATCATGTAGAAAGAGTGATAGGACAAGAAGAGAACCCACGCCCAGTCAACGAAGAACCAGTTCCACCACCTAGTATAGAAGAAGTTGGCTTAGCTATAAAAAAGCTTGGCCCTCATGGTTTACCAGCGGAGCTTTTTAAATACGGTTGCGCTGTTTTGGTAGGTAGCATGCACCGATTCATCAACCAAGTATATGGGTGGAAGAAAACATGCCCCATGACTGGACTATCAGCTTCATATGCCCCTACAAAAAAGGCGATCCTATGTTTTGCAAGAACTAGCTTAATGTCGGATAATAGATCCTATCCAACGTACTGTGTGAACGTCTTAAACCGTTCTGCAACACACTAATCGGCACGTACCAGTGTGGCTTCCGGCCCTGCAGATCTACTATAGACCAAATCACACTGGGCAAGTCCTGGAAAAAACCAACGAATTTCAAGTCGAAACACACCGCACCTATTCATCGACTTCAAAGTCGCGTATGATAGCATACATCGTCAAGAGCTCTATATGGCGATGGCCGAATTCGGAATCCCGGCAAAACTGATTCAGCTGTGTCGCGTGACGCTGGAAAACACGCGCTGCAACGTGCAGTTTAGAAGTAGTTCCTCCGAACTATTTCAAACATGGACCGGATTTCGGCAAGGAAACGAGCAGATAGTGCGCAGGGCAGGTGTCAACAAGGAAGCACTATCTTCAACAGATCCGTTCAGCTGCTAGGGTATGCGGACGATATTGACATAATCGGTCGCTCCCAGCGTGCCGTGATAGAAGCGTTCACGGCGATTGAAGAACAGGCGAAATCCGTTGGCCTTGAAGTAAATGAGGACAAACCTAAGTATAAGGGGAATAAGTGAGTACCTACATGTTATTAACTAACAAACAAGCATCTGTCCACCGCCTAGGACAAAATGACGATGGCTATCTCTTTTTCTCTTCCTAGCTTGTGTTTAAACATCATAGCTCATAGGGCATAGGCAGTTGCAATACCGAATTACAAAAACACATAAAAAAATCTGTCTGACTTTAGGAACAAGCTAAAAAAAAATGCTCGCGTTGCACACTGATTCCTATCTTCATAACGCGCCTAAAGCGCGCGTAAATTAAAGAAAAATATATTTAAATGTTTCTAAATATTATACATACAATCAGTATGTATGACTACAAAAAGTAAAATGGACGTACCTGAAATAACTGAGCGTTGTTGAGATTCCAATTTTCCATTGAATGAAACTGATCGTTTATCTGGCAAGTCTGCATTGAACCAGGTAACGAATTCCAACAATCGCCTCCTGTAGATGCTTCCGCTGCCGAGCTGGACGCGAGTTGAGCATTGCTTAATTTGGACGAGCTCAAACCACATCCATCCTGATGAGATTGCTGCTGGATATGCGACGTCTTCATCATTTTCGGCGATCCAGAGGCCGTTGCCGATTGCTGATTCGTTGCTCCAGACTTTCCCTCTACTACTGCTTGGAATGCTAGCAAATCTTCTGATTCAATATCACTCAATGGTAACGGTGGCAAAATTTGTGTCTGCTGTGCGATTTTATAACTTTGCTGTCGCAGCATTTGCCGCCGTGACATATTTGTATCAACTGTCACTTGCTTCTGAAAAATATGCCTTTTCTGTTGCAATAATCTGTGCTGCATCAATTGCTGCTGCAATGGTGGTTTTTGCATTTGATTCAAACTTGCCGCTTGCATCAACTCACGATCCGCTTTCATCCCCGCCGATGCATCGGCCTTCATGTAGTTTAGGAACGAGGCCACATCAGCATTCTTCGCCGTGGACGTGAAATAATCACACTGCTTTATTGACGGTGAATGATAGTGATGGTGGTAAAGAGGACTAAAATCCATGGCAGTTTTATTAGGGTTCACGTGAAATTGACTATGTTGTATTTGACGGACTGTCATCTCGTCGGGCGGTACATTTGATTGGTATTGGGTCTTTAGTTGGGCTGCTTCCTTTTGCAGCACATGCAGCTCGAGGATACCTTTCGTTTTGTATGCTTCGTGCAGACGCTGACTGTTAAATGCCACAATGGAATTTAATGGGTACTCAGCATGGGAGTGCAGTATACCCTGGGCCACCAGACCATCACTTGCGCGCCTGCCCTCGCTGAATGGGATGCAATATCATAATTAGTTTTAGACATAAAGTACATGACATAAATTTAAGTGTATACTCACCGAAAATCCACGGGGGACCTTGTGATGGACCGACATTTCTTAGCTCCATGTTGGTGATGTGTGGCTAACGGGTTATGGCGCGAGAAAGAACATGGCGACTTAGTAGACATAGACACATACACGCTGGGAAGAATTGACGAAGAGCTGGTTACCGTGGAAGAGTCAGTCTCGGTTACAGCTGTAGCATTCGTCGCACACGAGGGTAGACTTCCGGCCAAATCACTGCAGTTCGACAAGTTCAAGTCAAGACTCTCCAGTGTTGAGAAATTGCTGCGAGAAGATCCGCAGCTAAGATTCTGGCTTAAACTTGTTGAGTGAACATTCGCAACTACACCGCTAGAAGAACTGCTGCTGGCGTTCGAATTTAATCGCTGCATTTGAGGCAGTGGAACTGTGGATTCGTCCATTTCTGAGTATTTTTCATTGAGCGTTTTTTTTTTGTACAGAACAAAAATTAAAATGGAACGAAAAGAAAACCAAATAAGAAACCGAACAAAACTCCTAAAATGTCTTTTTGTTAGAGTTACATATATGTTAATTTCTTGTGCAGTATCGGAAAGCAGTGTAGTGAATAAGCTTAAACCATAGGAAAACAACAGACAAAACTTAGGATCAAAATATAGGCAAATGAAATCAAAAAAAGGCAAATATGTGTGACATGTGAACAATGAACCAAACACGAAGTGAACCATGGCGTTTACCCGAAAACTCGAACCGCTAGGAACATGCAACCTCAAGTCTTCATCGCACTAAAAAGTTTCTGTTTAATCGATATGCTCGGCGCCGACGGTCTTGTGTAGTACATACCTACAATTAGTTTTTGATGTAGAAAAATAAACGAATTTGTTATGAGTTCCTACTATTCTTTTTCAGTATTGTTTTGTTATTGTATTGTTTGACTGATTGCATTTCATGACTATTGGTTTTCAGCAACGAATAGCAAAGGGCTTCTAAATTTTACTCAGCACTTTAAAAGGTGACGTTGAACAGTGAATCAGCATTCCACACATGTCTGCGATAAAAAGATTATGTCGATTCCCTTTACCTCATTCTATTTGAAATGCAAACACTCATTATGTATTCTTTTTTAAGAATTTTGACATTAAGGTTTCATTTTTTAATTTCAGATAAATTTTGCAGGCGAATATGTGAATATAAATGTAAATATATCTACCTCAAACCATATCTCGGATTATTATTTGTACATTTTCTGAATGCAAAACAAGGATTCATAATATCGTTTACTGTTCAAAGTACAAACATGAAGAAAGCTCCTCAAAAAAATGACAACAAAAACACCCCAGAGAAAACTCGCCAAAAAACGCCTAAGAAAACGCACAAACTAATCCCTAAAAACCGCGCCAATAAACGCATAAAAAAAACACGCCTAAAAAACGCTGTTAGTAAGTTGTAAGTAAATCCGAAAAAAAACATACTCCCTTAAGGGTATTGGACCGTGAAACCGGCTATTGACCTAAAATCAAAAAACTACTCAAAAAACGCCCCAAACAACGCCTTAAAAAACACGCGAGGATGAATTAAACAATATTGGACATTAAACTGTTTTTTTTTTTTTTGTCTGGAAATTTTCCTATTATAATTTATACAATTACTGGTCCACTGTCCAACATGCCACCATTTTACATTTTTTTTTTTTTTTTTTGCTTCTCTAAATTTTAAAATGTATACTGGTTCACTGTCCAACAACATATCACCCTACATGCAAAGTCGACTGTGGTACATTCGGCACTTGGATTTTCAATGTGGTACTATTACACATGTCAAAAAATTGTGTTAATTTTTGACTTGTTTGACTTGCTAACGTCAATATGACGACAGATTTTTTATTAAAGTTATTTGGACGTGAGCATCGTGTCAAATTTTGATATGTTGAATATGTAGCTTCCCTTAACCATTTCTTTATACAAAGCTTTATACATATACATATATGGGACGAATGCGATACATACAATTTCATGACAAATCCGAAAGGGCTTCGTCCTGGCTACAAGAAAAAGACCTCCATTCTGGAGAGAAACCGAAGGAAACAACCTGATGCTAATCATTTTGCACAAAAACAAATGAAATAAAAATAAGCACAAGTCTAATTACGATTAGACTGTTGACAAGCTCCCTCACCGGGCAATACCATGTAAAAAAAAACACGTAATGATTATGGGTACATATGTATATGCAACGAGAAACTAGCAGAACACATATTATGCGACTGCAATTGTTTAACCAAAACACGTCAATGACCAAAGTTACCTAGAAAAACAAAGCTCAGTACACACAAAGAGTTGGCTGCTTTTTGAACAAACAGTATTATCACGGACGAGCTCTAAATGGAGGACATCGAAATAGGCCTACTTGTGGCCGCAATGCCACATGCATCCCACCTTTTCATCTAGTTATGCCATACATCAAATCATAAGTCAAAAAGATTTTTAAATTTTACAAAATACGCAATAGGTACGTTACAATATATGAAAATGTACCCCTTATGGCGTTATGGGTAACTCTCGCACTAAAGCGCAATCTGTAACTCAAATTTTCAACTATGTACTAGGTAGCTCTGTATGACATGGTTAAGGTACGTTTAGACTAAAATTATAGGTCTTTTTGTGGTATCGCATGAGAGGGATGTCTGAAAGACTAGACTGGATATTCGGATGGGAGCACTACCTACTCGCTTTATTTGATAAACAACTGAATAATGTTAAATGAGAGGCTAGAAAAACGAGTAAACCAATCCAGCTGAGTACACTTCAAGAAGCTTCTTGCTAAGGAACGTATACGTTTGTTTGGAATAACTCAGAAATATCGGATTCATGTTTGTTCTGCATCGTTAATAATTTATTATTGTAGTTCAAATATTATCAAGAAATCAATAAAAGTGGTCTTCTTTCAGAAATTTTTTAATATAAACAAAATTTTAAAATGTTTCGTCATACGCAATGTAAGCTTTGAAAAATAGAGCCAAATGTACCCCAGTTTACCATATTCTTTGTTCGTACATACCTTTGAGATCAACGCCGTGGTCGGTGTCACATCCTTCATCGGTGCTAGAACTATATTGAGCAGTGATCTGATTGTGTCTCGGATGCATTTTAATGGCATGGCCTTCTGCTTCGCCATTTTGATTATAAGCCATACATGAATTCGTGCTTACGTACTCCTTTGAAGTATTAATGCGCGAAATGTCACTGAAATTAATCAACACAAATTAATCAGGACTTGTCAAATCATTCAACAAAATACAAATTTATAATCTAAGAAGAAACTTAGCTTACAGTGACCGCGTTCCATTAACCACTAGATGACTAGCGGTATGCCAAACTCCATATAAAAAAAACTGACATTTCAGCATTTGCGCTAGAGCTCTAGCATATATTGTGAAATGTCAGTTTTTTTTATATGGCGTTTGGCATGCCGCTAGTCATCTAGCGGTCAATGGAACTAGTGTCTGAACTTAAATTAATGGACTCAGTTTCGAATATAAGACGTAAATTTTCTCAGTCCTTATCTATTATGTACCTTCTTCCATAAAAATGTTAACATTTTTTTAAAACTATTTTCGGATAAGTGAAACATAAAGTTGACCGTTTAAAAATGTTGCTTTTTAAAAATGTTGCTTCTTAAGTTGATTTTACTTAATGAAATAACTGCTTACCCATAATTGATTGCCTTATCTTTTCCGGAATTATCATTTTCACTATTTCCATGCAAGTGAGTCTGATACAACTGTGGTGAAAGATATCGGGACGGTTCCGCATGCCTTGGCTGTTTTTAATAAGAAAGTAAAATGAAATTCAATATATATATTAATTCAAAGATAATCTTGTCCAAGTCTAACAAACCTCTGGAAGGGGACTCTGCTGTAGAGTGTAGAACAGCTTTGTAGCTTCGGCTGACATTTGAAATCCCATTGGAAAATTGTTCGACTTCGAGTCGAAACTATTCGATGAAGTAAGGCTTCTTGAATGACCAGTACCTCCGATTCCAGATGATGACGACGATTGTTGATGGTTTGTTTCTAATGTATGAGGATAACGTGAGGGGTCTGAGATGGCAGTAGCCTACAGAAAAAAAACTTCATATTACAAACAAATGTCTGAAAAAACAAAAATTAAACCTACTTGCTGTAACAATCGCCGGCAGTCATCGGAACTTTGCTTCAGTATACGCTGATCCAGGTTACAATTTATTAATCTATTTGACGGCATCCGATGGCCTGAATGATCGCGTGTGAGAAATGCATTGCTCTCTCTTAAGCCATGGTTCGACATCGAACTCACTGAGTATGGAGAACTGCACTCTCGTTCACGAACTAAAAACGCAGAAGTAGCCACACCGGATAGTTTATTGCTGCTGGTGTGGCAATTATGATTGTTGCTCACATTGCTGTACATAAAAGAGCCTTTCAAGAACTGATTGCTGATATTATCGCGGCTAAGAGCTGGTGGAGTATGATCTCTGACAGCAGATTCCCGCACTATTAGTGGCGGCATCCCATGATCGTTACAGCATGACGTGGACATGTTATTGCAGAGCATAATGTTACTTAAACAGTTACCACGCTCTGTGGAAATACCATGATGATAATGGTGTTGCTGTGCTAATTGCTGGTGGTGTCTGGGAGATAAGGACGTTTCTCTACCGTGGAAACTGCTTCCATGATGATGACTGCCTGAGGTAAGCGCAAGCTTACGCATAGCCTGCTCGGCAATAGTACTCGGACGTCGCCGCTGAGACTCAGACGAGGATGTAGAGCCCACTTGAGAATGTTTCGTGGATGGCTGACTTGGGTTGTAGTTGGGGTTTTCCTGAGATGATGCTCTTGTTCGCACGCGGTCTTGAAGCAATAAATAAATAGCTGCAATATGATCGTAGGTGTTCTTTTTAAGACTCTCTTTGGTTTTCTGCGGATCGATTCCGGCATATTCGGACATTAGCCGGAGAATATCTTCGTTCGGCTCTACGTTTGAGGTACCACCGAATTGTACCGGATAGTCGGTAATAGTTGGAATATCCATAACTTCGGCCATCATCCAACGATGACGTTTAATTTGTTCGATTGTATAACGACGGGTAGGGTCGAGCACCAACATTTTACGGATCAAATTTTCACACTCTGGAAAAATGGAGAAATAGTTAATAGTTTTTAAATTAATTTTGAGCAGATATAACTCTTCTTAAATGGGTACCGATAAGAATTGAATAGCCTGGATGTAAAATGTTTAAGTAGCTCAAACGATTTCTAAGTTTAATTTGATATGGTACAGCTCTTAGGTTTATGTGTTGGCGAGGAGTCATACGCAGGCATTCGTCTGAGTGCTTCAGGATTTGGAATCCCCTTTTTATAAAAAAAAAATAAGTTCTCACATACAATCCCAACATTAGACCCATGCAGTGGAGGGTATCAAAACATCGACCAGGCCGATTATAACAATTTTACTTGTTTTGTAATTATGATGTCAATCTCAAGTAAATTGACATTCTTTTAATAAAACATAAAAAAATTGTCCATCTACTTCAGCTTAAAATTAGTTTATATTTGTTTTTATAACAAATTCTAGTCCAATTTACTTTATAAGAGCACATGTTCCTGACACTTATATCTTAATGATTTCCCATAAATTAAAAACATTTGTACAATATATTTGACTTACCTGATGACATAAAAAAAGGAATTCTAAATCTGCCGGAAAGAACCCGATCGCGTAATGACTGTAATGTAGATCCATCAAACGGAAGAGCCCCACAAACCAGGACGTAAAGCACAACTCCAAGCGACTGCAAATAAAATAATAAAAAAATACATACTTTAAATCGACTCAATCCCAAAGGGTTAACAATTTTAAATATAAAATGAGACATAATTGCCAATTACCCATTTGCCATAACTTAGCAATGCACTTGGAGAATTGCACAGAAATATGACACAGTGGACAATGCTATCAATCAATCTTTTTAAATGTCCGGTTACATTTAAAAAGTTTACACTGCCAAAATTGTTTTTATAAAGTTACCTATCTATGATGACCTACAAATATTTGCATTAAGTCGAATTATAAAAATGAATATATATTACATAGTAAACCCCATTATTTTCCAAATGTCAAGACAATACTGTTTCGTTATTAGAGTTAAAACTAACGATACGAGTATATAATGTTCATTTTCCCATAGATATTTTAAAGTACCCTAGGTTAGGTTAGGTTTGGTGATTAAGGATATACTAAATGGGTATTTTATTTTGCGCAATATGCACGCATACGCAACCATTTTCAAATGAACCGATAAATGCATACGTGAGACGGGGTACATTGATGCAGTGGGGTAGGGACATGGAAACACCAGTCACTCTTAATTGTGCTCCTTGAAATTGAAAGCTAGAAAGTGTCCGTTGTAATGAAGTTGATAAGGGCGAGTCTATTTTCGGGGATCATGACGTTAACCAGAACGACTAAAATCTCGAATGGGTCAAAATCTAGAAAGTTAACTGAGTGGGGAAGCGAGGAGTAACAACGATTCTCGCTTGTTTGGGATTGACCCTGACAATTTCTGTTGGGAAATTATGTCGAATTTCAGTCTCTGAATTATTGTTTGAGAGAATTACATTAACAACAACTCGTAGACACAGTCACTTTGGTAGGAATGATAGCTATTTCGAACTAACATTTCTGTCTTTCCCCTGTCAGGAAGTGAACTTGCACCTCGATTTTCTCAATTGACCAAGTGACTACCACTTGCGCTAAACCGAGAGAACGACAATAAACAAAAACACCTCGTAGCAACAACAACGCACAGAGGTTGGTCTTCTCCTCCGTTCTAATCACCAGTTGGCGGGCTTGTATTCGTCGCTCAATTAGCGCAAGTGGTAGTCACTTGGTCAATTGAGAAAATCGAGGTGCAAGTTCACTTCCTGACAGGGGAAAGACAGAAATGTCTTCCCAAGTGGATATATACGGAGAATTGACTGTCAGAATTCAAAACTATTCAAACAATCACTTAAAGGAGTCTGATGATGAATTAGTGGTGTAGTTCG
The DNA here is from genome assembly GCA_955612985.1 of Cheilosia scutellata. Classification (NCBI taxonomy): domain Eukaryota; kingdom Metazoa; phylum Arthropoda; class Insecta; order Diptera; family Syrphidae; genus Cheilosia; species Cheilosia scutellata. Next base: position 53,563,570 of record OY015313.1, on the reverse strand, counting down.
AAATAGCTATCATTCCTACCAAAGTGACTGTGTCTACGAGTTGTTGTTAATGTAATTCTCTCAAACAATAATTCAGAGACTGAAAATCTAGAAAGTACAAAAATCTCGAAAGACTCTATCTCAAAAAAAATCTCGAAAACAAAAAGTAAATTCGAGATTTTTTCTTTGCACCCATCCCATAGCCAGACAGTAAACCCAAGCAGCGGGGTTGCAGGGGGGCAGCATCCCCCCCATACGCATCGAGATATTTTTTTTTTTTTTTTTTATTCAAGATTTTTGTCATTCGAGATTATGCTTTCTAGATTTTTTTTTTCGAGATTTTTTAAATTCGAGATTTTTTTTTCGAGATTTTTACATTCGAGATTTTTGCTTTCGAGATATCGGGGTAGACCCCTATTTTCGAAGTTTTTCTGGACCTGCATTTGCAACATTTTAAACAATTGGCAGAGGGATCTTAATGCAAACTTGAAAAATCAATAAGTATATTCGTAAAGTGGAGCTTAATTGGTAGACAACGGGATACACAATGGGCTCTATACCGTTTTAAAAATACATAAAATATTTTAATTTCGGTTAGCTCACTGTAGGTACTTGCCCGTTCCCAACAATTTTACACCTTTAGTTCCAATGAGTGTTGTGGAATAACGTTTTGTTTGAAGGGGAATTTCAGGACCGTTTGTCCGATCCTATCCCCCATTTATTAAAAAAATCTTTTAACATTCAATAAAGGTCTATTTGCCAAATTTCAAGGCTAAATGTGCTATTAATGTCGAGACATAGTGTAATTGGGAGATTTGGGTAATCCGCGGACTTCTCACTTTATAGCAAATACATTGTGTAAGTAACAGGAACACTCCCTGGCTAATAGCTAAGATTGTCTTAAACTTTGAGCTCAATCGGCTCGGTGTTATTCGAGATATAAGATAATAAATATTTTTTCTATGGGAGGTGTCACGCCCCTTTGTCAACACTGTTAGGCCACTCCCGCTGCACCTTAAGTAAACTATAGTATCACCATTACAACACTGAAAGAATTGACAGATGATTTCAATGAAATGTGTTGTACTATTTGATTTGCAAGACGTTTGGCTGGTACAAAGCGGAGATGAATCTGCTCCACTGTTTGACGTCGGTAAGAGTGACAATTTGTCTTCAGGAAAAAGACGGAGGGTAATTGAAACAGTATACCCGGCCTATTGCCTTTGATATTTAGTATGTTAGGAGAGAGAGACTGGTGTCGCGCAGAAGTAAGGTACCCTACTGACACCGAAGAGGGTGACGATTGGTGTCTGTTCAATAAGTAATTGCATGTTGATATTTCAGTGAAGCCAGTTCGACTTTGTAACGAATTTGGTGATTCAGCAAATAGCGGTATGGGACAGGTCGCTCAGATCTTCAAAGAAATAAGCCCCTAAGGTAGCCATACGCAAGGTGGCAAGAGATGGACGGGAGCAGAGGAGGTGAAGGGTAGTTTCGTTCCTTCTCGTGCATGCAGCTCCTACAGAAATCGTTATAGGGTACTTCCATTCTGCGGGCATGACTCTGATTTTAATTTCGATTTCCATTAGGCAAAAAGAAGCGTCCGGGTCCGGGAGAGTCTGTATGAGCACCCTAAATAAAAAAAAATAGATTTCAAGTCAGATCAGAATGCCCTTAGGAGCGGACGGACAGATGGACAGAATTGCCCCACCCACTTTTTGGGTAACGTAATGTTACAATTGATTCAAATCTTCAGTTCGAAATATGTAACATTCACTTTAAGTAGGTATAGGTATAGGAAAGTTAAAGCTTGGACAATTTTTTGTCTGTTTTAATGGAGTTATGTGCAACTGTCATATACTTACCCAAATGTCAATTTCAGGTCCAGTGTATTTCTTTCCCTCGAAAACTTCCGGAGCAGCATATGGAGGTGAGCCGCACCAAGTAGATAATAATTCGCCACGCTTGTACATGTTCGAGAATCCAAAGTCAGCAATTTTTATGTTCATATTTGAATCCAAGAGCAGATTTTCCGCCTGTAAGACATCAAGAAAAACACAAGTAAAATCGTAAAATTAATTAATTCCAAATTGTAAATACACATTCATAATTGAAAAATATTCCAAAATAAAACCGCATCGCTACTCTAAAGCACAGATTTTTTGTTTGAGGTTTTTTAAATTCCCAATTTAATTATTGCCATTATGTAATCATAATCATTTATCAGACATGAGGCTAATTATCTCAATATCAAGGGTTAACCCCCATTTATAAGGCCATCACAATGGGTCCACAAGGACCTAAGTGTGGCACAGCAGGATGTACCCTGATCTGCCAACCCGTAAACCTAACCTAACCCTAACCTAGGTTAGTGGTCTGGCAAGACAGGAAAAACCTGTACCTGCCACACTTAGATCAATGTGATGATCAATGGCCAAGGGGATTATAAATCCCACACTATGAAAACATAGGAAAACATACGGTTTGGTAAACCAACCCAACGCCAAGGCATTTTCAAATTCAAGTAGGTAATTTATGGACCCGTTGGAAAGTTGTTATAAGATGTCGAAAAAGTAACTACTATCAATGATTCTATTTCTTATGTGGGAGAGCGCTGGGTAGTAGCAAATTAGAAGTTACTTTACGTAACATAAATGCAAATATGTACGGTCAAACTTCAGATGCTCGGTTTTTACTTTGCTTGCTCAAAAGCACTTATCTTTAAAGCTCTGAAGATATATCTATATAAAAATGAAGTTTACCACTCACTGATCATCAACGCCCAGCCCAAAACCCTTTGCTCTAGAAAGCTGAAATTTTCTACAGAGGTTCCCTTTATGATGTATACAAGGAATAAGGAAGGATATTTCGAAGTTAAAAAACTAAAGGGGTAAAAGGGGGGTCAAAGTTTGTATGGGAACATTTTTATTTTTCATCCGATTGTCTTCAAACTCGGTTTGTCTGCTTTCTATGAGAAATAAAGAAAACTAGATTCTCCGATTTTGGAAATTCAACCCTTAAAGGGGTAAAAGGGGGGTCAAAGTTTGTATGGAAAAAATTGTATTTTTCATCCGATTGACTTCAACCTCGGTTTCTGTACTCTATTATAAAGATAATAATTTTTTCGATTTTAGAAATTTTGCTTGTTACTGGCGATGACCCTTTTCAAGGGGGGCCTTTTCTTAACTCACGAACCGTTCGTCGTATCGATTTAAAACTTTCTAATGCGTCCAAAATTCATCGCTGTTGAATATGCTGATCGTTTCATCTAACTCCAGCGTACTCCAAAGATATTAAAGCGGAATTCTGTAAGAATGGGGTTATACTGCTAAAAAGTGGTACACATCCTCACGATCTTTCCGGTTGCATATGTTGCACAGTATAGGAAGATCTGGGTAGTGTGGAATATAATTAAGGATTTGCTAACTAAGAAATATGTTGTGTCCCGTAGATAGTGGCTCAGTCTGCTATAGTACGATCTGTGTTGAGATGCCAGCGCTTCACCAACAAATATTTATCATATAATTTTTGAACTGTTTTCTCCAATAGGGCGTTAGACATATTTTTGAGAGATACTAATTGCTTCTTACATAAGTACTGTCTTAGGTAGGTTTCCTACACGATATATAAATATAAAAAAGGCAACTGACTGTGAAGGAATCTCTGTGTCCAAATCCTGAAGACTGCGCGAGCGAAGCCGCTGGCAAAAGCTAGTAATGTATATAAAAATGTTATGTTGGTTTGTGTATGCTTCAAAAACTCGAAAAGTTTTGCACCGATTGAGCTCAAGTTTTCAGAGATTGAGAAAGTTTTTATTAACATATTTATTTACTCTAATATATTCTATTTATTGCAGATTTAAGCTTTGTGTACTTTGAATCGAAAGTTTTACAACTTGCCAATACGTTCTGTCCTCTGTCCTATTGTTGTCGAGCTGCAACTCTGAGAACCATGAGAGATACATAGGTGAAACAAGTTTAAATAAATTTGTTTGGCCTTTTTGTCCTATTTCTCATGGTTTTCAACCTAAGAGCTATGAGAACCATAAGTTATAGTCTTATCCCTTCCTTATGTTCTGAATATGGATCGTCTCACTCGCCATGCAGAAGGAAGGAGAAGACGGCTTTCGAATATGACTGAAGAAGAGCGGATATCCGTACGAAAGATGATTGAACTTTAACGTTGTTGTGTACCACAGAGCATTACAATAAAAACTCTAGTTGTATATATATATATTCAAATCCTGTTTTCGAAGTTGTAGACCGTTTTTAATGTACCTATTATGTATTTGAAAGATAACATTTTACAAAATTTTGAGATTCAACTCGAGGAACGTACAGGAACATTCAAGAAATTATACATACCTTTAAATCCCTATGCACTATGCCTCGATTATGACAGTATTCGACTGCGGAAAGAATTTGCCAAAACTTTAATCTCGCTGCATGTTCCGACATACGCCCACATTTGGCTATATAATCTATAGAAATAAATGATCGTTATTAACCAGGAAATGCTCACTCTTTATAGCTACTATTACATTTGTCAAAAATCGTGATGTCAGATTCTAAAACAGATTTGTGTGTAGATAAAATCTGACATCATATTGACACGATTTTTGACATATGTAATAGTCACCTTTCACCTTAATTTACTCACCAAATATCTCACCCTCGCTGGCATATTCCGAAACAATATAAATCATATTTTTAGTCTCCATTACCTGTAAACGGTTATTAGATTGTATTGTTTGTAAAACAAATTAATTATATTAGTCGTAAAACACACCTGGTACAGCTTAATAATATGCGGATGATCTAATCTTTTCATTATTTCCACCTCACGATAGACCTTCTGCAAATTACTCGAGTCCAACTGAGACTTGTCTATGATTTTAATCGCAACCTGCAAAAAATATAGAACGTTAGAGTACCTATTAAATTCAAACTAGAGGTGGTGCGGATCACCAAGATTTGAAGAGATCCTTTTCAAGAGAAAGGCAAAACGTATTGATTTTTAATAGCATTTTTCTTATCTTCATAGTACGCGTTGTAAATCAATGAAAAAAAGAGTTGGCTATCTAGTATCTTTGAGTACTATGTTTACTCATAAAAAACCAAACTTTATCAGAATTTTTGATTAATAAAATATTTTTAATTGCTTTTAAAAAGTTTTTTTTTTCAGTAAATAGTTCAGTGAAGGTGCTCCAATTGAAGGACTCAATCCCAAATATGATGGACATTTTGGGCAGATTGACTGAACACTTCTCCGAGTTGCAGATACATTGCTTTGAGAATATGTAATTCCACTCCCGTAATGCACTCGCCACCAATAAGAAAAAGTGGCTGATATTAGAATGCAATCGGATGACGAAATTTGTAAAAATTTGCATTTTAGCTACTTCAAAGAAAAAAACAAAAACCTACTCTTGCGTATACGTAACCTTTTTCTTATATTTTTTATAATGTTAAATTCTTTAATCTAATTTCCTTTACTAACCTATCTTTTCCCAAACGGAGTGTGTGGAGCCCCTCTGGGAAAAAAATGGACCCCCAATGTTATCAAATATACAACTAAATGCAATCTAGATGCCTTTAAATTGTTAAACGAATTTTTATCATTATTTATATTTTATTTGCATTTGAACCGGTTGCCGCAAGGCGGCCGGCAATATTCGAGTGAAAACTAATTACTAAAAAACACAATGTACTAGCGTATTTACGTCCGAGCATTGTAGCTTTAATTTCGTGTAAGAGGTCGCTTTACCGACTTTCAGTCACTCGCCATTTTTTGTAGCAACGTTCGCAAATGATACGGCTATCCTCGCATTGAATTAGGCAGTCGAATCCAACCGACTCTAAAGAAAGTATGCAAGTTTACAAAGACCAGGCGAATCGTCCTTAACGAGACCAACGCATGTCCAAAATGGTACCTACTTACATTAAATCGGTACGGATACCGTACGCAAACGAGGCAAAATATCTAGGAATGCCCAGACGCAAAACTTAAGTGGAAGTCATAATCTTCCGAAGATACTCGAAGTTAAGCGTATACAACAAACTTCTTCTGTATAAGCAAATGCTCATAGCCCGGGATCAGGCTCCTGCCACGTGTTAAGAGAAGCACTCAAAAAGGCACAGAATAATAACGCGCATTTAAAATCTTTCAAGGAAATCTATACAGAAGCAAAACAACTGACAATCGCCTAATGCAACTTAAGTTCGATCTAAGCTTAAGTATCATAAGCGAAAAAAACTTGATCCCAAGTTACATAAATTATTCTAAATATGGTCAATCCTAATTCTGGCTGTGAGAACTGCTCCTTTTCTACAACCAGGCAATATAGTGGACTTGACTAAAATTATATGGAGCACCTCCATCTTTATCTAAAACTTGACTTCATAGAATAGGGAACTAAAGAACAGCCTTTGAGTTGCAGTGCAGTGAGGATCTCTTTCCAAAACTCATTTGGCTAAAAGATAAGGAAACATTGCAACTGTGGAGCTTTCCTATTAGTTTTCGAATTGTGGTGTATGCTAATATGCGACATAAAAAAAAAATATTTCTACAAATTGTATTTTTTTGCGGGAAGCGTTGTTTACTGATCCTCTTTCAAAAGTAAAACTCTCGCGTTTCTTCTTTTTTTTTTAAAGGCCCTTCACACTTCTGATCATATCCGCAGTTACATCGTTTGTAATAAATTCTTGCCTACAACTAACTATACTCGCGCAACTGACAGCTACTGGATTGAATTGACTGGCGAGACATGTCACTTGAAGACTGTAGCTATAGCATCCCCAAAACTAAAAATAGTAATAGATATCTGTTACATATCCAGAGTGCCTCACCTCATTTTTTGTGATCCGGTGGCGTGCCAATTTTACCACAGCAAAGTTTCCTTTTCCGATGGTCCTCTCGATGTCGTAGAATCCCACGCGAATAGGACCTTTACCTTTGACACCTGTTGCTGAGGCAGTGCTGTGAGTGGAAATGCTTCCACTTGCAGAACTGACACCATTTACCGTTGCCGTTGTCGTTGTCCTTAATAGAGACGCATTTGAAGCTGTGGCCGATGTAGCATTCGGTGCAGAATTAGTTACGGGAACAGTTTTGGTGGAAGCCGGATTAGGCTCATCGTTGGTATTACTTTCTGTCGTGGTTTGCAAGGCAAGATTAGATTGTGTTACTTTAGGGGTACTTCCGCTGTCTTCTGTTGGGTTTGGTGTACTATTATCCGTAGACGGTGATGAGGGTCGACCAATGGATGGCTTTTCCGGAGATGTTTCGTTAGCCGGCATGCCACCATTTATGCTATCACGTTCTCCCATGCTTATCTTTGATGATAATTTATACAATAATTTGGCTTTGTGATTACCACGGTAATCCTACTCCGTTAACTCATATCGGACATTTTGTAAAACGATTAAAGCCTGAAATGAAAAGAGATTATATTAAAATTACTAACAATTAATAAACAAATCAAGTAGGTACATAATATATAAGTTTTGTTATAATCTAACATAACCTATCATCAACAACAGATCAATACAAAGCAACCAGGGCAATACATTTACAGAATGATATTATAAGAACAAGATAATGGTCGTACTAAATACCTAGTATGAGGAGTTTGAATTCATGGATGGAGCCTTCAATTCGAAAATCGGATAGGAAAATATCTTCGGCGGGTTAGTTTTGTGAGCACAGAATCCACGAAATGACACAGTTAACGGCTACCGATTTTGCAGTATCGTCCTCCGGAGATAAGAATAGAAATCCTGTGGTTTTATGATAAAATCAAGCAAATGGTTTCAGGCTTCCAGATTGTAACACATTCGCAGATTGTGGAAGTAAACCTTTTAATAGAAGTGCACCATTTCGGGCACCCTTTCCTGGAAATGGGCCTCAACCAACAAGCGTCTCCAGCCAGAACGACCTTTAGATAGCTGTCTCCAGTTTCATATGCGAAGTTCGTTAAGGTTCCCTTCTACTTGCGTGCGCCACCTAAATCGCGGTCTTCCTCTACTGTTTCGTTCCTAGGGTGTGGATTCGAAGATCCTCCGGGCCGGAGCGTTCGCGTCCATTCGCTCTACATGACCCAGCCACTTCAGTCGTTGGATCTTCACTCTTCTGGCTAGGTCGATGTCGCTGTAAAGCTCGTACAGTTCGTCGTTTTATCTCCTCCTACAGTCTCTCCTCCTGCGGACGGGACCGAAAATATTTTTCCTCTCGAAGCAACCAAGAGTAACCTCATCTGCTTTTGATAGAGGGTACGCCTCTCTGCACCATAGAGAAAACCTGGGTCTTATAAGGGTCACTTTAGTTGTTCGAGAGAGGGCTTTGCTACTCAGTTGCTCTTGTTGAAAATAAATCTGGCAACAACGTGCATGTTCTTATTCCTTCTCATTTCTTTTATTCTTCTTTTTCCCCTGTTCCTCTATATTGTATTCTTTTATCATTCTCCTAATAAACCTTGAATTGAATAGACGTTCGTGTTTTGCTTGGATTGAACTTATTAGCTCTCTTAGCCCAAAGAAACAGCGATTGGCAAGAGTTATTCTTCGTTTAATCTCAGCGCTGGTGTCATTGTCTGAGTTCATAGCGGAGCCTAGGTAGACAAAGTCCTTAACCACCTCAAAATTATATCTGTCTATAGTGACATTCTATCCAAGACGTCGGTGTTGGGTGTCCTTGATGACAGACATGACACAAACAGATGAGTTGCCAAAACTAGACATTGCTCTGTATAGCTCGTCTCTATAAATGCTGTCATAGGCGGCCTTAAAATCGATGAAAAGGTGGGTAGCGGTTTGTTTTTCTTTAAGATCTGACGCAGTGTGATCGATGGTAGACTTTCCTTGCCTGGAGCCACACTGATAGCGGACTAAGGTTTTTACCAAGAGGCTTCGCTCCAAAAGTGCCAAAAGGCTTGCATAGCGCGAATTATTCTTAAAGTAAATTAGAAAAAGACCTGATATATGCTATCAATTATCAGTCCTATGTGTCACTATTATACAATAAAACTCTAACCAAGAGGATCATCGAATCCCTATCTCAGTACTGAGTATACAGCTAGGAAAATTTGCCTCCGTTTAAATGACCAATTAATCGCTAATAAAGACTACCTGGCCTTGACTACTGGAGCACTAGGCCCGGGATTGCAGTTGATGGAAGGCTATAATGTCTCAGACAGAAGTAAGCATACAAGCAAGTAAAATCTTTGACGAATCTGTTTTCGACCGATGGCGAAGATGCGTTTCAGATTTTATGATTCACAATCATTTGCTGTTTATAAAATCAAATACTATCAATAGTCATCGGATAAAGTAGTGCGCCTCGTTCAGATGTTGATGGTCAACTGCGTAAGAGCCCACCCACCTCATGAGAGTGGATAAATTTAGAGGACATATGAGTAGGTAGTGGCATTAAAATTTCACTTGGCGTGATGAAAAATCCAACGCCTACATTTAATGCTATCGTATCTGATGCCTACATCCACTAATGCTATACTGTCGTTACGTTTAGACTCACCACTCGCAATTGATGTAATCTGCCTTGTTTTTCAAGGGAAAGTGCTTAGGATTTATCCATTGTAGTTTAATTCTGCTAGTGCTGTAGGAGACTTTACTCTCTCATACTCTTTTTAACATAAGTTTACCTAAAACTATAACAGGAGTGTTCGAATTTGCCTCAATAGTCTCAGATAGGCTCTTAAGACTTAAGGGTCTTAAGGGTTACAAATATATGCTCCAGCTGTCTGGTGAAGTTTTTAAGCTGACAAATTTTACTATTCAACGACTTGACATTTTGGTTTTATTAGTCTCACCAATAATGTCAAACTTATTTACTTTTACTTCGTTTTGCTGTCATGTTCAGTGTTCACGGTCAGCAAATGATCGACAGTCTCAGAATGAAATGGGATATTTCTATTTATGTTCCAGAAGACAAATACCATTATTATGCAAGTCCTTAAAAGCAAAAAGAAGCCAATATTTCAATCCCAATCCTATTCCAACATTGAAAGAAAAAAAGTTGTCTTGGTTCGCAAATCAGGGAAATTAGTACCTACACGGCATTTAGCAAGCCATATACGTATGTACCTCTGACGTCAACAGGGAGTGCTCAAAGCTTGTACACGGAATGTAGCCATTGGACCATTCGCTGACGTAAAAATGACGTCAGTGCTACATGCGTATTTGGCTTGCTACATGCCGTGTACTAGCTTAGATACGATTTGAGTCTCCAGAATATGGGTGAAAAGTTATAGACAAGTCGCTTCGCTAAAAGAAAAATAAGAAAACTATAGCCGTGTTTCTTGACATTGAGGAAGCCTTGCCTTTAACAATGTCAAAACGTGTGCAGTGGGCAGCCAATTACTAGAGTAGTTATAACTTATAAACCTATTCAATGAAAGGAATGTCAATGCAAAACTAAGTGACATTGACCTAAAGTAACTGGCTCAAGATGCACGCCATAAGAAGGCGCCATTTCCCATTTTACTTTCGGTCCTCGTTTGCCATTAACGAAATACCAGTACCACTAATAAAATTAGGAAATATTGTTTCGCTAGACCAACTATACACTCATTGCGGATATTTATTATGTTGACAATGCGGTCATATCAATCCCCATCCCCAAGATCGAACTTGTGCTGCTCACAACAAAAGAAGCATAGCCAAGCCACCAGCTACTTCCAAAGGGTGATATTTTTGGTTTTTCAGCCTGATTTTTTTGACAGTTCATTCGTGACACGTGTCAAATGAAAAAAATGCTTTGCTCAGTCTCAGTTAGCATTTCCATTTCACCGTGGAGTGGATAGACTTACGCCCGAACAACGTTTGCTAATTTTTTAATTTTTATTATGTACCAAAAATCGTGCTCTGTAAAAAATGTGTCGCACATTATGTCGGACATCGGCGAATTTGGTGAGCAATTCACCTCACGTTCTTGACTTGTGAATTGGCCACCTATAGATCGTGCGATTTGACGCGGCTTTTTTTTTTGTGGGGATATGTGAAGTCTCTCATCTACACGGATAAGCCAGCAAAAATTACCGCCTTGGAAGTAGGGCTAACTTCGAAGATTTTGAAAAAGTCGCAAAAAAGGGGATTTGCATACAAAAAGGGGCAATACTAATCTGCCCACAAATGGCACAAAAAAAACACAAAACGAGTTAAATTCACTAAAGTTAAAATGGCTTACGCATGTTCTCATCTAGTTCTATCTTATTGTTGCATTGAACATGGAAGTTAATGGCTAATGGCTAAACTTTTGACATTTGGACAGTAGCTGATAGATAGATCCCAATTAATTGTGAACTAGTTTCGAAAAGTATTTATTATGTAAAATTTCGCTTTTCATACAAAAACGTGTTCTTCAAAATGGGAAAAACCATCAACGAAATACAGAAACGATATGTTGGAAAAAGTATGCCAAAATTGGACATTCCGGATGAACCACTTGAAGCGTAGTTCCGGTCAACATTTACACGAAATAATATTCAAAAAATGGCAAGAATTGATTTATCTACCCTAATCAAAATTGCACTCAATTTTGCAAATTTTCGTTGTTTTCTTTCAGTTTTAAAAACCAAACGCTTAAAAATTCACCCATTATAAGGTAACGGGGTAACTATTGTAGAAAATTGAAAAATAAGCACGATACCAAAAGATGGATTGGAGGCGATTCTCGTTGTAACCTTGGAACCACCTCTTACATGTTTCAACTACCTAGATTGGTTGGCTAGGTTCGCCTGTTTACGAATGTCTGTTTCGAAAATAGGAATGTCCAGAAAACCGGAATGGAATTAATTTTCTGTCTACGGGTGGCTCGCTTTGCACATGGCAAAGACTTTAAACGCTTGTGTAGGGTTTTCCAAAAGGGACGTGTACTTCATGGCGGCCACCGGGACATGTTATATTATCAGCTGTTTTGCAGACACTAAAGACACATAATAGTGGCAGGCGGCATCAAAGGTCCGATCACCGATCGGTGATAAAAAATGTTATGATATGGATCTGAATGTCATGTGGCTCTAACAGAATGGCGCTACTGCTACACAGTAAACAGTGCCACAATGGACATTCTGAATTACCGATTTGCGGCCATTGTTATATCATCAACTGCTTACCGAAATCGTGCGATTTGACCCCGTTAAACCTTAGGTCGCAAGTCTATGACATACTCGGACATTATGATGTGAGATTGGGAAGCAAATTCTTTCATTTAAAAAAAAATATATAACTTTTAACTGACTGATATCAATCAAACGTCGAAAATGTCAATAGGTAGCTGATATTATTTGTTTTATGATTTTTACTACATGTGGTTTGGGCTTCGCGAACAATTTCGGCCTCAAGGTTTTAGGTGCTAATTTAGATGATAAAAGTGCCCAAAAACGTAATCCTGTAATTTCCCGAAGCGAAGTATAAATTTTATATTCAGCAGTTTCACAACACCTTCATACAACTCGTGCATGGTCATCTCATACTTATACAACTCATCTATGAGATTTCGGGCTGGTGGCTCGCCAAGCTGGCGGATGATGTAATTTTCGGACATCATCTTGTAAGAATAAAACAGAAGTTTTTCCTTGAAAACATAACAATAAACAATGATTTAAGTTGGATGAAATGTCAGTTTATAAGTTGTCTTGAGGCTACGGATGAGGAGACCCATGATTGTTATTTGTATACCCTCCACAGGAAGGTCACATTTATAACGCCAATAAGGAGTAACCTGAGAATCAGGATCAAATTCTGAATCGATTTAGCCATAATGTCCGTCTGTATCGGTTGCAACAATAGCGACGAAACGAATCGACCTAGGCAAATACAATTTTGTGAGAGGACGTATTTTTTTCGTCGTCAGGTTGGTATTGAAAATGGGCTATATCGGTCGAGTAGTTCTGGTACCTCCCATACAAAACAAATATTAGATTCATGTGTTGTGTACATACGTATACTAACGCACATCTCACATGCCTATCATTTTCCATGGATTGTATGCAGTGGAGGGTATCAAAGCATCGGCCAGGCCTATGATAAAAATTTTACTTGTTTTTATTAATTTTTTTTTTGTTTCAAAATTGGACTAGAATTTTTGGTAATATTGTCCTTTTAAGAAGGTAAAGGTAGGTTGAATTGTTGATTGATTTTATAAAAGTTAGGTTTAAAATGGCCTCAACTAACTATTTAATAATATTGTTCAATTTGGCTCATATAATTCGGAGATTGGAAATCTGTATGGAGAACAGAGCTAAGATTGGCTTTGCATGTTCATATTGGCAAGAGTATTTTAAGGGAGATTTCTGTAGATATTTGAGGTTCAAAATCACTTACTGCAAGAATCATAGCGCTTCACGAAGCTTCAGTATCAACTACAACGGGTTGGTTTCTATATTACATACTAGCTAGGCAATATTAAAATGCTTTCTCAATTTGCTTCCCGCTATATGGCCTAATGTAATGTATCCTTTCTTAAGGAATGTGCGGTCAATCTTCGAAGTGCGAGCTTTTGGACGGTTTGGACATGACCGCTAACGAACGAGACATTTCATTTGAAAACGTAATTAGGTAATCCTTCGAATGCAAGCGGTGAACTTCAAAAGGACTTGACTTCAGCCGCAATGCTAGAAGACCTCAGAAAAAAACAACTTACCAAGCCAATGATAAAGAAGAGACTGCAATGAGCCAAAAGATAAAAAGACCGGCCAGCATAAAGAACACTGGAAAAAAGTAGTCTTTTGAAAACAGAACCATTTTTAAGATGATCGCCATCGGTTAAGGTCACAATGAAAAAGTCCGACTTGGTCTATTGTCTATTATCTATTGTGACCGTCAACATATTTAAGTTTAAGGTTAAACATGTTTATTGGTAAGGCCCATTGTGTCACTGCCTAATCTCAATTTTATTGGTCAAATCAAAACAAAAATTCTTTAAGTCATTTATTCTTTATTTGTTTGTGAATGCGACAACGAAGGGAAACAAATTTAGGGCCGTTTTATTCACTATTGTTCAACTTGCCGAAAACTCCAAAGTTAGCCAACTTCGAAGTTGATCTTAAATCGAGAGTTGAACGGCAAGTTGAAAATTGCTTTTATTCACTACATTAATTTGCAACTCCGAAGTTGATATCCTAAAGTTGGCCTACCTGCAGTTTGTAAAATATCCCTGGGATATTTGTGACAAATTACACACAATATGTCAGTTCAACCTTAGATTTGCATTTCGCGCGTAATTTCAATTGTGTTTTAACGTTATTTTCCATTCAGATTTGAATTTCAGATCTCAGATTTTTCGTGCTTTTGTAAATGTATAAGTTATTATTAGTGCGTTATTAGACAGTACATCAGCTGGGCAAATTGTTTTAGTTTGTCGATGAAAACATATGAACTTAATATGAATAATTACATATATCGACATTGTCGTCCGCTTTGAGAGACGAAAACGATAGATGAAACCACGGTCATCCCATTTTTCCAGTCCAATACGTTGTAGCATCTTGTATTACCGCCTCTCACACTCACGTACCAAATTATCTATCTCCTCATCATCTTCCCTGCTCGAAGACGATGGCCAATTCTCCTAAAAATAGTTTGCACGCTACATTATTTCAATTTTAAAAATGAATTATTAATTATTTTCGTCACTTTCAGAACTGAACTGCCAAACATAGAAATAAAAAATAAAAAAAAAAATCGGAAGTTTGACATAAAACCCCAAGTTTGCTTCATAACTTCTACTTTTTCGGGGAGTTGAGCGAATCCAAAGTTAATCAACTCTTGGTTTTCTCAACTTCGGAATATCCAAAGTTGAGTGAGTCAACTTCGAGTGAATAAAAGCAATTTCTCAAGTTGAGAATAAAAATCCCCAAGTTGAAGTGAATAAAATGGCCCTTAATTTCTTTAAAGAAATCACCAAACCAAAAGCTATGAATTTGTATCTATGATACTTTTTCGGCTTGTATTCTAATTTCTTCGCATGGGAAATATACACGTGTTAATATAGGTATGTATATGTGACTCAAAGTGGTTATTTGACATTGCAGTGAGAGAATTCTTTTTAATGCGATGTCATTTTACGAGTTAATAGCGGAGACGAGGTAGACATCAGAGTCTATATCTGTCTAATTTGCCGTCGCTGTGGTTACCTTCTTGGTGACAGCATATGCTTGATTTTGCCGTCATTCACAATTGAACACGCCAGTGGAAGCGCGTGTAATGATTTTTTAGTAATAAATTATGTAAAACGAAATAATTTTTGTTCTAACCACTCACTTGATACAGTAATTAATTGTAATCAGCTAAGAGCTTTCGAAACAAGCGAATACAACGTCTGACATAAGCATCCGAGAGAATAACTGTCCTGAGAAAACTACTCCTATAGCAGTAGATCTCCTAATTTTTGGCCAAACGAATATCTACTGCGCACTAAAGCGAATCCACTCCATTTTTAAGTACCTACTTTGAACAAAGCTTATTTTCTTCACAACTTGACCAATCTTGTATCAAATATTTGTTCTAAGCTCACATAGATCACTCTGAATGCATCCACGGAGAATTTCAAATCACATTCGCCTGGCTGGCAAAAGAATCAAACTGACGCTAGATACAGTGCAATTAGTTTTCTTTATTCAATTGCTTTATCTTTCTTCTGAATTTGTTGTGCCTAATTTTTTTTGGAGGTGGACAAATTCGTTACCATGTTTTCTGATTATTTTACTTTACTTTAGACGGTGCTCACAGTGCGCAGTGCGTGCCAGGATATTTGCATCTGCTTTTGATAAGGCCCATGCTTCTGCACCATACAGCAGAGTCGGGATGATTAAGGTCTTGTACAAAATCTCCTTGGTTCTGTGAGAGAGGGCTTTACTTCTTAAATGCCTTCTTGTTCTTAGCCCAAATAAACAGCGATTTGCAAGAGTGATTCTTCGCTTGATTTCTGCGCCGATGTCATTTAGCGAACTAGCCGAAGTAGACGTCTTTAACTACTTTGAAGTTATATCTGTCCATTGTGACGTTTTGCCAGAGTCAGCAAGTCATTTTTTGATGACAGCACTTTGTTTTGCCCTCATTAACAGTCAGACCCATCTTTGCCGCCTTTGTTTCAATACTTGCAAACGCACGAATGACAGCTCGCGGAGTCCTCACGATAATTCCATAATAAATACTAATTTTGGTATGCATAAAAACTTTGTACTTTTTTTCTGCATACCAAAATTAGTATGTATTTACTTAGAAAATCCTCAGTAAAAGCATTTACTGTCTTTTATGCATACCAACCAATGTCAATATAATCTGCATACGCAAAAAATTGTAGGTACTTCTGATGTTGGCTTGTTAGTTCCGTACAATGCCTTAAGAAAGATGTTAAACCTTAAACCTTAGATTAAACCTTAAACCTTAAACCTTTTTCCTCGCCTTCTTCGCCTTTAAAGGGTTTCTTCGTGTTGTGTTTTCGGATTAGTTACTAATATATTTATGGGTAGCAGCACTATAAATATTTAGAAATGAACTGGACCAAGCAAAAGATTCATAAATAAAACGCCTAACTTAATTATTAGATGTAGGTAGGTAGGGTAAGGTCGGAAGTTACAATTACAGTCAAACTTCCATAACTCGAACTTCTTTAAGTCGAATTTCTCTATTACTCGAAGTTTTTTTGAGAACTCTGCGTTTTCAACCTTTCAACTTTTGGCCTCTATAAGTCGAAGTTTCTATAACTCGAATTTATTTTCTTTCATTTTGAGAGTTCGACTTATGGAAGTTCCACTGTAATATCATTTTAGCATAACATAAAAGCATTAATGATTAATCGATATAAATATTTTTAACAGAGTTGTGTAAATTCCTTCTACCATGAAGGAGGATTTGCCATCTGCCTAAGAGGTTTTGACAGAGGGAGGATGATCTGACACATGATTATTTTACAACATTTTCAAAATAATAAATTTAGGTACCTACTGGTTTTTCGATCAACAAATAATCCTTTTTTTATTTTCAATGCCTATTAATCTTTGTTTATTAGTTCAGTCTACTTTTATTTAAGTCTACGACCAAAGTGCTATTTCTCATACAGTCGCTGAGATGTTGAAAAAAAAGTTATACAGGTGCTTTTTTAAACCCAACTGTTGCATCGCATAAACCCCGCAAGCCTAGCCTTTCCAGAAGCTGATTTTGTATGTTTGGGCTAATGAAATCTCCTTAATGGATCGCATTTTTGTTTTACTATTTATTTATTTTTTTCTAATATCATATTCTAAGATCTTCTGCGCTATATCGCAATCGATTGCACTTATTTTTTTCCAAATATACTGTGCTCAATTAACCGTAGGGTGGCAGCACTTACTCAGGCCCATCCGGTTTGTTAATCTTTGTTTAACTCTAATCAACGGATATTCCAGCTGATATAACCAAAGAATCCATCGTTTCGTTAGTTAACCAGCGAAATCGATAACCAGCCGATTTTGGTCGGTTGACGGCATTTAACCAAGGATATTCTGGAATTTTTGCTTAACATAGCAGTCAACAATACAACAATAAACGCAAGATGGAGTGTGTTGCTTCGTATCCGCTTTGTCGACGCATTTCCAACTGACAGATGAATACCATGCACATAGTGTGGAAAAAAAATTTAATTCATTGCTGCGGCTTTGACACGCTACGCTTGTGCTGAAAATACTCATATTTAGCTAAATTAAAAAAAAAAACCTTACCCAATAAAATAAAGAAAATAAACCTTTACAAAAAATAATCAATTTTAACCCAGGATTAATTCTAACGACTAGTTTTCTAAACTAGAAAAAATTGGAACGATTTGTCTATGGTTTGGTGACCAAAGTGAAACATAAGTGAACAAACTATTTTTGGTAAGCACAGATACCTATATTCTCATAGGTTTTAACTAAATCTATGGTAACCTAACCGCAGATTTAACCAGTTTTGAACAAACCGGCCCGTAATCAATTAAAAGTCAGTTTCAAAAGGACTCGTCAAACACAATAGAGGAACCTATTTGATAGTTCACTATGTATTTAGATAACGTAGGTAATTGACATCTGGCATACCTACAGCTTTAACATCCGAACTATCCAGTCCATATAGTAAATGTAGAATAAAAAAAAGGTAGGTGCCTAGTACCGAGGATACGGATACCTATTTTTCTTAGTATGCCTTTCCACAATAGAGGATTAAAAACAGGATTACTCTTTAAAAAAACTTTACCCCCATCTAGGTATAAGTTAAGTAGCATCGTTATCGTTAACAAAGATGTATATCAGGGAAATAGCAATAGTACATACAATTTAAATTTGACGAAAATTAGTTCCACGACTTCCACCACTATTTTTACACGACACTAAAGAAAAAAAAAAACTAATGCGTGCACAAAAATGTGAACGTCACAAACTCGACACAATCAATAACATACCCCCTTTGCCCTCACACGGTCTATCACATCACAACTATCTTTAAAAAAAAAAAAAAAAAAAAACAATAATGTAGAATAAACAAGTAAAAAGTATTTACGCAAAACATAGCCAAAGCCGTAGATTTGTTGTACATATACACATAAATACTTTATGCGGGTGTACCTGTAAATGACGTAAATACAAGTTTTCCGTCTTGTCGTCGTCGTCGTCGTTGTTGTTATTGTTGTTGTTGTTGATAGCTTTTCCACTCTCTCTCTCTCTCTCCATCTCTCTGATGTCAATTCTACAAATTATTTATCACTAACTAACTATAGTTATTTGATTTAGATATGTGGTGTGTAGTACCTACTACTTATTAAATTGCTGTTTGTAGATACCTACATACATTGACTTTTTTCAGATAGGTACTCGGCTTGTTGTTGTTTAGTATGGAGTGGATGAAAGATTTTATTGATTTTACGCACTTACCCGGACATTAGAACTAGCTGAAGAAAAGCAGGAGCAGGTGCAAGAGTTTATATTTACTGCTGAATTGAATTATTTTCTTTGCTATGCTTATCTTATCTAGCACTGGAACTGGATGATTGCTGATTCAATTATAATCCAACAAAGAGTACCTATGGGTACCTATTTGTAAATATTCTTAATTCTGCAAAACTTCTTTGGGGTAATCCATCTTTCCCCGTCATTTTGGTTTTGAGCTGCATTTGAATTTGGAATTTTGCGACTGCTACCCGTTTTACGCACGCTATTTTCATATATTATTGGATTTGGTAGGTTCATACCTACATACATACTTTTGTCTCTATTGAATTTATGTGTACACGAGTATGAGAAAAATTCTTATCATTACTTTTATTTTTTATCTTTGAAATCACGCGTGCACCCACGTACCTACACTAACACTCTGCGATCGGCCCGAAGAACATTTTTTTTTTGCCAATAATGCCCGAAAATAAAATATCATATTTTTGCAATACTATAGTGAAAATAAATCAAGAACAAGCATTTTTCCTAAGGTTTGGTGGGAATAGCTTTTAACACGCGAAACTGGAACGGAAAATAGGTCGAACCAAGAAAAATCGGTTTATTTATCAATGCACGTTGGATACCGGGTAGAAAAAGTATTGTACAAAACTTAGTATATTCTACAAAGGGAGGAAATTGGTTTTTGATTCCAAAAGAAATTATATTTTCGTTGCCCACGACTTTTTGGTCCAAGACGACCAAACGTCCGGCCAACCGATAAATACTAAGAGAGTAGCAGCATAGTACCTACCCATAGAGTCGGTCTCGGTCTCGGTATCAGCGAAAACAGAAGCACAGCAATCAGAAGCTTTTTCCACTTTTATACACCCCCAAAAAATGGTGTTTAGGATGTATGTACAACGAACATACGTCTACGTAATGGCGGTGGCCTCGAATCGGGTCGACCGACGTCAAATACAATATACAAGATTCAATGGGGTAGAGACTGATTTGAGCGCCGCGAGAGCTTTATCTCATAGCAGCGTTGCCGCAATGATATAATATTATAATGCAAAATTGTATTAGGGAGAAAATAGTACAATTTTCCACGCGTTTCTAACACTGAAATCATCAACGCCAACGACCTTTACACCCTCGTAAAGTTGCAGTATGTTTTTGTTACAGATTTTGGTGAAATACCTATACCAAAATGTTACTAAACCACTTAACACTCTTAAATTTAGATAATGCGTAGCGTAACGGATACTTAATTGACACACATTTCTTTACAGTAGGCATCTCGCTATTCAATAGCGATTTGCTCTGTTTCAGTTATTTTTTCAAAAAAGGTATTGTTTTTTCCAGAAATATAATAAATTCGTAATATTTTTTAGCTGATCTTATATTAAAGGTTTTTCCAATATGTAGTTATTATTTAAATTTAATAAATAAAAGTTGAGTCACCTATGCAATTTTTTTTAGTGTGAAATCTTGTGAATAAGGACTTCCAATTTGGTAAGTAGCTATAGATTTTTTTTATCAGTTTCAAAGGTTCCGGATAAAGTTTCGGATAGTTAGCCGACACATAACGCTTTCCACCAGATAAAAGCTTCTGATATTTTTTTTCAGTTTCATCGTCAAAGTCTCCGATAAACTAACTTGCGGAAAAATTTATCAGCCGCTATACGTTTGTTTCGATACACATGTCATTTGTTTTGTGTTTTCTAATATTTTTTGTTGTTTTAGGTAAACCAAAAGAAAAAATACCTTTGAAAAATTATCAGAAGAAGAAATTGAAGCACCAAAAATCCAAAAACCTCTAACGGAGGAGCTGGAGCAGGTATCCGGATACTCCGTTTATGGCTGAGCTATTCTTTAAACCGGGCCCCCAACCAGGCTGATTATCAGCACGGGTCGTATGACACCTTCGTCCAGCCCAGGGGAAAGGGTTATAGGTTAGGTGTTAGGATAAGAAATAGAGAGAATGGTGATTTGTGGATAGAAGAAGGAGAAGAGAGGAGGGGGGAGTCTTATCGAGCCTCTAACTAACCCCCAGTTTCACACTGAAAGTTTAAACTAAAGTTCAACTGAACCTGAACGTGAGTTTAAATTTGAAGTTCAACTCGTCCGGTTTCACAATAAATCTAAACTTCAGTTCAATTGAACTCAGTTCAACTAAATTTGATGAATGAATTTGATAGTATTGTACATGTACAGTACTTATCATTTATACGACTTTTCTAAAATCCTTCCCTGTTTTTTCTTTCAAAGAATACGCAAAAAAACGTCAAATATTTGTGTTTTTGACAATCGGCTGATCTGAGGTTTAAACGGCAGAATACTGTGGTTTAACTTAAACTACAGAATGAACTCTGTTCAAGGTTTAAACGAAATTGTGAAACAGAATTATATTTTGAACTAAAGTTTAAACTAAAAGTGTAGTTTAAACGCCCACTGTGAAACTGGGGGTAAGAGTTCTGTGTAGTTCTTAGTTCGTTGTTCATCAAAACAGCCTATATGTCATAGTTGATCCTACTGGCCACTAAAGCCGCAAACAGCCACTTCCACACCACTAACGTCCAGAAAAGGACAACGGCAAGGTGACCAGACCACCCCTTCGTGGAAGATTTAGGAGAAAAGTGAATAAAATTTTCCTTTTAAAGTCGCTTTCGGCGAAATACTCTATTCCTATTTATTGTTGTTTAACAATGAAATCAACAATTAAATTGTTGACTAACAATGTTACCATTTTTGAAACAACTACGAGTATGAATATGTTCAAACTAAATATACCTGTGATACTTACGAGGATTTTAATCAACAACGCCAAAGTAGTTGTTTCAAACATGCAGCGTTGTTTGTTTTAATCACGTACGTTGATTTGACAATTTTAAGCCCATTGTTAGCTAACAACGAAACATTTTTGATTCAACCAATGTTTTTTCTTTCGGTGATCAGCTGGTCTTGAAACTGGCCCTAATTTTCAATTTAAGTTTAAATATTCAAATTATTAATAAGAGGAGTGCCAAGATCCGTCAAAACGTTCAAACCAGCATCTTGCTGATTGCTTTAAACCATAATTTGCAAACCACATCATTATTATTATTATTATTTTTTATGTTACATATCTGGAACATAAAACAAATCTGTTATTAATTTAATTTAACTTTAATGGGGGTAATGTTTAATATTTAATATTATTCTATCATGTAATCACTGGAGAATTGTAACTTTGTTCGATGGAATAAACTAAACTAAAACGTTTTTAAAATGGTTTTTAAGCTAAGAAATAGAAAATAATGTCCTCTAACTCCAAACAGATTTATAAACCAATACAAAATGCCGAGACATTTTTGAAAGTGGCTGCCAGCTAGGAAAGGCCAACACACTTAGACAAGCATAGGTCCATGTTGACACCACGAGAAAGGGATCATGTGAGATCTCCCTACTCGTTGAACCATTTTGACCTCTTTTAAAAGCATAACATAAGAAGCTTTTGATGTGTTTGCCAGAGCGATTGGTATGCCAGTGTGCCTTTGTCCGGCAAGATGGGTATAGTAGTTCATCAACCTTACAATTCCCTGGAATGTCTCTATTGCCCCTATTATGTAAGACAACTCAACTTGAGTTGTGTTGTCTCCAATTCAACTCAACTTTCACACAACCCAAACTCACTAACAATTTATAGACAACCACTGTCATCTTTGTTGTGTTTTGACAGACAACTTTTCTATCAAGGTTGTGTATGACAATACGAATACCGAATTTTGAATTACATAATTAGAGACAACCCAACTTTAGTTGTAGTTGTCTTACATAATAGGGGCTCCGGGACCCAAAATATAGTGAATGTTGAACTGTTCTGCGATCTCGGTCTTAGAATTTTCATAGTACTACACATTTACAATCAAAAATGTTCAGGACAAATTGTATGGGGTTATGATCTATGCTATGCGGGATCTATGCGGGAGCAATTCCATTTTTTGAGGTTTTAAGGAATTTTTTGTTAACAAGTTAATGTAAAATAGTGTCATCCAGTTCTAAGCTATGTTTAAAATTCCAGGTCTCTAGCTCATTGGGGTGTTACTTCAAAGGCCTTTGCAAAATTCAGATCAGACAAACGATTAATATTAATAAAATAAAAGTTAAAAGACTAATTTTACTACATACATAATAATGTAAGTGCAACTGCAGAATTTTTAATATTTTTATAACTTCTTATAAGTAAAAAGAAAATGACTGCAATATTCAAATAGAATTTTAAAAAAATAATAATGTAATAGTCCACAAAAGGGAAGAGAATGTTATCATGTGCGAACGCATTCTAAAATATTGGATATCAACTGATATAGTATGTTGTGTGTAAATATACCTATTCACTGTTTGGAGCAACAGACCCCAAAATCTAATCATTACCCAAATCAAATGGTTCAAACTTGTTTGTGCATTCTTGAGTCATAGTGACCCATTACAAACATTAATACGTCCAGTCACCAAACCGACAACATTCTTGCTAAACCTCCTGAAAAAAGGTTCTGAACTTTCCAATTTAGCTGTTCGGATACGGCCTCAAATTTTAGGTCACTTGCATTCGTCCGAAAAATTTAAATAAACAGCTCACAAACGCGAATGTTAGGAGCTGCTCTAGGGTCATAGTCATAGGTCGAAATTTATCATCTAGGCATCGTGTAACTGTATCTATAGTTTCTAAATATTAGTAAAACTACCTACATGTTTTCGGTCGTGGATTCAAAACATTGACCGCGTTCCATTGACCGCTAGATGACTAGCCTCATGTCAAATTCCATATAAAAAAAAAAATGATATTTCAGCATTTGCGCTAGAGTTCTAGCACATATTGTGAAATATCCTTTTCTGGGAAATTTTTCAGTATAACACAAAATGAACTGCTAAATTGAAAAAAATAAAGAACTGCCAAAATAAAAGTGAAAGTGCAGAAGTCAAATATTTCAAATTTGGTGTAAAATGGGAGTTCAAACTTCTATAAGTAATTAATATACCTACAATGTATATGTTTATTTAAATTATAGTGTATTAATAAATACGCGGCATTATGGCACAAAATACATTTTTGACTCTCATGAAGATGAAATAATACGAATTCAAATTGGTTCTAATGTCACTTTGCCTCCTCCTCCTCCAACAGGAATATTATGTGCTAGACGACTAGCGGTCAATGGAACAGGGCCATTGTCATGAACTTTTAAGAGTTTCAGAACAGTGTTTAGCAGTTTGTATTGCAATGTTTGCACAACACCTTTAGTACGAGTATTATGATGATTTATTATGCCATTGCGACCTTTATAATTTCAAATAAGAACTTAAAAAGCACGACTGATTCCAATTGTAAATAATAATGTATGTAGTTGATGATTGGAAATATGAGAAATTAAGTAAAGTTTGTACCTATGATTTCTTTAACGAATCCAAGGGACCTACAATTATTATATACGTTTGTAACGTTTGTAAGTCTTTTTCACAGGAGTGGGAATAATGAAATTTTTTATAAAATTCTATAATTTTAATTATAACTGCTTTCAATTACAAAATACAAATTCGTGCTGTTGTCAAATGACCATGTCAGTTGTGTAGCAGCTGATTACAATTAATTTTCCGCTGTGTTTTCGCAGACATTTCGGTTTCGCTGTGCAATTGACCACCGAAAAATTATATTTCACAACAGCAGCGTACTAGGCTTTAGCAGGATGTTAATGTTGTACCAACATTTCAGCCTACACAAAAAAGATTATATTTTTTATTGCAGATTTTTGAAGTGAAAAATTTTTAGCGAGGTATAAATGTGGTAGTACACGGCATACAGATAGCCGTATGTATAGCTCTGACGTCAACAGAGAGTGCCACACATATTGTACAGATACGTATGCGTACCATATTTAAGTGTCACAAATGCAGCTAGTGCACGGCATGTAGCTATTGGGACCATTATGTTGACGTAAAAATGACGTCATACATACGTATGTGGCTTTCTACATGCTGTGTACTACCAACTTAAGTCCGAAAAATTTAAACGTACCCTAATCAAAGTGAAACCGAAATAAAAGTGAAACACTTACGTTCTATACCACAAAACAAAAAGTTTAGTTAAACAGGCAATTGTTAAAAATTAACAATATTTTCTGTACCACAAAAACACAAGTAAGTACCTAAACAATCGGCTTAACAATTGTTAACAAGTGGCAAATATGATGAATTCCCGGTTTCTGTACCACAAAAAGACAATTGTTAAAATTGATTATTAAATTGTTGCAAAATACTAACTGATGAATATAAAATTGTTAGCTCGTTACAAGTTATATTTTTTTGATTTTGTATTAGGGATTTTCACGTGTTATTTTATTTTCTATTAAATATGGATGGATTGTTTTGGTTATTATTAGCATATTTATTTGACAACCGTTTTTTTTTTTGTAGTTTTCGTGTCTTGTTTCCTTCTTTCTCTAGAAATGATAGTCTAGTCTGTAAATGAAAGCAGATTGTCGTTGTTTCATTTCCAGACTATTATTTATGTATTTTTCACTATTCTAGAGAATTCCTCATTCTATTTGCGCATTCTTCTTAGAATTGTGTATATATAGCCTAAACTAAACTATTTTTCCAACGAGCATATGGTTTGAATCACCATTTAGTTTTGCAAAATTCTACAACAAGTGTTAAGGGAAATCTTCCTTGTTAACTTTCATAGCGAATAATTTGCTGGTCAGAAACAAACTTTGCCTGTTAAATTTATATGTTAAAAAAATTCTTGTTAAAAAGTTAAATAATTGTTGTTTTATGGTAGGTATAGCGTATAGGGGGTCGATTCCCGTTCTGTGATACTGTGAAGTGAAAAGAGTTTTCACAAGTTCACGCTGAATTCGATGCTTGATCTATGAAAAAATGAAAACAGAATGTCAACAATCTGTAAAAGGTTTCATAACGAAATAACAATAACGAACCGTATTTTATTTCGACCGCATAATATACTTTATATAGATATTAAAAAAAATTGCTTCCAAACTACAAAGTCAAATCAAAATGCAATTAGCTATTTCATCAGAGCATTTGTGGTAAAAATGTGTGGGCGCAGTAGCGCAGTGGTTAGTGTGCTGGACTACTGTGCGAGGGATCCCAGGTTCGATCCCCGGAAAAACACAAATTACATCTTAAGGTTTTTTCTACTGCGCCACCTCTCGCGAACGTCTGACAAACATCCGAGAGTATGACTGTCCTGAAAAAGCTTCTCAATTCAGCCGTTCGGACTCGGCATAAAATTGTAGGTCCCTTCCATTCGTTCCAAAAATAGAAACTCACACAAAACGATTGGTTGCGAGAAGCTAGGCCTTGGGTGTCTACCGCCTGTTGCGCCGCCTATTGATTTATTTTATTATTTGTGGTAAAAAATATCGATAAAATAAGAAAATGCAAGAAACATTTCTGCAATGTTCGAGCGGGTCAATAGATATTGGAAGGTGTAAAGTACTTCTTACATCGATTTAAGAAGCCTAGACACTTCGCAGCGTTTTTGGCGACTTCATATGTGGTAATTCCAACGGAGTTTGTCGTTGACACACATACCGAGTATGGAAAGTCGTTTGGTTTCGTCGATGCAAGTCCCATTCATGGATAATGGGTGAGGGTTCAGGTTTCGCTTTAATGATAGAATGCAGCATTGTGTTTTGGAAGCATTGAATTCCACTCTATTGGTTGTACCCCATTTTATAATGCTGCAAAGATCAGAATTTAATGTGATTACGTTGACGTTCCAGTTCCACGGCCGAAGAGCAGGGACGTCAGTCAGTGAGGTAGTTTCTAATCCATTGAAGAAGAGACGCGTCGTTCCAATAGGCACGCATTTTCGACAAAAGAGCTTGGTTCCAAACTCTGTCAAATGCTTTCGAAATATCAAGCGCAACAATCTTCGTTTCACCAGAGTGGTTAAGAGAATGGTTCCACTTATCGGTGAGATAAGTCATCAAATCACCAGTGGACCTGCTGCCACGAAAACCGTATTGTACGTCATTGAGAAGTTTTCGAGATTCGAGATATTTCATAAGCTGATGATTTATCAGCGTTTCCATGACCTTGGAAAGAATGGGCGTAAGTGCAATGGGTCGGTAGTTGGTGGATGAAAAAGAATCGCCTTTTTTAGGAACGGGCTGTACTCCGTTGCTATCTCCAGTTACGCACGCCCCTTGCAACTACGCGCGCCAACTTAGGTAAGCTCGTCGTAAGACGTCAACCGCGTTGTTGCTCTGCAGTTGAAGATTGATGTCTACCTATATGATATGTATTACATATTTACTAGATAATTTTATGTCACTACAGTTTTACATGATTTTGGGCATATGCACACAACGGCTACCTCGAAATTAACCGCAATCGTGAAGTCCAATTTTCGACAACTTTATCGAGCAACTGGGGCCGTATATCAGCAATTACAACGCGAATGCTGACTTCCAAATTGTCGAACGTCTCTGGTTTATCGGCATAGACTAAAGTGACTTCAACTTCACATGAGATCACAGGATAGGGGAGGCAAGTTCACAGGTCCATTACGCGAAATTATGAGCTCAGCAAATGTTTCCCGCAGTAAATTGATGGTGTCGCGCTCCATGTGGTTTGTTGCGCAAGCTCTGTCACACGTCAATACCACACAACTGAGCAACGAAAAAGTCAGAAATCAAGTTTCTATAGCGCTCTCCATTAACGGTAACATTCTGGCCGGCATCGTCCTTAAGGAAATATGGGCCGATGACTCTACCAGCCCATAAAGCACATCAAACAGTTAGTTTTAATGGTTGTAAGGGCATCTCGATAAAGGCTTCTGGGTTTTCTCTACTCCAAATTCGGCAATTTTGCTTGTTTACAAACCAATATGGGCCTCATCGGAGAACAAAATCTTGCATTGAAGACGAGGATCAAGCTGAATCATGTTTGGCGAACCGAACCATGGTTTTCGAAATAAGTTTGCACAATTTGCTTTCGTTGTTCTGGCGTTAACCTATTCATCGCAAAATTGCAAAACTAACCACAAATCAACTTTCAACTGCCAAATTGACAATCTGTAGATACCGTGTCGCCAGTTTAAAAACCAAACCTCTAAAAAAAACATCCTTTAGGTGGCATAGCGACATATAGTCCGTGAGGCAGGGGTCTTTTTGACCGACTCATCGCATGCCGGCTGATTTTAATGGACATAACAGATACTATGTAGAGAATGACGAAACCGAACGTCAGTTGTTCCGGTAGCGGTGGGTGCGTCAGCTGACCATCACTTTACTTATCAACTAAAGCCTATTAATGAGTAAAGATAGTAATCTATCGGCATAAAAACGGTGCTCAAAATTGACCCCTGCCTCCCGGACTAATATCTCCGCCGACATATCTCCGCTCAGTACATTTTTCGAGCGGAATTATGTCGCTTTTTTCTGGCGGAGTTATGTCGTTTTGAAAACGTCATATCTCCGCTCGGAGCTATGTCGCATTTAAAACGACATATCTCCGCGCGGAGATATTTTTTATTTGTTTAATTTCTGAATAGGTAAGTCTATCGATGCAGTCTTATAGCATGCATTAACACAAACTCAGGGATACCAAAAACTTTTTGGGCCTTACCAATAATCATTTTTAACCTTCAGCTTAAATATTTTGACGGTCACAATGGATAATTTTATATGGAAATTTTCGCCATTGTGACTTCGTAAAAGTTAGCCTGGACACTAAAAATGATTATTAGTACCGCGGTTTGATAAGTAAGTAAACTATATATTGCGCCCGACTTATTCCCTTAATTTAACACATACCTACAGCTTCTTCAGGGAAATGTTTTTCGCCTTGTTTTTCTTTATTTGTTGAAGTGGATGAATTTGTGGCTGGATCATCTACATTGTATAAACAATCAAATCAGTACATATATACAAATTACAATTTCAATTCTTAGTTTGTTATCAAAATAACAAAGTTACGACTGGTACTTACCGATATCCAAGCTCTCAAATGAGCATTGAAATTCCTCCTCGTCAAGGTATTCAGCATTTGGACAACAATTTTCATCTGAAAATTTTATTTTCAATACATTTTCCACTAGTTAATTAACAAAATGTTAAATTACCATCAAAATTGTTTTCCATTTTTGATGGTGATCTCAAACATTTGGTATTATGGCATCGTAAAAACATATGATAGCAGTGTTCATTTTGTTTTATAGGAACGATAAATTCCATAGGCCATCGCTATAAAAATATCAACATGCACAGCTTATCATAATATGTACGTATCACGTAAACAAGATGGCCGACCAAAATACGTGCCACGTATTTTTGCATTTAGGTGTTGCTGTCCCTTACCGTCTATAGACTATTTAGTATTTAGCATCTCTTTAATTTTGCGTGATAGGACTGAGTGGTAATGTAAACCCACCATAAGGAAACCGCACCGAAATTTATCTATCAAACAGTTTGGGATGATCCCAAATTAAACAAAAATTTAAACAACCAACAAACACTAACAGCCTTATTCATAACACCTAATTAAATCTGAATTAGGGCTAATGTTGGTTTAATTGCAGAAAACTTTATTCATAAACTTTTTTCAAAGTTAATTTCCATTTAATCAAGTGTCAAAAAATTAAATGCCTACATCGGCATTCAGGAGCAAATTAACTCTGAATTAAATTTTTCATTGACTCAAATCATGGCATATAATAATTATTATGCTTATTTCATTACCAAATATCGTATTTGTAATGGATTTGTGCATTAGCACAACAAAAATTAGTGTTTTCCGAATTTAAATAACAAATTTCCGTAAAAAAATCTCATGCCAACTGCGTAATACAATTTGCTTAAATCATCATGGCGTTCTTATCTCATGCACACAACATTCCAGAGAAAAATGTCAGAATTTATCAAATATTTCTACCAATTGCATACTTTTATATGAAATGCTGGTATACTTTTAGGCTTATTGCCTTAATTCATCGATTAGTTGGTATACGAGCAAAAATTCTTTATGAATATGCATTTTTTAAGTCTTAATTAAAATGACATTTTCGCAATTGACGTGAATTAGCTGAGACACTGATAATTAACAAATTAAATGAATCTAATGAATAAGGCTGTAACCTACTAGTTGTCAAACTCACCTCTGATAATAGATCGAGACATGAAAAGGAGCTCACGATTCCAAAAAGTCTTCTTCATAGTACGTATCGAATACTAAAAGTTACCTACAGCTATTTTCTGACCAATCGAATACCACATAAAAACAAAACAAACAAACATAGCTAGATAAAAAAGTTAGCTATCTATATATTATGAATTGTCTATGTTATAAAACTGTCACTGTCATTTTTGGAAAAGCTTCAGCTTGATGACTACCGCTGATTGTTTGCCGAAATTATTCTTATTTTAAAAACAAATTTAACAAAGATGAATAATACTCCAGTTTCCAGTCGTGTTTTTGAAGCAATGCAAAATCTAAACATAAGAGAACTCTCTTCTTACACACAAAATGAGATTCGACCTATACTTCCATCATTGGTGCGAATGAGTCTCCTTTCCCCATTGGATAACACAAAATCATCAATGGACTCACGTAAACAAATACTAGCGCTCCTCGTTGGAATCGAAGTTGTTAACAACATCGTGGCTTTTCTTCAAGTAAATTATCATGAACTGGAGATCGATTTAAAGAAAGAACAACAGACTCGACAAAAAGGTGGATTGGTGTCAGATAGTCTTCATTCTTATGGACTACAAAGTGGAATCGCTCTAGGATTTGAACGCGCTGATGTTACCAGGAAAGTGAGAGTAGTTCTATCCGAAATTTTTTACATCCAAGCACAGTTGATGGAGTATACTTTATCAAGTAATCGTCCGTCAGGGGAATTCATCATTAAACACTCTGAACTTTTCGAGGATGGCATCTACCTGGAAGAAATTATCGATATAGTTTGCATCTCATTAGCTGAATTGCCTTCCCTTTTAAATGTTCAAGAACTGATTGATGTTTTGCTGTATGTAAATAATGGTCCACGTATCGTATGCTCAGTCGTGGCAAATTTCCCAGACTGTTTCCGGGATGTTGTCTCGAATTTGGTAACAAATTGTGATGAAGATAATTCAGATGGGAAACTTAAGCTGTCTGTTTTGAATGCGCTGAGTGAAATGAATCCAAAGCAGGCTTTATCCACACGAGCACTATGTGTCGATTTGATGAAGGTTCCGTCATTAATGCTAAGGCTAAGTCTAAAGTATCCACAGGATTTGGTAATTTTATTGTCTTAGCTTTTTGTCTAACTATTGTAATGGCTTTATCTTAGATTGCGTTCATATCGGGAATGCTATTAGGAAATGATCAAGCGATCCGCGGTTGGTTTGCAGTTTTTGTACGTTCAAGTCAGAAGCGGAAAGGTGATGCGCTGCATCTCGTAAGGGAAGAACTCTTAAAACAACTGCAACAGTTGGTAAATGTGTCGCATAATTCAACAAGTGGTGAAGATTACACTGTGCAAGCTGGTGCCCTACTCCGACTGTACTGTGCATTAAGAGGAATTGCGGGTATTAAGTAAGTTATTTTTCATAGTTAAAAATTATGATTATTGCCATAATTCTCATTTTCCTAATAAATACCAAAATTCTAATGAAAGCCATGCCATAAGTAGAGGACAGGATTTAGTTCTGTATTAATTACTCAAATGTCTGGAAAACGCACTAAAAGTGTACCTCTACCTTCAACTACTTACTAATACGATTTCCTTCCTCTTTTCAGATTTAACGAAGAAGAAATCACTCTTATAATGCAGCTTATCACAACACGACCATCACCCACGCAAGCTGGTATTCGCTTCGTTTCCTTAGGTCTCTGCATGCTGATCGCATGTCCATCCCTTATATCCAACTCGAATTTGGAAGTTAAAGCTATCGAATGGATGCAATGGTTGATAAAAGAAGAAGCATATCTGAGTAACAACTGCGGGAGCTCTTCATCATTTGGAGAGATGCTGCTGCTAATGGCCATTCACTTCCACAGCAGTCAAATATCAGCAGTGGGAGAGCTAATTTGCTCCACACTTTCAATGAAAATACCTATTCGCCCGAATAGCACTAGCAGAATGAAGCAAATCTTCACCCAAGACCTATTTACAGAACAAGTAGTTGCCGCGCATGCAGTTAAAGTTCCTGTGACACTTAATTTAAATGCCAACATCCCTGGTTACCTGCCTGTGCACTGCATTCATCAGCTTCTCAAATCCAGAGCATTTCTCAAACACAAAGTAACCATCAAATCATGGATATACAGACAAATCTGTAATAGTAAAAAGCCCCTGCATCCAGTAATGCCTGCACTGATTGAAGTTTATGTGAATTCATTGATCTTACCGAACCAAGGTAGTGGTGGTGGAAAATTTTCCGGAGATCACCTCCATAAACCTCTTTCAGAGAAAGAGATTCTCAAGATATTTAAAAACTCTGCTACACAATCGCTGAAGCCAAGCTTTAATTTCAATTCTAGCCACTATGACTATGGGGACACAAAAAATGACGACGGGGATCCAATGGATGAAGATGATCACATTAAAATCACATGCAGTCTAACCTCTCAACTGCTGATCCTCTACTATTTGGTTTTGTATGAGGACACTCGCCTTTCTAATACGTCCATGATAGTTTTGAATGGAAGGAGAGCCAAGGCATACTCGAATGAATTCCTTTCCGAGTTGCCAATTAAGTACCTTCTGCAGAAGGCACAGAAGTATCAGCATGAGTACGTGGGACTATTTCATCCGCTTTTGCGGTTGTTAGTGTCAAACTTTCCGCATCTCAGCATGGTCGACGATTGGATCGAAGAAAGTACAAATTTGGTTACTCTAACCACATCAACGTGGCTTATGGGAGTTGAAATAAATGAACAGCATTTGATAGATGCATTCGAAGAATTGGAAGTAAACCCGTCGAAAATAATGAAAATCCTCAGGGCAATGTCAAAGCTGCCACCGACGGAGATTTGGAAGTTTTCCAAAGTTTTCGTACAAAATATCAATAAAATGTTGGAGGACAACGTGCCTCGTCAAATACAGGAGCTGTACAGAAAAGTGTGGTTGCGGTTGAATTCGGTTTTGCCCAAGCGATTGTGGACGATAACGGTCAATGCAATAATGCCACAGACGACAGTTATGTATACGCATAACTTTGTACATGAGAATACTTTGTTGGACCCATTACATGTCTTGAGGTGAGATGGTCTCTTGTTATAAATATCTAATTTATTTATGTAATATGTATTTTTCTGCAGATGCAATGAAAAAGTATTTCGCTGTCCTGATGTGCTCATAATTATTCTTCGTATTCTTCAAGCTAGTTTAGCTGCCTCGAAAGCCCAGCTGAATCGTCATGTCCAAGACAAGCCAATGTTTGACAAAAACGGTCAGGTTCAGAGTGAAATAGAACGCGAGGAACTCAAAACGGCTCTAATTGCCTCACAGGAAAGCGCGGCAGTTCATATCCTAATCGAAGCGTGCATGACAACGAAGGATGACATGTTTAAGTTTGGAACATCTTGGACTTTACGAGAAATTCGTGGTATCGTTTGTTCTTATATACATCAAGCTTTTATCTCGGAGCCGTCACTGGCAAAACTTGTTCACTTTCAAACATATCCCCGCGAGTTACTAAGTATGACGGTCCAAGGAGTCCCATCCATGCACATTTGCATAGATTTCCTACATGAAATCCTCGGTATGCCTGAAATGGAACGACAAATCTTTACAATCGACCTCACGTCCTACCTTGTGTTGAGATATTCGATCCCAAAAAGTCTGAGTGTAGCAAAGCTATGTGTGAGTACGGTGATAACTTTGCTGGGTCTGTTATCAAATGACGCTAAAGTCGAGATGTTCAGTAAAATTTTGCCAGCCATTGTCAGGTTTTCCGAGGCATTTCCGGTACTTTTAGATGATTGTATTAATTTTCTCATGCAAGCTGGCCGTAGTTTATACTCAAGAGACACTCTCGGCAGGGATGCATCTTGCATGGCCTTGTTGCCATTGCAATCGTCGTCAAAGTCGATATCAAACTTGAGAAATACACAAGGCACAAAAAGACTTGTCACCACAGTGGAACAGTCCTTTTCGAATTTAGTGGATCAGGCTGTTTCACAAGTGGAGCTGTATTGAACGGTGAATAGCCGTTTAACATAAATTTAAACTTAAATTAGAGATTTTAAGTAATATATGTATATGTAAACAAAAACCATATTTTTTATTTTAAAAATAAATTCGTGTTTTCTATATAAATCGAATTTTTCAATTGGAATGGATCACGCATCAACTAAGAATTGACACCCTGGCTATTTTGCCACCTGTGAGGAAGCATATTTATACCGCTGTCCTACATATACCGTATTTCTCCGTCTTTCTTCCAGAAGACTATCCGGTATCCGTCCTTTTGACTTTTGGTGAAGCCATAAAGAGGACTGATTCAACCACCCATTTCTGCATTTCACTTGAACAATTTAGAATTTCAGCAAACAACGATAATATCCGTGGTAGTTATTTGATTCTTCTATCGTTTAACGTTTTCCCTTTCCGCCCATGAATGTAAGTAGTATTGCTTGTGTATTGCTTCTCTTTGTCAATGTGAAAACTTCAAAAGGTACAAATTTCAACAAACAATAAGAATCTTCTTCTGTTATGGAGAATTTTTGAAGTAAGGCCTCAACTTTTTGAACTCCGGTAAGAAGTACATAAAAATAAATTTAAAAATCACGAAAATAGGATAAATGGTTCTTGAATTATGACGGAACAAAGAAACAGACAGACGTTGCATTTAATCAACATTATTGTCGTCGCCGTCCACAACTAAAAAAAAACATGTAAAAGTTATCATCGGCCTGGCCGATGCTTTAATACCCTTCACTGCATAAAAGTCATCATCATTCGTCTAGGTCAATTCGTTTGGACGCTAGAGTGTTTTCAACACAGATGGACAGACGGACAAACAGGCGGACATGACTAAATCGATTCAG
This sequence comes from Cheilosia scutellata, assembly GCA_955612985.1. NCBI lineage: Eukaryota > Metazoa > Arthropoda > Insecta > Diptera > Syrphidae > Cheilosia > Cheilosia scutellata. Next base: position 53,528,646 of record OY015313.1, on the reverse strand, counting down.
AATGTGATCCTGATTCAGAATATATATAGGTATACTTTATGGGTTCTCCGGTGACTCTTTCTTGGCGTTACAAATGTAATGGCAAGTGAATATACCATCCTGTGGAGGGTATAACAACGACGTGACGGTTTGGTATTGGCGACGAAAAATAAACGACTTCTGTTGCGTGAGCGCTCGACAAATGTCGTCTGAAATGGTCATCGGTATTGGGTGAGGTGAGACGTTTTGTGATGCCGTTTCCAATGCATTGGATTTTTTTCAAATATCATTCTTTATCTTTACCAGCTTTTTTTTTCTTGTTTTCTCCTTCATAAAACATCCCAACGCTATTCATTTTTAAATTGTTTTACTAATTAATTCATTAAGTCATATAAAGAAAATAACAAATATGCCACACCATATGCGTTATAGGTCGTGGAATGTAGGAGTTCAGAGAGTCGTGTCGTTTCAGTTACGCAATACGAAATTCCAAACTCCTCGACACTACAAATGTCTCCAGTCGTTTTCGACGACAACGACAATAAGGGTGATTACTGATGATTATAGTGCAATGAACTATGCTTACGTCTCTGATCGCATGCTTTATTTAATGCAAATAAAGTAACCTATACTGATCCGAGGAGTGTCACCCACCATTCCAATGCTGAAAGCATTTTTAAAATCGGACGAGTAGTTCCAGAAATAGCCATATATGCATCTGTGCAAAGTTCTGCATATCACGGTCACGAACTTGAACTATACTTAACACTACTATAGGCGCCTAATACCTTAATCTTCATCGCTAATCTACTCAATAGTATTTCACTCAATACAAAAACATTCCCTGAGAGCTCAACAGAGGTAGGTTTTCCCTGGGCTTTCCCCTTTAATTAAAAATCTTGTAAGGAGAAAACCCTAATAATAAAAACATACTGGTTTTTCTCAGTACCAATCTTTATTTATGATCGTCAACCTGTTTAGAAGATTATATCTTTATTAGTTGTACCTACTCTGACGTCTGACCTACTCATACTTATTTATACGAACGATACAGGATACACAATAAAAAATCAAGTAGCTAACGTTTGTTAAAAACAAAACAACTTTATATCAGGAGTCATACAACTTGCGAAAATTATAACTCCTGCATGTTATTAGCGTGTTCATCAAACTTTTTTTCAATTCATGAATTTTGAAATATGAATACATATGAATTTTAGATAAACTTGTGATACATGTAATATCGAAACACAACGAACAGAATTCGATTTAGCAAAACAAAGTCAATTATTATTACTCATGAACTTATTGTTCTTTTTATTTAAAAAAAAATTGTATTGGGTTGAATGAAATTTTGTGAAAACTGATCGCAGCGCCCGATCTTTGGCTAATCGTCTCCAGTTATTGCGCACTCCACTTGTGCGCACCACCTAAGGAGAGGTCTTCCTAGCCTAGTCGAGTGATACGTACTTTTCTGACCAGGTCGATGTCGCCGTACAGCTCGTAGATTTCGCTGTTAAATCGCCTCCTCCGAAGCCCGTCAACGCAAACGGGACCGAAAATCACTCAAAGAATTTTGCGTTGGAAACGACCGAGAAGATCTTTATCCGCCTTTGTTAACGTCCATGTGGTCCATGCTTCTGCGCCATAGAGCAGGACTGGGATGATGAGGATCTTATATAGAGTCGCCTTAGTGTTTCTTGACAAGGTCTTACTAGTTGCATTCTTAGGCCAAAGAAACAGCGGTTGGAAAGTGTAACTATTCGTTTGATTTCTGCTGTGATGTCATTATATCAGAGTTTATAGCGGAGCCGAGATAGACAAAGTCCCTAACCACCTCAAAGTTATAGTTGTCTAACGTGACGTTCTGTCCGATTCGTCGATGCTGTGTATCCCTTGTTGACAGCATGTATTTTGTTTTGCCCTTATTCACCACTTAACCCATTTCTGTGCACCAGTGACAGCTCGCTGTGTTCTGCCAATTACGTCAGTGTCGTCAGCGTATGCAAGTAGTATGTATTTGCACAGAGTTTGGATATGCATATCAAAGTTTCAAATTTTACATACTTTGTCGACTGTCGAAGAATAGCTTTTGGAATGGCCACTCCCCTTTGTCCAATTTTGACCAATCTTCAGAGTGTTCACTCCCCGTACTTAAAATTGTCTGTGCATTTGAGCTCAATCGGTGGTTTTCGAGATATACGATTTTGAATGTATTTTTGTATGGGAGGTGCCACGCCCCTTTTTTCGCTTACCCAGACAATTTTTCCAATTTTTTTTCTATATAAACCTTATTCGGACTATTACGAACATTTCAAAAAAAAAATAAGCCAAAAAAAATAAGCTTCTTAAGTGAAGCGATGACAACGAACATCATTTAATTTTTTATATAGATAGAGAATATTTAGTCTCCACAATGTTTTCTAAAAGACGAAATGAAAACTGAAAATATATAATTTTAAAATAAAACTAAAAACTACTCGAATGTTGGATGTAATGTAACATTTAAGTAGTTAGTTACTTTTACTTCAATACTTTCTCTTGTTACTAGGATAACGCTACATGAATAATACAAAACACATTGATTAAACCGGCTCCATGAAATTGGGCCCCAATGAAAAAAGGTCCCACAAATAAATGAAAAAAGGCCCAACAATTGGAGCAATATTCCATAATGAAAAATGGCCCCATTCCATTTATGAAAAATTGTCCCAAACAAATGAAAAATTGCCCCAAAATAATAATTGGCAAACAAAAACAAAAGGTATTATTAAATTTTCATTGCTTTGGGGCCTTTTAGCGTTTTTTTGGGGCCTTTTTGCATTTTTTTGGGGTGATTTTTCATTTAATGGAAATTGTTTGAAGATCATTTGGGGCATTTTCTCATTTTCTTATTTTGGTATCAAAACAAAAATCTACTAGAAGAAACGCGAATTTTACCGTTGTTACAAGGGCAGGACGTTACAGCTTTCAAGGAGTAAATAACTTACTGACAATTGAATTTGTGAGTAGGTACACATCGATCAGTTTATTGAAGAAAGTGCGCGCGAATTCTTAACTTGTATTTTCTTAATTAAAGCTTAAAACCTGTTCAGATTTAGAAATAGCTTTCAATTTAAGCTGTAGAAAAGCCAGCTCGGTTTTTCAAATAACTTTTAATTTTAGCTTTAGAAAATTCGCGCGAATTTTGAACTTTTACTTTCTCAAATTTTCTAAAGCTTAAAGCCTGCTCAGTTTTTGAAATAACTTTTAGTTTTAGCTTTAGAAAATTTGAAAAAAATAAAAGTTCAAAATTCGAAAATTTTATTTTCTCAAATTTTCTAAAGCTTAAAGTCAGCTTTTCCTTACTTACTTACTTAGATGGCGTTACAGTCCGGGGAGGACCTGGGCCTCAACCAACACGCCTCTCCATTTAACCCGATCTTTGGCTATTCGCCTCCATCCAGTTGCGCACTTCAAGTTGCTTGAGGTCCCCTTCCACTTGTGCCCATCACCTAAGGCGAGGTGTTCCTCTACTGCATTGTCCCTCCGGGTTGGAATCGAAGGCCTTGATATTTCTTACAAAGGCCTTAATATTTAGAATCGATTTTAATTTGGGGCATAATTGCACAAAAAAAATCAAATTTTGCCCCAAATTATTAATGAAAAAAGGCCCCAAAAAAATGAAAAATCACCCCAATCCTACTACAAAACGTTGTTGTTGGTTACTATATAAATTTTTGGAGCCTTTTTTCATTTATTTTTGGGATCTTTTTTCATTGGGGCCTAATTTCATGGAGCCGATTAAACCTGGTCTATGAAAGACACATTCAATCATACAACATTTTTAGGCGAATTCTGTGTAGTGACTTCATCATAATAGTATCCATTATTAGATATTATTTAATTTGTTGAATTCCAAGATTTCCCTCGGTTATCTTCTCTCGAACAAAAAAGTTTTTATAGAGATGTGTTTCGTTCTTCGATGAAACTCTGTATTTTGAGCCAATCTTACCGCCGCAGAGTGACCCACTTGAAGAACAGGCACATATGCAACTTCACCATTTTTACGAATAATCTTGTCAACTCGTTTCTTTGACTGCTTCATTTCCCGCTACGACTTCCGCTTTTGTTGTTGAAGTTGCCACCATTGATTGCCTTTGACTTAGCCACGAAATAGCTTCGCCAGGATTATGTGGGCTCTAGTTTTTGAGGTAGAGGTAATCAAGTTCCACCGAATAAGGTGGTAGGTAAAAAGAACTGCGCGAGTTATGTGACAGAAACACAACACTCAACAGTACTCAGATGGACCATAGCACATATCTAGCTTATTATGCATTTTCATATCATTTAAAAGAAATTATTTTCATTGTAATCAAAATATCAAATTATTTTTATTGTAATCTAATATTTTTAATAATGTACCTACATTCCATTCTCACGATGGAATAATGAAACGTCAACAAGAAAATCGCATAAAAACCTCTGTAATTTTAATCGAGTTGTCCAGTCTTATCTAATAAATTACCGACGGCGAAGCTCTGTCCGAATGGGAAATTGTTTTTTTTAATTAATTTTGGAACAGTTTACTTAAGTGGCGCAGTCGTGCGGATTTCTTTTCGAATTATAGTTTCTACACAACGGTTTATTGTGTGAAAAGTATCAACAAATAGTAGTAAAACACAACGGTTTATTGTGTAATTTCTATTGTATCGTATACAGTTAATTGTGAACAGTCATTTTAAAAGCAAAAATCTATACAGCACAACGGGTTATTGTGCGAAAGTTATTATAAAACTAAAGTGACTTGAGAACAATTATATGGAACTATAATCACAACGGATTATTGTGACATCGAAAAGGAATTCAAGAACCTACACAACGGATTATTGTGACATCGAAAGGAATTCAACAACAAGCAAGCAGAGAATATAAACACCATCTACAAAGACAAAGGACCAATACGTAAAACGATGTTCTGTTGGATAATTTTCATGTGAGTTCTTTATTGATTAATATTGTTCATAATAGTTTATCCCTACATTCCACTTCCCAAATTGCCATTATAAACATTTAAATATAAATAGAATAAATAATATAAATAGTATAAATAGAGCAATAGAGTAAGAATAAATAAAGTAGATTAGATATTAATAATAACATTCTTATATATTATAAAGTTCCAACTGTAAATGCCTAAAGATAATAAGCATACTCGTGTAGCAAGTCTTGGTCCATACGAATTGAAATCTATCCCTGAAGAAGATATTTTTGAGATTGAAAATCTTCCAAATTTTTCTGCTATTACAATGACTACCATCAATAATACTGTACCCACTAATAACATTAACACTATTCCACCTGTTCCCAATACTTCGTTGGCTACTTTAGACTTAAACAGTATTTTTAATAACCTCCGTATACCAGACGCTATCAAAGACTTGCCTTGTTATGATGGAAACCCAAGGTCATTATATGACTTCATAAAAAACGTCGAAGAAATATTGCGGTTAATGCCTCAATTAGACGGTACATCGTATGCAACCATTATTCTGAGAGCAATACGAAATAAAATTGTGGGCGATGCCAACGATGTCTTAAACATGTATGGCACTTCAACCAGTTGGGAAAGTATAAAGTCAAATTTAATTTTACATTATGCAGACAAAAGGAACGAAACTTCCTTGATAAGAGACCTCCACGGTCTTAAGCAAACAAATGAGACAATTGAACAATTTTATGCGAAAATAATAGAGATCCTTTCAAATATGATCAACCACATACAAATTCATGAAAAATCAGCCCCCGTAATTTCTGCAAAACAATCTCTTTATACTGAGATGTGTCTAAATACCTATCTCATTGGACTTAAAGAACCATTAGGTTCAATAATTCGAGCCATGAAACCGGCAACCTTAACGGAAGCATTTGCTCACTGTATTCAGGAGCAGAATGCGTATTACATGAAAAATTCTAGCCCAACCTCTATGAAGTTACCCACTCAAAACACCAATACTCCAAATTTTTCATACATTAAACCCCTAACAAATTTTCAACATAACAGGTCAGGTCAACCAAATCACAACTCTCAGTATCGACCACTTTCATTACCATCGAACTCTCAGCCCTATTTTTCTAGACCCTTTAATTCAAATCAACCAAATCAAAATGTTTCCCCTCAGTATCGACCATCGGTATCACCACAGTACAAACCAATTCAACAGACAGTTCAAAGATTACAGTTTCCACAACTACAACAAAACAATAGATCTTTTATTTCTCCAAATAATATGTTTACACCCAGACCATATTATAATAATCCACAACCTCGTCCGACACCAATGGAAATTGCAAGTGGCCATGCTCGTACACTTCCAACGCCAATACAGAATCATCCTTACCAAAGGAATTTTGATCAGCAAAATCCCTTACCAAGGTACTCAATAAAAGAAGTACACAATTTAGATTACGACGCTGAGACAAACGAAGATTATTATTACACCAACTATGAACAAAACTTAGATTACTACGTTCAACAAGATAATAACTATCAATATAACAACAATACAATAAATCCAGAAACTATTCAAGAAGGTCAAAATGAAATCGATGATTCAAATTTTCATTCCGAAGCCTCGGAAAACAATACGGCTTCTTAGAACTAAATAATCATGGGAATAACCAACTACCATATATTATTATTGGTTCTCCATACGGTAAAAATCTAAAATTTTTGATAGACACAGGTGCTTGTGCTAACTTCATTAACCCAGAACTAACAGATCCTCGACACCATGAAAAAATAAAAAGTGTTATAATCAAAACAGTTTTAAATACACATGCACTTAACACAAAAGTTACTTATAATGCATTTCCCGAATTCAATACCAATGAACCTATAACATTTCTTCTTTTTAAATTTCACAATTATTTCGATGGGCTGATAGGCCTTGAAACCCTTAAACAACTAGGTGCAACAATAGATCTACCCAACAAGGTATTAATAACAAAACGTGCTTTCCTTCCCTTATTGTTTAAACAAAAATTAACTTCTAAAATATATGCCATTCCGGCAAAATGTAGAATTATAGCAAAATTACCCGTCAACTTCAAAGACGGTGACATTTACGTAAGACCAATCAAAATTAATAATAATCTGGAAATTCGTGAAGGAATTTACAATTCAAAGAATTGGTATTGCGACCTCGAAGTAAACAATACCTCAAATACGGAAGAATCCTTTTTTATAGAACAACCCATTCCAGTAGAAAATGTTCAAAATAATTTCATAGAATTCAATCATATTAACATCTGTCCATATGATGAGCTAAATAAAAGTATACCATCCGAAATGGATATAACAAAATTAATTCGAACTGAACACCTTAACTCAGAGGAACAGAAATCTATTCTTAAACTATGTAGAAAATACGATGACATTTTCTTTATTGAAGGCGAGAAACTCTCTTTTTCTAACACTATCAAACATCGTATTCAAACAACAGATGATATTCCGATTTACACCAAATCGTATCGTTACCCCGAAGTACATAAACAAGAAATAAGTTCACAAATTGAAAAGCTCCTAGAACAAGGAATAATAAGACCTAGCTTTTCTCCATGGAGTAGTCCTATTTGGATTGTTCCAAAGAAACGGGACGCATCCGGCATTCAGAAATGGCGACTCGTAGTGGATTACCGGAAATTAAATGACAAAACAATTGGAGATCGTTACCCATTACCAAATATAACGGAAGTTTTAGATAAATTGGGGAAATCTATGTATTTCTCCACACTGGACTTAGCATCTGGATTTCACCAGATAGAAGTAGACCCAAAAGATGTAGAAAAAACGGCTTTTACGGTCGACCATGGACATTATGAGTATATCCGAATGCCCTTCGGACTCAAAAATGCTCCATCTACTTTTCAAAGACTAATGGACAATATCTTACGTGATCTTATAGGCAAAGTATGCCTAGTGTACATGGACGATATTATAGTCTTTTCTACCTCCTTACAAGAGCACACCGAAAATTTAGAAAAGGTATTTTCCAAGTTGCGATTAGCTAATCTAAAAATTCAGTTGGATAAATCGGAATTTTTACGCAAGGAAGTAGAATTCCTCGGTCACGTAGTGACATCTGAAGGGGTTAAGCCTAACCCGAATAAAATATATGCGATAAAAAACTATCCAATTCCAACAACTCAAAAGGAAATAAAATCCTTCTTAGGATTACTTGGTTACTACCGCAAATTTATAAAGGATTTTGCTAACTTGACAAAACCCTTAACAGAATGCTTAAAAAAAGGAAAAAATATAGTTCTTAACGAACGATACGTACAATGCTTCAATCATTGTAAAGATATACTGAGCAATGATCCCTTACTACAATATCCTGATTTCACGAAGGAATTTAACCTAACAACCGACGCGAGTAATGTCGCTATTGGAGCAATACTTAGTCAAGGACCAATAGGTTCAGACAAACCAGTGTGCTATGCTTCTAGAACCCTTTCCCAAACGGAACAAAATTATAGCACCATAGAAAAGGAACTTTTGGCCATTGTATGGTCGACCAAATATTTTAGACCTTATCTTTTTGGTCGTAAGTTTAAAATCGTAACCGACCACAAGCCTCTTAACTGGCTTTTCTCCTTAAAAGAGCCCAATTCCAAACTAGTAAGGTGGCGTTTGAAATTGGAAGAATTCGATTACGAAATTTTGTATAAGAAAGGCACAGCAAATACAAATGCTGATGCGTTGAGTCGTATAGAGATCCACCTTAACGAATCTATTGGCTCAAATTCCATTTCACAAGCTTCAAATACATCAGTACAAAACAATGCTAGTTCGTCACAACACAATTCTAATGTATCAACCGTTCACTCTGCTTCTGAAAATTTAAATGATGGTTTATATATCTCTGAAAGACCACTGAATGAATTTTCTGAGCAACTTGTTTTAACTAAAACAAATTGTGTAGTAAAACCAAATATGATTTACAACGTTCTTTTCGATACCAAACGTAGACGCATTTTTAGACAACCCGATCTGGATAAAGAACCTGTCATAGTCTCAATTTTAAAGGAATATCTCAACCCCAAGAAACTTACCGCTATATTTACTGATGATAATACGTTTAGACTAGTTCAACATGTTTTTTCAAAATTCTTTGCCAGTAATAAAATATTCAAATTAATAAGATGTACAGAAAAACTAAATGATATTACAGATCAGGATCAACAAGATGAAATCATAAATAAATATCATGAAGATAGTAATCATCGTGGTATTAATGAAACTTTTAATCACCTCCGCAGAACTTACTATTTTCCCAAGATGAGGGAAAAAATAATCAAAACTATCAACAACTGTGACAAGTGCAAACTTCTCAAATACGACAGACATCCACCGAAGATACAATATGAGCATTCAGAAATGCCCAACAAGCCCCTTGACATTTTACACATTGACGTATACAGCATTCATAGCATACAAATACTAACGATTATAGACAAGTTTTCAAAGTTCGCTTCCGCTCATATCCTTACTGCACGTAACAGCATAAATATAATAAGTTCATTAAAACAATTCTTTTCTCAACATGGTACACCGAAAAAGATCATATGTGACTCAGCTGCTGAGTTCACATCAAACCTTTTTAAAGATTTTTGTAGACAATATGAAATACATTTGCACATTACGTCGCCGCAAAATTCTACCGGTAACTCTCCTGTAGAAAGATTTCATTCAACGTTGACTGAAATTTATCGCATCATCTATGATAAAAATAACAAACAAATTCCGAACGATATACTACATGAAGCATTAATAACTTACAACAACTCCATACATTCCGTAACAAATTTAACGCCGTTCGAATTAATAACAGGAAGAACACACAAATTTACTAAACTAACACCCTCTGATTCAGAACATGATTACATTAATAAACTAAAATCCTATCAAGATTATCTGTACAAAGAAATTAGAAAGAAAATCGAGAATCATAATAAATCAGTCATAGACAAACTTAATATAAATCGAGAAATACCCCCTACATTCTGTGAAAATGATATAGTCTTTGAACGCAATAACAGGAGAAATAAAATGACCCCTAGAGCAAAAAAATTAACAGTAGTCAGGAATAATAAAGTAACAGTACTAACAAAGAAAGATAGGAAAGCCCATAAAAATAAACTAATTAAAAAACGAAAATTTCAGGCTAACACCAGTCATGAGCCAACGGTTGGACATACAGGATCTGTCGAGGAGCCAGGGCCTTCTCCCGATGAAATTAGGCCCGAGTCGAATAATTGACTCACACATTAAATTCATTCACTTAATAAATTTAACTGCTTATGAGGAAAACATAGAGAACATTAGGACATCTGTAGAACTCATTAATAAAAATAAAAATTTAGGGCCCATGAAAGATGTGACCAATCTTAAATTTCAAGAATTAAGAAACAAACTACAATCTTTACTTCCCCGATACCGCAACAAGAGAGGACTTATAAACGGACTAGGGTCTGTAATAAAAGCAATAACGGGAAATATGGACAGTAATGACGCCGAACAGATTAACAAAGACATACAAAGCCTTAAAACTAACGAACATGACATGAACAAAGAACTGACAAAACAAGTTCAAATCAATGGCAAAATGATCCAGAGATTTGCAAACATTACCAATCACATAAATACACAACAGAAAAACCTGGAAGATTATTTAAACAAATATCAGTTAATCATATCCCAAAAGGTTCGATCTGAAGAGGAAAAATTTCAGTATATGCAATACATATACCAGATTAACTATAATATTGAAATTTTGACAAACCATTTGCAAGAAATAATAGAATCAATAAATCTCGCTAAACTCAACATAATTTCCAAACATATTTTAAATCCGAATGAGCTTGACTTGATACACGATCATATAAATTCACAGAACATAGCATTTTCCTCAGATGAACAACTTTATGAATTCTTGACTCTAGAAGCTTATTATAATCACACAAATATAGTTTTTAATATAAAGCTACCTATCCTGATACAAGAATCCTTTAACCTATATCACCTAGTAAAACTCCCTGTGAATCAAACCTTAACCATTAATTTTACTCAATCTTATGCCATTATGAACGATTTTTATATTCAATATATGAACGAACCATGCTCAATTATTGAACAAACATACTATTGCCCAAGAGGGGACCTAAACAATTCAACATCAGACAGCTGCATTCCAAACATCATCAAACATGAAGAAGCTACCTGCGAAATTATTGAAAAACCAATTGAAAGCAGTATAACCCAACCAGAGGAAGGCTACCTACTCCTAATCAACTTCCCCAGTATAGAGATGACCTCAACATGTGGAATAAAAAAAAGATCCATCTCCGGAACTCTTCTCCTACATTACGAAGAATGCGAAGTTAAATTAAATAACGTAACCTATAAAAATAAATCAACCTTGTTTTGGGATAGGATCCAAATAATTCCATCAATTTTTAATAAAATTAATAACCCTTTAAATTTCATAGATAAGCTAAACAACAGTATCCTAGAACCAACGGACATAGCCAATACCGAAATCGTGACGCTAACAGATGGTCCAGCATATCATCGGCCTAACATCCCAATAACGTATATTATCATCAGCATCCTCGTAGTAAACTTAATACTTTGGCTGACCTGCATTTTGAAGCATCATCGTCATCACTGCAGTAGTATAGAGGAACAAGAAAGTCGGGTGGACCAGGAAGCTCCGGATCACCAACAAGACATTACATTATCATGGCCGTCGCTTCACTCTTAGGTGGGAGGAGTTATGTGACAGAAACACAACACTCAACAGTACTCAGATGGACCATAGCACATATCTAGCTTATTATGCATTTTCATATCATTTAAAAGAAATTATTTTCATTGTAATCAAAATATCAAATTATTTTTATTGTAATCTAATATTTTTAATAATGTACCTACATTCCATTCTCACGATGGAATAATGAAACGTCAACAAGAAAATCGCATAAAAACCTCTGTAATTTTAATCGAGTTGTCCAGTCTTATCTAATAAATTACCGACGGCGAAGCTCTGTCCGAATGGGAAATTGTTTTTTTTAATTAATTTTGGAACAGTTTACTTAAGTCGCGCTGCAACGTGCAGAGTGCAGTTAGGAAGTAGCTCTTCCGAACTATTTCAAACATGCACCGGATTTCAGCAAGGAGACGCGCTATCATGCGACTTCTTCAATCTCGTACTGGAGCTGATAGTGCGCAGGCCAGGTGTCAACACGGAGGGCACTATCATCAACAGGTCCGTCTAGCTGCTGGGCTATGTGGACGATATCGACATCATCGGTCGCTGCCAGCGTGCCGTGATAGAAGCGTTCACGGCGATTGAAGAACAGGCGAAATTCTTTGGCCTTGAAGTAACAAACAAACAAGCAAGAATTATCCTAAACCGTTGCTATTCCGGTTTGGCAAAACCACAGTGGGTTCAAAACTCCTAACTCGAAGGACGAAATGTGTGCTCTACAGAACCAGTTCTGCTTTATGGCGCCGAGTGCTGGACAATTAGCATGAAGGGAGAGCTGATACTGAGCTCCTTCGAAAGAAAAATACTTCGGCGGATTTTTGGTCCTGGTGTGCGAAGAGGGCGAGTGGAGGAGAAGATGCAACCGCGAACTCTAAGAGCTGTATCAAGATGTGGATGTAGTCGAAAAAGCCAAAACACGTGGACTACATTGGCTCGGCCACATCGAGCGAATGGACAATAATGCTCCAGCTAAGAGGATGTTCAAGTAGTTACTATAGTTACTGTATTTGTATTTGTTTTCTCGAATTCTCAATTCTCTATACTAAATAGTAACTAGTACCTACTTGCTTCATGTATTGTCTGGCTGGCACTTACTGCCCTTCAACTTTTCCATCACAATCCCAACTCATCCCCCAGGCCAGGGATCTAGGCCTGCTCCGCCGCAGATTTCCTTAAATCTTAAAACATCTTAACTGCGGTAGGCTTTTATGTCTATCTCTGCTGGAGCGTGGTGCACGGAAAGCTAGCGGTCTATTTACAAGTATTTTGCGCAGAGTGCTTTAAATCCAAGTGCACACTAAATTGCCCAAATGCAAGCTAAATTTAAATAGAATATTGTTTAGATGTGCTAAAAAATTAATTCATACAAACTGCTCATATTACGAGTATTTTATTAACTGGAATTTAATTCTAAAAACAAAACAACAATTCGACTAAGTGCCGATATAAAATTAGGGTACAAAAACAACCCAACCGCGTTAGTCCAGAAAAACCAATAGGTACTGGTATGAGTTTATCGCAAACAAATTTGACAATGATTAATAATATGTTAATGTACTTCTAATGTTTTTGCATTTTTGTTTTCAAAATTAAACAAGTAAATCCACTTTGATTTCATTCTCCTCAGTGGTTGGTCAACCCTTACCTACTCTATACAAAATTTCATATTGAAGAACCCGTTTCCCTTAATCACCGAAATTTGTATCGTTGTGCCTACATAAATATTGGTGTATGTTAAACTGCAAATAGGTATCCGTTTTTATTCTTTTTTATTACATTTATATATGTTCGTAATTTAGTTATCGTTTCATTTAGGTACACATGTTTGTACTCGTCTTAAAAAAGCTGAATGAATGAAGTCGCTCTTTTAGGTGTATAAGATGTAACTCTCGCTTAGCTCTTTTTCGGATGCGTGGATGGCTATAAACAGGGTGTTTCAGAATAATTTGTTTCCAGTGATATACTATAGAACATTATAAAGCCTAGACACAACATTAATATGGCTATCTAATTATAGCGTAATATTGCAAAAAAAACTACAAAATAACAATAACATTGTAATAAAACAAATTCAAATTTACGAAAAATTGCATCATCCCTAATCTTTCATTATATTATTCCACATTAACCCCAAGTTTCACGGTGGAAGTTTAAACTACACTGTCAGCTTAAACTTCAGTTCAACAATTAATTCGGTTTCACAGTTTCATTTAAACCTTGAACAGAGTTCATTTTATAGTTTAAGTTAAACGACAGTATTCTTCCGTTTAAACCTCAGATCACTTGACACTGTGACATTTCAATTCAAAAGCGGCTGTTTGTCAAAAACACAAATATTTGATGTTGTTCTGCGTGTTCCTTGAAAGAAAAGACAAGGAACGATTTTGGAAAACTGAGTTCAATTGAACCGAAGTTTAGTTTACATTGTGAAACCGGAAGACTTGAACTTAATTTAAACTCAAGTTCAGGTTCAGTTGAACTTTAGTTTAAACTTCCACTGTGAAAGTAGGGTTAAGTATCTTAAATAAAATATGAATTAAGTATCAAGATTAAACGCAGTAGCCTCAGTGTGTTAGTCAGCCCTTGAAGCAAACTAAAGCCGATCTCGCTTAGTCGACTAATTTCGAAATGAGAACCCTTGGGCCATATCACGTAAAAATAAAACGATCGAAAGACATCGTTTCGACAATAGCAGTCTCTGAAAGCTTTCTTGAAAACGATATCGTTCAATCGTTTGTATTTTACGTGATCTGTCCCCTGGAATATTTATTGATCGACGGGACACAAAATACATATTAAGGTACAAGAGTATAAGTACCTAACTATTATACTCGAAAAGCATTTAGCATGCAACATTTCATTCGTTTTAAAAAATAAAAAAAAACACACCTACAAAAAATGGTTCCGAGAAGCTAGGGCTAGAGTGCCTATACGAACCTGTTGAGCAAACTATTTTTTTTTTTTTTTTTTTTTTCTTTTTTCGAAATACTCAATGAATAGATTTTCAATTTAAAATAACAGTAGGTAAATCAAGGTGAGTATAATAATGTAAATGAGCTATCTTGTGGCAGTATTGTATATCACACACAATGTTAACATTGTTACCTACTACTTGAAATGAATAAAAAACGGAATGAAATGAAAAAAAATGAGTCGCTATGCCAGCTTCACTTAATCTTAGACTATGAGTTGGCTAGCCGTCCATTATCTTTAAAAGTTTTCGATTGTGGTGTTCGTGGGTTCAAAACTTCCATACATTACATGACACCTGCCCCGACATTGGTATTTAAACAACACTTGCAATATAGACATTGCACAAGTTACTAGTTACCTACTTATTTAGGCGGCGTACTGCCTCCATTTGCGCAAGTTGGGTTGGTCCAAAATACTAAAGACTGGAAATAAAAACCCGAAAACTCAGTATTTTGCTAAACTGCAATCGCTTTGCAAAATGCCAGAATTGGTTAAAATCCTTCGGGTAATTCCTACTTTGAATTATATGTAACTCACAAATGGGCACTGCCAATTTCTATTTCTACTTTTGCACTAGTTTTTAAGCCCCTTCAAATTTACCTTCATAATGAATATAGAAACGAACATTATTGGCTAAGCGTCGACAATAATTGTCTCAAACTTACGAAATGCCCTAGCTAAAGGTTTAGGTCACAGTCACAGATGTCTTCTTTATAATAAGGCAAGTTTTTTAAGTTCGATTAAGACGGTATTAAATTCGTTATAAGTGCATTTCCGTGTCTCCCAAAACGAAACCAAGTACCGCTTGTGCACAGTCTACCGGTAAACGTACCTATGTATGGAATAATCGATTCTCTTTTGATTATTGAAATAATTGACAGATTTTTTAGATTGAAAGATAGAGATAAAAAGCGTAGAACTACGTAATGCATTGAAAAATCTAACATCCAGAAAAATATTTAGAATGACCAGAGACAGGTGCATGCATGTGGTAAGTATGTGTTCCTGAAACACCCTGTATTTGTCGTTCTCTGATTTGTATGTAAGTGCATTCCCTCGCATTCTGTATGCCTAGGCATTCCAGCATTGCACCGATCTTTTTAATTTCGTATGCACTCGCGTATGGTGCTTAATTTTTATTATCCCTTGACTACGGGACGAAATACAAAAAATGTTGGGTATAGGTAGGTACGTAAAAATAAAATGGTGTGAAGTATTTTTACCCCAAACACCATGAACAACCGCTACAGGTTTTTGTATACAATTTGAGTATCCCACTTTTCGGTAGATATATGTAAGCTCGTTATGCTTTTTTTTTGTGGCCTAACAAGTGATTCCGTCGTATATAGATAGCATGAAAGTATATTAACCTTTGGTATTGGTGGTAGGTATTTGCTAAACTCGCTGCTTGTTGTGTGACACGGAATTTCAATATGAATTTAAAATGTTAGTCCATATCGGCTTCTTGGCGGTTTAATAGTGATTGCTTCTGTTTAATTAATAAGTGGTGTTCGTCAAAAATAGTGAATTAATTTTTGTCTCGAGAGGCAGAATAGAATACCTAGTGACTATATTGTATCTGGAGTATATCCGCAAGTGCAAATATTATATACATATACCTACACGTACATACCAAATAGAGCGTGTAAATAAATAACGAGTAAACATTGGTCTGGGTTAAATGGAAATATGAATAAATTATTAGCAATATGTTTACAAACGATATTGGCGACTTTAACTATGAAATTAGTAAGTACCTATGGCATGCAAATGAACTCAAAAATAATTTTATTTTTAACCGATTTGAATTGGAAGTGAATTTGTATGTACATATTCTTTCGTGCCTATCACATAAACTAACATTCATTTTTATATACCCACCTACCTTTAAAAACAATCACAGATAGTGTAGGTAGGTATCCTTAAACTTGACTAGTAAGTTGAATTTATTCTAATCAAGACTATTAGTATAGTAGGAGAAAGTAAAAGTTATTATCCACTTGATAATTGCAAATGTAGGTACATTTATACATATATGTAGAGAAGGTACCTACATTAATCACAAAACACAAATTTATTGAACGCTCTAAACAGTAATTAGATGCATATTATAGATAGATAATAATTTTAAAAGATGTAGTTCAGAGAAAAATAATTGTTTGATTAGTTTTCCCAGAGCAACTGGTCTCCTTTTATCACTCGCGCTTTGGATATTAGATCGGGTGGAAGGGGCTTATTCATATTTAAGAAAAATTATGGTCTACGTATGGAGAGAAGCTAAAACGGTTTTCGTACCCAAGGCAGAGAAATGCTCTCATGTTAGCATTCAAGATCTCAGACCTATTAGTATTTCACAAGGTTGAGCTACAGTTCGAGGTTGACCTGGAACTCAAACAACAAGCGAAGCCTAGGTAGACAAAGTTCTTACCCACCTCAAAGTTATATCTGTCTATATAGTGACATTCTGATGAGACGTTGGTACTGGGTGTCCTTTCTTGTTGACATCATATACCTACTTTGTCTTGTCCTCATTGAAGGCCAAACCCGCATCTTCGTCCGTCTCAATAGGGTCATTGATATTACCAGAAGATCTAAATCTATACTTATTAGAATCCTCAAGTTGTTCAACGCTTTTTATCTCATCATCTATTATTTTTGCTCCAACCTTTTCTGCTTGCAACCTCATTTGCTCCATTCCTACTCACTAACGCGCTTGTGACATCACGTGACATAGTCTTTCATCATTCCCATTAAAAACTTAACGACACTGATTGAAATCCATTTACGTTTAAGCATTGACAAGAAACCTTTGTAAACGGCTCAACACACTTACTACGTGGGTAAATCGCTGGAAACGGCTTTACATACCTTAACGCGTTCCTAACTCCCCAAAATAGGTTGAAGTCTATTTGTTTCATGTCGAAACTGGAAGGCTGAGTTTGACAAACCGACCACCCAGTGCTGGCAAATCGCCCCTATACAGGTATAGGCCCCAAAGCGCCCTAATCTGACAAAGTTCTCAATATCCTATCATTTCATCTTTGGGTGAGTCACGATTGGAACAACTTTTTTACATAATTGTCAACGGTGGTAGAATAACTGTAAGCTTGATTTGTGTGGAACAAAGTGTAATCGGTTAAAATGGTTGCGAGTTTTAGGGTTAAGGTAATTAGGAAATCAGAAAACACTTTGAGAGATTGACCAAAAACCTTTTCAAAGGATCCTAGTATAATGCACTATACTCGGCACCGTACACTATAGCGCTATCTTAGAATAAGGTTTATTCATTCATTCATTTTCGATGGCCAGCTTATCCATTAAGTGGGTCGCGGGTGTAGGTTGCTCAAGTGGACCCTCCAAAGCTCTCGATTCTCCGCCATCGACTCTCAATCATCAAGGGCAACCCCCATACGGGTATAGAGAAGAGATTATGAACTTGATCTAACCATCTCATCCTAGATGTACCTAGAGAACGCCTGATGCCTGATGGTACGGTTTCCATTGCACGGATTCCTGGTCGATGAAGTAGCTGCTCGACATTGAGTTCCTCACGTATTCTGGTGTTTCTAATGCGACCTCTATACGAGTCACACCAGCAATAGTTCAGTCCTCCTAATAATAGAATGACCAAGCTGTATAAAATTGACCCAGCTCGACCAATCCTATACAGGAAAACTCAACATTGCTCCTTCCATCAATCGTGAATAAGACCGCGAGATACTTAAACACCTCTATCTGTTTTAATGGGACTCCACTAACATGCAGAGTGCATTGAACAGGCGTTCTGGAGACGACCATCACTTCAGATTTGTTCACGTTCACTTTCATCTTAGCTTCAACACAAACGGCTACAAACCGATCGAGTGCGCGTTGAAGTTCAATCTGAGAGGCCCCAAGGATGACGAAGTCCTCAGCGAAGAAAAATGTAACTCCCTCTTCACCTAACTAAGGCCTTGAGCATTTCTGGCCGGATTTCATCCACTCCGGCAGAATTGCCAGCTTTTAGCGATTTGATCGCAAAAGTGACTTCGTCTACCGTGGGACAAGTGCATACACCAAAACTTGAGCTAGAGTTGATCTTTCAAGGTTAAGCTGAAGATCGCAACTCTCCCTCCTAATGGTTAAGCCACAGGCTGTCGAGCGTGACGAGACGACCACCAGACGCTCGCAAACACCCTAATTTTACATCAGGTTTGGCAATATCGGCTCGCTTTAGAATTAGGCTTGGGGTTCGAAATTATTGACACACAAGTCTCCCATAGCTATTCTTCTCAGGATATCAATACAAAATGTTCTATACTTGGTTGATGATTTTGTGCATGCATTACCCACCACCCTATTTGAATAGCTCTGCTGTTCATCAGCTTTTTAATAGTTAAACCAACCTCTTTTATATTGGGTGGTGCAACTGGTATACGGTATACCTCATTGACCAGTGGTTAATAGGTCTGCGGAAGATGAATGTACATCAGTAAAGAGTTTATCAATTCGGCGCGGCGGTTTCTGTAGATTCTGGTTGCTCCAGGCATTCTTTAGTTGAATTTCTTCTTCTGGGCGGCTGTGGTCAGAGCCGACATTTTGCCCATGTAGCATCGATTAGCTAGCACATGCTGGCCGGATTACTGTGTGAACAATCAATATAGCTCAGATTCTAGCTATAAAGTCCCCGAACATAAATTTGAGCAGCATTTTTCTTTTAAAGGGCTGGTTGAGAAGATAGTACATGGATTCTTATAGTAAGGCATATGTAAGTCTCCAATGTATTATTTGTGTGGTCTATAGAACGTTTAAAAATCATATCAAATCAGCTTTAAAATGAATCTTAAAACGAGGGCCAATCCGACTATTTGCCCAAAAAATGATGACACAACATTTTTGGCAAAACAGCGGTAGATAATTGTGTTTTATTTTCAGGACAATTGTACTCTTTATTTGTTAACCTTAACCTGCGTTTTTCCTCGCTTCATCATACTAATCACTGACTAGTAGAACAATTTACTAGTTCCCTTTGAAGTTCAACTTTGATTGATATTTGAACATCTTTTAGGTAAGTCCAATCAATGCAGCCGGGGGGAATTTATTGGAGAACTACCTTCCACCGACTATGCAGGCGTTAGCTTACTACATTGATCTAATACAGTATGAACCAGTGGCAACAACAACAATTGAACCACCATTTTTCGCCGAAGAGGAGTTAGGAGAAAGGACGACGCCCACTCCCTCCACGACAACTGTAAAGACCACCACAAAAAAGCCAACATCCTCATGGTTTCAGTCGCCAAGCTGGTGGTCATCTACTAATGCTCCTGGCTACGGAACGACAGTAAAGCCAGTTCCTACTCAAAAGCATAAGCCCGGGCTATATGCACCTCTTTTAGCCGATCTGCTTAATGCTAAACGTAGAAATAATAGCATAACTGCATCAAAGGAACCAGAAACAGATACAACATTTGTATTTAATTCCGACTCGGCATTCATAAAATGGTTGGGAAGGCAAAAGGAACGCCAGGATAGTGTTACTGGTGGTAGGCTTCCTACATTTGTATTGAATGACGATTCATCGCAACTAATTTGTATTTACTTTATAGAAGAACTTAACGACAATATCCTTGACTTGCTTCCACTATCTCTCACACGAGATATAAACAAAGAGCTCGATGATCAGGATCAGCATTCATCTATTGAAAACTTGGATAATTTCCTCCAAAACTATGATGATGGATATGGAAAATACAACACTCGACAGCAGATATCGGGCAAAAAAAGAGTTCCGCCAACTAAGGCATATATAGATCTCCTTTTGATGTACGATCTGCTCAAACGTGACGCTAAAGCAGCAAATTTAAGTAAATATGAGGTGAGTGCTTTTTACAAAGTGGTTTCACATTAAATGCCAAATACTACAGGTGTTGTCTTTGGGTTGAGAACAAGGGGGTAGATATGACTCTGTCATAATGCTCGGAGAGTTTTTCAGCCCTGCAATAGATTTATATTTAAAACCGAGAAATCACTTCCTAAAGTTTGACATTTATTATGAAACTCGTACTCTGTTTGTGTACATTCATACTAAAGTGTATAATGCTCTAATGGCAGGGCTACACAGATAAAATGATTAAAGACCTCTCCGAATTGTCCAACGCTTCCTCACAGAGACAGTTGTACACTCTTTTTAAGAGAATGTTGGATCGAAAGGATATTCAACGCACAGATGTCGTTTCCAGGTCGCAGAAACTGGTGAAAGGTAGGTATACCTGCTATTATATCACATACATATTAGCTATTAATTTTAAATAAATTTGAACATTTACTTATAGAACTGGGGGATGGAAACAGTGTGCTATCGAAGGCTTTAATGTTTTACCCGCCTCTACAATTCATTCCATAGATAAACCGATTTATATATCTACTGTTAATAAAAGTTTCTTCTCATTTTATATAATCAATATATTTTTATTCATTAGCTAAGCTAGGACTCAACTGTAGTTGCGGTTGTCCTATACAATAGGGGCAATAATGTCCTTATAAAAATGTTGAACAAAACATACTTCTACACTTAAGCAACTTATGTAAGTTCAACTTAAAGTTTGTATATCTCTGGAAGTCTGGCATAGTAAACATCTCAGGAAAATTAAAGAAATTGCCTAACATTATGTTACTTTTAATATTCTGAACAAACTGAACAATATTTTGTTATTTTCTTAATAAAAAAATAAATAATTTAACATGTTTCAGTAGCGATCTTACCGAAACTTTTGATGTCAAAAGACGATCTAGATAAGGCGACGCGCTGTCATGCAACTTCTTTGACGACGAATCACGGTGGACAGCTATAACTTTTAGGTATGTAGTACGGAAATTTGTCTACCTCGGCTCTGCTATAAAGTCTGATAACAGTATTCCAGAAAAAATTATACGAAGGAAAGGTAGTAGAGCCCTATTCCAAATAACTAAAGATATTCAGCCTTATTTATAAACTTTATAGGTACACTCTCTATATGAGATATATGAGATTTTTGCGTTTAGAGCTATTATAGAGAGTGTAGGTATAAAGTTTATAAATAAGGCTGATTTTGTATAAGACTTTGATTATCCCAGTCCTGCTATATGGCACTGAAGCTTGAACTTTATCTAAAGTTGTTGAAGATATTCATGATCGCTTCGAGAGAAAGATTATTCTTAAAATGTTCGGTTCCGTTTACGTTGAAGAGCTTTGGAGGGGGTGAATGAACGACGAACGATATGAACTGTACAACGACATCGACCTTGTCAAAAGGCCCGTAGAGCCTAGAGAAAGACCTCAGTAGCATACCTATACATTTATAACGAAATTGGGGACTTGTGTTGAACATACATTAAGAAAAGGTTTAGAATACTTCCTTTTTAGGGTTCCGGTTCCATGTGGAGGAACCTTATTGGTTTCGCTACGATGTCTGTCTGAATAAAATAAGAAAATTTTGTACCTAGGTCTATCGCAAAAACTAATTGACGTAGAAGGCTGGAATTTGCACACAGTAGGTATCAGGTATAACATCTAGTTAATCGACAAATACCAATATTTACAATACATCAGCTGGTTTTGGAGTAGTTTTGGAGTTATTCTTAATTTCGTGGAAAAAATATGTTCATTCGTACAAAAAACTGTTTATTTTTAGATTTACAAAAAATACATGTAGGTAATCCTTTCCAATCCAATATGCATACAATGCATACCCATCTCATACACCATTGTCCATAGGTCTGTTATTTTTCCACATCTATCTCAATGAAGTAAAGTAAAGTAGGATTTTTAACACGCAATTACAACAACTATATAGAGTCTCGACAGTGTCAAACAATTCGTAGTTGTTGTAATTGCGTGTTAAAAATTATACTTTACTTTACTTCACTGACATAGGTGTGAAAAAAAACAGACCTATGGTCACCACACCCACACGGCCATACGCATACCATAGCCATAGAGAATAACTCCGAAAAGGGTGTGGCTTGTGTGTTCATCGCTCTCGATGCTGCGTTGTTGGATTGCATGGGGAGATTTCGTGTTGGATATGAGTGGAATGTCGTGGCTGGCATGGCAGTGGTGGTTGCTGTGGGAGAAAATTATTTTTGTTGGATAGGACATAGAAGGCGGATCTTAAGTGAGAGACATACCTAATTCATATACAGCTAGGTTCCACATTTCACTTTAACTCAAAATGAAATCGAAATCGATCGAAAATGAATTTTTGTGTTCTACATTTCACTTATTCGATTTCGATTTCAAAATTTTCGGAATTGAGACGAAGTGAAATTGTTGTGTTCCACAAATCGATTTTGACGATTTCTAAGGCTTCAGTTATAGCCAAGTTATAGCCATCAGAAAAATCCATCCGTAAAAACACGAAACAGAACAAAACTGACACATTTAGCCATAGCATATCATAGGAATTCAGTGGAATACTTCGTGAAACTGGTTGAGAAGTTGAACAGAAAAAGTTTTTCGTACGGAAAAATAAAGAAATTCCTTTTTTAGAAAATGTAAAGATCAATTGCTTAATTTTTTTTGACGAATTAGTTTTATAATTCAAAAGCAACATTTTAAGACCAAGATTGAGTTCAACGATTGAGTTTAAGTGCTCCAAAAAAGTGAAACAATTTTTTTACGGATGCATTTTACTGATGGCTATAACTGCAGCCTAAGTGATTTCAAATCGATCTTGGTCATTCGATGTGAAATAGTGGACACGAAAAGACGCGATCAAAAATGTAAGTAAAAAACTCAATTTTAAACAAACTTGGTAAGCTTATTTCACAAAAAATATATTTAAAACATGAGTAAACACAAAAATACTGCAAAGGAAGGAATTTTTATTTATTTTATGGAGCAGCGCATAAAGATCTCGCAAGTGGTTTTATTGGTTTTATGAAGGGTGATCGAGTTGTAGCGGAAGATTTGTGGGAAAATTAAAAGCTGAACTGTCATGGTCCACCACAGAAGGATGCGAGTTCGAAAAAATTTCGGAGTTACCGACCGAATCGCTCGAAATGCAGAAATGTTGTGCCACTGCCTTTTCCATCCCGCTCGGTCGATGTCATGGTCATGGAGGATGGAGGGTTGTGCTCTGGCCTCTCTCCCCACGATCATCGAATTGTTTCATTTTTGATATTCGTTGTATCGTGTTCGTGCATGCATTTTTGTTGCACGTGTGCTCCCTCTGTTCATTTGTATTATTACGAGTTGGGTAGGGCCGATGATTTTGCAATAAAATATCTTGCTCGCATTTTTAGGGGGTAGGTCAGTAAAGGTATGTATATAGGTACTACATAGTTAGTTTTCGAAGATCCAAATAGGCATAGGTCGAAACTGACGAGTGACGACGACCGACCGACGGACGTTAGGGAACAATACCTTAACTATGCATGCATTATTATTATGAACTAACGTACGCAACCTTCGGTGCGCGAGTGACACTAGCACCGCTTTTTGAATTACTTTACTTGAATAGGCAAACATTCAAGTAAAGTCAAGAAAAATATTGAATTTAAAATTGTAAATTAAGTAAATGTAAGTGGAATGAATAAGCGAGCGTCATTTAAGGAGTGGCTGAGGCGTTGTATTTTAAGCTTTTGATCAGGTCAACGTCGTGTCTCTGAATGTTGCACGGAAATAAGTCCCCGGGAACTAAGTCCACTGAGGGACTGAGGGAACAAATGCATCCACAACGCGTGAATGTTTGGTGCGGATTTTGGGATGGAAGCATTATCGAACCATTCTTCTTCGAAAATGCGGCTGGTCAGTCAGTAACAATTAATGGTGTTCGTTATCGTGACATGATAACCCAATTCTTAGTGCCTAAATTACAAGATATGGATGTAACCAACATGTGAGGTCAACAAGACGTTTTCAAGCGACATATCTCCGCGCGGAGTTATGACGTTTTAAAACGACATATCTCCGCGCGGAGATACATTATGTCGTTCTTAGTTTGGCGGAGATATGACGTTTTCAAAACACAGAAAAGTGCATGTATTTTTATTGACTAAAAATATTATACCTACCTACTGCTATATACCCCAGAGTAAATATAATTAAACTTTAGCTCCAGGCGCCCGCCAGACAGTTGTTCACCCCTATTGTCGTCGTCGTTTACGACTCTAAAAAAAAGCGACACGACTGTTTGGTATACTGAAAATAAACGACTTTTGTCGTGACCACGATCGACAAATGGCGTCTGAAATGTCAAAAAATGTGGATTGTATTTTTGACGACGATCGTTGGTATTGCGTGAGGCGTTTTGTGACGACGTTTGTCGTGGAAATGATACATTTCTGTCGTCGACTATTTTGCGGACGACTGTGTGATAATGTGTTAAAAAAAAGTATGTGTACTTAATTTTTAGTTAACTAAAAGACAATTAGGGGAGAGTACGATAACTACGGCGCCAAAAATTGATAACGGTATTTTGTAGAGGGGTAAAATACAAGCACTTTTTACTATGGGAGGGGGGGGTCTATCCTTCTCCGTTTAGGCGGGAGGGGTAATTTAAAGAAAATGATACTTTAAATGGAAAAAAAATATATTGAAAAACAATGGCAACACTTATGATAAAAAACTATCAGGCCTATTCGGCAAAATCTTTTATCCATTTTTCCTGTTATTCTGTTATGAATTTCTATACAAAAGTTCGAACTGTCAAAAAATCTTTTACGATCTCCAGAATTGGTATTCTGCGTGCAAAAATCTTTTATGAAATCTGTTATAAATCATAACAGAATAAAAGACAGCACTTTGTGACTTTTATCATAAAAGATTTTTATTAATTAGAAAGTTTTGGATTGAAAGGGATAATCTATATAATTTATGGTCAACGAAATGTTTACAAAAGAAGACAAATGTAATAATTGTGCATAAACTAGTGGGTTTGTAATGGAAAATAATTTGGAAATTTATATTTTTGCTTTAATTCGCGAGAAACTCAATGTCGAGTAGCTACTTCTCCGGAGCGGCCCATGCTTCGGTGGTTTGGTCATGTTAAACGCATGTCCCCAACCAGGATCCCACGACGTCCTATGGAATCCGTACCATCATCAGGCAGGCGTCCTCTATGTAGACCCAGCATGAGATGGTTATATCAAGTTCATAATCTCTCCTCTTGCCGTATGGGGATTGCCCTTGATGATTTAGAGACGATGACGGAGAATCGAGAGCTATGGAGGGTCCACTTGAGCAACCTACACCCACAACCCATTTAATGGATAAGCGGACCATTGAAAATGATTGAATGAATTTTTTTGGTTCAGACGAAGACACCCACACCGATTACTTTTGCTGGAACTAAGATTAAATAGTAATCCATTTGATCTTCCTAATGTGCGTTTTACTCGCTAGAATAATAATGAACAAATTGGAACAATTTACAAAACACGAATACAACCATTTCATTTCAAATGCAGGTAAATTGTATTTCTAATGTCGATGTAAAGTTGGGTATTTATTTCAAGTTTCTCGCGACACTACATTTTTACGGATACAGTTCATATCAGGCATCAATAGGAACACATTTTTCGTTTATCGCAGCCCAGTACATCGAGATCGATTCAGTTGGTTACTGATTTGAAATAGAGTTTTCTAATTGCATTTTGCTCCATGTAAGAGATACTTCTTTTTGCCTCGTCGTGGTTTTTTGTTGTCTTTTTCCTAAAAAGATGTTCCAGTATTTATTACACAATTATTTAGTTTGTAAAAATTGAAAACATACTTTTTTCAGACTGCATTTTAATATGTTTTTTGCACAAAATTGATCAGGTGCCTACCGTCTATGTATAAAAAAAAACTCTGCGGTTTGTTTTGACAGCTTCGTAACAGATTTTCAAGTTTCGAACTTCCATAACAGATTTTCATAAAAGTTCGAAACCCTGAATACGATTTATAAAAGATCTTTTATGGTCGAGATCTTTTATGATTCATAACAGAAAATTCATAACAGAATAAAAGATTTTGCCGAATAGGCCTATATACCATTGTTAAGAAATGAATTTAACGTAAACACTAATTGAATTTATATATGTAATTACAGTTTTACTTTTACCCAAAACATTGTATAACATACTCTATACAGCTTTACTATATTGTTTTTACAACGAGCAAAGATGATCTCGCATTGGTTTCCCATTACCTCTATTGTATGTACACTTGTGCATTTGCCTATATGATTCCACAGCACAGCACACGCACTATGCTTATTGCAGCACAAGGGCTAGCGGTTCAAACCTACTACGGTCTGTTTCCTGCCTTACTTCTGTTGGTTTTTCACTTGTGCTGTGTGTGGGATCGAAGCGGTACTTTGCTTTCAGTTTGTGAGTTGATTGCAATTGCAAGTCGGTTACTCCTTCTCTTTTCATAGCAACCACCAACGCGAAAACATCTTTGCTCGCGCTTTGTTGAGATTATTATCGTCGCTGAATAAAGCTAATTTATAACGTTGTAATTTTTGGAATTCTTTTAATCTCGAACAAAATTGGTCCTTCGAGCCGGATTTTTATTGAATCATTGTTTTTTTTGCTCGTTTTGCCGCAATTCAGGTGGTTGCTATTGATTTGGAATTTGGATACCTACACTACATACAGTCCACGTACACACATAATCCTAGAGGATAGGTAATAACTAATTACAATAATATTGATTGGTGATTGCTGCTGTTGCTGTTGCTGCGGATCCTTGAGTTGGTGATTTTTGTTGGTCGGTGTTGCTGTAGAATTGTTGCAAAAAAGTTGGTTGGGGCTCCTAAAGGCACTTTAGAATTGTGTTAGCAATAGGATCTGTTAGGCCGTGCTGTGTTTCGATTTGCTCTTAATACGTAACCATGCAAACGTTATTGCAATCGCGTGAGCATATTAAAGCTTCCATCAACCGCATATATAAATTCACGGAATCTATTCCCGACGATACTTTGGTCGAGGCTCTGGAAGTGCGTTTAGATAGGTTGGAGGAAACATGGAAAGATTTCAGCGCAAATCAATATGACCTCCACCAATACCATGCTGATGAAGGATATGTTGATCCGGAAGAAGAGTTTGCTAGCTTCGAAAACAAATTTATAATGGCTAAATCTTTGCTTTTAAAATCCCTTAGAGGAAAAATTCCCTCTCGCGATTCGTTTGGTGGGAAAATTCCCGCTCGGTCTTCGAATATTGGAATCCAAAATGGAAACGATTCCTCCGCTGAACGTGATATGGCAGCTTCTAATGAAAAAACTCCAGCTCGGGATGAGGCACATATGTTTAGTGCTGACTTTGAAAATGTTTCCTCTACTTCGAACACTTTACGATTCTCTGAGATTGAGTTGCCATCGTTTAAGATTACACCCTTTGCTGGTGATTATCGGGAGTGGCCGTGTTTCCGCGATATGTTCCTAGGTAGCATAGACTGTAGAAAACATTTATCTAGTTCGCAAAAATTTCGGTACCTCAAATCCTTTTTGCGGGATGAACCTGCTAGTTTGTTGAACGGTATTTATATATCCGATGCGAATTATGAGCCGGCTTGGGAAAAACTTGAACGCCGATACAATAGGCCGTTATATATCATCAACCAATTTATTGAAACTTTTTTGAACATGCCGTCGGCAACTAGTGCAGATAGTGGTCAGTTGCGCAAATTAGTAGACAACGCTGATGAGGTTATTCGTGGCTTAAAGGCCATGGAGTCCGAAGATAGGGATCCATGGCTGATTTACCTCTTGATTAATAAAACTGACAGTGAAACGCGTAAAGTTTGGGCTTTACAGAACCAACATTCGGAAGTCACTACTATTCAGGAACTGATAGACTTTTTAGAGAATAGATGTAGTGCACTAGAGACAAGTGAGACTAAATTTCGTGTTAATAAAACCGGTTCGCGTTCGTCAAACCCTTCGGGAAGGGTGAGAAGCTTAGCCGTTGCAAATGTAACATGCCCAAAATGCAAAGGTAGTCATCCCTTGTATCAGTGTTCGGACTTTATCGCTTTGTCTATTGAAGATCGTCGTCGTTTTGCTAGAGACCAAAGACTTTGCTACAACTGCCTAGGAACACAACATTCGTCGTCGCGTTGTCATGCGAGGAGTCGATGCTCCCATTGTCGGGCGCGTCACCATTCGTTGGTGCATCTGGATAGTTCTGGGTCCTCTTCCCCAAATACCGTTAGCGATTCTCCGAATGATTCTGCTGTTGTTTCTTCCCCATCGCCATCTATTGTGAGTCATCATATTAGGTCCGGTAATCCAATATCTGGGATTCTACCAACTGTTGTCGTAGAAGTGTTGGATGCTGCAGGAAATCCTCAAATTTGCCGCGCTCTTCTGGACACCGGGTCGCAGGTCTCCTTTGTAACCGATCGAGTGGTTAGGATGCTAGGGCTGTCTCGTCGCCATGCTCGTTTGCCCATATCTGGGATCTCTGCTGTTGATGCGGGTGTTACGCAAGGAGTCGTACATCTGCAATTGAAACCTCGCTTTGATACTTCCCTAATGAATGTGGAAGCCTTTGTATTGAAAACCATTACCTCCATCACACCCCCAACCTCCTTTGATTTTGATGGTCATCTTGCTTTGAACGATCTGCCGTTAGCGGATCCTGGATTCGGCACCCCGGCTCCTATTGATATTTTGCTTGGCTCGGATAGGGTGTGGAATAGTTTGCGGGATGGTCATCGTTCAGATGGTATTGGTAATATCATTGCCCACAACACTGTCTTTGGTTGGGTAATTGCGGGCAATATGCCCAACAATCACGCCGTTTCGTTGCATGTAGGAGTGGATATCGACGTGCTTTTAAAATCGTTTTGGGAGATAGAAGAGGTCGGTTCTCATATACCATCGGTTGGCAGTGAAGACGACGCTGATCAGCATTTTGAAGAAACCTTTTCTAGAGCTCCCGATAACAAGTTTATTGTGGAACTGCCATTTCGTCAGGCTGATGTGAGTTTTGGAAATACCCTTTCTGGTGCCTTATCGAGGTTGTTTAGTTTGGAGCGGCGCTTTTCTCGGGACGAAAATCTTCGGGCAGAGTATTGCAAGTTCATGAAGGTATACGAAGAACTAGGCCATATGGAGCGAATTCCAGATGGAGAAGTTGAGCCTACGTCAGGGAAAACCTTCTACTTGCCTCATCATGCCGTCGTGACAACCAAAATGAGGGTGGTTTTCAATGGTTCGTACAAGGATTCGGCAGGGCTTAGTTTAAATGTAGTCCTCCACATCGGACCTCCATTGCAGAAAAATTTGCTTAATGTTTATATGCAGTTTCGCTTGTATCGGTTTGTCTTTTGCGCTGACATTGTGAAAATGTTCCGCCAAATTTGGGTGAGCCCTAAGGATCGCGATTTCCAACGCATTGTTTGGCGAGAATCTCCCGCTGACCCCATTGCTCATTTTCGTCTGAGTACGGTAACCTATGGTACTGGGCCCGCACCTTTTTTGGCCATAAGAGTCCTAAGGCAATTGGCTAGGCAGCAGTTTCCAAAGGCTTCCTACGCGATTCTGCACAATTCTTATGTCGATGATTTTGCGGCTGGCTCGGATTCGTTGTCTGGTGTTTTGGAGTTGAAGGAACAGTTGGTACGACTTCTTTCTTGTGGTGGATTAGAGCTGAGCAAATGGGTGTCTAACTGTTGGGGAATTCTCAGTACTACGGAGGAGTGTCAGACTGTTTCATTGGATCCCGAAACAGAATGGAAAAAGGTGCTTGGAATAGTCTGGAATCCTTACCACGACATGTTCACCTTCAAAATAACCTTGGAAGATTCTGCGGCGCCTACCAAAAGAACTTTGCTTTCGGAAGTCTCGAAAATCTTTGACCCTATGGGTTTCTTATCCCCTTCCGTTATTCTTTTTAAGATGTTGTTCCAAGAGCTTTGGTTGAATAAGATGGACTGGGACGATCCATTACCCCCAGAAATTGCAAAAAAATGGCTTTCGTATCGGCAGGAGCTGAAACATTTTGGCCAGCTAAGGATTCCTCGAAGGTACACGTTGAATGCAAAGTGCTTTGACTTGATAGGGTTCTCTGATGCCTCGGAAAAGGCATATTCTGCGGTAGTCTATGCCCGCAGCATTTCGGAGGATGGTGTCGTTGAGGTGCATCTTGTAGCTGCTAAAAGTCGAGTCGCACCGGTCAAGCAGGTTTCGATTCCCCGCCTTGAATTATGTGGGGCTCTTCTTCTCAGTCGCCTTTTGAAGTTGGTTTGCTCGTCGTTGGATGTTACACCCGGGAAACTTTTCGCTTTCACTGATTCGACTATTGTTTTGGCTTGGTTTTCTTCTCTTCCTCGCAGATGGGGTACGTTCGTGGCTAACCGCACAGCTGAAATATTGGATAACCTGCCTCGTTCTGTCTGGAATCATGTTCGTTCTGAAGAGAATCCAGCTGATATAGCTTCACGAGGAGTGGAACCAAGCAAGCTGATGGATTTGGATCTGTGGTGGAAAGGTCCGACTTGGATCGCCTTAGAACCGGTCCAATGGCCGGCCCAAGCAGTCAAGGAAGTGAAAGATATTCCTGAGGAAAGGAGACGCCCAGCTGCTGTACTTACCTCGCTACCGGAAGTTCATTTTGTGCAGGAACTGCTGAGTAAGTTATCTTCTTGGCCCAAACTAATTCGAGTTGTTGCATATGTCCTACGTTTTGCTCGGAATTGCAAGCTTTCATTTGAAGAGCGGTCTTTTGGTTTCTTGGCCTTCTCTGAGCTCCGTTCCTCTAAGGATACTTGTCTTCGCTTTTGTCAACGGGAGTTCAAGGAAGAAATTCAAATGTTGAAACAGCAAAATCAGGTTTCCCAGCGGTCGAAATTATCGTCCTTATCTCCGTTTGTTGATGAGGTAGGGTTGCTGCGAGTTGGGGGACGAATTTCGAATGCTCCGTATGTTTCCTTTAGCATTAAACACCCAATAATTCTGCCAAAAAATCATCCTATTTCGCAGCTCATACTTTTGGATGCCCATGAGAAGTTTCTTCATGCTGGTGTGTCGGAGTTGTTTTCCGTGGTGCGTCAGGAGTTCTGGATAATTGGAGCCAGAAACATGATTCGTAAGGTGGTACACGACTGTCTGGATTGCTTTCGTTTGCGCTCTTCGACGTCCTCTCAGCTGATGGGGAATTTGCCGTCCTCTCGTCTATCGCCATCATTTGCATTTGATCAAACCGGTTGCGACTATGCGGGTCCAATTACGCTTCGCGCATCGAAACTTCGCAAAGCAAATCTGGTAAAGGGGTACTTTGCCCTCTTCGTTTGTATGGCCACGAAGGCGCTACACTTGGAAGTTGTTAGCGACCTTTCTACGGATGCTTTTATTGCCGCCCTGAGGAGATTCATCGCTAGAAGGGGAAAGTGTAGCGTCATCCATTCGGATAATGGCACCAACTTTCAAGGAGTTGCTCGCAAATTATCGGAAGTCTACGAGTTGGTTCGGTCTTCGAAGCACAACGAGCTGGTGTCAACGGCTTTGGCAGCAGAGAACATTCGCTGGGAATTCATTCCGCCTCATGCTCCTCATTTTGGAGGGCTGTGGGAAGCGGGTGTCAAATGTGTCAAGCAGCATCTTCATCGCATCGTCGGCAATAATCTTCTCACCTTTGAAGAAATGGGCACTTTGCTAGCCCAAATAGAAGCTTTGCTCAATTCCCGACCCTTATGTGCCATTTCCGATACTGATTTGAACCCGCTAACCCCTTCTCATTTCGTTATAGGTCGCCCATACACCGCCATACCAGAACCTAGTGGTTTGGAAGTTCCAACCAATCGATTGGGACGTTGGGAACTGGTGCAAAATATGCTGCAAGGCTTTTGGCAGAGATGGCAGACTGATTATATAACATCGCTTCAGCAACGGCCGAAATGGAGACAGACTACCCGAGACTTCAAACTGGGTGATCTAGTTGTGGTGAAAGAGCCTAATCTGCTACCTTCCCAATGGGCTTTGGGTCGTATCGAAGAGCTACACTCAAGCAAGGATGGACATATTCGTTTAGTTACCCTTCGCACTAAGAACGGGCTGTTCAAGAGACCCATTACCAAGCTGGCTCTATTACCAATTTCCTGAAGTGCCCTTCAGGGGTGGCGGCGTGTTAAGAAATGAATTTAACGTAAACACTAATTGAATTTATATATGTAATTACAGTTTTACTTTTACCCAAAACATTGTATAACATACTCTATACAGCTTTACTATATTGTTTTTACAACGAGCAAAGATGATCTCGCATTGGTTTCCCATTACCTCTATTGTATGTACACTTGTGCATTTGCCTATATGATTCCACAGCACAGCACACGCACTATGCTTATTGCAGCACAAGGGCTAGCGGTTCAAACCTACTACGGTCTGTTTCCTAGTCTTTGCCTATGCAATGCATATGCCTTACTTCTGTTGGTTTTTCACTTGTGCTGTGTGTGGGATCGAAGCGGTACTTTGCTTTCAGTTTGTGAGTTGATTGCAATTGCAAGTCGGTTACTCGTTCTCTTTTCATAGCAACCACCAACGCGAAAACATCTTTGCTCGCGCTTTGTTGAGATTATTATCGTCGCTGAATAAAGCTAATTTATAACGTTGTAGCTCGTTCTTTATTCATTTTTGGAATTCTTTTAATCTCGAACAACTATTTTAGAAAGACCGGAATCTGTTCTTTCATATTATTTTTAAATCAAGTTATTCCTTTAAATAGTTTTTGAAAAAAACAATTTTAAACTTGAAATTTAAGGACAAAAATTGGGGTGAGTAAAATAATTTTGGCGATGAAAACTAATGACGGATTTATGTAGAGGAGTTAAATACAAACATTTTTTACTAAGGGAAGGGGGGTCTATCTCGCTCCGGTTAGGCGGGAGGGGTAATTAAAAAAAAAATTATAAATAAAATTAAAATAAAATATTAAAAAACAATGGCAACACTTACAACAACGAACTATAGTATTTTTCAAATCCAGGAATCCGTCATAAATTGTCTAAAATGCAAATCAGCAAAATTTGTGAAATGTGAAATTTCAGGCCAGAGAAGAATGTTGTTGACATTGGGTAAACTTATATAATTTAAAGAAAGTTAGAATATACTCAGCCTTGCACCCATCCCAAAATCCAACAGTGACCCCAAGCAGGGGGGTTGCAGGGGGGCAGCATGCCCCCCCATACGCATTTCAAGGCGCAAGGGTAGCAATTTGTACTCTAAGCGGAGCGACATATAAAAGTAATTTTCAATTTTCTCAAAAATTAGAGGACATAAATCCATCTGGTTTTCAGTGTTCGATTAAGAATTAATTTAGGCAGTAGGTTAGGTTAGGTAAGGTGGCTGTCCCCAAAAAAAAAAGGGGGACACACTTAGACCATAGTTTGGTCCATTGTGATACCACGGGGGGGGGGGGGGGGGGAGTTGGCCACAATGGTTCTTTGTGCCGGGCATTACCTTGGGGAATTCTGTTAGCGCTATTTGCTATTTGCGCCTTTGGGTGCATCTACCTCGTTAGGAGGTTTTTTGTTGGTGACTGAGGCAGTCGAATCCTATGTGAATTTCATCAGTATTTAGGCAGTAAAAACTACAAAAAAATTAAGTATATATTTTCTCAATATTGAACAAAATCAGCATTAAACATTTTTTTTAAATTTTTTTCCTTAAATTTCAAGTTTGAAAGTATTTTTTTCAAAAACTATTAACAGCTATAACTTGATTTAAAAATAATATCAAAGAACAGATTCCTGGCTTCCAAAAATCCTAAAGTACTTTATTGTAAGTGTTGCCATTGTTTCTCAAATTTTTTTTTTTTTCATTTTAAGTATTATTTTTTTTAAAATGCCCCTCCCGCCTAAACGAAGCCAGATAGACCCCCCCTTCCCTTAGTAAAAAATGCTTGTATTTAACCTCTCTACAAAATACCGTTATCAATTTTTGGCGCCGTAGTTATCGTACTCGTGCCGACAATTATAGTTATTTTGCAGAATGGAGATAACAAATAAAAGAAAAATATACCTTTGGCAAAATCATTCACGAAGGCCTAACAAAAGTGAGGTTAATCGGCAATGGGACGACATAGCCTTATCTCTGAATTGTCTTGGACCATATAAATCTACGCGCTCAAGTAATGAGTTATTACACGACGACCCTAATTAAGGCCATAAAATCATTAATATGATTAAAAACACAGAAAGCGGAAGGATGCAGTACCTGGGTATCGTATTTTTGTATCCTTGCGGATGTGCCACAGGGGCATAAAAAGAGCTGCAACTGATATAGTTTGCAGTAAGTTTTAACAACTGCGTGATCAAGTATTAAAGAAAAGTTTGTGTATTTAATATTTAACTAACGAAAAGATAGTTACATATTCTTTAAAATGAAAATCACAAATAAAAGACAATTTCAACATTTAGTGAAAGAAATGGAGAAAAGGGACTAACAACAAGTGATTTTAATCGGCATAATCCTTATCTCTGAATTGTCTTGGACCACCTTCGACTTCGATAGTCTAAAATACATTTAAAATCTGAAAATAATTGTTATTAACACAATGTATGCAATTTAAATTATTTCTACCACCCACTTAATGTCGGGCAAATCCAATGGATTGGATTTGGTTCGAATTTCCTTCCTTAACTTTACCAGCAATTTTTTCTGGTTTTCTTCTTCGTCACTGCCTGGTCACTGCTTTCAAAAAACATGTCACACTATTCATTTTTGATTTGTTTTATTAAATAATTAACCAAGTCACAAACAAAACACCAGACCAAATATAAATTCGTCGACTGTTATGTCAAATCCAATGTGTCATAGTTTGTGGAATGTATGTGGGATGTGAGAGTTCAGAGAGTCGAGTCGTTTCAGTTACGCAATACCAAATTCCAAACGACTCGACACGACAAACGTCGCCAGTCGTTTGCGACAGACGACGACGACAATAGGGGTGGTTGACATACCCTCAGCGGAGCGACGAAGTCGCGTAAGCGGCTAAACCCTGCGAAAAAAGGGTTAAAATCCTGTTAGCGAGTGAAGCGAGCCACCCACCCCATACTTTAAATACACCAAACTATCTTACAGACGCCTATCTGACAGTTTTTGTTTTTCTGACTTATTCAGAAATTAAACAAATAAAAAAAATTATTACCTACCTTTTGCATTATGTTTAATATAAATGATTAACATTTGGAGATATGACGTTTTAAAGCGACATATCTCCGCGCGGAGCTATGTCGCATTTAAATGACGTTTTCAAAACGACATAACTCCGCCAGAAAAAAAGCGACATAATTCCGCTCGAAAAATGTACTTGCCGGAGATATGTCGCTATGCCTTCCATACATAACCCCAATCTGTATACTCTATCTCTATATTATATAAAAATTTTGGTTTGTATATTCTTCAAAAACTCGAAAAGTTTTGCACCGATTGAGCTAAAAATTTTTGATATTGGCCCGAGATGGTTGTAATGGTGGTTTGGTCAAAATTGGACAAAGGGGTGTGGCACCGCCCATACAAAAAAAAAATATTCAAAATCGAAAACCACCGAATCGATTGAGTCCAAATTTACAGACAATCTTAGGTATTGGCCCATATGAGTGTTCCTGTGAAGATTGGTCAAAATTGTATGGGATAAATAATAACTCTTTGAATAGTAAAATGTGTAATTTTCTGTTCATAAATGCATCGAAAGTGGTTTGTTCGCATTTCACCAATTCGTTCGTTCGTTCCCTCTCATGTGAATGATCCTTAATAACTTCGATTATGTGGCTTATTAGTTGTGTTTGCCCTAAAGAAACTTACCTTTTGTATAAAAAAACACAACATATTGCTGTGCAAACATGGTTTTCTGTACATTATAAGGAATCGAGCCCGATTTCTGGGGGCTTATTCCCAAATGCGCGGCGGATCGCTTTTCATGGCGGATTGGTATTTTTGTATTTCCAAAAAACATTATGTACTACGATGAGTAGTAACTAGTAATGTTATCGGTCGAATGGATCATAAACACGATTTCGGAAAAATTGTCGCTTACGATAAACTTGCATATAGGGCGCGACTTGTCGTAGAAAAAGAAGTCAACTTTTAGTTTCATACGGATTCAGTGATACCTAATTTTACGAAATTCTAAGCAGATTTTCCACTACGAATCTACTACGATTGGATTGCATGATGTATTTTTCAGGATTCTTACTTGGCGTATTTTCGATTGCGATGGAATACGTGATAGGGCTGATTGCAAACGCTTTTTCTTGACAAACGCTTTTTCTTAGTCGGTCGATAAAGTTGAAACGTACACAATATATTTGTTATAATGTGAAAGGTGCACGTTGATCAACGTTTTGAGTTGTCCGATAGATGGCTCTAAACATCCAAATCTCAAATTACACTTACTCGTATATCTTTACATTTATGACAGCTTTAGCCTTAAAATGTGGTAAATAGACGTTTACTGTCTTTAGAAATTATTTAATAAACTATGGGCGGGATCGGGCAAAGAGATGTGGCACTTTCCAATTTAAACTATAAAACTGCTAGCGTTATTTTTGGACACTCATGAGAGCTAAAGATATAAATTTAGAGCATGGATGTGCATTGTCCTGATAGAAAATAACATATTTAAGCAATACAATTACTAGGCACGGTCAAAGCCGGTACAGCTAGTACCAAATTGAGTAGGCTGCACAGGAATATAATTATGTAATAGCTTGTAATTTGGTATTCTTAGTTTTATTGTATGTATTATATTATATACAGGCGTATAAATAGCTCTTTATCAAAAGGAAATATATCAGTAAAATTCCCTTCGACATTAACAATGGTTTTCATTTAGATAACAAATAATAATTTACAGTGATAGTAGGTAGTTATATATGTATTTTTTGTTGTGTATTACATTAATTTAGGTATATCTTCAAATTGCCGTTCTCTGTCTTTTCGTTAAGGTTTTCAAAATAACAATATATTTATG
Organism: Cheilosia scutellata; assembly: GCA_955612985.1. Lineage (NCBI taxonomy): Eukaryota > Metazoa > Arthropoda > Insecta > Diptera > Syrphidae > Cheilosia > Cheilosia scutellata. The sequence continues at coordinate 53,490,958 of OY015313.1, read as the reverse complement.
TACATATATAACTATGAAAATAATACGGTAATTAGAAAACATTATGTACTACGAATAAGCACTTTTTTTGTGTGTAACAAACAAAAATATAGAACGATTTTTTAAAATTATATTTGCTTTCGTTTTGAAATATATTTCTATAATAGTTCTTAAAAATTGATAATCAGAATGAACACCACTAAAGCGTTGAATCTACGCTGAACACTGGAACATAAAACGTGTTGCTATTCATGGGTATTATGTGGAGCGTGATGGCGCGCAAAAATGTGAATGCGCGTATTTTGGAACTGATGTTACTAATTTTATGCCATCAATTTAAGCTTTTAAAACATTTATCTATTGGTTTGCCTTCCTTTGAGTTTTTTATTAAAATAGGTCTGGACATACACTCCAGTCTTGTTTCATTTTATGCTCCCAATAGTTGCCTTTATAAATATGTACAACATTTTCGGTACCATCCTCTTGTTGTTTAACAAACCAGACAGGTTCATAAGGCGGGTAGGGTCGTCCTTGAGCAGCTGCATTTTCAGCATCAGATTCACGTGACCTTCGTTTAATACGCTGTTTTTCTTCCAATCTGTAATAAAATTAAGAAAAGAAGAAATTTAACAATCTTTAGTTTCCTTATCATGCGAATATTGAAAAAATTTACAATTTCATAAAAATGTCTAAATCTAATATTTTATATAATCTTGAATAAAATCAATAGAACGACATGCATAACAAAAGTAATAAGAATCATATTAATGGAGGTCAACGGTCAATGTAACTGCATATGTAGATGATGTAGTGTTGCTTGTAAAAGGAAAGTTCCTACCGACTATAGGTGACACAAAACAATGCGGCCCAAAACTAAACTTGTTCCTTTCACAAGCAAAATAATGATAATACAATTCGAGTCACTAACTCTTGAGGGAACATTTAGGAATGATCCTCGATAGGAAACTAAATTTGAAGCCGAATGTCAATGAAAGAGTGAAGAAAGCTGCTAATGTTTTCTATGTATGTAACCGCATCTTTGGCAGGAGGTGGGGACCAAACCCCAAAATAATCCTGTTGATGTACAGGGAAATCGTGCGACCAATATTCACATATATGGCAACGTAGTCAGGTGGCAAGCCGCAGGCAAGGCGATCATCTCAAGACGATGACAAAAATACAAAGACTAGCATGTATAGGTATAACCATCCCGATGAAAACCTCATCTATAGCTGGACTGTTGTAGACCTACACATGAAGGAATCTGCCACCAAAATGCCTTAATGATTAGCAAAATTAACACTTGGAACCTATGCAATTTTTACCATGCACAGATATTAGTGAAATACGTTGAGAACGTTGGGCGCAGTTGCGCAGTGGTTAGTGTGCTGGACTACTGTGCGAGGGATCCCAGGTTCGATCCCCGGAAAAACACAAATTACATCTTAAGGTTTTTTCTACTGCGCTACCTCTCGCGAACGTCTGACAAACATCCGAGAGTATGACTGTCCTGAAAAAGCTTCTCAATTCAGCCGTTCAGACTCGGCATAAAATTGTAGGTCCCTTCCATTCGTCCCAAAAATAGAAACTCACACAAGCGAATGGTTGCGAGAAGCTAGGCCTTGGGTATCTACCGCCTGTTGCGCCACCTATTTATTTATTTGTTTATTTACGTTGAGAACGTTGTCACTTCTGACTATATGTCTCACCATCTAAACTTTGATAGACCATTTTCTTCCTCTTTCCCGAGTAGGGAATGATGAGGGATGAATGGAACACAAATCAACCAATGAAGAGGAAATTGGTATCAATTTACACATATATATCAAAGATAGACTGCGAAACCGGTGTCGGTATATTCTCAGAGGAATTCAATATACACTCAATCAGGCCCTGATTGCGCAATAGTGTCTTTCATTTTCATTGACAGCCAGTTGAAATAAAATCCAAGCTAGTTCAACGCTGCCGCCAAAAGCTCAAGGTTCTTTGCTCGCAGCACACGACGAATCTCTACTGGGTCCCTGGACACAGTGACACAGCCGGCATTAAGGCGGTTGACGAACTGGCGAGAAATGGGTCTGCAATGGATCATGATAGAATTCCTTGAATTGTTTACTTGAGGAAATTCATTGTAGGGATTTGCTCTCTTGAGAAAATATAAAACACGATCAATAGAAGCCCGACCACCTAACTCCTTCTTCCGACTGACAGCTTATAGAACAGAACTTAAGGAAACCCCTTAGTTATTTAAGCAAACAATTACCTCATCTTTTCCGCATTACTCTCATCCCACCGACCGTCCTCCATTAATCGCTGATCTGGCCGAAGTCGAGAATCGGTTGGTGCTATACCTTCTTCCATTTCGTTTAATTGACAAGCTAGTGTGGTAAAATTGTAATACCTAGAATAAGGAGAAGAATATATTATATTTGTGATATAACAACTATGTATGATATGTAAGTACTTTTCACTATCGTCTGGCGGTGGTCTTTTGGTCCAAACTGTCTTGTAACTTCCTGTTTTATAAACAGGACTCTCTACCGATCCCGATGTTGACAGCACGGGCGCAATTTCGATTTTATTATCCCAAATACCACGTAATACCCATTTTACCTCATTATTTTCATCCATAATGAGTCCTTTAACCTTTCGTTGCGCATCTCTAGTGAAGTATGAGTATGGAATATATTTTAAATGACACTTAAGACCCTTAGCCTTGTTTTGGCCAATGATTTCCGTCTCCCCGTGATTATCTATCCAAAGTTTTCCCACTATTATATTATGGACTGTAGTGGTCACCTAAAGTTCAAAAGAATATAAATTTATTCATTCATTAAGTTGTATATCAAAATAGTTTTGGTTTTACTTTTCTCCATGAGTACTTATGGCCGGACGAAAATTCTACATATGCATTACCCAATGGAATCACTTGAAGGTATTTTCCTCTAAATTTACTAGTCATGGTAAATTCTTGCCAACAATTCCATACTTTGCCTTCGCAATGAATTGCTGCCATCGGTGGGTGATGTGAGACTTGCTCAGCTATTACACGCCATCCTAGATCATCCATACGATCACACTCGTACGTTTCCCCAAGCAATGGATTAAAGGGCTTGCCTGTTCTATTCGCTGTAGTGGAATAACTTGAAATGGAAAATGCCGCCACATATGCCAACTGCTCACAGGGATCGCTAGATTGTGCTGCTTTGTCCAACAAATCGGCATACTCGTAGTCTTCTGTTAGTCTATAAAAAAAAAGAAACGATTTAAATATTTACCATGGGAGGTGAGTGGGTGGAATATACCTTTGCAACATTGAAAGAGGTTCGTTAAAATTTACAGGCATTGGAATCTTAGAGAGCTCTTTGCCAATACAATTTTTCATGATAGACCACAAATTAAGAGGGTAATTGGGTTTGTCAGGAACTCTAGTTCGTCGATTTTTAATTACACGATTCAAGCTGACCGTACTACCGAATCTGCCCTTTAATACTACAGTTGGTTGTTGATCCATTCTGTCCACAGTGTCTATCTCTTGATCGTTTTCAGGAACAACTAAGACCTGCAATTTAAAAACAATATTGTGAATACAATGTTAAAACTAAAAATTTGTATCAAAAGATTTGGAGTCGTTTTCGAGAAAGATTTTCTAAGCCGTTTTTAAGTCACCGTGATAGGAGAAAATATTCTGCCGCCTAAAATAATTGCAATTATGGAAACCTCAGCTCTTCACTTCAATGCAACCTGCTTTTGGAGTCGACCCCTTTCAAAAATTGCTCCCGGAAGAATGTTTTAATTTTTTTTGTTTAATACATTCGCTGAAGCGAAAATATTATTTTTTTTTATTTTATTCCTAAAGTTATTATTTTTGTTACTAATTTTTGCAATTCTGTATTTGGAGGAAGGGATGTAAATTCATTTGAAACAAAGTCTGCCAATAACCATTTGCTGCTTTGATCAATATTCTGTTCGTCCATTAAGATCTCCAAGATATCATTTGTTTGCTATGCGACTAGCATGTTTATAAATGAGTAGTTTTATAAATAAAAAAAACTCAATAATTGAGTTTATCTGATTTATTTTATTTGCTTAATTGTTTGTTGCATTTCTCTGTAGCAAGACACATACCGCTTGTCACAAAATAACCAGTCATCTCAGTCAAAATCAATACTTCAGCCATTTTCAGTGATTGATTACTTATAAATTATTACTAGCGTGCCCATGCGAGAACTTTTGAAAGATAGTCCAATTTGATGGGAACCGATAAAATTTGACAAATTGTTTCCTCATCAATTCTCTACAATAACTAACTTGTGATGACTGATGAGTGTGAAAACCAAAAAAGAGATCTATACTAAAGACATAATAGAGAGAACAGTTGCAAACAAACATGAAAGAAAGAACATGAAAGCAGATTGATCTGCTCGATCTGCTTTTGTAAATGTATTAGTGCGTTGTTTGACAGTACATCAGCTGTGCAAATTGCTTTCGTTTGTCGATGGAAACGTACGAACATAATGGATAATCATATTGACGTATGATCGAAATCCAAATCCATAGATGACGAGGAAGAAAAAAAAGAAGATGACGAAAATGATAGTAATTGCTCCAAAATTAAGTATACGTCTATTATTTCCGTTAATTTGGGTTCAGCAAACCCGCAAATAAATAAACATCCATTCCTTCTGGTTTTGTGGTTGTGATTCCAAGATTTCTTATCAGTTTTATTGTTTGGTAGAACCTTCACGTTTCACCATTACGTACTCGTGAATGTATATTTCATCGTAATGTCAGAATTCGTTGTGATTTCGAAATTTTGTTCGAAAACAATGAGCCATATTTCCGTTGATTTTTGTCGTATATGACTCATGCGTGGTTTCGTTCTAAAAACGATATTCAGATTTTTTCGAACTTTTGCTTAAGATTTTATTTTATTTTGTTTATATTTTTAATGTTATTTTAAATCGATTGACTTAAAAAAATTTACAAACAGTGACTAACTTACAAACAAAATCAAAAATATTAGTCGAAACGAAAACGGGAATAGGTGGAAATATTATTTTCTTATTACTATGTTTGCGCGAAGGGCATAAAGTATACAGTATACTGCATTATGCCAGTATTCAATTCATAGAGCAATCTTAGATCCATTATTACTTTATGAGGTTCCAAAATGCAAGTTTTTGCTGCCTATTCATCTATCACGGGTTGGCCACTTTTAACCGAATCTTAAACTATCGAATTCAAAATCTTGAAAAAAAATGTCGAAAAATAATCTCGAAAATACCTGAAAATGATTGGTTTTGAAAATCGCTGCGATACTTTCAAGAAATTTGTGTATTTTAAGAGAAAAATTAAAAAAAAATATATATAAATGTACTTCTTTCATACAATAACGTTTGCGATTCCATGAGAATCACGGAGAAGGCACATTTTCTTGATTCTCATAGATTTAAGTATGTACCTAAAGCCAGAACCAGACTTGTAACGTGGGGTGTGTTGTGTCGCTGACTGTGCACACTTGTCTAGTGTGTTGTGTTGCAAACTGAATAAAATTAAATTAATTTGTTTGGGTCTTTGAATTTGGGCTTTGGACACAACACACTACACTGCGACACAATTTACGAGACAAATATGTTTCTACACATATGAAATACATAGCAGTGATAGCGACACAACACTCCGCAACACCCCCACGCGTTAGAAGTGTGGTTCCTTTTTAAGACGAATCCCGAAGAAAAGAACGAATATAGGAGAGATTATAGTATGTAGGGGTAGTGGGCTTAATAAAATCTCATCAATTCTCCTGAGTTACACTTAACCTTCCATAGGTTCTATGGAGCATAAATAAGAAACAGTGCTTTTAAGTGTGACAAAATAGTATTTTAGGGGGGTTTGGTGATGATATCTCCTTTTCCAAAATCCCCTTTCCAAAATCCTCTATTCCATAATCCCCTGTACTGGAATCCCTTACTCCAAAAGACCCTGAGAGAATCCCCACGGGATAAAATCTCCCATTTTTAAATTTGGTGTTATTAATTCTGTCGCGCGACAGAGTGAGATACGAGAACCCAAGCAACCCCCCTGCTTGGGTTTACTGTCAGATTTGCGGTATATGTGCGAAATTGGGTATATCCAAAGTTTATATTATGTTGTTTGCTTAATTTTACTGCCAAAACTACGCATTTAAAAAACGGATAGATTCTAAACTGTGGAAAAGGGGATTTTAACAAGGGATTTAATAAGTATGTATGTAAATGGGAGATTTTGGCATAGGGGATTTCGTCCCGGAAGATTTTGGAAAAAGAGATAAAAAAAATGAGAGATTATTAAGGGATTTTGGAAAAGGAGATAACGTAGGGATCCCTTTTAAGGGATTTGAAATCGATTTCACATTTTCCATTTCCCAGTTTTTTTTTTTTTTCAAAATGTTGGTTTTCGGCATTTTTTGCTTTCGAGATTTTTTTTTATGCATTTTTTTTTTCGATAATTTTCCAAAAATCTCGATATGTATTTCTTTTCGAAATTTTGTCGATTTTTTTTTGTCGGTGAAAATTTGCGTTCCCTTGTTCCCACAATCTCTAAAAATAAAGACAATACCCGCAACAATTGCAACAACAACTCAGTTTTTTTGTTTCAATAAAAAAAATGTAAATGAGAAATTGTTGGAAATTGCACAGCGTGAACACCGATTAAAATAATTCCAACAAAGTTAATAACAGATGCAGGTACCTTAGCAAAATAAATTATGTTAACAAAAATAGTTAGTTTTTTTCTGCAGCGAACAAAATTACTGAAAGGCTTCAGAATTGCGGATGTACTAGAAATTCCATATATTTGTACCTACATGTTTCTCTTTATTAAAAACATTAACAGCCTTATTTATAAACTTTATACACTCTCTATAGCTCTAAACGCAAACATCTTATATATATTTTTGCGTTTAGAGCTATTATAGAGAGTGTATAAATGTGTAAATAATGAATTTGATACTGTAGTTAGTATTGAGTTTTTAAGTTTGTTTTGTTCATAGGAAAAAATGCTCTGAGTAATTTTGCTATAGATATTTTCGATTTTGAAAAATTATTAAAAAAATAGAAAGCTGATCGGAAGGAGGATATTTGTATATTGCTGAGGTGCTTAAATGGAAAAAGAGTTATCGAACAATAAAGTTTAAAAATAAGGCTGTAATTCTATTTAGATTTGTTTCATACACAATGTATTTGCATTAGAGTTTTATAAAAAGAAAAAGTACAATGATATTAAACACTGTCCCACCATAACATGGTTTACTATTATTAATATTGCCCCTAAGATTGTAAAATCTTTATTGACAATAAAAACATAAATAAACTGAAGATAAAACCAGGTTTACGAGACAAAAAAAATCGATTACAAAATTCAAATCTGAAAATTCTCTCATTCATATTTGTTTAAGTTGAATATGACAGTGCGCGCTCTGCTTTCATGTTTGAATTCCAACAACGATTATTGTTCTTATTCTTAATTCCATAAGTTTTGTCAAGATTTATTTTTAAATTCAAAATTTAATTCTAAATAACTCTTTTGACATCAGCACTTTAATAAAAATTAAATTCTTAAAAATTTTAAATTGTTTTTAACATCTGCAGAGAAGTGCATAATTGAAAATTTACAGAGTACATTTCACAAGTATAGTTTCAAACGGTTTGATCAGTTGCAATCGACTATTTGACCTAGTACGGTACAGCTTACAAAGTTAAGAGTTTGTAAACAAATTGGCCCTACGAACTAGGTCCCACATGGAAATAACTTCCACTAGGTAAAATGAACTAAGCCCCACCAAATATGAAGTGAGATTTAGTTCACAAGTTTATGGGAGATATTTCATTTGGGATGTATGTAGTTCATTATGAACTAATTCTCACCGAAGTAAGTTTACAATCCATAAACAGAGAAATATGTATAGGGGGGCATGCATGCAACCCCTGCTTGTGGTCACTGTTGGATTAAGAGTAAATGCGAGGTTGGATATTATGCAAAATTTATTTAAATCTCTGCGAAACTTTGCATATACCCAATTCTCACACTGGGACTTAGTTCGATTTTATTTCCTGAAAATCGTTTAAATCGTTAGTTCATATAAGTGAGAACGCGTTTTAATGTTGTGGATCGCGAATAAACTTTGAAAATTCGCGCCAAGGGTGTTTTCGTTCGCGGCAAAAAGTTTGGAATTCAAAATTTCGTTATTTAAACTGTTTATAAACTTGCTTTCTTAATACACTTTGATGGGATAATTAATTATCATCCTCTTGCAATGATAATAATGTGCAATTTTCTGTTTAAAAATGCTTAATAAGTGGTTTGTTCGCATTTCATCATTTCGTTCATTCGCTCTCATGTGGATGGTCCTTTAAACTACAATGCAAGTCTCTAGAATATAAACCAATACTTCATAGTTTCAGCTTTGCACAGCCTCGAGTTATAGAGTTGTGGAAATACATAATTAATTCTGCACTTTGCACATTCTGTTCGAAGTGTCAGACTGGCTTCTAAAGCGTTTCCCTCTACAGCTCTCGATTCTCCGCCATCGAATCTAAATCATCAAGGGCAATCCCCATACGGGTACACGATTGTGGACTTGATCAAACCATCTCATCCTGGGTCTACCTAGAGGACGTCTGCCTGATGGTACGGATTCCATAGCACGTCGGCGTCGTGTGATCCTGGTTGGGTACATGCGATTAACATGACCAAACCGCTCCGTCCGGAGAAGTAGCTGCTCCTCGCGAATTCTGGTATTTCTAATGCGATCTCTACGGGTCATACCAGCAATACAACGGAGAAATCTCATTTCGGAAGCTGGTATCGGCGATCTTATTCTTTCTGTCATTACCCAAACCTCATGACCATAGGTAGGAGTTGGAACAAACACCGAATTAAAGACTGGCAATTTAGCTTTGACAACAACTTCAGTCCTCCTAATAACAGAATGACCAAGCTGTCTCAAAATTAATCCTGACCAATCCTACAGGAAAACTCTGCATCGCTCCTTTCATCACTCGTGAATAAGGCCCCGAGATACTTAAACTTCTCCAGCTGTTTCAATGGGACTCCACTTACATGCAGAGTGCATTGAACAGGCGTTCGGGCGACGACCAAACTTCAGATTTGTTCACGTTTACTTTCATCTTAGTTTCAACACAAACGGGTACAAACCATTCGAGTGCGCGCTGAAGTTCAGTCTGAGAGGAACGAAGGATGACCAAGGGTCTTTTTCTTACAAATTTTAAAACTGTTTTAACGGCGCACTTTAATCGGACCCGTGCTCGTCTTGCGTCGCTCGCCCTTAGCAAATGAACTAACTTATATTTGGACAGACCAATAGACAGAATTTTGATGATTGACATAATGTAACGACCTACTGGAAAAATAAATCACGCATTTGGATAATTTTTGTTTTTCACTTCACTCTAGATTATGTGCTAAATGAACATTAAATATATTACCTTGAACGTTTCAACGCAATAATAAACTGTTGTAAAAAATATGGCACGATTAACGAACACAATGTACCTCTCATTCTATCTACCAAGCGCTATGCACCGTTTGGCCTACTCCTATACAGATTCATACAGTAATCAAATTTCGTAAAAAATACAGCACGTCAACAGCATTTAGCACTATCAGCTTCTGAATGAAGTAGAACGATAAATGATAACTCAAAATAATCGGGGAAGAATTGCCTACATTGATTATTAAGATTTGTGAATATAATGCCGAAGTTAAATGAAGCAAAGTCAAAATAAAATGCAATTAAATATAGCCTACTGCACGCAGAGGTACTTAAAGAATATTTTAGTGAAGATTTCATCAAAATCCGTTCAGTGGTTTCTGAGAACACTGCGAACATAATTTTAGCAGTTACGTATTTATATAATAGTAAGTAGTAAGTATAAATAAGCGATATTCCAAATGCAAGATTGAGTTCAAACAATAAGTTTAAATGCTCCAAAAAATCAAAACAATTTTGTTGGCTCTGTTTTACGTACCTATTGCTAACTGGGCCTAGCCTGCTTTAGAGTCTTGTAGAACACTCTATTTATTATTAGTAAGCTACTTTCGAAATTTGGCTTGAATAAATTGTATGTGTTTATTTGGTTGATATATTTTCAGGAACTTATGTGATAATTATTTTTATTTGCATATCTCATAAGCGTGTTATGTAGGTTTAGGTACATATATGTATAACTAGAATTTATGATGAGTTAAGATATGAAGTCGAGGGTAGTTTTTAATATTAAAGAGAAAAACTTATACTTTGGGGTTTATATATAATTTAAATACACTCGTGTCTGGATAAAGTGAACACCCAATATAGTGAACAATCGATATTGAAAGCAACTTCAAACAGAAACAACAAAAAAGACACATAAGAATCACTAATGAAAGCGGGTATTCCGGTTAATTGTACTTTTGCTGTTGATTGCTTAAAAGGCGGTTGTTACTTGACGTTAGCGTTTGTTTTGTTATTTGTCGAGTGCAAACCGTTTATGGGCGAAAGCGTGTTATTTCATATGTATTTAAAATAAAAGATGGAATGCAAGCGAAGTCGACGAACCGATGAGAAAGATGCCAAAAGTATTGCAGAATTTGATCATGATGATCATGCAAGCCGAAATACAGAACACAAATCCTGTAAAAGCTACACAAGCTATTGAAAGTTTCGACAAATCTATCGGTATGGGCTGAGGGCAGCCCTACTGATGCCTAGCATTGCGAAGTCTACGCGAAAAAGTGGACCAAAAGTAAATTCCTCAAAGAAGCAAACATATATTTGCGAATTATAAGTGTGTCACTTAAGTAGACAAACCAAAGTAAAAAGCGAAAGCGGGAGTGGGAAATAAATAGATAGCGATAGCGGGATATCCCACCGTTTCCCGCGAGAAATTTAACCCCGCTTCCACATTTTCGCGTTGGTGCAACTTTTAACCGAATCTCAAAATTTCGTAAACACAAAATGTCGAAAAAAATTAAATATCGAGACCATAAAATCTCGAAAAACAACTTTCAAGAATTTTGAGTATTTTAGGAGAAAAATATTTAAAAAAAAAATATTTCTTTCATACAATAAGGTTCGCGATTTCGTGAGAATCACGGAGAAGGCACATTTTCTTGATTCTCCCAGATTTAAGTACCTAAGCCAGAACCAGTCTTGTAACGTGTGTGTTATGTCGCTGACTGTCTTCCCACTTGGCTAGTGTGTAGGTTTACAAACTGAATGAATTCAAACGTTTTTTCTTTTGCGCTTTGAATTTCGTTGTACTCATAATTGTTTCCTTTCATTGTGCCATAGAGTAGTATCTAGTATGGCGCCAACGGACCAGAAGGGCTTTGGACACCACACACTACACTGCGACACAATTTACGAGACAAATATGTTTCTACACATATGAAATACATAGCAGTGATAGCGACACAACACTTCGTAACCTCCCACGCGTTAGAAGTGTGGTTCCGTTACCTTTTCAAGACGATTCCCGAAAAAAGGAACGAATATAGGAGAGATTGTAGTATGTAGGATTGTAGGTAGGGGAAATGGACTTAATAAAATCTCATCGATTCTCCTGAGTTACACTTAACCGTCCATAGGTTACATGTAGCCTATAAGAAACAGGGGGGTTATTCCGAAATGTGCGGCGGATCGCGGATCGTATTGAAAGCGATACCTCAATTTCGACCGGCTTCGCTTTTGCGAACGAAGCGAAAATGATATTTCCAGTTTTTTTTTCCATTCTGCCTTCCAATTTTCCAAAAGTTTGACAGCTTTTTCCCATCACACGAATTTAGTTTATTTTGTATCCGCAAACAATCCGTCACCTATCGCTTTCAATACAATAGTAAAATTACATTGGAAAGCGCTTTCGCTTTTCATATGGGCGAAAGGAAAGCGAACGCATTTGGAAATACTAAAACATAAATCGGCCATTGAAAACGATTCGCCGCGCATTTGGCAATAAGCCCCAGGGCTTAAGTTCTACGTTAAACTAAGTGAATTACCGTATTTCTAAGGGGGCGACAAAGGTAATATTTTAGGGAATTTTTTTTTTAGATTTTGGTTTTTGACAATTATTTTTTGCTTTCGAAATTTTTTTTTTGATTAACTTTTTTTCGGTGATCTTCCAAAAATCTTATATTTTTTTTGCCATTTTGTCAATTCAAATTGTCAAAATTCAATTGTCAAATAAAACAAAAATAGATTTTATTTAATACAAAAAAAAAACAAAAATAAGTCGTACTTTATTTCACAGCAATAGTTTTTTGTATACGTAGGCCAATTTAACAAATATAACAATTATTAGTTGTAAAATACATTAACTAGTTATTATTCTATACTATTAAAACACTACTATCTACAGTCTTCTGAATCTGTGTCATTTCTCTATTTCTTCTGTTTCCACAGGGTGGGCCATGTGGTTTCTTTTTAAATCATAGGTTATTTTAACACTGACAGCTGTTTCCCGTGGACGTTGTCTTCCATAATTAATGGGAATATTTGCTCTTACTAATAAAGCCATAATACATGGATAAAATTTGATACTTAGTTTTCTTTCCAAATTTCAAAATTTGTACAACATATTTTTTTATCTCGCAAATTATGTATTTCTAGTGGTCAAAATAGAGTTGTGAACATCTGCCACCTAACTCAAAACATAAACAACATACAACAAACCGAATTAAATGCAAAGGCATTCAAAATTCTCAAGAGACGCTGTGCAAATTGCAAGAAATAAGATTCAATTTGACTTTTAGCGGTTTGCGGAAAATGGGTGTGTTCAGTTCATTGCACTGCGCGAATGCTCGTTTACATTTTAATTTTTTTAGGAATTATATAGTCAAAAAATAAAAACAGTCAGCTTGATTTACAGTCAAATGCGAAAAAAATCCAGTCAAAAAAAACAGTCGGCTGGATTTGATTTTTTTTTTCCAGTCAAAACCGAAAAAATCCAGTCAAATTTGACTGGAAAACAGTCAAACTGGCAACACTGGTCTTAATGTACATCGAAAATGTACATTAAGACCATTTTGAGCATGAAAAAAAAAAACAGTTTTTGAACAAAAATTGACAATCTTGATTAGTGTTGTATAAATACACCGTGTGTCAATTGAGCTGGAAATTTCGACACCCGGATTTGAACACCCTGAGGTCAACCCTGACAACGATGAATACTATACGAGTATGAATCTAAGAAAACAATAACAATTTATGTACATAAATAGAATTTAAAAAAAAAAAATCTATGTAAACCGTTGGGCCCTGTTGTTGAGCCAACACATAAAATATTAATAACCACTTTGTAAACTAGCTTTAAGTCAAATTGTATATACATATAACAGTTCAATAAAAATTAATGTAATGAGCTGGAAAGCGAATTTTTCAGGTGTCAAAAAATTATCCTGCTACGGGAGCAAGACAATAAATTATCATATAGCCTCATTTGTTGACGTTTTCTTTTGCTCCAGTTTGGGTTGAATATTGAAGAGGAAATAAAACACTGAATTTCAATTTATTAATTGCGTAAAATTAGATAAATCTCTGTTTTAAAATTGAAGTTTGGTGAACTTCTCTTTTCAACAATCTCATAAGTGTGAGAAAATTATCCGAGGATAATTATTTAGCCCAGTTGACACACGGCCGAAATACTTATCAGAGGGTTACGTACTTACAATATTATGAAATTCGACAAAATTTCCCAACAGAAATTGTCAGGGTCAAACCCAACTAGCGAGAATCGTTGTTACTTCTCGCTTCCCTCTCACAAATATTATGTTTTGTTGTTGTTGGTAAATATATTGTGTGTATTGTTCACAGGGTGTTTCAGGTTGGGATACAGATGTTGTGAAAAAAATCATATGGGAATCTTTAACATTGGCATAATGTAATTGAAATTTTTATGTTGGAGATGATACACAAACCCAAAGTTATCGATCGATTTTGCTCATTTATTCATTGTGCACTGATAAAACTACATTCATTTTTTTTTTTTTTGTTTTTGATACGTTTAGTACCTACATACAAGAAGGAAGTATGGTAATCCTAATCAGTAAATATATAGATATTAAATCACAGTTTTTTCAGTTACCTTAATCAATAAGATCAATATGATCAACACAAAAAAAAAGTCTGAGCTCATGTAGAGCTTTAATCATATTATACCCCTACAAATATATATTTAATCTCTTACCTGCTGTGTGCCAGGTTTAACTTCTTCACTTTCCGATGAACTCCCAGTTCGTTCACGAGAAAGCCGTCTTGTCTGTATCTTTAATATGAACGAGGTATCTTCAGCTGTCTCATCTATTTGTGAATTATCTTCCTGTGCATCATAAAATTCAATATCATCGTCATCTGATGTCGCTGAATCTGGAAGAACGGAGCACACGAAAAAAATCACTTTATTATACACCTCGTCAGCTGAATCACTAACAATATAAACTGACATAAGATTATTAAATTCGATTTTTAACAACCGAAAAAAGAAACTTTACTGCCGTGTATTTTTTTTCTATTGAATATTACTCAGTAGCACAGCTTTTTTTTGGGGGGAATCAAATGAACCAACAAAATTTATTTCTTATCTGATAAAAATGTGTAATCGCGCATTGCTTTGTTTACTACGAAGAGTTCCAAGAAACAGTTCACTGTGTTTCTTTCGCCTATATTTTGGTTTATGTACTATTACTTTCGATTATCGTGCCGCTAATCATGTAACAAAATGATTGCAAGATTTTTTGCGAGTATAAGTTCAATGTTGGAATTAAAATTGGAATAAATGTAGAGTTAACACAATTCGCAATAATGGGTGCTGCCCCTTGTTTCTGTCACTTGATGACACATTTTATACGTACAATAATACAAATCTGCCAAACGCACTACATAATAATTGTAATAAATTTAAAATCGAAATCAAAGTGCAGATTGTAAACCCACAAGCATAATATACATACACTCTATGAAATTAGACGATATTAAATTATTTTGATACAGAAATAAAAGCAAGATAAAAAAAACTTTGAGAAATAAGCTGAAGGCTGACGCGATTTTACGAGATGTATGTGTGAGAACGAAACTTACGCGAGACGAACTAAATGTCATCGGTTGGATTGGAAAACGACCAACTGTATCTGTATCTGCATATTATTGTTGTTAGTTGAATTTGATTTTAATTTGCCCCTGGTTGATAAATTTAACGATAAACGGGCAATCAAAACTCATGTGAGGCAATTACGAACTTAAAGGAAAAAAATCAACATTGTTTTTTTCATAACACACAATGACACCAATTGACAGGTTTTTCCTAATTTTTTCTGATATTATTTCGCGCTCGGTAGCCGAGACGTAGCAAAGTATTTATGTACCTACCGTACAGTCACAGTCACAGTGTCACTTGTCACTTCACTGGGCTGGGTGAAGAGAATTGGAATTTGGAACTGGATTGGATGGGATGCCAGTTAAAGAGTACGTTAAAATTGCGTTGCGATGAGAGGGAAGCTTTGGTGGATGGAAAGCCCAATTCATCTCTTACTCATTTTTTAGTGCTCTTGCCGTTCAGTATTCTTCAGTTAAGTTTAGGTGTGCTTTTACAGTGTTGTCGAGGTAATAATTTGAAGTACCTACTGTTATGTGAATAAAAGTGTTGGATTTCCACATAAAGGCTTCGCCAAACAGAACGCGGTATGAACGCCGCAGTAAGATTATTTTGAGGCGACATTCTCAACGCCGCGTTAGACGACGTCAAACAGATAGCAATCATCAAATTCTCTCAAAATGTCAAACAGCTTGAATGTCCCGAATTACTGATTTTATTTGGGGTTGGGTACGATTAACCGCTTTTAAAAATACCGATTCCAAAAAATCTATCAACAAAATACCGACAAAAAAAATATCGATTAAGAAAAATATCGACTGATAAAAATATCGACAGAGAATATGTCGATTTTTTAAAATGTCGAAATAAGTCCAAAGTGAGATACGTATGGGGGGGCATTCTGCCCCCCCCCCCCTGCAACCCCCTGCTTGTAGTCACTGTAGGATTTGGAGTGGGTGGGTTCGGTCAGGAGCTGGATTCAGACGAGGAACGTTATTTTGTTGTTGTCATATTTCCGAATGTCTTATGAATGACATGGGTAGGGTAATTTCTCACACAAATTCGATTAATTTTTCCATTTGACACCACAAAATTACTCTCACCGCTCCGCGTCAGAACTGAATGATGGAAAATAATCTGTAATTGTTCACAAGAGCACGACGTTGAAAACGCTCTTTGTGTGACAGCTGACAGGTGATATGTACTGCAGTATATTACAACGCGGCGGTGAAACGCAACGTTAAAACGCGCTCTTTCTGACGGAGCCTTAATTCTGTGTAAAATTTGCTTAATTTCGTGACGTATTGCTCGCTTACGTGTGCGGTAGAGGGTAGCGACATAAGTCCGCGCGACATATCTCCGCCGAACTAAAAACGACATATCCCCGCGCGAAGTTATGACGTTTTCAAAACGACATAACTCCGCCAGAAAAAAAGCGACATAAATGCTCGAAAAATGTACTGGGCGGAGATATGTCGCTATGCCGTGCGGTAGTTCTACCCCAGGTTAGAAATGTCATGAATCAACATTTACATATCCAGTTGTTTTCTTCGCTTTTTACTACGCTTATAACTCAAGACCGCCTGGACCGATTTCGATGATTCGCACCAATTCGGACTGGTCTCCGGCCAAACAAGAAGAATACCCAAAAAATGTTTGACAAAGGGTCGTGGCACCTCCCATACAAAAAAAACATGGTATATCTCGAAAACCACAAAACCGATTGAGCTCAAATTTTGCGAAAATATGTGTTTTCAGAACATATTGTGAAGATTAGTCAAAATTCTTTGTCCAATTTTAACTAATCTTCACGTGGCACCACCCATACAAAAAAATCATTCAAAATCTCATATCTCCAAAACCGCCGAACTGATTGAGTTCAAATTACAGACTGTGCACGGGCAAAGCCGGGCGGTACCCGCTAGTTTGTGATAAATTGTCGAAAACTAATCGGAATCTAATAATATTATTTGGTGTGAAAAGTTCATTAAAAAAAAAACCTAGCGCAACAACAAACGAATATTAAGTAATGGTTTTTCTGGTTACAGTCAAGGTTCTAACGCGGGGAATAACGGTAAAACATATGAAGTGCGAAACCTCTGGGATCCGACTTTTACAAAAATATAGTGACTGATTCATTCGACTTTTCGTCCTCGTTAAAATTACAAATTAAATAATCCCCTTATTTTCTTGTGAATGGTTAATAAATAAACATTAGGGACATTGACAGTGTTGCAGCAAATATATGCATACGCATACCAATGTCTTTCAGTATTCAGTCTTCACGCAACCGTCAACGAAAGCGGAACTCTTTTTTCGACTCTTCAATAAATCGTTTTGTTAATAAAAATTTATCGTAGTTTTTCTTTTGGAACTAGCTTTATTCTATCGTCATTAGCGCGAACATTGGTCCTTCAAACCGGTATATTAATTCAATTAAATCAATTAAATCATAAATATCATTATTTGCCCCATCGCGTAAAAAGCCAAAGAAATTCATCGCGTTGAAATTTTCTCTTTTTGCTTTGTCTTCCATTTTCGCGCTCTCACACCACACCACTCGAGCTGAAGTTGGCAAAAGTTAACGGAAATTTTTTTTATCGCTGACAAACGGTCTGTGAATTCGTGTGATTTGTCGGTACAGTTTTTTTTCACAATGACTACCGAAGCAAAACGCGATAGCAGCCGAAATGCATTAAGAAGAACCCTAAATGCAAGTAAAAAAGCAGAAACACTCGACGCAGCTGATTTGGAGTCGTATTTTCACATTCTTGCAGATCAATGGGGAACTTTCTGCCAAGCCCAAGGAACAAACATGTGGAAGCGAAACGCTGGAAGATCAGGAAGCTGAGCGGGAACAAGGGGAGCATTGGTATCGTGAAGCCTTCGCAAATTTAACTCGTGCCGCAAACAAATTGAAAGCTGCAAGCAATTTAAAATCGCAACCAACATCTGACAACACAACGCAGTTATTACCGAACACCATTTCGCAAACACGTGCTGATATAAAACTCCCCGGCATACCGCTTCCACATTTTTCGGGAGATCCAAAGGAGTGGCGACCATTTCATGACGCATTCGAATCTATGATTCACAAAGAATCGTCACTCAATGGGTCGCATAAGTTGTACTACTTGCGCAACAGCTTGGAGGGGCCAGCTCTTCAGGTAATTAGGGGTTTTCAATCAACCGACGAAAACTACGAAGAAGCCTGGGCTCTATTAAAGAAACGCTTTAATGTCCAACGTGTCATAATTGACTCTCATTTTCGAGCACTTTTTGCGTTGAAAAAAGTCAATGGCGAATCATCCACTGCTCTGAAGGCGCTTTTAGACACTACCCAGGAGCATTATCAGAGTCTGAAAGCACTTGGAAGGGCCGTAGAGAACTGGGACGATTGGCTGGTCCATTTAACAGTAAGTAAATTTGATGGCGAAACCCATAGGCAGTGGGAGTTGTCGCAGACAAAGGACGAAGTTGCAACGTTTGACACTCTTGTCAATTTTCTGGAAATTAGATGCCGTTCCTTAGATGCGATAGACTCTCACCAAAGTGCTCCTACCAGTTCTAAGTCGTACCAGCAATCTAGAGGCAAAACAAAGTCCACCTCAAGCGCACTACATACCGCAGCACCGGATAATCAGCCAAATAAAAGAGCAGCATCGAAATTCCACAATGACACGTGCGCGTACTGCTCAGCAAAACACAGAATTTACAATTGCGACAAATTTCGATCTCTTGACATTGCCAGAAGAACATCGGTGGTTCGAGAGAAAAACTTGTGTTCAAACTGCCTTGTTGTTGGCCACGATCATCATGACTGTCGCAGCCCTAACGCATGTCGTGTGTGCCAAGTACGACACCATACTCTTTTGCACCAAGAGACCCCAACAACAAGTTCATTGGTAGAACCCAGTACAAGCAGTCAGTTCACGCAATCCAATTTCGCACACACTGAACACCAAGTTCTTCTTGGTACTGCTATTGTAAAAATTGTTGACCTATCTGGACGTTATCAACCAGCCAGACTTCTATTTGACAGCGGCTCGCACCTTTCGTTTATTACAGAGAGCTTTTTACAACGACTTCAGCTGAAAAGATCTTCGACTTCAACAGCGATTGAAGGTATAGGTGGAACTGCAGCTGGAAGTTCTAGGGGTGAAGTTCAGCTCACTTTATCTTCATACGATCAACGCTTCATGACGACAATACGTGCTCACATTCTTTCAAAAATAACAAGCTTCTTACCTCCGGTTCAACTCCGCCAAACTGATTGGCCACATATTAAGCGCCTAAATCTTGCAGACCCGCATTTCTACACTCCGGCTCCAGTTGATATCCTTTTAGGCTCAGACGAATTAGGACAGTTTTTGCGCACTGGCTTGGTCATGGGACCCATCGGTACTCCCTTAGCACAGCAATCTACACTTGGGTGGGTTCTCTTTGGGAAAATCATGGAATCACCACCGCGAGGCAGCACTTCTCTTGCCGTTTGCTTGCATACAGACAACGCACTCACAAAGGCTGTCTCCAAATTCTGGCAGGTCGAAGCGCTGCCGGAGATTAAACATCTAACCCTCGAGGAACAATTGTGCGAAAAATCCTTTGAACGCACCCATTACCGTCAAGAGGATGGACGCTACGTAGTAAAACTTCCATTCAAACCTGACTGCCCACTCGGATCTTCTCGCCACGCTGCTGTTCGTGCACTATTTCGAATGGAGTCACTTTTTGCCAAGGATGAACATCTCAGAATTCAATACAAGGACTTCATTCACGAATTCATTCAGCTAGGTCATATGGAAAAGGTGAGTCACTCCCCAGTGCTTGGAAAGCACTATTATATGCCACACAGAGCGGTCGTTAAAGAAACGAGCACAACAACGAAGTTAAGAGTTGTGTTCAACGCTTCTTGTCGCACCACCACCGGTTTTTCTTTAAACGACGCTCAGATGATCGGACCACAACTCCAAGCTGATCTTTTCGTTGCGTTGGTTCGAGTACAAACGTATCGTTTTGCAATGAGTGCTGACGTGACGAAAATGTATCGCCAGGTACGAGTAGATAACGAACACGTGGATTACCAACGCATTGTCTGGCGTGACTCACCTGAAGACGACATCGAAGATTACAGAACACTAACTGTCACATACGGCGTCGCATCGTCTTCTCATCTAGCAGTAAAAGCCATTCAACAATGCGCTCTAGATGAGGGTCAAAACTACCCTACAGCAACAGAAGTCATACTGCACCACTTCTACATGGACGACCTGCTGACTGGCTGCTTTGAAGAAGAAGATTTGTTAAAGCTTCAGTCTGAAGTATCTACAGTATTGAGCCGAGGGGGTTTCTCTCTTCGCAAATGGTCAACGAACTCTCCTCTTGTGATCAACGCCGTACCAGAACACCAACGCGAAATCTTACAGCCATTGGACTTCTCGGAAGCAGATAGCGTCCGTACGCTGGGATTACAATGGGAGCCGTCATCAGACTATTTGTCATTCGCCATCCAGGTTTATAAAGTAGATGCTTCAAAATTTACTAAAAGATTACTTCTTTCAGATGCATCTAAACTTTTTGACCCGCTGGGTTTGCTGTCCCCATGCACGATCATTCCTAAGATGATATTTCAACGGCTGTGGAAACCTAAAGTGGACTGGGATGAAGTTGTGCCCGACGATGTTAAACGTCAGTGGTTTGATTATAGGGACCATATCACGAGCCTCGCAGCAATCAAGGTGCCGAGGTGGGTCGGTACTGGAATTCCTAACGCTATTGTAGACCTACATGGCTTTGCAGACGCATCACAAACCGCTTACGCCGCTGCTGTATACGTCCGCACGATTTCTCCCGACGGTATAGTGTTACCGTGCGTCTACTCACGGCGAAAACAAGAGTCGCCCCACTTAAACAAACTACTTTGTCCATTCCACGTTTGGAATTATGCGCCGCTCTCTTGTTAGTCCAACTAATCAAACACATCAAACCGATTTTGGAACCCTACATACGACACATCATTTGTTGGACTGATTCGACTGTGGTCCTTGCTTGGATTCAACAACACCCTGGAAGATGGTGTACCTTCGTCGCAAACCGTGTGTCGCAAATACAGGAGATCGTACCCTCTGAAAATTGGTTTCACGTGCAATCTGCGCACAATCCAGCCGACTGCGCCACACGGGGTGTACCGCCGCAAAACTTAGCCAATCACGAACTTTGGTGGAATGGCCCACCTTGGCTGAAATGTCATCAGTCGTCATGGCCTTCACAACAGATTTTTACCACAAATCTAGATCAGCGCTCCGAAGCAATCAACACAGCAAGTACGTCACATGCGCTGCCTCCAATTTGGGATCTTATCGATCGATACTCGAGTCTGAGGATGCTGAAGCGTATCACTGCTTATATTTTGCGATTCGTGCATAATCTCCGAACAGCTGTCGAAATACGAAAAAGCGCCGTTTTAAAGCCAACCGAATTCCGAAGTGGTAGACAATTACAGCTGTGTGAATTGGACGAAGCCCTGTTACTATGGATCAAGCTCAGTCAATCCTTCTTCTTTGCTGACGACATACAACGCCTGTCCTCCAACATACTGGTAAGTCGCCAAAGCAAACTAATAAGATTACATCCGTTTTTAGACGAAAGAGGACTGATTAGGGTGGGCGGTCGATTATGCAATGCATCGTTACTACCTGATAAAAAACATCTGCCAGGATCTTCAAGGCTCACTACGCTCATTTGTGAGGACATACACCACATAACACTTCATGCTGGTCCGCAGGCTATGCAGGCGGTGCTTCAAAATCGCTTTTGGGTCATCAGTGCTCGAAAAATATTACGCAGAATCTTCAGACTGTGTGTAAAATGCCGAAGGCACTCCCACACACTCCAGCAACAATTGATGGGGGATTTGCCTAGACCACGTGTAGTAGCATGCCGTCCTGTTTTGCGCAGCGGTGTGGATTTTGCGGGTCCAGTTTCACTTCGTTTCAATAAAGGACGTGGCACCAAATCTGTGAAGGGATACATATCCGTCTTTATTTGCATGGCAACTGGCGCTATGCATTTAGAGATTGCTAGTGATTTATCATCCACAACATTCATCGCAGCCTACAAACGGTTTATCTCCCGGCGCGGGCAATGCCGGGAGTTATACAGCGACAATGGCACCAACTTTGTTGGGGCCGAAAAGGAACTCAAACTCTTACTATCGCAAGCCATAAAGGACGAAAAATTGGCCAAATACCTTGCAGACGATGGAACTGTTTGGCATTTCAATCCGCCAGCCGCTCCTCACATGGGTGGCTACTGGGAGGCTGCTGTTAAACGAGTAAAATACCATCTACGCCGCACATTATCAGACCATTTGTTGACCTTCGAGGAATTCTCGACTCTGTTGACAGAGATCGAGGCGTGTGTCAATTCAAGGCCTCTCTGTGCGATCTCCTCTGATGTCAACGACCTCCTTGCCCTGACCCCAGCCCATTTCTTGATCGGGGAGCCATTAAAAGCAGTACCTGAACCTAACATCGAAGACTTTAAAGGCAGTTTGGTAAAGAGATGGCATTTTATATCAACTTTAAGACAACATTTCTGGAGACGGTGGAGCTCGGAGTACATTGTGCAACTGCAACAGCGCTCGAAATGGACTCGTCCCAGCTCTAACGTCAAGATTGGAGATTTAGTTGTGCTTCGTGATGAACGGTTACCACCAACAAAGTGGAAGCTAGGTAGAGTTATAGGTGTTCACCCTGGGTCAGATAGTAAGGTACGTGTCGTTACACTGAAAACCGCTGATGGAATTTTAACTCGACCTATCGTCAAGATATCGCCACTACTTTCTGTTCACGAAGACAGTCGTTAGCGATTGAAAACTTTTCGCTATTTTAAACAAATTTTGCAATTCGTTTCAATGTGGGCGGAATGTTGCAGCAAATATATGCATACGCATACCAATGTCTTTCAGTATTCAGTCTTCACGCAACCGTCAACGAAAGCGGAACTCTTTTTTCGACTCTTCAATAAATCGTTTTGTTAATAAAAATTTATCGTAGTTTTTCTTTTGGAACTAGCTTTATTCTATCGTCATTAGCGCGAACAGACAGTAAAACATTTTATATGCAAAAAAAAAAAAAGGAAAATATTTGTGGTTGAGGCTGTAGTTACATATTTATTTTTAAATTAAATCAACCCATACAAAACAGAAACCTGGGCTATATCTTGAAATTATAAACCTAGCAGATCACAAATTTCACTCATTATAACTATACCTATACGCACTGGGAAGAATTGCCAACTGGGTAGTTGGGTGGTCGATGGAAAAATTTAAGATCCCGCATACGATTCGCCTACTAGCGACAAACGAACTCATCGAATGTTTAAGTAGAATTGACGATTTCGAAAATGAATCAAATGTAAATAACATCGGAAAAAATAGTACATGCTATGAAGCACGATTCCCTCAAAACTTGCCAAGAGCTGATTTATGCCGATTGTCGTCCGGCCTAAATTTTGGGTAAAGAGCTCCTAACTGTTTATCTATCTATGTAGTTCGTGTATGTTTAATATTAAAAATGAATATTAGTAAAGCCTATTTAAATTTGTTAACTTGAGGCATGTTTTTTGATAAGATATGTGCACAAGAAATAAATTCGAAGCTTGTCAAATGCTGTCGCGAGGAACTCAAGGTTCTTGGTACATAGTACAAAATATCGCACTGTTTGGTTCCGGGTATTCCAAGCAATGAAAAAGCAAACGAATTAACAATACAAGGCTCGACAGGTATTTCACACTCATGTTTGAAGCAGAGAGAAAAGCCAGAATAGAGGCAAATGCTAGAAGGGGCGCCCTATATATTTGTAGTTTCACAAGAATGTTACGACCGTCCTTCAACGAAACCCAGGGCCGAGCGTTTCATAGATAGTAAATCCCTGTCCACTCTCGTAGAAATCATAACGGGGAACAATACTCTGCGGTGCCACACGAAGAAAATGGGTTTGAGGGAGGAAGAACTTTGTAGAGTCTACGGTGATGAGGACACAACCCACTTCCTATGTGACTGACCATGACCACCAAGTATAAAATCCTAGGGAGTCACTTCTTCCACGACCTAGACGAGCTTTCCAGCACATCAATAAACGGGGTAATGAACTTCATCAAATCATTAGGATGGTTTGTTTCTAACAGCACAGTAGTTAGTTAGCAAACACAGCACAGTAAGTAATTGATTACAGCATTTATAGACAGGGTTAAAATGGGTAAGAAACAACCTCTTTCACCGACGTGTCAGTATCGACCTGAATGTGGCACCGAGTATTCCTCGTCAGCCCAGAAACCTAACCTATCCTGCATAACATAATGTAACATTATTTTGAACATATACAAAACTAAAAGTGGATATATAGTTGAAGAATATTCACACTTATTCCCCTTCTTGTTGTCCTTAATGACAAATATTTTTGATTTATTTTTTAAGACGGTGATTGAAACTTTTTTGAGACAAACGATTTGATATGCTAGTAAACACCTAGAAAAAGAAATTAAGTCATTAACTAAACTTGGAAAAAAATCTGAATAGATACTGTTTTTACGAGGACACGGCACACGAGTCGTATACGACAAACGCCAACGGGAATAAGGGTGATGATTATTCAAAAATGTCATCTAACCATTTAGGAGCCATTTACACATACTAGATTGGTTATACGGATTTTACTTGAGTTAGTCATCTCCTAGAGCCTTGCAAGTATTTTAAAGATCGTGCGTGAATGCCTTAGGGGCTTAGGCAATAAATATATTGCAATTCTCTGACTAGTTCAAATAAAATTGTTTATTTAAGAAAACAAAATTAAAAATTAAGAATTTATTAAAACTGTCTAATTAATATTTGTGTGTTCTTTCCATAAATCAGAGAAGCGGTCACTTGATTTTCCCAAAGCTGTCTGCCAGAGACAAGATATACTGAAAGACTGAAACTCACAACTTTTGCAGATTAACAGTTAATGGTGCGCTAGTATTATAGCAATTCGTATTGACAAATGTCAAAAATTCTCTCGCACTAAACCATTCGCAGATAAGTCCCCGGTTATAGCTATCAGAATAATGCAATCGAAAAAAAATTGTTTTTTTTTTGGAGCACTTAAACACTTAAGCACTTCACATGAGAGCGAACGAACAAATTGATGAAATGCGAACAGACCAATTTTTAAGAATTTATATACAGAAAATTGCACATTTTATTATTTCAAGAGGATGAGGATTAATTATGCATGCCATCAAAATGCATTAAGAAAACAAGTTTATAAATAGTTTAAATAACGAAATTTCGAATATCAAACTTTTTGCCGCGAATGAAAACACGGTTGGCGCGATTTGTCAAAGTTTATTCGCGATCTAGAACATTAAAACGCGTTCTACAAACGAGCGAATAAAAATTCGTTCGAACTTAATCTCAAATTTGAAATTTTCAGTAGAAACTGATGGCTGAAAATCGCGGCTGGCAACCTAGTAAATTGTTCATGTGAATGGACTGTCAGAACTTGCGAATGTTCGTTCGTTCGTAGGTAAATTTGGTCGCTCGGATGTGAAAAGTCCTTTAAACTTAATAGTTGAACTCATTTTTGGTCTTAAAATGTTGCTTACGAATGATAAAAGTAATTTAAGCAATTGGTCTCTAAATTTTCCAGAAAACAAATTTATTAATAATTTTTCCGTACGTAAAACTTTTTCTGTTAGACTTCTCAGTGAATTCCACAACAGATTCCACAGAATTCCTATGAAATGCTGGGGTTAAATGTTTCAGTTTTGTTCTGTTTCGTGTTTTTGCGGATGCATCAGTTAACTGAATTTCTTGATCCTCTCAGGATCCTCCAATAGATACACGGTGGTTGTCTTCGCCAAAACATCGGTATTGTCTAAAGGCGTAAACGTGATGTTGCTGTAGCGGCTGAACTCTTTTCCAGCTGTGAGTTACTGGTTTAAGTTACCATAATTATATGACCAAATTAAGTTACATCAATCCATTTGAATCAGACGCTTGTGAAAATACCGCCAAATGAAGTGAACATCAAAAGTTTGGATAGACTATTGGAAATGGTCGTCCTTCTATCGAGCAATGTTGCAAAAATGTTTCTCAAATAGATTAATTTGTATTCTGTTATACAATGAGTTTCAGAATATATAATTCCATTTTTATTTGAAAATTGTGTATATAAAAGAATAAAATCTAATTAAAAGCTCGTTTGATTTTGTTATACTATTCAACCTTTCAGATTGTCGATTAGATGATCTATAATCAACCCTGAAAATGCAAGAGTGCATTATTTGCTGTATTTAAAGACTTCAAGAACAATCTTTGAGTTTTCATTACATTTTTTAAAATTCGTAGCTTACCCACGTGTCAAAAGACTAATAGGCATAACGCATAATCAACTTTGCTTATTCACCGCACAAATACTAAGCCAATCTTACGGAACGTTGAGCTAAAGTGTAAGGAATCCGCTCACAATTGGAAAATGTTTATCATTGTCAATGTACATTGAACTATCTAATGTCTATTTTATTCCAGTATCTTAAAAATATACAGACAAACTTTCCTCCTTGAATGAAACGGCACAGTCTTAAATAATTTTGAATCGATTCTCAAAGAATCATTTGGATAAAACACACATTTTGTTAAAACTTATTAAAACTAGTTATTACTGTAGTATCAAAACTGAACTCACTTGGAGCAGAAAAAGTATTGCTGTATACACTTTTAACCTTTTGTTTACCTTAAACACTAAACTCTATAAACACTATGGAATTACAAACATTTTCACAAAATTTAGCAATCAAAATGCATATCTTTGTTGGAGACGAACGGTTTATCCTGAATCATACAATGTTATTGGGTCAACAAAATCTTTGTAGTTCTGTGTTTTTGGGCAGAAGGAAAAAATCAATAACTCGGGTGTGTGTATATTGTATATCTAATAATAAAAGCATATTGAACGTTCCACGACCTTTTTCCATTCATCATGAGCGCAAAGTACATATCCCTACGATTTTGACATAGAGAAAAAGATATACGAAAACGTTTAAAGGTTTAAAATATAACGTGTACTTTCAGAATAAAAAAAAAAAAACATTTTATATAAAGGGCGGCGGACTCGTTAAATCTTAATGAAAGAATGCACAGTAGAGAAGGGTTGCAGTGAGAGCAGTGGTGAGATGAGAAATCAAACTTTCAGAAGTCCTTTAAACGGAGAAATGAAAGCTACAAGTTAAAGTAGCAGAGCGAATGGAAACATTCTGTAACAACACGAAAACTAATACATAGAAGGTTCGTCAACATCTTGCTTGATTCGCTCCCTATTGACTTTTCGAATACGTCAGACAATTTGGTCCCATATTCCAGATAATGACACACACGTCACCTTGTTTTCATGTATACAGTATAGTATACTTGTAGTTCTCAGTGCAATAATGATTCTGATTGCCAGTAAGATTGGGTATTTGTATATCGTATATAGCATGCATACAAGCAGTTTGGTTTACAATATTATTTAATTATTAGTGTAGCTAACCCCCAGTTTCACAATGCAAGTTTAAACTAGACTTTTAATTTAAACTTCAGTTCAACAAATTCGCTTTCACAGTTTCGTTTAAACCTTGAACAGAGTTTATTCTGTAGTTTAAAGTTAAACGACAGTATTCTGCCGCTTAAACCTCAGATCACTTGACACAGTGACATTTCAATTTCAAAGCTGCCGATTGTCAATAACACAAATATTCGACGTTGTTTTGGGTGTTCTTTGAAAGAATAGACAAGGAACGATTTTTGAAAAGTCATATAAAAGCTGAGTAATGTACAATACTGTCAAATTCTATTCATTAAATTTAGTTAAACTGACCTCAATTGAGCTGAAGTTCAGATTACATTGTGAAACCGGACGAGTTGAACTTCAAATTTGAACTCAAGTTCAGGTTCAGTTGAACTTTAGTTCAAACTTCCACTGGGGGTAAGTCAACAAATAATTATGATTTTTGATAATTGAAACTCTAACAATGAAGTCCCATATTATAAGCACTTTTAATTATATTTATTTCAAAAGAAACGGATTCTTTATTCGATGCGACAACCAGAAACATAAAATATTATCTAAGAATAAAGTAGTCCATGTTCTTCTTCATGAACGTTGAAGTGCATACGGTTTTGACATTGAAAAGCAAGAGATGTTGCGAAAACGTTTTAAGGTTTAAAGCACATTATTATAATAATGTGTAGGCACATTGTACATTATACATACAACATACAAATACATATAAAAACTTTATTTTAATTCGTAGAGGACGGCGAACTTTTAAATGTTAGGATAAATGATAAGATACATCGTGGGGAGTGTTTACAAGTGAGAGCTGTGGTGAAATTATAAGCTTACAGCAGCAGTACATGTTCAGTATAAGTACATGGGCAGGGCACTTTTAAAATGTTGTTTTGTGTACTGTAAAATCGACTGCGTTGCGTTGTAACTTTTGAAATGAGGACGTACATTTACTTTGCGGACATACCTATCATTCACTCCTGGTGTAAATCAGTTTTAAGTGAATTTAACACCCAACTATAATAATTGAATCCGCATTTTTTAAACCAGACAATTTAAAACCTATATAGCCATAAAACATTCACTCAAAAAATGCATTAAGCCCGCTATGGGTTAAATACGGATTTAAAACAGTTTAAACGGATTTTAACCCGTTTTAAACCTACGTAATCAGCCCTATTTCATCGTAATCGAAAATATATCAAGGAATCCATTCGTAGTGGAAAATCTGCAACGAATTTCGAATTTCTTGAAATTTTGTATCACTGAATCCGAATGAAACGGAAAGTTTACCTACTTTTCTACGACAAGTAATTTGTGTCGGGAATACGGTTGTATTCCACAGATTTGTATACAAATTTTAGTATATTTACCAGTTTTTTTTTTTTTTTTTTATTCTTAACAATATTTGTTGTTTTGATACGGCAAAACCCACTAATAAGGCTCTGACATTTTCTTTCAATTGCGCGCAAAGTATGTGGTACTGTAAACTTGCTAAGAAATCAAATTTTATTTGAAAAAGACTATACAAATACATAGGAATAGACAAACTGTGCGACTTGAAAAAAAAAAACACACATATTGAAGAAACATGAAGACATAAGAAAAGACAAGAAGAAGAGCTTCTGGAAACAAATTGTCAAATTGCGCTTTTGCCTGGAGGACTCTCTCTATTCAATCAGCAAATTATTTTTTAATCAATTTATATATAATTTACTCAAAATTAATTTCAATAATTTTCACACATGACACAATGACACAAAACCGAGCACAAAACAGTTGAATTCGACAAGGAGAATGAGAGCGGTTAATGAGACATTCTTTCTGTTTCTGTGGATTCCTGGAAGGGGCTTGGAGTAAGCCATGTTTGTGTAGTTTACACTCAAATAATATAATACATAACTAAAACCATGGCTTACACTAAGCCCCTTCCAGGATAAACCTTAAAATTAGATTGGTTAATTTTTAGTGCGTTCCATTAGTTTTTCAAACTATATACATATTATTTTATTTTTTGTTTTTTTAGTGCAGTTTTATATCTACCTAGTTACACGCTTTTTTATACCCGGTACCACACTGTGGTGAGGGTATATTCACTTTGACATTACATTTGTAACGCACATAAGGAGGCGTTGTAGGTATGACAAACTATATATATTATTGATCAGCATCATTTTCTTAGTCGATCTAGCGATGTCCGTCTGTCCGTATGTCTGTCTGTCCGCACGATTACGGCCGTAATTTAAGAGCTATCGACTTGAAACTGAGGCTAATAGTACATTTACACCGCACCTAAATTCAACATTTCAGCAGACAACATTTCGAAATCCAATTTTGCGTTCCCATTGAAACTTCAACATTTCAAATGACAGCTAGTACCA
Source organism: Cheilosia scutellata (assembly GCA_955612985.1). Classification (NCBI taxonomy): domain Eukaryota; kingdom Metazoa; phylum Arthropoda; class Insecta; order Diptera; family Syrphidae; genus Cheilosia; species Cheilosia scutellata. The sequence continues at coordinate 53,460,883 of OY015313.1, read as the reverse complement.
GAATTGATTCTCACTGATGTTTTTTATGTTTCGAAATAAGAAGTGGTTTGTACCTAAAGAATTAATTTTATAATTATATTAATCTAAACATGAAATTAAGTGATAATTCAGACATATTAAATGCAATCTTAAATAAATAATATTAAATACAACAAAAAATTCCTCCTTGGATTTTTTTACAGCGGTTTTTTTTTTGTCAGTGAGCCCAAAAGTCATCAAAATGAGGTTTGTTCGATTTGACATACTTGCAAATGCAGCGATGAAATTCAACATTTCGCTGAAATTCAACATTTCGAAATGCTGGAAAATGTATGGCGAAATGCTGAACATTTGGCCTGAAATGCTGCATTTAGTCGAAATGATGAATTTAGGTGCGGTGTAAACGTACTATAAGTTCGAAGATGAGCAAGATCGGATGAAAACTACTACTACCTCCCATACAAAAATATCGGATTTATATAGCTTTTTGATGTTAAAAATTAAATTTAAATAGCTACAGTAAAGATAGCAAGTTTAAACTTTGCACATATTGTTTTAATAATATTTAAAAAATTTTGACAAAAAATGAGCTTGGTCGAATAAAAACTACCCATACCTCCCATACAAATACACTCCGTGTCACTTTATTAGGAACAGGCAGTTTTTTGTTGTTTTGTTTGTTAACAGCTTTATTAAGGACCCGGAGAAGTATGGAAAAAACGGCAAAGGAAGAGTCAACAAAGCAATAACATGTCAGGAAAGGCGGGTGATACCGAGAGCTGCTTCAAATTCAAGGCTCTCCGTAAGTAAAATTGAGGCAGAAACTGGAGTAACAGCTAGCAGATCGACTGTTCATCGCGTGATACAGAAGGCCAGCCATATTCGCCATGAAAAAATGAAGAGGAAGCCACCATTTATTTTCAATGTATTATATCTCGGCCTCTGGATGGACCAAAAAGATGAATGTTTGCTCAAAATACTCAGTGCCTAACAATTAAAAGGATTTCTTGAGTTGACCTATTATGAGTATAATGGCAAGTTGAACGTAGTAAGGTCGAAATAGAAAAGTTTGCGCCCCCTTTTTTCAATCCTTATAGGACGAATCGGTACAAAGTATTAATTAGGTATGTAATAATTTTGACTTATCTATTGACATAATAAAGTTTCAACTAAGTTAATACGACTAATGGATCATGTGTTATGAAAAAGCCTCCCTTAAAGGGACAGGGGAAGTCAAAATCCAAAAATTCTTTCTAAATATTGCTATCTTCACAACCCAACCAGCATGGAAAATTTCAAAGCTCTAAGTTTAGAGAAAGTGGTTCAAATTTGGCTTGCAAGATTTTGACATAACAAATTTTTCACGAAGTTAAGTAAAAACCTTTAATAAAAAAGGAACATATTTTCTATAAATATTTTTTTCAATGTGATTATGAATTTTAATTACAAAAATAATTTTGAAGTTATTTTTAGATAGTACTTTTCGAGGTGTACTAAAACTATGAATTGGTTTTGTAATATATTTTTGTTTTTTATTCTTAAATAAAGTTATTCTAACCGAATAATATAATTATTATAATATATAATATATTTTACAAATATATTTATGTTATCTCAGCTGGAAAATTAAATGTTTGTGTCAATGGTGATTTCTCCGCCCCTGTCTTTCCGTATATTTGTCCGAAGTTATGTTTAAAGTTGGCAATCGTGCATGCGAGTTAGTAGGTACTGTGCAGTACACGCATGGGTCTAATATTGGTTTTGTAAGGGAGGTACTACAACTACTTAACCGACACAGACAATTCTGACGACGGTAAAAAGAAGCCCTCTCACAAAATTTCATTCGCCTAAGTCTAAGTATGTTTAAAATGGCTTTACATAAAATAAATAAATAAATAGGCGGCGCAACAGGCGGTAGACACCCAAGGCCTAGCTTCTCGCAACCATTCGTTTTGTGTGAGTTTCTATTTTTAGAACGAATCGAAAGGACCTACAATTTTATGCCTGAGTCCGAACGGCTGAATTGAGAAGCTTTTTCAAGACAGTCATACTCTCGGATGTTTGTCAGACGTTCGCGAGAGGTGGCGCAGTAGAAAAAACCTTAAGATGTAATTTGTGTTTTTCCGGGGATCGAACCTGGGGTCCCTCGCACAGTAGTCCAGCACACTAACCACTGCGCTACTGCGCCCACACTTGTTTTTTTTTTTTTTTTTTGTAGTAGTAAACGTTTTTTGAGGCGTTTTTAGGTGATTCATGGAGGTTTATTAATGACTTTTAAAATCGAATTTAATTTAATAATATTTAATAAATTGCACAGAGTTGCACTTGGCAACCGCGCGAGTTACGTTGTCCACAAAAACAACATCAATGTCATTTGATAACATGGCTTATCGGCATGCAACAGTCGAATTTGCGGCACTTCAGCATAGAAAAGAGATGTAACCATCAACAAACCACCAACATAGCTTGTTACAGCGTTGCCGAAGTGGCACAATTGTGCCATTTTGGCACCCTACAGACCGATTGGCACCTTGGCACCTTCAGTTCTCATTTGGCACCTTATGAGCTTGATACATTTTAATACATAATATTAAAAAAAAAAACAATTCTTAAAATGTTTAAAATTGATTGAGAGTGCAAGTCATTTTCTCTTTCATCTGCGAACACTTATTTCATATTTACTGATCTGAATCATTTTTAACAACTCGAAAACGAGGTAAGATGTCAGCGCTTCAGTCAGCGGGTGGCCACCTAAAGGCCCCGACCCATAGAATCCGTCGCATCCGTTGCGGCAACATATTCGACTGACAGGTTGATAGAATACACAGCAGGAAGGTGACCCATAAGCAACGTACGTGCCGGATGCGACGGATAAAGTAGGTTTACTTTCTACTTTTCTATTCGTCGCATCCGTTGACAGTTGGCACAGCGTGAGAGTAAGCACTTTCATTGGTGGAAATATTGAGATAAAGAGAGAAACTGTCAAATTCTGCAGAAAACAACGTATGCTGTCAACGTATGCGACGGATTCTATGGGACTGTTCGTTCCGTCGAATACGTCAATCCGTCGACGCAACGGATGCGACGGATTCTATGGGTCGCGGCCTAACTCTTATAGCCAATTCGCAATGCTGCTCTGCTGCGTGCATGCGTTGACAGATAGAGTAGAACCAATGCTTTCATATTGTGCCAGCCAAAATTCAAGTAGTGAAACATACATATCGTGTGTGTGTGTACGAATTCATACACAAATAATCGTAATAATACTAATGCGAAATTATATGTTTCTTATGTTTTTAAATATCTCTCTGCCGTTGAAGGGCTGGTGGCACCCAGTTGGCACCTTTGGTTACCGTCAATGGCACCTAAGAAAATATTTCTGCGGCAACGCTGGCTTGTTATGTTCGACATCATTTGGTACAAAGAGCAATTAGTTCAGTGATATTGTAGCTGTGAAATAAAGCACATCGTGTGTCATTTTTGTTAAATGTTTTGTTGTTTTATTGTTTTCCGTACGATCGGTTGTGGTCGCTCGTAACTCGCGCCGTTTCTTTGTCCTAAAAAGGAAACTGTCTAAGGAGACTCTATATAAGACGCTCATCATCCCAGTCCTGCTCTATTACGCAAAAGCAGAGACGTTAACAAAGGCAGATGAAGATCTTCTTGTTTGTTTCGAACACAAAATTCTTCGAGTGATTTTTCTGTTTTTCCCGTTTGGGTTGACGGGCTTTGGAGCAGGAGATTTGGCAGTGAACTCCACGAGCTGTACAGCAACGTCGACCCGATCACAAAAGTACGTATGAGTCGAATAAGATGCCTGGGACGCGCAGGCCCGAAGAGTTTTCGAATCCAACGCCTTAGGTGGCGCGCAAAAGTGGAAGTACCTTGGAGTGCGCAATTGAAGGAAGTTAACCAAAGACTGAGCTAACTAGAGAGGCGTAGGGATTGAGCCCAGGTCCACCCCGGACTGTAGCGCCACCTAACTAATAAGAATAGTCCAGTGTAATACGAGTAGGTACCTATGACATTATTTTGGAACTAGCTTTACATACATTTTATTTATTAAATAATAACAATGAAGAAGTTTTAAAAATATTTGTTCATTTTACATAATTACTTCTAAAATCGGACACTTGTATAAAAATAAATAGGTGGCGCAACAGGCGGTAGACACCCTAGGCCTAGCTTCTCGCAACCATTCGTTTGTGTGAGTTTCTATTTTTGGGACGAATGGAAGGGACCTACAATTTTATGCCGAGTCCGAACGGCTGAATTGAGAAGCTTTTTCATGACAAGTTATACTCTCGGATGTTTGTCAGACGTTCGCGAGAGGTGGCGCAGTAGAAAAAACCTTAAGATGTAATTTGTGTTTTTCCGGGGATCGAACCTGGGATCCCTCGCACAGTAGTCCAGCACACTAACCACTGCGCTACTGCGCCCACACTTGTTTTTTTTTTTTTTTTTTGTAGTAGTAAACGTTTATTGAGGCGTTTTTAGGTGATTCATGGAGGTTTATTAATGACTTTTAAAATCGAATTTAATTTAATAATATTTAATAAATTGCACAGAGTTGCACTTGGCAACCGCGCGAGTTACGTTGTCCACAAAAACAACATCAATGTCATTTGATAACATGGCTTATCGGCATGCAACAGTCGAATTTGCGGCACTTCAGCATAGAAAAGAGATGTAACCATCAACAAACCACCAACATAGCTTGTTATGTTCGACATCATTTGGTACAAAGAGCAATTAGTTCAGTGATATTGTAGCTGTGAAATAAAGCACATCGTGTGTCATTTTTGTTAAATGTTTTGTTGTTTTATTGTTTTCCGTACGATCGGTTGTGGTCGCTCGTAACTCGCGCCGTTTCTTTGTCCTAAAAAGGAAACTGTCTAAGGAGACTCTATATAAGACGCTCATCATCCCAGTCCTGCTCTATTACGCAAAAGCAGAGACGTTAACAAAGGCAGATGAAGATCTTCTTGTTTGTTTCGAACACAAAATTCTTCGAGTGATTTTTCTGTTTTTCCCGTTTGGGTTGACGGGCTTTGGAGCAGGAGATTTGGCAGTGAACTCTACGAGCTGTACAGCAACGTCGACCCGATCACAAAAGTACGTATGAGTCGAATAAGATGCCTGGGACGCGCAGGCCCGAAGAGTTTTCGAATCCAACGCCTTAGGTGGCGCGCAAAAGTGGAAGCACCTTGGAGTGCGCAATTGAAGGAAGTTAACCAAAGACTGAGCTAACTAGAGAGGCGTAGGGATTGAGCCCAGGTCCACCCCGGACTGTAGCGCCACCTAACTAATAAGAATAGTCCAGTGTAATACGAGTAGGTACCTATGACATTATTTTGGAACTAGCTTTACATACATTTTATTTATTAAATAATAACAATGAAGAAGTTTTAAAAATATTTGTTCATTTTACATAATTACTTCTAAAATCGGACACTTGTATTACCTTCTGCAAATAAAGGCCCGCTGGCTTTTCGCAAGCGTTCTCTATCGATTTAGAAACCACAGACAAATTTCGTTTCGCCAACCAGCCAGCAGAGTCAAAATTGAATAATTGGTTGTAAAAAATATATTGGTATCAAGTCGTCTGTTCATATAATTATGTAGTGGAGCGGAGTAAAATTGTCCACTTTGTAAACATTGCCCAATTTTGTTCATGAAATTTTTTAATTAGTACATATTTGGTATTTTCAAAGAGCTTAATCTGACAACCAATGAACCCATGTGCCGTTTTAATGTATTCGAAAATACAGGCAAAACTACATTTAGGAATTCAAGGTTATGCCTGCGCATTACAAATGTTGTTCAAATTTAAAATTAATATTATCTATTTAGTAATAATATTGGTTATTCTGGACGAAAGTGGAACATTATTAAGCGACAGGTTCCATGGCTCAGTTCCCAAAAGAATAAAATTTGTTTTAAGTTATTAGTTATATACGTACTTGGAATAATACGATGCGCAGCCTGTTCCAGCTGGGTGTGTTGTTTTGCCAATTGTTCAACCATTTCTTCCAGGCTTTGTCTTTTTTCACGTTCATGGTGTAGCATTTTTGACCACTTTTGGCCCTGAGCTTCAGCTGTTTTTAGGTAATCAGTGCAAGCCTGTAAATGGTAAATTTGTAATATTTGGATTAAAAATATTATTTAAAAACAATTCAACGTATAGTAAATTATTTACGGGAAAAATTATTTTCGATATATACGAAATGCATACATCTTCAGCTCATTATGTAATACCTTATTCATAAGAACTATCTGCATTATTGCGGATTTGTGTACAGAACTTTTCCACCACTGCATGTGATTCTATGTATGTCTTCAAGAATTATTTGCATGACATTTTAACAGGTCTTTGGCGCTCAAAAAATGTACGCAAACATTGTATAATAACAGTCCTGTTATGGTCCTAGTTATCGACAAAGACTAGAATGGATGAACAAGAACATGTACGGCTTGCGCAGATGATGTAGTAATAATAGTTTAAGGGAAATTCTTACACACAGAAATTATGGAAGTCGCTGGATACCCTTAACAAATGGCCAAAGGAAAATGGACTTAACAGCAACCCATCTAAAATGGAAATTGTTCTCTTCACTCCGAAGTACAAGATACCACAAAGCAGGCTGCACGGAGTCTGTGCTTTCACAGCCAGTACATACATTAGCATAATTGTAGATAGGAAATTAAATTGGAATTTAAATACACAGGAAACAATAATAAAAGCAAGCAACGCAATGTACTTATCATATGTAAATGAACAGAAGGAAATGCTGGGGTTTGAAACAAATACTGATGCATTGGAGTATAGACTATAGTAAGAATAGACCGTCGACTCCTCCCACATAACGGACTTTGCCTACAAGCTGCCGGTGGGCCCAGGATTTTTCATGTATTGGTGCTGTACAAAATCAAAGGAGCGCCATTAACGCACGCATACTTGAAAAATTCTAGGCCCATGGTATAGCATGTAAAATCATTGCCGCCATTAATTTTGACATTTACACGTATTCACAGACAGGGTAATTTTTTCCGAGCGGAATCGGGTAGGTGCACGGGAAGTCGGCTGTCTATTCTTACTGGTTTGTGGTCATGCCTTTTAAACTCACTCTCTGAAACAGAGTGAATACATTTATTTAGTTGTGTACACACACAACATCTGACAAAACAAATTCACCCTTGCGGATTCGGAAACACAATATTTCGTGCACACAATGAAACTCACTCTTGCGGAATTGCAAACCTTAGAATAATATAATAGCAATCCCGTCTAGACACTGCCTTCTTAGAAAGCTTGCCAAAATATTAGGACTTTCAGACACAGATCTGTGTAGATTCAGTAATGAAATAGGCGTCGAGGAAGACATCACAAAAATGCTGTGCGAATGTCATTCATGGTGTCATGGCGGAACTTACATCCGGTACGCGGAACAAAGTTTTGAGAAACTACTTCTTTAACAACATAGAAGAGATAGGTCTTATCGACCAAGCGAATATATTTAAATTCTGTAGGGAAATCCCTTAGGTTTTCCGTTTAAATTATGGCTCCTCTCATAACCCTGGGTCTGGGTTCACACTACGCCAGATTCTAGAGAAAAAGGAAGAAGTGACACCAATTATAGAAAGGAGTTATAAAGAGACAATTAGCACTAGGATGTGCCATTTTGTTACCACGGCTCGTGTGACCTACTTTGTGGTGATTATTACGGATGTGGTACGGTCGGTGCCTATAACCAACCTGTAGAATTGAGAAAGCGGATAAGATCCTGTATCCCTTTACCCGAGATGTCGCTAAGGTCGTCAAAGAATGGTTGGTTCAGTGTGCTCAGCCTGGCCCTTGCTAGAGCTGGACATTTGCAAAGGAAGTGAGGGAGAGTTTCTTTCTCGTTTGTATTTCCGCAACTGCGGCAATGAGGGTTGTATGGGACACCTAGTTTGGCCGCACGGTCCCCAATTGGCCAATGCCCCGTGGTTATTGCGGTGATTCTGGCGATATCTGGGCGGGTTCTGTTTAGTAGGTTTTTGTTCTGTTTTGATAGTAGGTAGGCCATATCTACCTTGATATGACGCAGTTTGTCAACCCCGACCACCGGACATTGGCTTTCTGCAGAAAATATCAATGTATTTGTCCCTTAACCGCTCCTAGCGGAATGTGGACCTTCGTTGAGAGCGAGGCGTGTAGTGCTTTTCCTGGCCAGCTCATCCGCAGGCTGGACGCACTACGACTGTGTACATCCACAAGGTCATCTTTGGTTGAAGTCCCCAAAGGTTCCAAAGGTTTTGCTGCAGGCATAGAAAGCGACCGACGCCTTCCTTACTCTGTGTTCAATATTGTGTTTCCAGTTAAGTTTTGGATCGAGCGTGATACCTAGTTACTTAGCGCTGGACGACAGTGTGAGTGTTCACCATTTAGACGGGGTAGGGTAAAATCGGGTATTTTGGTTTTGGTAGTGAACAGCATCAGTTCCGTTTTGCTCGGGTTGACACCAAGGCCGTAACTTGCAGCCAAGTTGCTAACCTTGGGCAAATTATGGGCAAATTTGGTTATGTGGCTGCTGCCTAGTGTTGCCTGAATAGTTATTGTCCTGAGCATAGAGACTATCCATTGACTAATGAATTCCTCTATGCCCAGCTCAATCAGAGATTCAAGAATAGCTTCAGTGTGCGTTATTGAAAGCTCCCTTTATGTCTAAGAAGGAGGCTAGTGTCTATTCTTTATACTGTAGGGATATTTCGATTGTCCGCACTACCTCGTGGAGAGCCGATTCCGTGGAGAGCCGATTCCGTGGATCTGCCCTTTAGGTAGGCGTGCTGTGATTTGGATAGCAAAGATTCTTCTAGAAAACTTCACATGTGGATGTCTAGGATGCGCTCTAGGGTTTTAAGTACAAAGGAGGTTAAACAAATTGGTCTGAAATCCTTCGCGGTTTCATGCCCACGTTTGCCTTCCTTCGGTATATAGACCACTCTAGCGCGTCTCCAAAAGTATTGAAGTGGTTTAGTATTAAACAGCTTCTGAATATTGACGCCAGCCAAGGTAGTGTTAAGTCTTACGTTTTCTGTAGCATGACAGGTAGTATGCCGTCAGGGCCCGGAGACTTAAACGGGGAAAAGTTGTTAATAGCCCAGGAAATCTTTTCCTCGGAAATTATTGAAGTGATTATTTAAGGTAGATAAGTGATTTGTTTACGGTTGATTTTCAATTTAAACATTTATCAGTATTTACTTACATTAATCATGGCGTTCGAAGTAATGCGAAACAATGTAGCACGTTCATTGACGATCTTACTTCGATTTGCGAAATCATCACCACTCTCCAAATCAGCCAGGGCACGTTGCAATGCTAGACCATGCTTTGTAATTAAATCTGAGCAAGTGCGAAGATTCTCTAGTCTGAAATAAAATTTTAAATTGTTAAGTTTATGCACACTTTACTTTTATGGAAAATATATTTAGGCAAAAAAAAACACAAATTGATTATTTCCAAGCTCAAAATCCTCAAAAAATGTCTTTGTCGCAAGCATTTAAGGAAGCTTTGCCTATATCTAACCTCGCACCTACTCCAAAACCGTCAGTGACCCCAAGCAGGGTCATATTTTACTGTTTGTGGATTGTGGATATGTATACTCGAAATATAGGGAATCCGCGTTTAGCGGCCGTTTGCAGTTACGACGCATAGAGATTTAAGTTCCACGACTGCACAACACATACTTGGTTTTACCCTCGTTTACTACTAATCTCATTTTTGCGGTACTGTCCCAATATTTGCAAACGCGCCAATGACAGCGGGGATACAGTTCGTATCAGGATTCAGGAACAGCGAGGATAAGGTTGAGTTTGTTAATCAATTTATGTGTGTTTCGATTAAGACCACGGAGCTTCTTCTTTATAACCTTCAACTTAAATATTTTAATGGTCACAATAGATAATTTTTTATGAAAATGTTCGCCATTGTGAATTCGTAAAAGTCAGCCTGAAGCTGAACAAATTATATTATAAAAAATATTTAGTGATTTGAAAAGCGCTGTAAGTTTTGTGCTAAAACTTTAAACTTTTCTGTCTTAAAGTAAGTACAAGCTTGATGTGTACACTGTACACAGATTAGATTAGATTAAATTATATGGTAGAAGATTTAAATTTTCAAATAAATAAAGTGTATCATATTATGTATGTATGTATCTACTTCGTTACAAAAGAAACATTAAGTCTACAGAAAAAGTGTGGCTTATACATAGCGAAAATTGGGCTCTGGGTAAACAACACACCACGACACTTACCTTTCTGACAATTCCTTTACAGCTACGTTTATCTCTTGACTCGGTGCAACGAGTAAGATCGTTTCATCTTCGTCCTCATCACTTTCCATAGCGCGTCTTTAATTAAAAGATATTCAAAAAAATAAGTAGAATAGGTAATAATAAATTGATGCAAAAAAAAACCTACATGGCCTTTGCTTTAGCTAATTCCAACGCTGTCACCCAACTCTGACGCTCAACTTCATTGGCCGCCTTTATATGAAACGTCTGCGTCCCACCATTTGAGATGACAAATGTACATGAATCTACGGTATGTATCAAGGCTCCGTGCAATGAAATTGTACCGCGGCAAGTGTGAGACATCTCCGCCTGGTTTCTAGAATTGGATTTTCTTTTGCGATGATTGCGAAAACAAACGAAACATCATGAACAAAAAAAAAATATAGCATTCGAGTTTATACCTGTAGTATGAGAGAACTCCATTGGATAAAACGAACCACCGTCTTTGGTAACCCTTCAAGTAGTTCGTCCATTTGTGCAGCCAACCCTTCATCTCTGGGTCAGCTTTCTCAGGCACTAATTTTCCTGCTATCTCTGTCATGATTGTGTTATCTCTACTAAAACTCCTTATATACTTATTAATTTCGGTTTATAGAATATTTTGTAAGCGATGAGAGAAACTAATATTATGTATCTTATTATGCCACAAGCGGTCTTTGCTGGTATAATAAATTAATTATCGTAGTCGATTTATTTTTTGTGTTCAGAGGTTTTGTTCGAACCAATGTTGTTGCACACCATATAGGTACATATAGAACAATTTCATTTGCATTTACTTATCGCCACGTATTGCTTAGTTGTTTCTGTCTGCAAATGAATGAACACAATATGCACTTTTCTAAAAAGGCTTTTGTTTTTGCCTTGGATTTCGCGACCGCGTACGAAAAATTGGCGACAATCAAGAAAATATATTTCACTGTTGGAGCAGTTGGAAACTTCAATATCGCTTTAATTACGTTCAACTAGGTATCTAATTTGATAAGACCGTTCAAAGTTACACAATGTACAACAACTTATTCTTATTTATTCAAACAAACTAACACACGATACACCAAATGTTGAAGACAATAAGAAATAAAAGAAAATCCTTATGCACTTCGCACTTGTTCGTTTAGTATGTAGAAGGCACGAACGATGAAAACATGACACATATGACATGAAAGCTAAAAACACGGCTGCCAATTTGCCAAATGCTTGCCAACTGAGCACATTTTTTTAAATGGCCTACCGTCGTCTGTTCACAATTACAATTTTTTTTAAATATTTGATAAAATTAAAAAAAAAACATTTTTCGGAGTCAAAATGATTTTTTTTTTTTTGAGTCTTTGTCAATTTGAACTTGGCAATATAATCAAACAAAAATTTTGTTTGTTTTATCAGATTGCTTTTCGTTTTCGATTGGCAACGAACATTTTTTGCTATAGGCGTGTTCATACTAGTATTAAGGCATATCGCGTCCCCATCCCCACACAGGTCCTTAGTTAACTAGATTTGGAAGATTGATTTTTGACTACAAAATTATATATACAAAATACAATCAGCAAACAGTGCATCTGGAGCAGGTGTTGTGTGAGACATTTTTCAGTTGAAGAAGACAACAATTCAACCAAAAAATTTAGTCGAGGAACTCGTGCCTCAAAACTCTGTTAACATTTCGATTTTTCAAAGTGTCTCAGCAATCCGAAATACTCATTTTGCGGTATTTTAAGATCCAAAAACATTGAGGCAACCTGGGACCTATAACACAACGGGGCGTATCGACAACTCTTAAGGTGCTCGTACACGGTATGTAGCACGCCACATATATATGAGGCTCTGACGTAATTTTGACGTCAGCGAATGGTCCCAATGGGTACATGCCGTGTACAAGCTCTCTTTGTGCACTCTCTGTTGACGTCAGAGAATCATATAAATGTGGCGTGCTACATACCGTGTATAGCACCTTTACAAGTGACTTTTGATTTTGTCCACACGTGATCAAAAGATCATTACGCTTGTAACTTTTTGTTACAGAAATGTGTAGCAGTTTGTAGGATCACTTGTTCTGCAAGTACTTGTTGTGGTGTGTTTGTGTTATAGAACTCCCAATTAGCCAATGGGCCTTAGTGCACGAAATGAATTCTTTCAAGGGGAAAACCGGTTTTGCTCTTTAGTTCAATCTTAAACGGAATGAATTATTTTGGATGAACAAAATGTATAGTAGGTACATGAACCTCTTTTCAGTGTCTATTTCAGACAGTTTTACTCCGTTTCATACCGCACATTCCTCTTTTCCTCTTCTAAAAAAAATGTTTTCATCTGGGGCAATTGATGTAGGTACTTAAAATTATGTAGGACCGCGACTGACTTTGCATTGGCATGATTAATAAGCTATATATATTTACTGTTGTGCTATGTACTATGTGTCTACCTATTGAATGCGCGCCGCGTCCGTTGCGTCGAAGGTCCCATAGAATCCGTCGCCGCAGTCCGTACTTCGAAAATATGCACAAAATTATTTTGATTTTACTGTTAACTTTAGCATTTCACAGTTTCTTTCATTATCTAAATATTTCAACCAATGATATTGCTTCCTTCCAGTCATTTTAATGCCAATTTCGATTCGCAATCTCAGATTTCTGTTTCAGATGTCAGATTTCGGGTGTCCAATCGAACAAAAAAAGTAATCTGAGCTGTTCTTTGTTGGTGTTGGTGGTGTAGCTGCCACAATTTGTTTACCTTTTCTTTGCTGTGAAGATTTTTTTTTCGTTGAGTGGTTGCCTAATGTCAAATCATTTGTAGGTGTATTGGTAAATCTCGAGCGAATCTGAGAAAAAATCTAGATTCGCAAAAGTGCTCTCGAATCTGAAAAAGATTGCTTTTTTTGTACGAATCAAACGAAAAAAGTGATCTCGGGCAAGAAAAAGTTTTTTTTTTTTTTTGGCGAATCGAAATCAATAACATATGACTGAAGAAATGTTCATTCACAAAGAATAGGCTCGTTCGTGTACCTTCACCATAGAAAAATGAAAAATGACAAATATCAAAAATCGAGAGAGAAATCTCTCAATTTCAAGAGATATGTACCTGACCGTCATTAAAAATTAAATTAAAAAACAAAAATTAGACACCCTAGGCCTAGCTTCATACAAGTCACAACCATTCGTTTGTGTGAGTTTTATTTTTGGGAAAGGGGGACCTACAGTTTTTTGCCGAGTCCGAACGGCTGAATTGAGAAGCTTTTTCAGGACAGTTAACATTTATACTCTCGGATGTTTGTCAGACGTTCGCGAGAGGTGGCGCATTCAAAAAAACCTGAAGATGTAATTCGTGTTTTTCCGGGGATCGAACCTGGGCCCCCTCGCACAGTAGTCCAGCACACTAACCAGTACAAAGTTGGAATTGCATTTTTTTATAAGATAAACACCTATTAAACTTACCATTTTGAATGCACTGATATGTTCTAGGAGAGCACTCAATTACAATTTCTTCCTCCAACATCAGGCCTGTTTTTTGCACATCTATTTCAGTGAAGTAAAGTAAAGTAAGGTAGAATCTTCAGCACGCAATTACAACAACTACAGTGAGCGTCAAAAGTGAGTGAACACCGATGTTCTCTTAAGTTTGTTTTAATGTGTTGAAAGATGTCTGCGTGTTAAAGATTCTACTTTACTTATTACTTCCTGAGATAGATGTGCAATAAAACAGGCCTATCGTTAAAGACGAAAATAAATAGAGTTTTATTTGTCAAACTTTTGAGCTGTCACTTAGTTGTCAGTTTTCATTTTTCATTAAGTCGAAATTCGACGAGTAGAAAATTACGAAAATATAAAAAGAAAATTTGGAAGAAAACTCAGATTTTTGTTGTGCTAATGCACAAATCAATAATTATGTATAAGATACGGTATTTGGCAATGCAATAATAATCATTATCATTGATTTGAGTCAATGAACAATCAAGAGTTAATTTGCTCTTGAATTGCATTTAATTATGTAATGTTTTTTGCATTAAACCAACATTAGCCCTTATTCAGATTTAATTTATTGTTTTGAATAAGGCTTTTAGTGTAGAATCTTAAAAGTGTCAAGTAGGACGCAGTTGTTGTAATTGTGTGCAGAAGATTCTACTTTACATAGCTTTACTGAAAAAAGGAAAAACGTTTAATCAGGCTTAATGTACTACTGGACGTGCCCATTTGCACATTCCGTTTGTCTCTGCTGTTGTAATCTGTATCTAGCTTTAATACCGACCTATTCGATCGATTCATTCCACTTCCATTCCATTCTCAATGAAAAGAGTAATCGGTACGGGTATCGGTCACTCACTCACAGCCAGAGCCGATTAATCGAATTCAGTCATCGTAGCAAGGCTTCTCCTATGTTCTAACTCTACTTTCGTTAGTGCATTCCCGAGCGAAGAAAAATAATTATATGTATTTAGTACCTAAAAAAGAATTACGGAGTGTATATATAAATCGGTGTTCCTGTGTGTTATGTGTTTTACCAAAGTCTACTCAAGATTGATTCCCAAAAAACATAGAAACAATTAAATAGTATACTGATTGCACACGTCGAAGAACATACAGTGGAATATACATATTTTTTCATTTTCGGTGAGTTGTGATGTGTTGAAGGGTGCAGTGAAAAAAAAAACAAAAAAACTTGTGGACAACGCCCTAGTCTAATAAGAGGGGAACAATTGAGAACAGAGCAACAAAATATAATAGTGTTAAGAAAAGCAATAAAGAAAACTAGCTGAATGTGTGATGACATCATTGTAGGTAGGATACGGATAAATCATAGCAAAAACATTGAAAACGATATTTCTTCCTGTGTATCCTTTGGTTATAGAGAATCTCTCCTTGGAGAGTGGAGAGAATGTATAATTTCTCTAGATTTCATTCGGTTTTGATTTTGAGTCTGTTTCATATTTACGCGAGCAGGAGCGAGACAAACATGGAGTGTGGAACGAAGTGGAAAATGTTCTAAATAAAGTATTATATCATCACTAGCATTCACATGTACACTTTGATATTGACTAGTGACTACAGTTTTTAACCAATTAACCACTTAATTTAATTAAAAAATATACATATACTTGTCAGAATTAGTGTTCAAAAAAAAGGAAATCTTACCCTAGCTAAATATCATTGAGTGCAGTATTATGAGACATTACACATTAAATTGTTCTTAATTAATATTAGGTCATTTTTGCACTCCCCTCCCATTCATCAATGAATGTACTTAGTCAGTGTGTATATATATTTACTGGAAACTTGCATTTGTGTTACAAAGTGGGTATCTATATTCTAACTACATATTTTTTTTATAATTATTGATAGGTGGTTGAGTATCTAATGTAGGTGCTTTTAAAATTGTGTTTATCTATTGTAAATTCAGAAAAACAATCAATCCGTTCACTAGTGGAGTAGTTGCGCAAATTTGTGTAGTAGGTAGGTAAGGTTGGTGTAGGTAGGTAGCTACCATATTATAAGATGGTGTTATTCACCAACAAATCTTAAGGTTCATCATCAATCAACATTTCAGCAGTTTATAAACCTACGAAATGGCGATTTGGCTTGTTCTGTACATATGAGTATCTACATAGTAGTGGTCGGGGCAATATTAAAAAAAAAATATATTTTTTTTAGTCTCGCTGGATCTGTTAAACATCACTTAATTTCTTTCTTTTATTTTAATTTGTTAATAAGTATCTCTACGCATAAGGGAAATATTTATCAACGAATCTCATATTATGATTTTCGATCTCGACTGCGCAGAAAATATACCTACACTTCGAACTTCGGAGTCAGATAAATCAATTCTTGTTTGAAATGGGATTCTTAAATTATTTCAGATTTCGCGTCTCCTTTCGACTATAGAAACCCAACTTTGTCATTTTGACATAGATTTGCGCATTGGGCAGCCGATGACATTAATTTACCTCTTTTTTGTATTCCCTGTTTTAATTTCTTATTGAATTGTTCCGTGGTTTTATAGTACACATTTGAAATTGTTTTGAAATAATTACTCTAGTTCGCCTTCGATGGTGTGTTTCTTAAGCTGTTTTCAAACTCCACTACTTGAACTGAGCAACTAAAAATCCTACTTTTTTTTGTATCTAGGAGTTTCCTACTCTTTTATGTTAACAACTAGTGACGTTTGTTTACAAACTTGTGAAATTCGATTTATCTCATTAAATTCAAGAGAAAAAAAATTATTATAAAGTTACCTACTCTGAGTATTTTGATAACGTGGAGACTTTACCAAGTGACAGTGAATGTATAAGGGAGATATACGGGTGCGATAAAACGGTCAACGAAAAGCGTCGCCTAATTGTTTCATTACTAGTTTCTGGGGTTGGCTCTCTGACGTCAGAATGAGTTAATTAAAGATACAAAGCAACACAAGTTGCAGTCCAGAAGATGCTTATCGTCTACCAACTTTAAATTTTGGTTTCGCTCGTCGATAGGCGGCTCCTAAGTTTCTGCTAAATGTGTTAACGGGAACATGCTAAGCCTATGATTGGTCTGTTTTTTCGCAAAAAGTTTTTAAAAAGAAAATGGACCGGAATTCAAGCTTGAGCGTTCCCGGATTTGGAATCCCATTTAGGTCAAAACCTCGCAGTGAACGAAGAGCGATTAAGCTACTTACGAAAATCAGTCATCGCTCAGCGACTACTTTCACAACCATACAATTTTGACCTAAGAAAGCTTTCCTATTCAGCCGTTCAAATGCGGCATTTAATTATTGTAGGTCCCTTATATTCCTTCAAAAATAAAGCTCCCGCAAATGAGTAGTTGTGAGAAGCTATGTCCAGGGTCCTGAATAGACCTATTAGGCCAATCGTAGCAAGAAGTTTTCAGACAGACTGACTTAAATTATTCCATAGCAAATCCAAGAGAAATACAGGTGACGAATTGTAGCTTTTTTTAAAACTTAACATTTTGAATATATGTACATATGTAAATAAAAAAATAAGTTTGTGATTTCACGCTTACAATTATTGTGTATTACAATTTCATTTTCGAATGAAGAATACAATTATGTATTTATATTTATGTACTAAGTTCATGTTTTGTTAGCAATTCTGTGTGCAATAGGAACGCCGCGCCGCGCCGTAATTGTATCGAAAGTGAACAACAAATAAAGAGAAGTACGAACCGAGAATATAAATGATGTGGACATCGGAACATCCCACAGTATAACGGAATTGCCCGTACTTTTAGATAGCATGATGTCACTCATTGTTTAGATATTTAATTTCTATCCCATTCCAGTGAGCATAATTGTTCTCATAGTATGTATCATGGCATGCTATGTGCTATGAAGAAGAAAATTAATTATTTCACTGAAGTTATTTGATTTGTTTCTATTTATTTAAATAGCAAATATGTACACAATTTTAGTTACCTACATATTGTATTTGTTATGCATAGTTGTATTTGCCCGGCATACAAAATTAAAACAAAATGAATCACAGCTGATGCACAGTAAAAACCGATTTAAATGAATAGATCTTTATTTATATTCTTACCAAATATTCATATAATGTACCTACAAAAACCGAATAAAATTGATTCACAAATTTCAACACATTTCAATAAAATAAAAAACTAGGAGTTTAGTTTATTATGTACTTATTACATAATACCTACCTATAGCTAGGTATGTAAATTAGATTGGTCACGAGATACTAAGTCTAAAAGTTGTTGAGATTGATATAAAGACATATGTATATATACAATACATATCTATGTGCAGGGAAATTCTGTTCTATATTGGGATAAATTAATTGGAAATATGACGTTTACCCCAACAACACACAGGTAGTCTTGCCGAACGTCCCCTACCGGTATCACTGCTAAAATAGACGTCGGTCGTTTCCGTGCGCATTTAATGCACGTATTTAGCTCAACAACAAACGGGACCTAGTCAACTTCGGTTTAATTTGTTTATTGGGAATTGGGATGATGAAAGTCTTAGCATTGCCAGTTGTTAGATTTCCTAATGTTATTAATTATTTCCCAATTAATTTATTAATTTGTTGGGACATTCATTATCTATATTTTTTACTGGAATTGGTTGTTGTATTTGTTTAAATTGTTCGTCGCGTTAAGTAAAATGTTTTAAAATTTACTAACTTTGATATTTTGGTTTGCTTGTATGGTTTTATACTACTGGCTGTCGTAGTTAAACCAGTTCAGCCTGTTATACAAAATAGGTAATTTGTAAACGCAATTTTAGCCTTTGTTTTGGCTTTTTTGTGGGCCTTCTGAATTTGAACAATATTCGTGTTTTATTATGCCCGTGATTCTAATCTGAAACTGAATCAATAGTAACTTTTACTTTTGAAGTGTGACATTATTCTCAGATTAGGATTTCAGATTTCATCAGTCCAATCGAACAAAAAAGTGTACTGAGTCTTGAAGTTGTTGGTATTGCCAAAATTTACCTTTTATTGTTGTGAAGATTTTTTTCGTAGAGTGTTTGCAACTTGCAAGGGTTACATACAGTGAGTGTCAAAAGTGAGTATACACTAATGTTGTTTTTAGTTCTCTTTAGGGTCTTGAAAAGTTCTTAAACACCAAAAATCTGTAAAAAGTTTAATAACGAAATAACAATAAGGGTATTCACTTAAACGCGTAAAAGCCTCATAAACTGCGTAAACTGCAGAAAACTAACTATTAAAATTAAATTAAATTAAATTAATTAATAACGAAATAACAATATTCACTTAAACGCGAAAAAGCCTCATAAACTGCGTAAACTGCAGAAAATTAACACCTCGTAAATCAACCGTCAGATTTTGTATGGAGAATAGTTTACGCAGACCTCATCATTTTCCGTGACGATTTAGGCTCCGAAACCAACCGCGGAAAGTTACGCAAATCACAAATGTTAAATTTTGACAGACAGTCGTATGAATGGTTTGTTTGATTCCAGATTTACTGTCGATTTACGCAATGACATTTCCGAGTGGTGTTAACTTAAAGCACCACAATTTATACATTTACGAGATGCATACATTTATCAGATTAAGTGAATACCCTTAATAACAAAACGTATTTCATTTCGACAAGACAAAATATTTATAGATATGTACATACATTATTTGAAAAAAAAAAAATTGTTTTCTCCAAAGACAAATGAAAACATCATTGGTGTTTACTCACTTTTGACGCTCACTGTACATTTTTAAGTTCAATCTCTAAATATGTAATTATAAATGAAGTCTCATAATAAATATTCGGAATATAATGTTCACCACGTCTTCCACAAAATTGCAAACGCGGTTTTTTTTTCTCTTACAAATAATGAATACTACAACTGGAGAAATTGCTCGTATGAAGAAGACGAACCAGTATTATCCGAAGAGGACGTCGAGGACGATGAAGATGTGGCACATCATGAATATGAAATTAACGTTATCTATTATTTGTACCATATTTATCAAATTTTGGTTTAAATTATTTATTTTAATATGGGTTTTCACTAGCACTAACTTTCTCGGCCATTGACTTTCCGTAAAACGTAAACAAATAAACGCCAAGTGTCAAATCATATGTAATCTGGAATCCAAAAAGGATTGCTTTTCTTTGTACCAATAGAACACGAAAAGTGATCAACTGTACCAACATAAAGAATTTATAATTTTTTTGACATTTGACATTGGCTATTATGCGAGAATAACCTGATATAAAGTGCCATACAAAAATGTCTACAGAGATAAAATTTATCGAGGCAGCTTAGCAAAGCAGTATCCTGTTCCGCACTCTAAATTCTTACTTTTATATAGATGGGAGTGGAATACTTGATAATCGATGTAATGTGGCAATAAAATATGGGTGTGTGTCCAATCTTTATCCTGTACATACAACGAATTTAGCGAGCATTTATCTGTGCTGTGGTTGTGGGGAGAAGTGAGGTCGCTAAAATTTAGCGCGAGCAGGATACCGGGCTTTAAGTCTAGTACACTGCTGTTATGAAAGGAAATTTTCCGGTGGCCTCAAATTGCACAGCGAAACGTCTGCGAAAAGCCAGCGGAAAATAATTTGTAGAGAATTTCATCAGCTGCTACACAAGTGACATGGATATTTCACAACAACTAGGAATTTGCATTTTGTAATTTTATAAAGATGTAAAACGAGCATATTAAAAACGATATCATTACAACAACAATTAATATATTCCTCATCCGCATTTATTATTTCTTCTGATGTGAAAATGGATTTTCTTTGTTTAATTTTCACTGCTGATACTTTGCTAATGGTGGTGGTTCATCTTCCTGATATTGCTGCTCCAATTCTTCATGAGATTACAAAAAAACAACAAAAAAAAAAAATTAAATGTCAAATTTTCGCCAGCAATTAATGTCCCGTCCCGGACAATTTTGTGCGAAAAGAGAGTGTAGAATTGTACCAAGCAATCTACTACAATTACCTAATTTTTGCCATCATTTCGCAGCATCGTACTGCAAAACGTAAAGGAGAGCGAAATTTTTCGTTCATGATTTCGTTCTGTCACTTTTATATAGGATTTTTCGTTTCACAACCGCAGCGGGGGTAGAATACTTGATAATCGATGTACGATGATAATCCGCACGGAGTTATGACGTTTTAAAGCCACATATCTTGGCGCGGAGGGTGGAAATATGTATGTTGTTCTTAGATATGACGTTTTCAAAACGACATAACTCCGCCAGAAAGAAGCGACATAATTCCGATCGAAATGTGTACCGGGCGGAGATATGTCGCTATGCCCAGCAGCGTACTAGGCTTTAGTATTTCCGTAAATCAATTCTTTAACGGGGATTAAAGAACTACGCTCACAAAAGGTTATAAATAAAAAATAAATGAAAAAAATTGTACTAGAAAAACAAACGGCAAGTAAATGAAATCTCTTTGTTACATTGCTTAGGCAACTCCCAAAGATCGTATACGCAAGAAAACGTAAGGTACTCAATGTCAGCAGCTACTTCTCCAAACGGAACTTTCCATGCTTCGATGGTTTGGTCAGATTACGTGCACGTTCTCACCTCAAGAAGATGATCAAGTTCGACATTTGTTCTCTTCCCGTTTGCTGATTGCTACAGATGATTTAGAGCCGTTGGCGGAAGATCGAGAGTCCAGTTACGTGTAATAATGCAGTTGTGGAAAGACAATCCGAATCACACACTTTATTTACGAAAAGTTTCTTACCTTAATTTAAAGAAAGAAATATTTAATAGAAAGATTATTAAGTGAAGTGTGTTTAAGATCGTTGTCCTGCTGAAAAATGTACGAAACTTGCAAATAGTCAAAAGCCTTACTTTACTTTTGGGGGCGCTTACAGTCCGGGATAGACCACGGACTGTACCAACAAGCCCCTCCAGCCAGCTCGGTTCCTAGGCAGCTAGGCCTCCAGTTGCGCACACCAGTTGCGCACACCAAGTTGGTTTCGGTCGCCCTCCAATTGTGCGCGCCACCTAAGGTTTGGTCTTCCTCTACTACGTTGTCCCTCAGGACTCAAAGACTGGATGGTGCGTTGCTGTCCATACGCTGCACATGCCACAGCCATCTCAGCCGTTGTATCTTCAGCTTTTTGACCAGGTCAACGTCGCTGTATAGTTCATAAAGCTCGTCGTTAAATCTTCTCCTCCTCCACACTCCTTCGATACAAACTGGACCGAATATCGTCCGAAGAATCTTTCTCTCAAAACATCCCAGGAGGTTTTCTTCCGATTTCGACAGAGACCATGCTTCTGCACCATACAGCAGGACCGGAATGACATGCTTCCTCGCAAATTTCATTTGATGTTTACTGCCCCTATTATGTAAGACAACTCAACTTAGTTGAGTTGAATTGTCTTCAATTCAACCCAACTTTCACACAACCCAAAATAACTAACAACTTATAGACAACTACTACCATCTTTGTTGTGTTTTGACAGACAACTTTTCTATCAAGGTTGTGTATTACAATACGGACAATACCGAATTTTTAACTAAATAAAACCAAGTGACAACTCAACTTTAGTTGTAGTTGTCTTACATAATAGGGGCATACATTTTTTTTCGACACCTGTGACCGCAGACCTGCTTCTAGTAATATGTTCCTGATGGTTTTTAGTTTAAACCTTAGGAATTAAGCACCTATAAACGTAAGAGAATACATAGTTACTAAACGTCGTCGGTAGTTTTTTAAATAGCATAGCATAGCACCGTATGTACACCATATTATGCACGTATGTGATAAACGAGTGGCTCTTATATCTTTCATCCATCCAGCCGCAGGAAGATTCGTGATTGTAGTTATTTGCAGTGGATATCGATCCGACTTTGTAATGGTCTCTTTTGAACTTTTCAATTACTATAAAAGTTACTTTTATATTATCATAAAACATAGAAAAACAAGCTACAAAATGTTATTACCTTCTTCAAAAGTATAATGTGTTAGTACCCTAGGTAAACAGATTATTCGAAAATTGTTGCATTAAAGCTCACTTGTTCATCACTTGTTTGACATTAGGCAACTATTCTCGTCGCTCTCACGAAAACATTATTCTGTCTTAAATAGAAAGTCAGACGTGTGAACAAATACAGAAAACGCCATGACGTGTTATTTGCTTTGATAAGACTTATACGAATTACTAATTAGGCACATTTAAAATTAATCATACATATCTCACTACCAAAAGTGCTGGATAAGTATACGTTCATATCTAGTAAATCTTGAGCAAAATATTGTACTAGCTCTCGATAAATCTAATCTATGAAAGCTATACAATCTACTTGAAGCACGGACTCTTTCGGTTATCAGAAATAGACAAACACACGGAAACAACACAAGTTCTTATCAAAGAAAGAGAAATCCCAAGAACAAAAAGAAGTAAAAATTTCCCACCAACTTAAAAGATTTTGCAAGAACGTTATAGGTATTCCCATCATCTAAAAAAGGTGATCCCAACGAGCGACCCATAATTATAGGAAAATGTAATTTTTAAACACATTGCTAAAATTATTTACGAGTGTGCTGCTTGTCCATGTTTTTCATTGTATTGGGTGATCTGAGGTCGTACCTGTCAGGCGGATAACATAGTGATTCTAACTGAAATTTATTACATAAAGGTTGGTGTCCCTGTAAATTATAGCCACACAGTAATGTTGCCAGACCAAAATGTGAACCACAATTAACAACACAAAAAATCAATTTGCATTTTTTTCAAATTCGAATAAGTTACTACTCCGACTTTCGAGATGTTTTGTTTCGCTATATAGCATAGAAATATAAATGGAAATATTAGCAGTACAATACGGTTAATTATAATGCATATTTGAACTTAACATTTGAACATAGTTTCCCCAAAAAAATATTCAATGCTAAATGTATGCAGATGGATACAAATCCATATGGTAACACCCCGACACAACAAGCGAAATGTCAAACTCAAATATGAGCAAGTGCAATGGAGAAATCATCGCATTGTGACGTCACATTGTACCGTGTGGCTGCAAGATGGCTGGTGGCAATACGAAATTTGTCATAATTGTTATTGGATTTTATATGTTTGTTGCCACAACTCAATCAATGATCCAGTTTGTTTTATTTTCATGATCTGATCCGGATCAGATCACGCTGATAATAAAAAACGGCTAACATAAACAAGCTCGAGTTATACAGAATCGTTGGAGGGATGTGTTTTCAAAAAAAAATTAGATTTACATGGGAAATAGGCAAAGACCAAACAAAATGGAGGTCATTAGGGAAGGCTTGTGTATAATTATCAAAATACAATCGACTTTAGTAAATTTCAATGGTTCAATAAAAGCACCCTCAATTTTCATATTCGTCCCCTGACTCATGTCCCTGCTGTTCGGCCGTGGAACTGGAACGGCAACATTATGCTAAACAAACCAAATTAAGACTTGACAACATTATAAAATGGGGTATACTATACCGTATACGTATACGTATACGTATGGTATAACCGTATAACCAATAGAGTGGACTTTAATGCTTCCAAAACACAGTGGCTGCCTTCTATCATTAAAGCGAAACCTAAAGCCTCAACCATTATCCATGAATGGGACTTGATCGACGAAACGGTATGTGCGTCAACGACAAACGCCAAAAACGCAGCGAAATATGTAGTTTTCTTAAATCGATGTAAGAATTACTTTACTCTTCTGACTTAGCATGAATCTACAAGGCCTTTATTCGGCCTATGCTTGAGTATAAGTATAACGCTCATATCTGGTCAGGTGCATCAGAAACTTAATTACACCAATTCAGAAGCGCGTAATAAAACTTATACCTGGTTGATATAAAAATATAGCGGAGTTTATTGACCCGCTTGAAACACCGCATAAATGTTTCTTACTTTACTTTACTTTTGATGGCGCTACAAAGCGTGGTGCTCCTGAGCCTTACTTATGCCCCTCCAGCTGGCTCGATCTCTAGCCTGCCGTCTCCAATTACGCACTCCAAGCAGTCGGAGGTCTCCTTCGACCTGGTCGCTCCATCGAAGATGAGGTCTTCCTTGGTGTCTCCTTCCCTCTGGTATGGCGTCGAAGACCTTACGCGCTGGAGCTTCGATGTTCATCCGCTCTACATTGCCCATCTTAACCGCTGGATACGGATTTTTTTTACTAGGCTCATGTCGCTGTACAGCACGTATAGCTCATTGTTGTATCTTCTTCGCCAAACATTGTTTTCTTGGTCGACGCAAACAGGACCATAAATCGTTCGTAGGACTTTTCTCTCGAATACAGCAAGGGAGCCTTCATCCGACTGGGTAAGGGTCCATGCTTCTGCACCATATAGCAGGACCGGGATGATGAGTGTTTTGTATAGCGTTTCCTTGGTTCTTCTCGATAGGGCTTTATTCCTCAATTGCTTACTTACTTACTTAGATGGCGCTACAGTCCGGGGTGGACCTGGGCCTCAACCAACATGCCTCTCCAGTTAGCCCGATCTTTGGCTAACAGCCTCCAGTTGCGCACTCCAAGTTGGTTGAGGTCCCCTTCCACTTGTGCGCGCCACCTAAGGCGAGGTCTTCCTCTACTGCGTTGTCCCTCCGGGTTGGAATCGAAGACTCTTCGGGCCGGGGCGTTGGTGTCCATTCGCTCTACATGTCCTAGCCATCTTAGTCGACTGATACGCACTTTTCTGACCAGGTCTATGTCGCTGTACAGCTCGTAGAGTTCGCTGTTAAACCTTCTCCTCCAAAGCCCGTCAACGCAAACGGGACCGAAAATCACTCGAAGAATTTTGCGTTCGAAACGACCAAGAAGATCTTCATCCGCCTTTGTTAACGTCCATGCTTCTGCGCCATAGAGTAGGACTGGGATGATGAGGGTCTTATATAGAGTCTCCTTAGTGTTTCTTGACAAGGCCTTACTAGTCAGTTGCCTTCTTAGGCCAAAGAAACAGCGGTTGGCAAGTGTAACTCTTCGTTTGATTTCTGCTGTGGTGTCATTATCAGAGTTTATAGCGGAGCCGAGGTAGATAAAGTCCCTAACCACCTCAAAGTTATAGCTGTCTATCGTGACGTTCTGTCCGATTCGCCGATGTTGTGTGTCCCTTCTTGTTGACAGCATGTACTTTGTTTTGCCCTCATTCACCACTAAACCCATTTTTGCCGCTTCTGTGCTAATACTTGCAAACGCACCAGTAACAGCTCGCTGCGTTCTGCCAATTATGTCAATGTCGTCAGCGTATGCAAGTAGTTGCACAGACTTTTGGAAAATTGTGCCCCTGGTGTTGGCTTGCGAGTTTCGCACAATTTTCTCAAGTATGATGTTGAAAAAGTCACATGACAGCGCATCACCTTGTCTAAATCCTTTTTCGACATCAAAGGTCTCGGTGAGATTATTTCCGACCTTTACGGAGCAGCGAGCGTTCTCCATCGTCATTCTGCACAATCTGACAAGTTTGGCAGGGATGCCAAAACTAGACATGGCTCTGTATAGCTCGTCTCTATAAATGCTGTCATATGCGGCTTTAAAATCGATATATAGATGGTGAGTATCGATTTGGACTTCTTGGGTTTTCTCCAGGATCTGCCGTAGTGTGAATATTTGGTCGGTTGTGGACTTACCGGGCCTAAAACCACACTGATAGGGACCAATCAGCTCGTTGACGAATGGTTTCAGGCGCTCACACAGTACAGCAGATATGATCTTATAGGCGATGTTGAGGAGACTGATGCCTCTATAATTGGCGCAGTTTAGAGGGTCTCCTTTCTTGTAGATCGGGCAAACGATGCTGAGGTTCCAATCATCAGGCATACTTTCCTCTGACCAAATTTTAGAAACGAGTTGGTGTATGCTCTCTACCAAGTCACCTCCCACTGCCTTAAAAAGCTCGGCCGGTAAACCGTCCGGTCCTGCAGCTTTGTTGGACTTCAGCTTGGATATAGCTATCCTCACCTCATTTTGGTCAGGTGGACGGAAGTCTTGGCTTTCATCGCCCAGGTTGAATGGTTCATTCTGCCTGACAGCGGAATATGTGTCGTCTTCGCCGTTTAACAGTCTGCAGAAATGTTTTTTCCATGTCCTCAGCACCGACTGTGACTCCACTACAAGGTTTCCTTGTTCGTCTCTACAGGTCTCTGTTCGGGTCTTGTTCCCGTGACACGTTCTTTTTACCTTTTGGTAAAACTTCCGAACATTGTTCCTGGAGTAACACCTCTCTATTTCCTCGATCGCGCGCTTCTCATGCTCTTTCTTTTTCCTCCGGAGAAGCCGGTGTTCTTCCCTCCTTTTTTGCTCGTAGAGCTCACGAGCTGCTCTCGTCCTTCTCTGCAGCGCCGCTTTGTAGGCCAGTTGCTTCGCTGCATGTGCTTGCCGGCACTCTTCATCAAACCAAGGGTTTCGTGGTGGTGGTCGGGTGAAACCGAGCACATCAGTTGCGGCTTTTCTGACGGCTTCTTGGCATCGATGCCACTGGTCTTCAGCACTTGATGAAGGCTGCAAAGGACTTCTCGAGAGGTTGAGGGAGACGCGATCGGCAAAAGTTCTGGCGGTTTGTTGCGTTTGTAGCCGTTCAACGTTGAATCTCCTCACAGTATTTCCTCGTTGTTGTGGTGTCTGGGATATCCGCATACGTACCTTGGCTACAACAAGGTAGTGATCCGAGTCTATGTTGGCCGCTCGGAAGGTTCGAACATCTAGAATACTGGAGGAGTGCCTTGCGTCGATCGCAACATGGTCAATTTGATTGACCGTTTGATGGTCTGGTGACCGCCATGTTCCTTTGTGAATATTGAGGTGAGGAAACCGTGTGCTAGCTATAGTAACATTACGTCCCGCAGCAAAGTCGATTATCCTAAGTCCGTTTCCAGACGTGTTGTCGTGTAGGCTGTACTTCCCGATTGTACTACCAAAGATGTCCTCCTTTCCTATTTTGGCGTTAAAACCACCCAAGATGATTTTAACGTCATACTTAGGACATTGCTCATATGTTTTGTCGAGGAGCTCGTAGAAACATTCTTTGGTAGCATCGTCTTTATCTTCGGTAGGGGCGTGAGCGCATATCAGGCTGATGTTGGCGAATTTAGCCTTGATGCGGATAGTTGTAAGGCGTTCACTAACGTGTCGAAAGCTCAAGACTTCTTGCCTAAGTCTGCCGCTTACAACGAATCCGCATCCAAATAGACGCTGCTTCTGTTCTCTGTAGCAATCACCGTAGTAGATGTCACAGTTTTTTATCCTTCTTTTGCCCGGCCCATCCCACCGCACCTCCTGGATGGCGGTGATATCTGCTTTGTAGCAGCTTAGGGCCTCCGCTAGTTGTTCGGCTGCACGCGGTCTGTTCAGGGTTCGAACATTCCACGTGCAGATCCGAACGTCATTGTCCATATTTCGTTTTGCAGGGTCGTCAACAGTGAATCCGTCCTTATCCGAGGCTCTTGGTTGCTTCGTAACCATATTGTTTTTCCGTGGTTGGGTAGTTAACCCCACGCACAACCCCCAACCTGGAGGGCCAGGCCCTTTCTGTGACCCCTTGGACGAAAGGGGCCGGATATTCCGGAGTCAGTAACCCGCTTCGGGGATTTGAGTGCTGCCGTTGACCCATTAAGGGCTCTTCCGCCACCATCTCTATTTCAACACCCTGACTAGTATTGAAATGAAATCCTTAATGGCCTCAGCTCCAAATACGTCGAAGTAGCCCATTAAGGTATCTGTCATGCCGACTGTTAACGTCACCGTTGATTCAATCGCGTGAATTCATCCGCCGTACGTCCTCTTTCTGAGGAGCTCATGTAAGACTTCTGAGACTCGTTCAGTCAGTCTTTCCGACAGAGCATTATAGTGTTGCTATTTTCTTCGTGTTCAACACTCGCGCTTATAAGTTTAGCAAGCCAAGCCCGGAAGGGCGAGGCCAGTACCCGGTGGTTACCACGCGGAGGTAAAATAAGCACAATTGATGTGTATGAAAAAGTTACAACAGCTGGGCACCGCCAAGTTGATGCCAGTCAGCGCCTACCCGATTCATACACACCCAACCACCAACTCAATTGCTTACTTAGCCCAAAAAACAGCGATTAGCAAGAGTTATTTTACGTTTGATTTCCGCGCTGATGTTGTTTTCCGCATTTACAGCAATGCCTAGGTAGACAAATTCACGGATTACCTCGAAGTTATACCTATCAATTGTCACGTTCTGGCCAAGTCGGTGGTGGGATTGGACTTTTGTTAATGAAAGCATATACTTCGTCTTGTCCTCGTTTATAGTCAGTCCCATTCTGCTTGCTGCTGACTCCATTGTAGTGAAAGCAGCGGTTACTGCTCGCCTTGTTCTTCCTATCACATCAATGTCGTCAGCAAACCCAAGTAATTGTGTTGATTTATTAAAGATACTGCCTGATGTACTGGCCTGGGTGTTGCGTATTACCTTTTCAAGCACAATGTTGAATCAACTGCATGACAGTGCGTCACCTTGTCTTAACCCTCTGGTGGTGTCGAAGGTTTCGGTATAATCCCTACCAATTTTGACGGAGCAGCGAGCATTCTCCAACGTCATCCTGATAAGTCGTATCAGTTTAGCAGGAATTCCAAAGCTGGACATGGCACGATATAGTTCATCCCTATTTACACTGTCGTAGGCTGCTTTAAAATCGATGAACAGGTGGTGGGTATCGATAGTAAATTCTTGGGTTTTCTCCGGGATCTGGCGTAATGTGAAGATTTGGTCGGTCGTAGATTTTCCAGGTCTAAAGCCGCATTGATAAGGACCTATTAGATCGTCAGCAAACGGCTTATGACGTTCACATAATACGCTCGACAGGATCTTATAGGCGATGTTTAAAAGGCTTATGCCTCTATAGTTGGTGCAGCTTAGGCGATCTCCTTTTTTGTGGATCGGGCAGATGGTACCGAGATTCCAATCGTCGGGCATACTTTCCTCCGACCATATTTTGCAAATGAGTTGGTGTATACTCCTGACCAGGTCATCTCCAGTGTGTTTAAAAAGTTCCGCTTGTAGCCCATCGGCTCCAGCTGCTTTGTTCGTTTTTAGTCTGCTGATGGCGACCTTGATGTCATTTTGGTCGGGCGGATGTAACTCTTGGTTGTCATCTAGATCGACTGGTACAGGTCGGTGATTGGCGGGATCTTGGCTGTCATCACCATTCAACAACTGACTAAAATAGTTTCTCCAGATGGCTAACATCGACTGTGTATCCACTACTGTGTTTCCATCCCCATCTTTGCAGGGCCCAGGGCGGCTCGTGAATTCTGAAGTAGATTTTTTCACTCTTCTATAGAAATTTCGCACCTCTTTCCTGCTAAAGCATCTCTGCATCTCCTCGACTTCACGTTGCTGATGATCTTTTTTCTTTCTCCTGAGCAAGCTTTTCTCATCCCTCCTTCTATCAACGTAGAGATTATGGGACGCTCTAGTTCTCTTCCGGAGCCACGACCTGTATGCTTCCGTTTTGACTTTGTTTGCCTGAGCACATTCGGAGTCGAACCAGGGGTTCCTTGTGAGAAACCCAACACTTCAGACGCTGCGTTCCTTACGGCTTGTTGACATAGCTGCCATTGGTCTTCCGGGTTCATATCAACGGTTGTGGGATTTCTCGCAAGCTCAAAGGATACGCGGTCGTGTGCTGCTCACCACCATGTTTTTTCCCGCTACAAAATCGATTAGCCTGAGTCCGTTGCCGGAGGTGGTGTCGTGTAGGCTGTGCCTTCCGATCGTCCTGCCAAAGATGTCCTCTCTCCCAATTTTGGCGTTAAAGTCTCCCAAAAGAATTTTAATGTCATGCTTGGGGCATTGCTCGTATGTTTTGGCAAGGAGCTCGTAGAAGCTTTCCTTGGTGGCGTCGTCTTTCTCTTCTGTAGGGGCATGGGCACTTTTAAGGCTAAGATGGTGAAATTTGGCCTTGATACGTATCGTCGTCACTCTCTCGCTGACATCGCGAAAGCTCAAGACACTTTGCCTAAGTCTCCCTCTGACAGCGAATCCGCACCCAAACAAGCGCAACTTAACATCGAGGTGGCAATTCCCGTAGTAAAAATCACAGTTTTCTGTTTTTCTCAGGCTTGGTCCATCCCATCGCATCTCCTGGAGAGCTGTTACATCAGCTTTGAAACTGGCGAGGGTCTCGGCTAGCTGTTCAGCTTTGCGGGGTCTGTTTAATGTACGCACGTTCCACGTACATACACTTAAATCGTTGTCCGTTTTTCGTTTCACCCACCCATAAATGTTTCTTGCCTTTCCTTTATGTCTTCTTTCACCATCAATGCTCTAATGAAATAGCTAACTGCATTCCGCCCCTTCAACAATTATCTAGCAACACTTGTCACACATCGAATGTGCATCAGTTCACCCTTCTTCGGACGTACTGTAAAATATAGATATTCTTTTATAAGTCAAACAACACGCATGTAGAAGCATTGCGCTTTTCTCCTCTCATTACAGCCCAGAATTGTTTAAAACCAATGCCCCGGTACGTATTCTCTATCCTTCCTATTAACCCTTGCTGGCTATTTGCAAATTCCATAAACTTAATTTTTGGGCCGGCAATCTGTAGTCCATATTCGGAGCTTGCTGGGTTAAGTGAACCTTCATTTTCTTTAGTTCTATTACCTCATTCTCTATAATGACGCCATCATCCGCGTATCTTATGTTGTTATCTTTATTTTATTTATCTTGGTTTCGCAGACATTATCTGATATTGCTTGCGAATACATGTTAAATAATGAGGTCGACAAGTGCAATCTTACCCCACTTCTTACTGTGCACATTTTCACCCCTTCCCATTCAATGACTATTTATGGTATATGCTTATGCCTCTTGGTTCCAACAAGGATTTCAATATTTAAGTATTAGATTCTTTAATTTATTATGTTCAGAAATATCTTTAGTGTGTGACTCATATCTGATATAGCTGATATAGCTGATCGACGTATACTCGGGGTCGCTTTGTATAACAAAACCAAAAGTGAGTATAACCGTTTTGCATGTAAAAGTAAAAATGAGCTAGCTATAGATTCTCAAAAAATACGCCTTATATGTTTGTATTTGCGTTGTAGGGTACGACAGTACATATCTGTATAAAATGTTTCTCATATAAGCTTTTTTATGTTATAGATACTCGTTTCGAGCTCCTCTTGTGTTGTTCTTAATTAATTTTTTTATCTATTTGTTATGTTAATGGCCCCTCTATAATTAACATACAGCATTACCACTACAGCGACATCTTCCGGTGGAAGTCGGAACTTCTGTCTAAATCCTGAAAATGTATTATACAAACCAAAGTCATTTTTATGTTGTTATATTGTTATTAGTTCATGTAAAAAACCTAATTCTGAGCAAATCACAAAAATAAAAAAATAAATATTGGATTTTAGCATAATAACCACTGCGTCCCACCCGCAAACGTCTGACAAACATCCGAGTTTGAAAGCTTCTCGATTCAGCCGTTTGGATTCGGTATAAAATTGTAAGTCCCTTCCTTTCATCAGAAAAAAAAACCCAATCAAAGAAATGATTGTAAGAATCAGGCAGGGCCCTAATTACATATTTTTATTTGTTTACTTAAGTTTTACTTTTCTTTTTTATTAAATAAAGAGTGCACAATACTGGCACGGATTCCGACAATTTTTTTTTTTAATTTTTTTTTTTATTTTTAATTTACCTTTTAACGTTTTGTTTTTCTTTTTGCAGTTAGTTAATAAGAGCGACATCTAAGAAATAAAGCCAATAAAAAAAGGAGAAATAATTCAAGACATAAATATTTCGTGAATTTAAAGCGCTAGAAATGACTACGGACATATCAATTGTTCGTTGGGATCCTAGCCAGGGGCCTGGCTCCGAGTATATTGACGAATACGAATACGATGGAGGAAATTCCAGTTCACGCCTGTTTGAACGTTCACGCATCAAAGCCCTTGCTGTTGAACGTGAAACAGTTCAGAAGAAAACTTTCACCAAATGGGTAAACTCGCATTTGTGTCGAGTAAATTGTCGAATAGCCGATCTCTATGTAGACATGAGAGATGGTAAAAGCCTAATTAAGCTGCTGGAGGTGCTATCTGGTGAGAGGCTACCGAAACCTACAAAGGGTAAAATGCGAATTCACTGCTTGGAAAATGTGGATAAAGCGTTGCAATTTTTGAGAGATCAACGAGTCCATCTGGAGAATATAGGATCGCATGATATTGTAGATGGTAATGCATCGCTGAATTTGGGATTGATTTGGACAATCATATTAAGATTCCAGGTAATTATTATATTTTTTATAAACTTCCCAGCCCAACAAAAAGGCGACATTTCTTCGACAATTTCGGTGAACTAGGTAATATAAGGATCAGCCGCCTCTAGCGATATATTTTAAGCTACTATTTGTTCAACGAGTAGTTTTAAGATCATTGGATTCCTAGGTATCACAATATGATTACTCTGGCCGAAGCTTGGTTGCACTCGCTGTGACCTGCCACCCAAACCTAACCTGACCCACATTTTTGCATTAAATTGTTTATACATTCAGATCTCTTGCATATTTTTCAGAGTTTTGCTTTATTTTTATGCAATGACTAAACTAAATATTTTATGCACTCTGTCATTATTTTGCACATTGGCTTAATGAATTTAGCCTGCGAATACAATCAGAAGCATCTTCAGGTGAAATAACTTTAAACTGAACCTTAAAATCCGATCCAGTTAAAAACCAGTGAGACGCTAATATAATTCATCCCTGAATGCATCTAAAAAACTTTCTAGAAACAAAAACTTTGTTAACCCGTTCCTCTTGACCATTACATCTTGTGGGGTTCAATAAAGACGTCCACATTATCATTGTAGTTAGCACAGAAACGCGTGACATTGCTGCCTTAGCAGTTAACAAACATTTTAGCAAGCTGTATATACAAATATAAGAAAGCATTGTCGATCGACGAGCATTATAATTTAAGACCATTATTTATTTCGGTAAGAGCCCTTCTTTTCAACGAAACTAATTTATTTTTTTTATATGCAATTTTAGATTCAAGATATCACAATCGAAGAGGTCGACAACAAGGAAACAAAATCGGCTAAAGATGCTTTATTGCTGTGGTGTCAAATGAAAACTGCCGGATATCACAATGTGAATGTGCGTAACTTCACAACATCCTGGCGCGATGGTCTTGCGTTTAACGCAATTATTCACAAACATCGTCCAGATCTGATTCAGTTCGAGAAACTGTCAAAATCAAACCCAATCCACAATCTGAACAACGCGTTCAATGTGGCCGAAGATAAGCTGGGTTTGGCCAAGTTGCTCGACGCTGAAGATGTGTTTGTCGAACATCCCGACGAAAAGTCAATCATCACCTACGTGGTCACATACTACCATTACTTCAGCAAGCTGAAGCAGGAAACAGTGCAAGGCAAACGTATTGGTAAGGTCGTCGGCATTGCCATGGAAAACGATAAGATGATCAATGACTACGAGCGTTTCACCAGTGATCTTTTGAAGTGGATCGAGACAACTATCGTATCCTTGGGTGATCGTGAGTTTGAAAACTCTCTTGCAGGAGTTCAGGGCCAGTTGTCGCAGTTCTCCAATTACCGTACTGTAGAAAAACCACCTAAATTTGTAGAGAAAGGCAACTTGGAAGTGCTGTTGTTCACACTCCAGTCGAAGATGAGGGCCAATAACCAGAAACCGTACACTCCCAAGGAGGGTAAAATGATATCCGATATTAACAAGGCATGGGAGCGACTGGAAAAGGCTGAACATGAGCGTGAATTAGCTCTACGTGAGGAGCTTATTCGGCAGGAAAAATTAGAGCAGCTTGCAGCACGTTTCGATCGCAAAGCATCTATGCGTGAGACTTGGCTCTCAGAGAACCAAAGGCTAGTAAGTCAGGATAATTTCGGCTTTGATTTGGCAGCAGTAGAAGCGGCAGCTAAAAAGCACGAAGCTATTGAAACAGATATTTTTGCTTACGAGGAGCGTGTTCAAGCAGTTGTGGCTGTTTGTGATGAGCTCGAGGCAGAGAGGTTCCATGATATTAAACGTATACTGCTGAGAAAAGAAAATGTCATGCGTCTGTGGAATTATTTGCTCGAGCTGTTGCGTGCTCGTCGTATGCGATTGGAGATCTCTTTGCAGCTACAGCAGAATTTCCAGGAGATGCTCTATATTTTGGATAACATGGAGGAGATTAAGCAGCTATTGCTAACAGATGACTATGGCAAGCATTTAATGGGTGTGGAGGATCTTTTGCAGAAGCATGCTTTGGTGGAAGCTGACATCAATGTTCTTGGCGAACGTGTCAAAGTAGTAGTACAGAATTCGCAGAAATTCCTTAGCGATGATCCAGATTCGTACAAACCATGTGACCCAGAGATTATTGTTAGCCGTGTTCAGCAGTTGGAAGATGCTTACGCCGAATTAGTGCGTCTGGCAGTAGACAGGCGCAGTCGCTTGGAAGAGAGCCGCAAATTGTGGCAGTTTTACTGGGACACAGCCGATGAAGAGAACTGGATCAAAGAAAAAGAACAAATTGTTAGTACTGACGAAGTGGGCCATGACTTGACCACAGTCAATTTACTTCTAAGCAAGCATAAGGCATTAGAGTCAGAAATCACATCTCATGACAATCAGCTTCAAAATGTTGCCAAAGTTGGAGCAGAGCTGATAACCGAAGGTCACTTTGGCGCTGATCGTATAAAGGATCGTTTGAAGGAGATCCTTTCAAAGTGGGATCATCTTTTGGATCTCACCAAATACAGACGCCAGAGATTGGAAGACGCCGTCGAGTACTTCCAGCTGTTCGCCGACGCAGACGATATTGATAATTGCATGCTAGATACACTGAGACTAGTGTCAAGCGAAGACGTTGGCCGAGATGAAGCCAATGTTCAATCTCTGCTTAAGAAACACAAAGTCGTTGCTGATGAACTAGCAAGCTATGAGGAAGCTATCGACGCTTTACACAAGAATGCCGATAAGCTAACGTTGAATTCACCA
Organism: Cheilosia scutellata; assembly: GCA_955612985.1. Classification (NCBI taxonomy): domain Eukaryota; kingdom Metazoa; phylum Arthropoda; class Insecta; order Diptera; family Syrphidae; genus Cheilosia; species Cheilosia scutellata. Next base: position 53,425,141 of record OY015313.1, on the reverse strand, counting down.
GAAAAGGAGAAAGTAGATGAGCGCACCAAAGCTATTGATTCGAGATTTGCCGAGTTGTCTGAATTGGCTAAGTTAAGAAAGCAGCGTCTATTGGATGCCCTCAGTTTGTACAAACTCATGTCGGAGGCCGATGGAGTAGAGCAATGGATTAACGAAAAGACCAAGATGTTGGACACCATGACACCTGGCAAGGACATTGAAGATGTTGAAATCATGAAGCATCGCTATGATGGATTTGACAAAGAAATGAATGCTAATGCTTCAAGAGTTGCTGTTGTGAATCAATTAGCAAGACAGCTTTTGCATGTCGAGCATCCCAATTCAAATGAGATTCTTGCTCGTCAAAATAATTTGAACCAGGAATGGTCGAGCTTGAGGGAAAAAGCAGAGGCGAAGAGGGATGATCTCAAGTCTGCACATGGAGTACAAACGTTCTACATTGAGTGCCGTGAAACTATCTCATGGATTGAAGACAAGAAGAGAATCCTAACTGAAACAGATTCATTGGAAATGGATTTGACCGGTGTTATGACATTGCAGCGTCGTCTAAGTGGAATGGAACGTGATTTGGCTGCCATTCAAGCTAAATTGTCAAGTTTGAGCAAGGAAGCAGATGACATTGAAGCCGAACATCCAGAAGAGGCGAAGATAATTCGCGAACGAATTGTTCAGATCCAACTTATATGGGAGCAACTTACACAGATGCTTAAGGATCGTGACTCCAAATTGGAGGAAGCCGGTGACTTGCATCGTTTCTTACGCGACTTGGATCACTTCCAGACTTGGTTGACAAAAACGCAAACAGACGTTGCTTCCGAAGATACTCCTGCTTCACTCCCAGAGGCTGAGAAGCTGCTTAATCAGCACCAATCGATTCGTGAGGAGATCGATAATTATACTGAAGATTATAAGAATATGATGGAATACGGAGAAAGATTGACTTCTGAGCCAGGAACCACAGAGGACCCACAATACATGTTCCTTAGGGAACGTTTGAATGCATTAAAAGAAGGATGGGAAGAACTCCACCAAATGTGGGAGAATCGTCAGGTATTGCTTTCGCAGAGCTTGGATCAACAATTGTTCAATAGGGATGCTCGTCAAACGGAAGTTTTACTTAGTCAGCAGGAGCATTTCCTCAGCAAGGATGACACTCCAGTAAACTTGGAACAGGCTGAGAATCAGCTGAAACGCCACGAGGCATTCTTGACCACCATGGATGCTAACGACGACAAGATAAACACTCTTATTCAAGTGTCCGATACTCTAGTAGAAAAGCAGCACTTCGATTCGGATAAGATCCACAAAAGAGCTGAAGTTATTGGAGAACGGCGCGATGGTAATCGGGTAAGGGCAATCGACCAACATGAAAAACTCCGCAATCAAGTTAAACTTCATGAGTTCCTTCAAGATCTGGAGGAACTTACTGAATGGGTGCAAGAGAAGTACGTTACCTCTCAAGATGAGACGTACCGCAGTGCTAAGACAATTCATTCCAAATGGACTCGTCATCAAGCGTTCGAGGCTGAAATTGCAGCAAACAAAGAGCGACTCTTTGAAGCCGAGAAAGCTGCACAAGATTTAATGGAGGAAAAGCCAGAGTTCAAAGAGGTCATCGAGCCAAAATTAAAAGAGCTTTCTAAGCAGTTTGAAGATTTGGAGACCCACACAAAGGAGAAAGGAGCCATGCTCTTCGACGCCAACCGGGAAGTACTTGTACAGCAGACATGCGATGATATCGATTCTTATATTACTGACCTAGAAAAGCAGATTGTAAATGCAGACACAGGAAACGATTTGACTTCTGTGAACATTCTGATGCAAAAACAACAAGTCATCCAGACACAGATGGCTGTAAAGGCCCGCCAGGTTGAAGAGATCGATAAGCAAACTGAATACCTTCAGAAAACCATTCCAGATGAGAAAATTGAACCAATTATTACTAAAAAAACTGCTGTATTGGAACGATTCGAGCGCATTAAGGCTCCATTAGTCGAACGCCAAATTCAGTTGGAAAAGAAGAAGGAAGCTTTCCAGTTCTGTCGTGACGTCGAAGATGAAAAATTGTGGATCGACGAAAAGCTGCCGGTTGCAAATTCGACAGACTATGGCAACTCACTCTTTAATGTGCACGTACTGAAGAAGAAGAACCAATCTCTTGGTACCGAAATTGATAATCATGAACCGAGGATTATGGGCATTTGCACCAATGGTAGAAAACTTATTGACGAGGGCCACGAAGACGCGGATAAATTCGAAAATCTAATCAAAGAGCTTACCCAAAAATGGCAGGAACTCAAAGACTCCATTGATAACCGCCGCAAGCAGTTAGATCAGTCGGAGAAAGTACAGCAGTACTTCTTTGATGCGCAGGAGGCTGAATCTTGGATGAGTGAACAGGAATTGTACATGATGGTCGAGGATCGCGGCAAAGATGAGATCAGCGCGCAGAACTTTATGAAAAAACACGAGAATCTTGAACAATCTGTTGAGGATTACGCCAACACTATTCGTCAGTTGGGAGAGGTTGCCCGCCAGTTGACCGCCGAAGATATTCCATTCGGTGATAGCGTAGCTGTGAAGCAGTCACAGTTAGACAAGCTCTACGCTGGATTAAAAGATCTCGCTGGTGAAAGACGCGCACGATTGAATGAAGCACTCCAGTTGTTCATGTTGAACAGGGAAGTCGATGATTTGGAGCAATGGATTACAGATCGCGAAGTTGTTGCAGGATCTTCAGAACTGGGACAGGATTATGACCATGTTACCCTCCTGTCTGAACGCTTCAAAGAATTTGCCCGAGACACTGAATCCGTGGGCGGAGAGCGTGTTGCCAAGGCTAATGGAATAGCGGACGATTTAATTAAGGCCGGCCACTCTGACGCAGCTACTATCGCCGAATGGAAGGATAGCCTCAACGAATCTTGGCAAGATCTACTGGAATTAATTGAAACACGCACACAAATGTTAGCAGCGTCTAGGGAGTTGCATAAATTTTTCCACGACTGTAAAGACGTTCTCAGCCGTATTGTTGAGAAACAGCATGGTGTTTCAGACGAACTGGGACGTGATGCCGGTTCAGTATCAGCCCTCCAACGGAAACATCACAATTTTATGCAAGATCTTATGACACTCTACTCACAAGTACAACAAATCCAAGAGGAATCAGCTAAGCTACAAGACTCGTACGCCGGTGATAAGGCGAAGGAGATAACGAATCGGGAACAGGAGGTGCTACAAGCATGGTCCAATCTTCAAGCGATGTGTGATGCAAGAAAAATGAAATTGGCAGATACTGGTGATCTGTTCCGGTTCTTCAATATGGTTAGAATATTGATGATTTGGATGGAGGATGTTGTCCGTCAAATGAACACATCAGAGAAGCCACGTGACGTATCAGGTGTAGAACTGCTAATGAATAATCATCAGAGTCTGAAGGCAGAAATCGACACGAGAGAGGATAACTTCTCAGCTTGTTTATCGCTGGGTAAAGAGTTGCTGTCAAGAAATCATTATGCATCGGCTGATATCAAGGATCGCCTATTGCAGTTAACCAATAGCCGAAACGCTTTACTTCACCGGTGGGAAGAACGCTGGGAGAACTTGCAATTAAGTAAGTACCAACAATTACAAACACATTTGGCCTTAATAATAACCACCTACCACTTAAATAGGTTGTAATATGTTAATACTTCTGTATGGAAAATGACTTCTACACTAAAATGGTTCTAAGAATCGCGCATTTTCCGTATCCGTACATGAGCTTCCCTTCACACTTCATATCTGTTGATTCACTTTTCGAATCTTACGTATTCGTACGATTTGAATTATTTCTTACTAAATTGAAATGCAAACCTTTATTATACGGTGCGCGAGCAATATTCTTAGATTGCACCAAATTGCATTTTCCTATATTGGTACTTTAGACACAAGCTAAGAAAACGAAGAAAGAAACAAATTAGAAAGTTCAGTTCAGAAAGTATTGTGTCTTCATGAATTGGTTTCCTTATAATTCTCAGAACTCAGAACGTTACTTATCGTTAATTATTATCGTTATCACTAGCTTCCACTGGACTGACTGTATGCAAATTATTATGCATATGGATTACCACAGAACAGATATGCCCATTACACTGCATGACCTGTCACTAAACAAACTGCTTTGCATCATGTTCATGTATAATGCAACACGCATTTTTTTTCCCATCTTTTGTAAACGGTTTTTATTGGAGCGCGTATATATGCTCAATCGACTGGCGGCAACCCTTAAGAAATTTCGTAGGCATCTGTTTACAAATGGTTGCAGCTTTTTTGCGACAATATCGGTCACGTTGACAGTGTTGCACCGTAAAATAGAAGGAATCTAAAAACGAAGCAACTGTATCAGAGTCTGATTTTCCAATTCAGCTGGCAATGCTTGGTTCCACCATCGGTCAAGCAAATACTATCGAGATTTTGAAAACCCTTTCTATTGCTAGAAGACTGTGTTATTGTAGTTACCATTTTCTAACGCAGCCTTTGATTTTTAATCTAATAGTATTGGAGGTGTATCAATTTGCACGTGATGCTGCAGTAGCTGAAGCTTGGTTGATAGCACAAGAACCCTACCTATTGTCTGCCGAATTGGGTCACACAATTGACGAAGTCGAGAATTTAATAAAGAAACACGAGGCATTTGAGAAATCAGCAGCAGCACAAGAGGAACGTTTCAGTGCACTTGAGCGATTAACAACAGTAAGATTTAAACTAAATTTAATCAATGAATTTCGCTTTAATCTTTTCGTTTCAATTAAAGTTCGAGCTCAAAGAAATGAAACGACGCCAGGAACTGGCGGAAGAAGCCGAACGACAACGTGTACGTGAAGAACTAGAAGCTAGAGCTGCTGCTGAAGCAGCTGAACGTGCTAAACGCGATGCCGAGCAACAGGATGCATTAGACGCCGCATCTCCCGAAGAAGATAACGGTAAGCTTACTATATAATACAAATTTTACTCTACCTTGCTCCATTTTTACTACTGAATCAATATTTGTAAATACATACATATAACGGAAATGTATAACAATTAATTCAACTTTTTTTTAACCAAAACTAAATTGTAAATGGATTTTTTGAGGCTTTATCGAGTGTTATATATTAACCAAAATCCTATCAAAGTTTTTTTTTGTTTTATTTTGAAACTGATTTTTCTACGTTTCTTGTAAATTAATACGCATGCCTGGATATATAAATGAATCTCGGTTAGTGGTTTTGAGGTCATCACCAACCCAGGAAAAAGAAGGTCCAATCGCGACTCAATCAGGTAATACGAAAAAGAAGAAATTTAGAACCAATAGAACCATAAAAATACTATAAAAACACACCAGCTTTCGTGTTTCTTTTGTTTACCTTTACTAACTAATAATATGAGAATTAGGAATCTTTTGTTTTCCTTTCGATTTTCTTTACTAACTACAAATATGAAACTTCTTTGTTGTGATGCATGAAATTTGCTTGCTTGGTTTTTTTTTTTTAATTATAATTTATCTTGGGTGTTGCATGATTTAAGATGCCTGCGGTGCATGCACTCTATTAAATAGCACTAGCTTAGTAACATTAATGATAATTGAAGGTGTTAACTAACAAATAATAGGTTTTTAACTATGTAACTATGTACTATGTATAAACATTTGATTAGGATGAGCGCATTTAGCTAAGTTTAATCTAACAAAAGCCATGACTTTTTTTACACAATATTCCTACAAATATTCAACAACCGAAAGGTCTGGTACCAAATGTCACCAGGGGTAGGTCACGTATGATAATGATACCAGTGGCAAATTCGAAAGCACTGTTTGAGAAATACTGCAAAATGCACTATTGGTAGTTAAGAAATGGTGTAACAAAGAAGGACTTTCTGTAAATCTTTACCAAACGGAGAAAACTAGATCTCCTCATTCGCCCACTATATACGGCGAAATCATTGAATTCTCACGAGAAGCCAAGTACCTGAGAATCATCCTTGACAGTAAACTATCATAGAACCCACAAATAGGACGTATCGTAAACAGGGCCACTAGATCACACAAAGTCACAAGCTGTCTACGCTATACCCCGACTACTGCACGACATGCTACCGGAATATGGCTTCAATAAAAACTTTTCTACCACTATCGCTCTAAGTGAGGACTGGAAAAAATACAAACACAATCCATAACTACTTGCCCTACACAGACGGTTCTAAGATGGGAGTCAGACTGGTTCTGGCATTTACGGAAAATCGCATCAAGCTTCGGCGTTAGGCAATAACGGCCAAGGAAATAGCGCCCAAATCGATTTGGAAATAACGCCCAAAAAAATGCATAGCGCAACAACAAGATGGAATGCCCCCCCATACTTATTCCACTGTTTATGCATTTCCACTTACTATTTTGGGCTTTACTGCTGTCAAAAAAACGAACCCTGGAAAGGAAATAACACCCAAAATGACGAAATATTTTGCAACAACAAATTGTACAAATTTTTTTGGGCGTTATTTCTAAATCGATTTGGGCGCTATTTCCTTGGGCGTTATTGCCTAACGCCAGCGAACTATTCAGTCAGCATTGGCCAAAACCCGACCATATTCCAAGCTGAATTGCTTGCCATTAACCATTGCGCTAGAATAAACACAACACGTGGTAAAACTACATTTATCTTCTCAGACAGCCAAGCAGCACTCAATGTTCACTCATCTGTCATTGCAGGTGTCAATTGTCAACCAATTGAAGATTGACAAATTTATCAATCAAAACAATCAAACAAAAGAATGTAGGTAGGTACCTGACTCCGTAATTAAAAAATTTTAGTTTATGGAAGAATATTTTCCTGAAGTAGGTGGAAAGTTAAAACTTGCTGTTAAGTACGTCGATACCAAAATCAAATTAATCAAAAAAATGTATTTATTTATGTAAAGCTATTGCTCAAAACATAGCTATAGAGCTGTCACTTTCGCCTTGGGGTCGGACATTCAAAATGGAAATTCGTTACAAATTGTCAATCGCAAAGCCAACTACTCAAATTTGTTAATACATACCTAGGTATCGTTTATCGTTTATTTTTTGGCACTCGCAATAGGGGTGAAAGTTCAAGGACTCCACTGAATAGTGTTATCAAAATAAAAGTTTTGCTTTTCAATAAGTAGACAATCACCCCTATTATCTCGTTGGCGTTTATCTTAAACGCCTCAGACTGCTCTCAGATTGAGGGAACAAGCAACTAAAGGTGCTAGTACACGGTATGTAGCGCGCCACATATATATGTGGCTCTGACGTCACCAGATAGAGTACACATAAGGCACACATTTCGTTTTTCGTATGTAGCGCGGTGGCTACATAAGAGCGCACATATCGGTTGGCTGTTGGTTAATCGTTTATGATGATGCTATCCGCAGTTTTATTGCCCTGTGTGCAGTCTTGCACTAGAACTGTAGGTACTAATTGTTTTATTGCTTTGGGTGTATTTAAGTTATCGCTGCTCGTACAAAACGCAAACTGAAATGCTGAAATTAAATTGAAAAATACATACCAACCATGCAGGTAACCACTCGACATTATGTAGCGTATTGGCACAAATCGTATGTGCAAAGGTAAAGTGCCTCATACGTATGAGTACCTTATGTAGCCATTGGCTCCATACGCTTACGTGAAAATTACGTCAGAGCCACATATATACAGTGAAGCCAAAAACATTCCGGATTTTTTCTTGACAAATGTAATATTTTTCTTAACATCAAGGAGAAATCCTTTAACTTAATACAATTAATAATTTGAAAAATTCGATTAGAAACCTTTATAGTTACCTTTAAAATATAATGCCTTTACAATATATGTACCTAATATAAGGAAAATATTATAGAAAAAATCCGCAATGTTTTTGGCGTCACTGTATGTGGCGTGCTACATACCGTGTACTAGCACCTTAAGCAACTAGCAACTGTCAATAAGCAATACGCAATTTTATTTTAACCTATTCTCACATAGAAGCAACAGATTGCCTGAAATTTCTAGCTATCAGGGATATTTTTCCACAACTTCAACTAATTTTGTGTTGAAAACAGGATCGTCTGACATATTTTCCAAAACTTTATAGAACGTCGTATTCGCAAACGTCTAGCGACGTGCCACTAATGGACCTACAGTCCACGTACTCGTCGTCATCTGCAGCTTGTTTGCAGCTTGCTGCCAGCTCTGTACACGGAGCGGCAAAGTCGCATCTGTGACTACGAAAATGCGACGTTGGCGCTCGTTTGTTTGTTTATGGTGCAAGCTGGAAAGAAGTCGCAAGCAAGCCTACAACAAGCTGCAAATGACGAAAGCGTGCGTATGATACGTGGACAGTATTAATTAAACCAGATTCAATTGTAAAAATTTAAATGTATTTTAATTGATTGGCTACAAACGAAACACAAACACACATGCTACATTTACACAAAACTTATTTTACTAGTTTGAAATTGAATAATGAGGATTATTTTCGTACTTCATAAGTTATTGTACCTTATAAGCCGCATAAATGTCCTAGACTGAACCCAGCAGCTGTCTCAAGTCGTTCCAGTAAGTAAAACCACACCTTGTTTGGTAATTTCTGTAATAAAAGGGCATATGTAACGAACACTAAATTGGCATATCAATATTATGTATATTAAGAAATATTCGTACATATACAAATAATTCTAGTCAGATTATGAGATACATACTACAAAATATTGGAGTGATCCATTCTATATGGTCTTTGTTAACACGGCTGCTGTTACATACAATCATTTTTTTTTTGCAAATGACGAAAGCATATGAAGCCCAGCTATGTGGACAGTAGACTTTACACTTATAAACTGTCCGTACCTTGTATTATTATTCACAAGTTTTTGCGTGTACTAATTGTTGGGATGTTAGCAAAGGTGCGGAAGGCCATTCCTCTCGAACATTTTCCCACGATTCTGCCGTGTTATCTGCAGTCTACATTTTTCACAATTTAAGATTTTCTAAGAATCAATGCCGTATCTGGTTTTTTTAATCACTTTAATCTTTAAAAAATTTAATAATGTTGAAAATGGACCCAACTCAAAAATGCGAAAAATGGATATAACGTATTTTTAAGTTAACATGCGAGAACTATTCCTCGTCATTAAAATACTGAGCCTTTCATCCTGCAAGTTCTCAATGGGATTCATATTTGGTCCATTGGATGACGGACACTATTTGAAGACGAATGCTTCGAATCGTTATCCAGTGCCGGAGTGTTCTTTATATTTTTTGTATACCAAATATAGGACCGACACCACCATATCATGAATAACAGCCGCATACCGGAATATTCCCCCTCTCCATGTTTGACGGTTTCCTTTGTATAGCGTATGTATGTATATAGAGTCTCCTCAGTGTTTCTAGACAAGGTCTTACTAGTTGCCTTCTTAGGCCAAAGAAACAGCGGTTGGCATGATGTTATTTTCAGAGTTAATAGCTAGGTATATACAAAGACCCGAACTCCCTCAAAGTTATAGCTGTCTATCATAACCTTTTTATGGGGCTTTTTCATAATTTAAAAATACACGATAACTTACAAACCGGTAATCGTATTAATTTAAAACTTTGCACGTTTGTAAAGAATTAACAATGATTCGAGAGGTATTTTTCCTTTTTTACAAAATGACCCCTTTACCCCCATTTCGATGTGTAAACTGTTAAAATACTTTTTTAAAACTTTAGGAACGTATTTTAGTAAATTTTGATTTTACCCCAATAGGTCGTCTTAGAGGACAGTCCCAAAGATGGGGGAAAATATGTTTGAGGTCGGATTCACTTCAAACATAGTAATGGTACTCTTCAGCGCTAAGACGTTGTACTATCAATCTAACAGTGTTTCGGTGACTTTTTCATCGTTTAAAATCGTGTTAATTTGAAATTGTACACGTTGGGAAAAAAAAAAATAAAATTAGATAGTTATACGACGAAACCATCGGAAGAGAAATTATTTATATGTAAATATCTCCAGGAGCAACCAAAATAAAAAACGAGATAAGCCACGTCTTTAAGCAGTTGTCTCTATTCAAGTGACCGGCTGTATATGTGTAGTATGTATGTAACAGCGCCGTCTTTATTAAATGGCTTCATAAATTCGATATTTAAATTTAGCCAAAAGTTAAGTTAAGTTACAGATGCCTGTTAAATTTATAATGTAGAAACAAAGATAAAAATGTATACACATTATTTATGGCAATTGAAGATATCGATCCAAATTTTTTATTAAAACACCAACACGGACTTATGGACTCACGGAAAACCAAGGACAGTAATAAAGAACAGACTGTCCTCTTTACTAACTGAGTTTTTGTATGTCCCTCTGTTCGTAAAGAGTAATTTGCGATCGAATCATCAATTCCACGAGACATCTGCATACCATATAATTATCGCGTTGGTAGATGTAATATAATTTAAAACGCGAGTATTTGCTAGACTTGCATTTGCATTACACAATTTAAATACTCATTGGCTACATTTTTCATTTATTTTTACCGTGTCGTCAGTTTGGTATTGAAAATGGGCTGTATCGGTCAAGCAGTTCTGATACCTCCCCATACAAAAAAGTTTTTAAAAACTTAAACACGGCCGAAACATTAGATGCTCGATAGTAAATCATTATCGGCTTGGCTTCTCTTGGCCGTCAAATGAGCATGAACGAGATAATAAAAAATAAATAAATAGGCGGCGCAACAGGCGGTGATACCCAAGGCCTAGCTTCTCGCAACCATTCGCTTTGTGTGAGTTTCTATTTTTGGAACGAATGGAAGAGACCTACAATTTTATGCCCGAACGGAAACGGTTAAGGAAAGTTGTGTATCATTCCAACGGAATTTAAATGACCTTTCCATTGATGCCAAAATTTATATGAAGTAAGTTCAAATTATGAGCAGAATTAACTTTAGTTTTGTCAAAATACTTATGCCGGCCACTGTAACTAAGACTTTTTTCTTTTCTTACCAGTGTTTCGTGCAAATATAATCGCTTTTTCACTTGCCACTGATCCTTTAAACTCAGTACGTCTACAGATAAGTAGATCGGATGAATTGATTTTTTTTAAGAATTTTTTTTTTATACAAATTGTGTTGGATGGCTTTAAATTCGAAAAGGAAAATCAACAGATTTATCATTTTGATTAGCTCAACAGCTACAATGCGCCACTGAGAGTTTTAAGAAAATAACTAAATATAATAATCTTAACAACACAAAATGAACGCATATTGGTCCTAATGTGTATTCAACATTCGAATGCGACGTTATCAGAATATTTGCTTTTAGTATATGTACTTAATTAATAAGACAGGTAACCAATTTTAAATGCAAGCAATTACAAACATCTCAGAATATTACAAAGGAAAAAAAAATCGAAAAGCCCAGCTGTGAATTAATCAATGGTTTAACTACGATTTAAAAAAACTAATTCAGGTATTTAAAACAAATGTGTAACATACACATTAAGAAACAAAAAACTTTTGGTGTTGGATGGGAATATTAAACATCGGTGAAATTATCTAATTTATAAATGGCCTGGGCTGTTGCTTCACATAAAATATTTTGTTTCTAAAATCCGACTCTGCGAAACCTAAGTTTACTCAAAATCTATGCCTTTTGGTGGAAGTCAACATATAATCATGTACAGTATTTTGTTTTCTGGAAAAAATGTAAACAAACGAAATAAAAATCTTGTAAACAGAAATTCATTCGGAAACTAAACCTTACTCAGGACGTCCCAGTTTTGGGGGAGCCAAACGAATTGGAAGCCGTTCTCGTTCAAAAAGTCCATTTAGAAGTTTTAGATGGAAACGTAATTCCTCTAAACTTGATTCAGATGATGAAGGTATTTCTATTAATAAATCAATCCTTTTACTTTGCAATACGAATAAACTTTTTTTAAAAAATAAACATTCATTAAGCAGAAAAAAAACTAGTTGCGATAAGAAAGTGAGTGTATCTTAGGAATTTACGTATTGAATTTAGCAGTGCCATTTCATTAAATACTATTTGTAGCTGTGTCAGCAGACAATGTTATTTTTGTATCTTATTTGCTTAGTGAAATTTGAATAATTTTGTAGTTTAGTTTATTTTCACGCATACAAAATGATGGCAATTTCAATATTCTAATTAAATTTGTTTTCCTTTTATGAAGAACGAACGAGCACAGCATTCGAGGAAGGCGTTGAAGGATATTTGACTAGGAAACACGAATGGGAATCAACCACTAAGAAAGCCACAAACCGGTCATGGGATAAGGTATGAACTTCTACGTTATTTGTGTCTGTATGCATTTGTACATGTCCAGTGAACTTTTGACCTGCATTATTTAATAGTGCAATGGTAGATAGTTCATTGGCTACAATCGACAGGAGCCACTTCCATCTTACTATTAGACTGTAAACAAAAATAAAAACAACAATGAAAGTTGTTATTTTAATGTTTACTCTGCTGTATTCTCTGAACACCTCTGAACATCACTAATTATTAACTCGTTTTAGGTATATTTGGTGGCACGCGCCGGACGCCTTACATTTTACAAAGAACAAAAGGGTTACAAAACAAACCCGGAGATAACTTTCCGTGGGGAACCGAGTATGGATCTACAGGGTGCTTCAGTAGATATTGCCAGCGACTACACAAAGAAGAAGCATGTTCTGCGAATAAAGTAAAAGTTTTATCCTCCTATTCAAAAATATTTTTGTAAACATTTTGTTTTTCTATTTTTAGACTCTCAAACGGTGGAGAATTTTTATTACAAGCACATGATGACTCGGAAATGGGTCAATGGGTGAATGCACTGAAGGCACAGAGTGATCAATTAGCGGTTGCAGAAGGTCGGTCCCAAACCTTACCAGCAACCTCTCAAAAAGATGAACCGAAACGGCGATCATTTTTTACTCTTAAGAAAAAGTAAATAAGTAAAAAAAGGAAATTCAAAAATTAATAAAATAATAAAAAAAAAAACAAAATTGACCATTATATATATACATATATATAAAGAATATTAAGGTTAAATAATAATATTATTAATTTAGTTGTGGACATTATTTGCTGCTATATTTTATCGCCTGCCCATGTTTATTTTATTTATTACTTTACAATTAAATATAGTGCAGCTCTTCAAGCATTTTAATATGAAAAACTACATATTACAGAAACGTGCAAAATAAAACAAAATATATATAATATACAATGTGTGTTCTATATCATTCAGGCGTGCTGGATCTTGTTTAATCATTGCTACTGCTCTCGTAAGTTACTACATGGTGGGTCAAATTATAATCGAATTGAAGCAGAGTTAAAAGATAAATTGTGAATTGTATTGAAATCGTTCATGAACATAAGTGTTATGTTTCGACGAAAGGAAGAGGTGTAAAATTTTAGGATGCATCCGAACGGCTTGAGATGTTTTCTTAGAATAGTTATGGAGGAGAGGGAAAACAAATGAGTATTCAATTTAAGTCGCGCTCGTCGGCGTTTACATGAGCCTAAACTTATTTTTCCGAAGAACGAACACCAGGGGGCTTATTCCCAAATGCGCGGCGGACCGCTTTTCATGGCGGATTTGTATTTTTGTATTTCCAAAAGCGATTCGATCCAATCAAAAGCGATAGCTGTATAGATGACGGATTGTTTGTGGATAAAAAATAAGCTAAATTCCTGTGGCGGGAAAAGTTGTCAAAGTGTTGAAAAAAAAATTAAAAATTGCAACTCAGAATGGAAAAAGCGGGAAAGCACTGGAAATATCATTTTCGCCCTCCTTCACATTTGAGAATAACTAAAAGCGAAGAAATGGAGGTATCGCTTTCAATACGATCCACCGCGCATTTGGGAATAGCCCCCCCAGTTTCTCTTCGGCATGGATAAATACATAAGAACGTACAGTTAAAGCAACGAGGTCTCCCCCCGTATCCGACGAGGTGTCACAGCACAGTACACTCCGAACACGCTCTCATCTTCACTGTCCGGACTGACTTAAGAGTCACAGGCTCGGTCACAGGTCCTAGGGAAATTGGTCGACTTTTTATATTTACATCTGCTCTTTCGAGTTCGAGTTTCGAGTTATTTTGGCGGTTACAGATCGACTCTGTTTAGGCATGGTGGATGAAGTCCGGTGGTGCCTTTGCACCTATAGCCCGTCCTTATTCCATTACAGGTGGCGCCCAACGTTGGGCCCGTTGGGTCTGTGTATAAAATTTCAATTTCAAAGTTCAGAAGGCTTTGCGTCCGGGAAATTTTGTTCGGTAGCAAACGACTGGCGACGTTTGTCGTGTCGAGTCGTTTGGAATTTGGTATTGCGTAACTGAAACGACTCGACTCTCTGAACTCTCACATCCCACATACATTCAACAAACTATGACACATGGGATTTGACATTTCTGTCGACGAATTTTTGGTCTGGTGTTTTGTTTGTGACTTGGTTATTTATTTCATAAAACAAATCAAAAATGAATAGTGTGACATGTTTTTTGAAAGCATTGACGAAGAAGAAAACCAGAAAAAAGTGCTGGTAAAGTTATGGAAGGAAATTCGAACCAAAACCAATCCATAAGTGGGTGGTAGAAATAATTTAAATTGCATACATTGTGTTAATAACAATTATTTTCAGATTTTAAATGTATTTTAAACTATCGAAGTCGAAGGTGGTCCAAGACAATTCAGAGATAAGGCTATGTCGTCCCATTGCCGATTAACATCACGTTTGGTTAGGCCTTCGTGAATGATTTTGCCAAAGGAATATTTTTCTGCATTTCGTTCACTAAATGTAGAAATTGCCTTTTATTTGTTATCTCCATTCTGCAAAATAACTACAATTGTCTTTTTGTTAACTAAAAATTAAGTACACATACTTTTTTTTAACACATTCACCCCTATTGTCGTCGTCGTTTACGACTCTAAAAAAAAGCGACACGATTGTTTGGTATTGGCGACTGAAAATAAACGACTTTTGTCGCGGCAACGATCGACAAATGGCGTCTGAAATGTCAAAAAATGTGGATTGTATTTTTCGACGACGATCGTCGGTATTGCGTGAGGCGTTTTGTGACGACGTTTGTCGTGGAAATGATACATTTCTGTCGTCGACTATTTTGCGGACGACTGTGTGATAATGTGTTAAAAAAAAGTATGTGTACTTAATTTTTAGTTAACAAAAAGACAATTATAGTTATTTTGCAGAATGGAGATAACAAATAAAAGGCAATTTCTACATTTTGTGAACGAAATGCAGAAAAATATTATTTTGGCAAAATCATTCACGAAGTCCTAACAAAAGTGAGGTTAATCGGCAATGGGACGACATAGCCATATCTCTGAATTGTCTTGGACCATATAAATCTACGCGCACAAGTAATGAGTTATTACACGACGACCCTAATTAAGGCCATAAAATCATTAATATGATGAAAAACACAGAAAGCGGAAGGATGCAGTACCTGGGTATCGTATTTTTGTATCCTTGCGGATGTGCCACAGGGGCATAAAAAGAGCTGCAACTGATATAGTTTGCATTAAGTTTTAACAACTGCGTGATCAAGTGTTAAAGAAAAGTTTGTGTATTTAATATTTAACTAACGAAAAGATAGTTACATATTCTTTAAAATGAAAATCACAAATAAGACAATTTCAACATTTAGTGAAAGAAATGGAGAAAAATATTCTGTTGGCAAAATCGTTCACAAAGGGCCTAACAAAAAGTGATGTTAATCGGCAATGGGACGACATAGCCTTATTTCTGAATTGTCTTGGACCACCTTCGACTTCGATAGTCTTCTAAAATACATTTAAAATCTGAAAATAATTGTTATTAACACAATGTATGCAATTTAAATTATTTCTACCACCCACTTATGGATTGGTTTTGGTTCGAATTTCCTTCCATAACTTTACCAGCACTTTTTTCTGGTTTTCTTCTTCGTCAATGCTTTCAAAAAACATGTCACACTATTCATTTTTGATTTGTTTTATTAAATAATTAACCAAGTCACAAACAAAACACCAGACCAAATATAAATTCGTCGACTGAAATGTCAAATCCCATGTGTCATAGTTTGTGGAATGTATGTGGGATGTGAGAGTTCAGAGAGTCGAGTCGTTTCAGTTACGCAATACCAAATTCCAAACGACTCGACACGACAAACGTCGCCAGTCGTTTGCGACAGACGACGACGACAATAGGGGTGATTATCACACAGTCGTCCGCAAAATAGTCGACGACAGAAATGTATCATTTCCACGACAAACGCCTCACGCAATACCGACGATCGTCGTCGAAAAATACAATCCACATTTTTTGACATTTCAGACGCCATTTGTCGATCGTCGCCGCGACAAAAGTCGTTTATTTTCAGTCGCCAATACCAAACAGTCGTGTCGTTTTTTTTAGAGTCGTAAACGACGACGACAATAGGGGTGAATGCTCTGATTAGTGATATGATTTTTCAGTTACGTCTTTTGCAACTTTGCCCATAATGAATTAGAGCTGTTTGAACTAAAGCTTAAGCAAGTTACATCCACTAAGTAGTTAAAATGATCAAAAGCTATTTAATAATTTCACAGCAGCTGCATGAGTACGATTACATGCAAAGAGTTTGTCATTAAAAACAACGTGCATTTGAACATTACCTACACACATCTCCTCTTTGTTGTTAAGTATCCGGAAATTCTAATGATAAGATACATAACCCCCAATAGCAGAAAACGGAATGTTTCCTTCGTAAATATGCCGGTGGCAATTATTCAAAATTTAATTTCTTAACTTCATTGATTTGGATCTAAAAAGTGGATACAAAAGCGGAAATGTTTGTAAAAAATGTGTTATTTTTTTATATTTCACCAAAACAAAAGCTTTGTGCACTTAAATTAGTCAAATTAATATAATACACCTTTCATCAATCGCTTTTGCTTGTGCAATAGGGTTGTCCGTGTCCCCTTACGAAACTCTTTTTGGCCAAGAGATGATAGAGCATCAGTCGGCTAGCTCAGTCTTTGCATAAGACAGCCGGAACCACGCTTGTATGGCGTGGTATGTCATGGAGTGTTGTGTCGCTATCATTGCTTTGTATTTTATAGTGTAGAAACATACTTGGTGCAATAGCGCAGTGGTTAGTGTGCTGGACTACTGTGCGAGGGATCCCAGGTTCGATCCCCGGAAAAACACAAATTACATCTTAAGGTCGCCGCCTATTTATTTATTAATTTTTAGAAACATACTTGTCTCATGCAGTCGTGTGTTGTGTTGAAATCCCTTCTGTTCTGATTGCGCCACACCACTCTATGGTGCAAAGAAACGAAACGAATATTGGCTCCTTATGTGAGTGTCGAAATTTGATCGTTGATCGACAACTGTCGATCGATAGACAACTGTAATTGTTATTAATTGCTGAAATAAACGCTTAGTAAGATAGACCTTATTTATTTAGATAAATATTTTAACAAATTCGGGGTTTTACACTTGCAACGGGATAGATAAGAATGGTGGAAATGGTTTCGGTAGAACAATAAATTTGTTTGTAGGGAATCGGCTCATCGACACGTTTGTGTGTAGTATATATGTACTATACTAGTCAATCCCTACCATGATCATTTGAAACCCTTTTTCCACCATTTCGGTATTTTAACAATGTATTTAGGATACTAATTTATAAGTTACAATCATTTGATACTCTTCTAAATGAGTTCTCAATTTGTGTTAAATAGGTATAGTTTAAAAGTCACCGATAATGCGCATTCGATTAAGCCCAAACCTGAAAATAAAGTATCATTATAATCATATTTATATAGTAAATTTTTAACAAGACATACCCTTATAGTGTAGTCCCAGCTGCCGGTAGATAATGCTGTACCATCAGGTGAAACTTGTACACAAGAAACCTTATTCTCATGTCCATATAACAGGCAAACTCGTTCCGCTTTCAAGGTGTCCCAAATGTTAACCGTATAATCATTATAACCAGCAAATAGTAAACGTCCACTTACTGAGAAGTCAACAGAATTTGCTCCGAAAATAATGCTTTCCTTGGAGAAGACAGCTACTTCTTTATCTGCTCTCATATCAAACAAACGACACTGTAACAGAACTGGCTATATGATACATCTAAACTATTTGCTTGAATTTTGTAGCTTACGGTGCTGTCATCCGAACCAGTGGCGATGGCATCTCCGCTGGGATGGAACTTAACGCTATTGACATCGGATTGATGACCCTCAAATGACTGTACTACATGCCCGGAACGCATATCCCAAATAAAGGCCATTCGGTCACAGCTCTAATAAAACCAAAAATATGAGGCTTTATAAGTTTATGCGAAATACGACCAAAACATACTCCAGACACAAATGTATTTCCAGTTTCATTAGGAGCCAAATCAATTGCCATCACATCTCCAGAATGACCATGGAAGCTTTGCAACAGCTGTCCAGATTCCACGTCCCATAGCGCACAAGTAGAATCTCCACTTCCTGTAAGAATCTGCTGATCTGAATTTGGGTAGATGCAGCACGACATGTAGCTGGTATGAGTTCCAACTGTTCTTTTCTTGGCTGCCATGTCTTCATCCGAGGTAACAGGGTAAACAGTCACCTTGTTATCAAGCCCGCTATTAAGAAAAAGAATACCCAACCCATATCATTATTGCAAGCCTTTTAAATCGGTTCTAAAACTACATATAAATAAGAAAAAATAAACTATTCCATTTAAGACCATTCCATGGTTCGAGTACAAAGCGACAAAAGGACCAGAGCTGCACGCGAGCTCTATCTTTCAGGAGGAAAAAGAAAAAGCATGAGAAGCGCACGATCGAAGTTATAGACAGATGTTACTACTAATAGAATCGCAGTCGATGCTGAGGATATGGAAGAACCACTTTTGCAGACTGTTTAATGGTGAAGACGAATTATATCCTGCTGTCAGGCAGAAATAACCATTCATCCTGGACGATGAAGAGCTACCATTCCATACGACCTGGAAGAAGTCAAGATAGCCATATCTAAGCTTAAGTCCAACAAAATCGCTGGAGCAGGTGGCCAAACCGCCAAGATGAGTAATAAACCCCTCTATCGAACAACTAAAATGACTAAGACCATTATCGTCCCAGGGCTTCTCTATGGCGCAGACGCATTGACTCTATCATGCTCATCTATCTAAAGGGGATGAGTATGAGGTTCCCTTTGGTTGTTTCGAGATGAAATGACCAACGACTGAGGTAACTGGGTCATGTAGAGCGACTGGACGCGAATGCTCCCGCCCGGAAAGTCTTCGAATCCATACCCGAGGGACGATGCAGTAGAGGAAGACCGCGACTTAGGTGGCGCACGCAAGCGAAAGGGAACCTCAAGCTTACTGGAGAGGCGTAAGGGTTGAGACCTGGGTGCACCCGGACTGTAGCAAACAGCAATGTAACGACTGCTCAATCTGCTCAATGTATGGCTTATTTCATTTCACAGTGAAAAACTAAGTAAGTAAACTAGTAAATCACAGCTTCTCTATTTGCGGATCGCTTCATAGATTCTATTGGAAACTTTAATTCGACGGAATAAAACGATTATAACCTGAAACCTAATTCTGCCTAAATTCAAAGGGTCTAACTATTTTTAACCTTCTCGGCCTTACTAATCATTTTCAACTTTGCCCTAAAATGTTTGGTAGGTCAAAATAAATAACGTCGGTCGCATGGACTACTGTGCAAGGGGTCAGGTTCGTTGGGAGAAGCTATGCCTAGGGTGCCATTTTTTTTACCACTTTTTACCATTTTACCAAACAAAATTTTTGTCGTATGGGTATATCCCACAATAAAAAATACAGACGGGTGTAATTTATTTCTTCAGTCGCACTAAAAGTGTCACACAAGGACACAAGTCTGATGGAATGCTTTTTAAAGAGAAGGAAAACTAAACTGCCAATGAAATTCCCCGTATTTTTGGAGTAATCGTGCGATATTGCATCTATATAGTCTAGTCTTATGGGAAATTATATCATAAAACGAGTATAAATATAGGCTCATCTCATGTACATGAATGTACTACCTGAATTATTTAATAATTTTCTAGTTACTCACCCACAAGCAACGAAATTTCCTGACGGTGCGTAAGCACATGCCATTACCCATGTCGTAGGCATAGTAACTGCATGTTCCTTATTTGTTGTAAATGCATCCCAGACAATGAGTTTTCCATCCTGCGACGATGATACTATATGCCTTTTGTCTGGGCTCCAGCCTGTGCAGAGGACTTTAGCTTGATGCCCTTTTAAAACTCTTCTTGGCTTAATATTCACAAACGGGATCCCCTCAAGTCTTTCAGCAATTGTTGATACTATAATATACGAATCAAGAATAAACCTACAATAGGTACATACAATTTATTGTAATGTTTCTTGTTGGAACTCACGATTAACATCGTTCAATTTCTGTCGTTCCTCCTCCAACTTTGTCTTCAAAGTTTCTGCTTCTTTAATTAGATAAACCATTTTATCCGTTGAATTGTTAGCTTGTCCAACCTCAGTCATTTTTTATTTGTTTTGGAAAACTTTATTATTTTTGATATCGAATTGACACCACAATTAATTTAAGTGTGCAGTGTGGATACTGGATATACATAAAAATCGATGAATGAGAACTAGAAATTAGGTACATACAAGAACAAGATACTGTTCTATACTTTTTGCCTCTCTTTCCGAAAATATTGTTTCCGAATGCACCCTTATAGGCGCTTTTCTCTAGTATAAAGCTTATTTTACTATAAATAAGACAAAAATGTAAACAAAACGTTGACTGCCCGTAGCAAATACTTATTCGAAAAACGCGCGACAGTGAATACACAAAAAAATCTAAATTGTACATAACATGTAGGTAATCTACATGGAACTCATTTCGTCGTCGGAGAAAAGTCAAAATCTCGTATCTTATAATTTGCATATTTCCAACTCTTAAACCATTTGCTTTAAATATCTGATTTGTTCCTATCAACTTTTTATTTGTATGTAGGTACTATAAACTAAATTAAGAAAAAATATGCATAGGTTTTATTGGTATTATTTAGGTAAATCTAGCGGGTAAAAAATAAAGTTATGAGATACAAGGTTAAGTTTACAAAACGAAATAAAGAGCTTTTTGAAAGACCAAAATGCTGTTCAGTCACAAAAAAAAAATGTATTTTGTCAGGTTTTAGTTCGTCTTCTATCATGTGGTGGCCACGATCAGCGATGCACTTTGAAATCCACTCTTTCGGCTTCCATGCGAATCGCGTCCTTCAATTCTTCCATTGTTCTGGACTTGTGCTCGACCGCAGTGAATGTCACCAAAGCTGGAAATGATGGCTGGCCGCGGAAGAGTGGGCGAATAAAGGCCATTGATGCATTAGCTGTGTGGGTGGTGCGTGTCATACATAAGGCCATATTTTGAAATATTTATGTAACGACACCGTGTGGTTTGTTAACCCATCCTGTTGAAACCAAACACGTATTTGTCTTCGTCGTCATTCAGGTAAAAAGAAGTTGTTGATCACCTCGACATAGCCCTCCGAGTTGACGGTAACAGCATTCCCATTATCGTGTAGGGGGAGAGCGGGAGACTTGAGCCACTTTTTGTTAAATCGTGATTAAACTTTTTTATTATTATTCTCAGCCACTTATTAAATTCATTTTTTATAGCTTCATTTACCTATTTTAAGAAAAGTGGGCCAGTGATGGCTCAGTGGTTAGTGTGCTGGTCTACTGTGCGAGGGGTCCCAGGTTCGATCCCCGGAAAAACACAAATTACATCTTAAGGTTTTTTCCACTGCGCCACCTCTCACGTCTGACAAACATCCGAGAGTATAACTGTCTTGAAGAAGCTTCAGCCGTTCGAACTCGGCATAAAAGTGTAGGTCCCTTCCATTCGTCTCAAAAAATATAAACACACACAAACGAATGGTTGTGAGAAGTTAGCCCTAGGGTGTCCACACGCTTGTTGCGATAACTATTAATTTATTAACAACAACTCGTAGACACAGTCACTTTTGGTAGGAATGATAGCTATTTCGAACTACACCGCTAATTCATCATCAGACTCCTTTAAGTGATTGTTTGAATAGTTTTGAATTTTGACAGTCAATTCTCCGTATATATCCACTTGGAAAGACATTTCTGTTTTCCCCTGTCAGGAAGTGAACTTGCACTTCGATTTTCTCAATTGACCAAGTGACTACCACTTGCGCTAATTGAGCGACAAGTGGTAGTCACTTGGTCAATTGTGACTGAGAATTGACTGTCAGAATTCAAAACTATTCAAACAATCACTTAAAGGAGTCTGATGATGAATTAGCGGTGTAGTTCGAAATAGCTATCATTCCTACCAAAAGTGATTGGGTCTACGAGTTGTTGTTAATGTAATTCTCTCAAACAATAATTCAGAGACTGAAATTCGACATAATTTCCCAACAGAAATTGTCAGGGTCAATCCCAAACAAGCGAGAATCGTTGTTACTCCTCGCTTCCCCACTCCATTAATTTATTTATTTAAGAAAAGTCTCATAAACTTAAAATAAATGCAAGAGATTTTTGACAAAATGTCAAATGTTGCAAAACAGTCTCACAGTCTGTCTCCCGCCCCACCGTTGAGTATCGACAACCAAAAAAATCTTATATCTAGAAAATTACTGAACTGATTGAACTCAAATTTTAAGAATATATTTGTTATTGCCCCAAAGGTGTTTCTTTGAAAGTTTGATCAAAATTGGACAAAGGGTCGTGGTACCTCCCGTATCAAAAAAATATACATTTTAAATTCTCTTTCTCGACACCCATTGGAGCTAAAGTTGTAAAATTGTAGACATTGATGTGCATTGTCTAAACAAACGAAGTGTGGGTTGGATTGCAAAACGGGCCATGGCACCACCCATATATGTACAATAAAGTTATTAAAATCTATATATCTGAACATTGCCTGATTGAAGCATTTTACAAAACCTGGCGGGATTGGACAAAAGGGCGTGAGACCTCTCATAACAAAAAAATAAATATCAAACC
Organism: Cheilosia scutellata; assembly: GCA_955612985.1. NCBI lineage: Eukaryota > Metazoa > Arthropoda > Insecta > Diptera > Syrphidae > Cheilosia > Cheilosia scutellata. The sequence goes on along the minus strand of OY015313.1, from coordinate 53,402,108 downwards.
CTACAGTAATGGGAAAAAATATATCTAGGCAATACAATTCGTGGGAACACGTTTGAGGAAATATCGGTGGAAGCACACTGAGTACAGAATCAGTCCTCTTAGGCATTAAGCCACTGATTAACTCCCTCTTCATCAGAAACTGTCTCAAGTCTCCCGTTCATATTTATTAACAAAATAACATTTTTCACTTTTGTAAAATGAATGCGAGGATGGTTTTATTATGCTAATATTTACAAAGTCGAATATCAATATGTAGGTACTATAAATCGGTCCAGCAATTTTGTCTGCAGCCTGAGATATCGCCATAATGCAGATAGACATTTTTCTCTATTACTTTTTTTTATATTAGGTATTGAACTCTTTTATGAAACAAACACTTGCCCTTATTTAATATTTAGGTTGTCAGTGCGCCGAATCAATTTTACAGATTATATAATGCAGATGAGAGGAACTAGTATAGTTTCCGAGCTTTTTCGGAGTTTCATTTGACAGGATAAGAACCACAAACCAGTAAGAAATAGACCGTCGACTCCTCCCACATAACGGACTTTGCCTACAAGCTGTTGGTACCATAGGATTTATTTATGTGTTGGGCCTGTATAAATTAAAGGGAAGAAATTACGGCACACGCATACGTAGCAAAATCCTATGGTAGTTGCACCTGGCTGTGGGGCTGTGTTCTGCAGGTTTCTTCTTTTTTTTCGGTTACACTTCGTTCACATCACAGTTTAGTTTTAGGGAATGTTAAATTGTTTAAACTGTTGATATCAATTAAAATAGGCGATTTAAAGAAATATTCACATGAGAATGAACGAACGAATTGATATTATGCGAACAAACCACTTTTGATGCATTTATATAAACAAATTGCTCATTTTACTATTGCAAGAGTACCTAAGTAGAATAATAAAATAATCCATCAAAATATGGGAAAAACTATTTTCAAAAGAGCATAAACGACGAAATTTCGAACTCCAAATTTTTTGCCTCGAAGAAAAACACCCTTAGCGCGAATTGTCACAAGTTTATTCAAAATTCACAACGTTCAAATCCGTTCCACAAACTATCAAAAAAAAAATTCGGTTGAATTTAAACTCAAATCAGAGATTGTTAGGTAGTAGAAATTGATGTCTGAACTTCGTGAACTGTTACGACCAAGAAAAGTTTTCATGTGAATGGACTTCCAAAACCTGTGAATATTTCTTTAACTTTTACCAGGTTCCCACCAACGTGATTTAGCTAAATCATGTCATTAATTTCGTTAATTATTATACATTTTCATGATTGCTAATTACGTTATACATACGCGTTTTATTTTTAATTGCGTCGCTCTTGTCGCAAAATAAAATGAAACATACCTTTTCAACTGCAGCTCTTTATTCAGCTGTTTATTTAGCAACAAAACTGTTTCGATGAGCTTATGATATTTATAGATATTACATATATTCATATAAATAAAAAAGGAGTTCTATTCATATTATCAGGTAATGTTTCCAATTCCAACTCAAATTGATTTTGCACCACAAACTATTTAAATTCAGTGGAAACGCCTTTCGTGATTTATTAATAATTTTGTCTTAATCACGTGGTTATCCTTTACATATTAGTTATTTTTATTTTGTTATTGATGAACAAATGCTGAAAAAGTTAAAGTTTTTCGGAGTCAAAGATAAAACACAACCAACTCCCTGAAAAGAAGAAGGACGCGTGAGATTATTCGAAATGATTTGTAAGACAGAAAAAGCAGTATAATAGTTTATGGTGATGCCGTAAGGTATTGTTCTCATGTTAAACTAAACAACAATTCCAACAGTTATCCTTAATTTGTTGGTAGCAATTTTGACAAATTTTTTGGAACGTAAAACAATATGCCAGAATCTTTTTTTTACATTTTACATTCACTAGGTGATTTGTTGTTGCGATAAAGAAAGTATTAGTTTTTGAATATGCGAACAAAATATTATTAACGATATAAATTATATTTCGCTCAAATTGAATTTAAATCATTCCAAACAACCGTCTTATCTGAAATCCGTTTTATCTGAAATGTAAACAGTACCTAATTTTAGTTCCCCATAATTCCCACCGTTTCTTAACGCATCTCAACAAATGGCCGCTTACATGTTTTATTTACATTGCCGCCATTAATTTTGACATTTACACGTATTCACAGACAGGGTAATATTTTTCCGGGGAGAATCGGGTAGGTGCACGGGAAGTCGACGGTCTAGTTCTCTGTGGTTTGTGATAAGAACACACAAACATTTGACAGTATACCTCAGCTGTGCAATTTGTTTTCGTTTGTCGATGTAAACATACGAACTTATGGATAATCATATCGATGAAGAATCGAAATCCACAGATGACGAGGAAGAAGAAGAAAATGACGAAGATGATAGCAATAGCTCCAAAATTAAGTCCATGTCCAATATATACGTTTTTTTTTTGTTGTAATATGTAATTGGGCACGAGTACGATAACTTAGGCGCCAAAAATTGGTAATGGAACATGAAAAGTGATCTAGATCAACAAAAAAATTTATTTTTTGCCCAATGGAAAATCACATTAAGTATAATGTATAAGTCTATCATCCTTATTGTCGTTGTCACAAACCACATAGAACTAGACCGCCAACTTCCGTGCACCTACCCGATTCTCCCCGGAATGAATTCCCCTGTCTGTGAATACGTGTGAGATGTCAAAATCAATGGCGGCAATGATTATTGAAGATTTTTTTGGAAAGCAGTGACAAAGGAGAGAACAAGAAAAAAGAACTTGTAAAGATAAGGAAGGATATTTGAACAAAATCCAATCCATTGGTTTTACCCCACGTTAAGTGAATGGTAGAAATAATTTAAATTTACGAACTATGTTTTAATCACAATAGTTTTCAGATTTAAAATGTATTTTAGACTATCGAAGGTGGTCCAAGACAATTCAAAGATAAGGCTTTGGCGATTATCATCACTTTTTGTTAGGCCTTTTGTGAACCGCAAAATTATCGACGACAAAAATTTATAATTTCAAGGATAACGGCTTCAACGCAATACGTGGTCGAAAAATACAATCCACATTGTTTGACATTTCAGACGACATTTGTCGATACTCCCACGAAATAAGTCGTTTATTTTTCGTCGCCAATACCAAACAGTGGAGTCGATTTTTTTATAGAGTCGTGGACGACGACGATAATAAGGGTGAATATCAAAACCTATTTTCTATAGTTCTAGTAGCGTAGAATCAGGCCCGATAATTTTAAATGAAATGATAGAAGGACTTACAGTTTCACCTAGCATTCTAAAATATGGGTAGAGTCCTCTTAGCCTGCGTTGTCTCTCCGTCGATAAATGAAGCCAAAGGCCAGAGTTGAATTCGTAACCCAGGTATCATGGCTTGTGCAGGTTAAAAATGTGAAATCACCGCCACCGATTTCATACAAATCGGAGGATTTTTGCTTCGAGGTATACTTCGGAACAGCTTTTCGGAACTTTGTTCCGACAAAAACGTAACGCACACTGGCATTTTGCGTTTCAGTGCGATCAAGTACGTTTTTACTGATATTTTTGACAGCTTGACAAATGAAGGCAATAAAGAAAAAAAAACATTTTAGCAAAGTAATTGGTTCTATTTGTTGCTTAAATTTGTGTTTCCAGGGCAAAAACAAATGAAAAAACATGAACTAAATAGGAAAACCCCGATGTGCCACGAAACAACAATTATGTCAAATCAATGCGTTGTCGCATTTTAATTATTCTTTCCGAAGGCGGATACCTCGAATGTAATTTGAGTCTCCGACGGAGTATGCGTTGCGGAGAATTCTCTGTTCCGACGGATACCTCGCTAGGGCCGAATATGGACATTTTTAATTGATTCTTGTGCCCCACGTTGGGCGCCACTTGTAGGAAAAAAGAATTCTTGAGGCCAATCAGTGAGCCGGTTTTCTTTTCAGGACGATCAGGACGAGGCGCTATTATGAAGTGGGTTTCTGCGGATTTGTCGGACACAAACTTTACGATTCCGATTTGTAGACACCCCCAGTCAAAGCAAAAGAGAGTTCGTGTTCCCAGATACAAAATCCGCCATCATTTCTCGGGCGTCCACAGAAAGTAATATTCCAGTGGGGTTTGATGAAATCGATGTTATCGACAGTTGAAGGCCTGTGCCTATTCGAATTGATTGTGTGACACATGAAATATCTATTTCGCTGCGCAGATTTCAACTGGTTGTATATTAGTTGAGTTGAGAAAAGGTTAGTGCCCAGTGCCCAAAATATCCTTTCATACCATTTTCGGGGAGAGGCCATTTATCGTATTTGCTGCCGATATCGCCATGATGTTTGTAGCGTTTGTGGAAAATAGATGATAAAATGCACTGTAACAAGACAGTCGCAATTGTGCCTAAAAAGCTAACTGGACTTGTCAATAGCAGAATGGGCTTGCTTTTCGCCCATAGAAATGCGATACACCCAATTTGATGTACATCAAATGGGTCTACCCCGATATCTCGAAAAAAAAATCTCGAAAGCAAAAATTTCGAATGTAAAAATCTCGAAAAAAAAATCTAGAAAGCATACGGCCCTAGCAAGGTATCCGTCGGAACATAAAATTCTCCGATTTTAAACGAATCGGATGATTTTTGCAGCGAGGTATACGTCGGAACAGATTTTCGGAACTTCGTTCTGTGCGTTTTTACTAATATTTTTGACAGCTTCATACGAATTTTCTTCCGATATGCTCCGACAGGAATTGGTTGTTGTTTACGATCTGCAGTGAAGTGTTGATAAATGAAAGCCATAAAGAAAAAACATTTTAGCAAAGTAATTGGTTGTATTTGTTGCTTAAATGTGTGTTTCCAGGGCAAAAAAAAAAACGAAAAAAACAAGCACTAAATAGGAAAACCACGATGTAGCACGAAACAACATCATATCAAATCAATGCGTTGTCGCATTTTCATTATTCTTTCCGAAAGCGGATACCTCGAATGTAATTTGAGTCTCCGACGGAGTATGCGTTGCGGAGAATTTTCCGTTCCGACGGATACCTCGCTAGGGCCGAATATCTCGAAAAAAAAATCTCGATGCGTATAGGGGGCATGCTGCCCCCCTGCAACCCCCCTGCTTGGGTTTACTGTCTGGCTATGGGATGGGTGCAAAAATCTCGAATTTACTTTTTGTTTTCGAGATTTTTTTCGAGGTAGTCTTTCGAGATTTTTGTACTTTCTAGATTTTGACCCATTCGAGATTTTTGCATTCGAGATTTATCAAATTCATTTTCGAGATTTTGACCATTCTAGATTTTAGTCGTTCTAGTTAACATCATGATCCCACATCAAATGTCGAAGTCATATAGGGGTAATCTCTTATAAGATCACACCTTTGTTTACATATAACCGTTTTAATTAAATACATAATTCATTTGATTACATAAACATAAATATAATATATATATATATAAAAAAAGAACAAAAAAAAATGACTTTTCGGTGCCATTTAAAAGAACAGACTTATATTTAAATTGCCTCCTAGAACCAGATTCGTACTGCGTCGTCAGAGTTTTGTTCCACGGGGCAGTATGGACACTTCAGTATCGGGCCATTGCTTAGCTTATGCAAGGCATCGCTTGATATAACGTGACCACAAGTTAATTTTTTTGGGGGATTGTCTTCGGATGTCTGTTGTCGTAATATGGGACATGCAAATATCGAATGGTAACGATACTCCGGATCCAGGTCTATCTCGATTGGTAGTTCATCTCGTCCACTCCATATACTAAGCACTTGGCGAGATAGCATTACCTAAAATAAAAGAATTTTTGTTTAACAGTCATCAGTAAGAGGTCATTTGTAATTGCCTGTTTTATATTGAGAAGAGCTGGCAAAGCGGTACATCCAGCGTTGATGACCACTGACAGTGGAGAATTTTTACTTATGCCAAGTGTATGGCAAGCGTCTTTTAAAAATATGTACGATGCCTCTGTCCACATCTCAGACGAAATTAAATGCTTATATGGAGAATTTTCGATCCCATTTGGAAGGTAAATGAATGTTCCCATCAAATTGGGGATTTCATTGCCAAAACGGTCAACAAACTTATTGAAGTTGTTTCGAGCGTATGCTATTGCCTCCCCTTGAGCCTCAATTCCACGCGAAACGATTTGTAGGAAGGCTAATTTATGCAATTTAAACTCCAGAGATGAATTTTTTTCAATCAATTCTTTCGAAAACCGTGCAGTCCATTCTAGAGCAGGCACTAAATCATGATTTTGAATTGACTTCCAAATCTTATAGATCTCTGCAAAGCTGCTTTCCGAATCGAATACCTCTTGAGCTATTTCTTGGGACATTCCAGATTCCTTAATCAAGCTTTGTGCCACTTCGTCCATACCTTGTCGGCAGTAATGTTTTGCCATTACTTTGTTCAATAGTTGCATATTCTGCTCATCTTGTAAAGCATCGGTCCTAGTAGTAGCCGTGAAATCGGAAACAAAATTCTTGTCAACTACCTTGCCCACTTTGCTTACAGTGCCGTGTAAATCTCTGTGGTCGGCCGATATGCGCTGTAGTTTTTCATTAGTTTTGTATAGAGACTCTGTAATGATTTTCACTTGCCCCTCAGTGAGACATGCATCTGTTGTGTTATTATCGCCAAGGGCGTCTTCAATTTCATTTAGGAGCTGAACTACATCCGTGATAACACGTCCGCTGTATTCACGGATTCCTGAAAATTTCGTAATAACACGGTCAAGCTCTTTTTCCACGGCAAGACAGGCGTCCATTTTTTGCTCCACAATTAGGATTGCAGGTTTGTTAGTATGTACTTAATTGCGTTTCTTTGTTTATGCTTTTTTTTAACAGACTATGTATTCCAAAACAATATGTACTATTATCTTTGTTCAGTTATCCTCTCCTAATCTGGCACAGATTAAATATTGGCTACGCACTTTCACTTTTCAATCCAAAACGTAAAATAACAATCAGAATGACGGCTTTTAATTTGCTATGTGTATAGACTCAGTGACACTTTTTTAAATTAATAATAAAATATCATAGAAATTTTTGTTTCTGTTTGTATAAAGAAGCGATTAGCAAACCTTTTAGGAAAAATGGGTTCGTTCCGAATTGGTAGCCATAGAAACCGCTGGGTTTACATGGAGAAAATTCCCAGCGCTGTTAATTTTGACGACATAAGTTTTATGCAGATGGGGACGTTCAGCTCTGGACAAAATGTTTATGAAAACTTGTTGATGAGTTCCACCAATTAGAATTATTTTGACGCAGCAAAATTAGCTATGAAATACTATCTGATCGATTAGACATAAACATAGAAACTAATGGCGTTTTTAATTGGGTCGATGACCAATTTGTTTGATTGATACTTTTGTTATACTCGTTTCATAATAAGTCTCCACTATTCCAGATCTCCATTGTTTTATAGGAAACCAAAACTCCCTAGGCCGTTCCTATAAACACATCGTCATGCTGTTTCTCCGATACTAAATCAGCTACAATGTACCATCGTGACAGTTGTATTAAATACGAAAAACATATATGATTCTATTTGACAGCTTTTGATGCAACATTTACACAAAAAAACGATAAGTTATAACTATATTATTACTTCAAACTGTTTGGATGTAGCAAGCACAATCGTACGCCTACGCAAACCTATTATGTAAAATAACGGTGATCTGGAGACTAGTCATAGTAAAGGATAGCTACACCTAACATGCAAAAGTGCGTTACGTGTCACGCATAATTATTCGGACGGCCATCTTGATTAGGTCTTAGGTGATACGAATTATAGGAAATTCTGGGAATTTCTATAGCGATGACCTACAGCTTTCCTACAAAATAAAATGGCTTCCGGAAGTAGCAGTTTGTTTATTTCTTTGCATTTTATTAACGAATGTGTGTTACCTTGCACGATATGTTTAAAATCAAGCCGCTGCTGTTGTGGAACGAAAATTCCCATACAAAAGTGACAGAACGAAGTCATGAACGAAAAATTTCGCTCTCCTTTTCATTTTGCAGTACGCTGCTGCTGCGAAATGATGGCAAAAAGTGGGTAATTATAGGGATTGCTTGGTACAAGTCTCTACTCTCTTTTCGCACACTTTATTGTCCGGGACATTGATTGCTTGCGAAAATTTGACATTTAATTTTTTTCGGGATTATTTTTTTGTAATCTATTACGAAGTGGACGATATTGAATTTTTATATTCGGAAGAATTGGAGCAGCAATATCAGGAAGGTGACTAGTACCATCAGTGCAGTAAAAGCGAATAATAAAAAAAATTCCGATTTAACATCAGAAGAAGTAATAAATGCTATTCGGAAGATATTATTGTTGTTATAATGATATCGTTCTTAATATCCTCGTTTTACATTTTTATATATGTAGTTCTATAATTTTAATTATCCTTAATTGCTTTCATTTACAAAATACAAGCTCCTTGTTGTTGTGAAATACCCATGTCACTTGTGTAACAGCTGATGGAATCATTGAAATACTAGCTATACATGGACTGCTAGCAGCTAAATTTTCGTTGAAGCAAACATAAGCACTAGCCCTTTTGTCAAATGTCATCGAGCAATTCGTGCGATTTGTTTTGTGTCGAGGTTTGTGTACTGAGTGTGCCATACTGCCATCTGTTATAGAACGTTCGAAATAATTTGAATAAGTCGTTATTTTTGTGCGGTTGCAATGTTTCTACAATGGATGGCACTGTGTTCTATGTAAAAAATAGCAAAGGCGCGCAGAGGTTGAAACCTCTTTCCTACTTTCGCCTCACTGAACCAAAAGGGCTAATGCTTATGTTTGCTTCATTTTTCCTCGCAGGTTTGTATGAAACAGACATTTCGCTAGCAGTCCATGTGTTGTCGCATTTTGTTAAATGAAGTAAAAGAAATTTTAATTAAAAAACGTTAAAAGAAGTATTTATTTGGTCTTGAAATTCATAATGTAATTAATATTATAAAAGGTCAAAATCGAAGTTGCTTTTATGTTGCCAGCTACCAACCAACTGCCCTCTTCTCGTTCATAAAAGTGACAGCTATAAGTATTTTTAAATTAAAGGGAGATAACAATATCTCATGATCAAATAAATTCAATATAAAGGTGAGTTAAAGCTGGGTCACTTGATTTTACGTAACATTCTCCCCCACGGTGCTGACGTCCGGTTCGGATGCAGTACCTTTTTCGAAATCAATAAGACACAGCTTAGTCGTAGGTCGTCTCTTTACACCTGCCGAAGTTTGTACATCAACAACGCGAACTTCGCCGTCTTCACCAGGATATGTCTTGATAACAACTGCCTTGGGCCAACTATTTCTTGGCTCATTGTTGTCCATTACGTAAACTAAGTCGCCATTCTGTAGCTTCCTGTTCGTTGCAAGCCACCTTGGACGTCGTATTAAAGTGGGCAAATATTCTTTACGCCACCTCTTCCAGAATTGGTCTGCTAAAAACTGTGCTGATCGCCAATGCTTTCGTAGTATCAAGTCATTTTGCTCAAATTCACTTTTCGGAGCAGAAGAAGAAGATCGACCCAGAAGAAAATGATTGGGTGTTAAACTTTCCTGTTCCTCAGGATCTTGGGAGACGTCTATTAGAGGCCGAGAGTTGAGTGTTTGTTCAACTTCAGCCATGAGCGTAGATAAAACTTCATCTTTGGGGAACTGTTCTCGAAGAATAATTCGCAAAGCCGTTTTTATTGAGCGAACTAGTCGTTCCCAACAACCTCCCATGTGAGGACTGGCTGCCGGAATAAAGTTCCACTGGATTCTGTATGTTGTCATTTTACTTCGGATGGCATTGTTGTCAAGTTTTGCTAAGTTCTCAGCAATTTCACATTCTGCGCCTCTAAAATTTGTCCCATTGTCAGAATACATTTCTCTAGGACATCCTCTTCTTGAAATAAAACGTTGCAAGGCTATGATGCATGAGTCGGTGGTTAAGCTATGTGCAATCTCAATATGGGCTGCACGTGTAGTGAGGCATGTAAACAACACTCCATAACGCTTTTCATGCCGCCTTCCGACCGTCACCGTCATTGGGCCAAAATAATCGACACCTGTAAAACAGAAAGCTGGATTGTTTGAAATAATGCGTGCCGGTGGTAGCTGTCCCATGAGTGTTTTCACTGGTTTAGCCTTTCTCAGTTTACATGCATTGCACTGTCGTTGAATCTGTCGCAAGGTTGGTCTCATCTTTACTATCCAACAGTGGCGTGGCGTGCATAATTTTAAATGGTAAGTCGAAGTCGAAAAATATCAAAATGTCGAAGGGAAGATGTAGGTAGTACCTATCTATGTATACAAAACCTTCAGTTATTTTTTAAAGCCATACAATCGAAAACTCCAGGAAGAAATTAAATTAATGAAGATATTTTTCCATCTTGAGTGCAAAACTTTCATATGTATTTCGTGTAAACATGATTTATATCATGTCTTATAATATTGTCCTTTATTTCTACATAAAGGTTCTTTAAATGAGTGTTTAAATCGAGCATTTGGGGTTTTTGTGGAGCTTCAGTACAATCATCTACTTTCTGTTTGAAACATTTCTTCAAACGTATTTAGGTACGAAGATCATAGCCAAGACTCAAAACACTTGATTTCTCACTTAGCGACTTGTTTATAAACTTTATAAACACATCAGTATGTTTATTTTTTAAAAGATACTTACAAAATTCACCAAATAACTCGGAGAAAAGCGTGTTATTTTATTGCATAAGAAAGCGGCCTACGAACAGAGGATACTCCCCTCAGAAAAAATCAGAAAATTATTAGGTAAAAAAGTGAACTGACTATGAGCTATGACTACATCACAGTTCACACTTCACAGCGCAGCGGTAGGAGATACACACACAATTCAAATTCACCAAATATGTCGGAGAAAAGCGTGTTATTTTCCAGATACATATACTCAATTACACCACAGCGCAGCGGTAAAAGATACACACAAAACCCACCAAATAACCCGAAGAAAAGCGGGTTATTTTTTTGCATAAGAAAGCGGGCGTTGAAAAGAGAGGACTAAACTCAGATAAACGCAAGTGTACAAAAGAGAAAGGAGACAAATTTGTTCTATTCAGTGAGAGATTTTATAACCCGTCATATTTCGGCTTATTTTAGATTTGGGTTATGCTCAGAGAGTGTGGGCAGTTATAATACTAATAATGAAGGCGAAGAAGGCCCGAAGGGTGTGTGTTTCCGTGTGTATAAAGTTCAATTGAGTTGGTGGGGTCGGGGTATGTACATAGCTTGCGCAGATGAATAGATACATATTATTAAGTTTATCCCGTGGGTTTTATGTTGCTCGTTTTTAAGTAAACATTGTTGTGTAGCTGAAACTGAAACTTTTAAAAGGTAACCCGGTAGGAATCGGGTTATATGGACGCCACGCCACTGCTATCCAATAACGCTGCTTTAACTCATTTAGTACGGTCTCATAACCAATATGATTATTTATATTATGATAATGACTTACCAAAAGACGAACGTAACTATCATTACCATGTAAAATGACTGGATTCTTAAACCACCTGTCTGCTTGCAGTTTGTTAAGTCGACCGTCAATCCGAATAATGCCGTCCGCATCAAGTTTCGGTGTAAGGGAGTACAGTTTGCTTCTTATGCTTAAAGGCAAATCTTTGGACAGTACTCCTATCTCCACAGGGAATGTTCTATGTTGACTTTGAGATACCAGCAGTATTTCAGCTCGATTTAGTTCTTCAAGAAGTAACTCTCCTATTCGTCGGTCAGATCTATGGCGTAAATTGTGCAAATACCGGAATATCCAAGCTGTAGCTCTGACAAGTTTCAGCCACGATGAAAATCTCGTCGGGTCAATAAGATTTGGCCTGTTGACATCTACCGCAACGTTGACAAATTCCAAGGTTTCATCGTTCAATTGTCTGCACGGTACTTTCGACTTTGGCCAATCGCACTCCTCATGGTACAAAAACTCAGGTCCTTTAAACCACCGTGAGTGAGGACTAAAATGCTTGATTCCTAGTCGCGTAGCTTCGTCTGCTACGTTAAGATGTGTTGGCAGCCAATTCCAGTCCTTGGTGTTAGTGAGTTCGGAAATTTCACTGAGTCGATTTGCAACAAACTGTCGGTATCGCTTCGCCTCAGATTGAATCCAGTGCCACACTGGAGTTGAGTCTGTCCAGAAAAATGTACGGCTGAACTTGCGATCATGTTCAACTTTAATATTTGCAGCTAGACGACTTCCCAAAACTGCAGCTTGGAGCTCTAATCGGGGAATCACCATGTTGGGTTTCAGAGGTACTACTTTTGCTTTCCCTGAAACGAAAGAGACTTTAAAATTATTGTTTACTTTAAATCTTACATATGCTGCGGCTGCGTAAGCATCTTGACTAGCATCAACGAAAACATGTAGCTCGACTTCAGCAGCTTTGTAGAAATTTTCGCCATAATATCGTGGAATCCAAACGGATGATATTTGTCTCAGATTTAGCAACCAGTCGTCCCATATTACCTTCAGATCGGGACTTAGTTCGTCTTCCCAATCTAAGGCCGTTCTCCATATGCGCTGAAGTAAGATCTTACCGACAATAACGAAATGTGCAATAAATCCCAAAGGGTCAAAAATTGACATGACAACTTTTAGCACGTCTCGTTTTGTGGGTGTTCTGTTACCAAGTAACAAGTCAGCATCAATTTTAGCGAGATTTGAACTGAATGTAAAGATATCATCCCTAACATTCCAGTTAATACCAAGGATGCGAGTGCTCGTTCCATCTTTGTTAAATGATATGAATTGAGTGGTGCGTGTAGTTAATACAGCTAATACTGGCTTAGATGAACAACACCAATTCCTCAACTCGAATCCCCCTGCATTATGTACTTGGATTACATCAGATATAAGCTGTATAGCTGAATCGACGTTGTCAGCACATCCCAAATAATCGTCCATGTAGTGATTATTCTTAATAGCATTGACTGCCTCTGGTAATACATCCTTGTATTCGTCAGCATTTCTATCCTTGACATATATAGCTGAACTTGGGGAGCATGTTGCCCCAAACATCATTGCTGTCATCTTGAATATAGTTGGTGCTTTAGTTCTGTCGCCACTACGCCATCATATTAGTTGGGCTGGTGTATCTTCATCGCGTATCTTGACTCTGTGGAGCATTTCTTTGATGTCTGCCGAAAATCCAATTGCCTTTTGTCGGAATTTAAACAGAACGCCTGGCAACGAGTTTAGGAAATCTGGCCCTTGTACCAACACGTCATTTAAAGAGACTCCATGTACTTTGGCTGATGCATCGAAAACTATTCGTACTTTTCCTGGCTTTAATGGATTAAGCACAGGAAAGTGTGGCAAAAACCATTTCTTTTGGGATCGTACATCGTCTACTGTCGCCTTTTTTAAGTAGCCTTTTGTTAGGTAGTCTTCTATGATGTCCGAGTACGCGTTTTTTAACTCAAGATTTCTGTCTAATTTGTTTTCCAACAAAATCAATCTCTTTTCACTGACAAACCTGCTGTCTGGTAATGTAAATACATCATGTTTCCATAAGAGTCCTGTCTCCCAACGTCCATCGTCGTTCTTTTTTGTTGTTTTCTCCATGATGCTGATTGCCCGTTCATCTTCTCTGGATCTAGGGGTATCTCGTCGGGAAGTTAGATAGTCATCCAACTGCCAATTGCTTTTTACCAGGTTATGAAGATCTTCGTCGTCTGTAGCACAAATAGAATTTACAGAATATGGGCTTCTGCTGATATCAGAACCACTATTGCCACTAATCGTCCATCCTAGCCATGTTCTGCTAGCAATTGGTGAATTCCATCTGTCATGAATCAGCTGTCGAGTCGCTGTTAGCAGTCCATTATCTTCTCCAATAAGAATAGTTGGTTGGGCATCAGTGAAACTTTCAAATTGGATTTCTTTGAGATAAGGCCACTTGTCTATGAGGTAATTTTTGTCGACTGTCTGTGAAGCTAAAGGTAAATGTTTTACACTTCTTACCTTTTGTAGTCGATAGGTCTTGGCATTGGGAAATGTTCCACATATATTTACATCCAGCAATGTTGACTGCTCCTCTTCTGCTAGTGTACCATTGAACCATTGGAGGGACAGTGGTGAATGCTTTCCGATGATGTCCAATTCCTTTGCAATATCTTCGCGCAGTAAAGTAAGACTGGAACCTGGATCCAACATAGCAAATGTCTTGATTTCCTTGTTTTTATTTTTGAGTACTACCGGAACAATTCTCAATTTTGTTGATCTGTCACTCGTTCGGCTGTGCGTACATATTTCAACAGATGTATTTGTATCCATAGTCTTTTCGCTGTCAGCTGTGTGAAGAAGTCTATGGTGGTATTTGTTGCAATTTTGTGCAGAGCATTTCGTTCTTTTTTTGCAGTTGCGTTTTGTATGTTTAGTCTTTAAACAAGAGAAACATCTCGATGTACTTGTCACATACTTCCATCTGTCGTTCGTGTTCATCGCTAAGAACTGTGAACATTCTTGTAAAGACTTACATGTGGAAGAGCATAAACTACACTCTAATTTAGCTGCCGAACAGTTTTCATTCAGAGTATTAACTCTTCCACCATAACGTTTTCCTTCTGATTTTGTTGTACTTGTTTCTGGAAATGTACGAAGACTGGCTGCATGCGATTTTCTTTCAATCCAATTACTGAAATCTCTAAGGGTATGTCGTGGTTTGTCGTAGATGTGATCCGACCAAAGGATTTGTAAAGTGGGTGACAGTTTTCCTTCCAATTCTTCTATCAGTTGCGGATTGTAAAGATAATCTGAACGGTCCATCAATTCCAAAAGAACGGTCAAATTTTCAACAGCTGTAGCAAATTTAATGATAGACATCGGTTTGTCTTCTCTTGGGGCTGTGATGGTTTTCGTCTTGGCGATCAAAGACTTTATTATGAAATCTGGTCTTCCAAAGCGTCTTTCCAGAATTTTCATAATATGATCGGCGCTGTCCGATGAAATTAGAAGAGACCTCACAGCTTCCAATGCTTCTTCTTTTAAAGCTGAACGAAGACGACTCACGTTCTCACTTCCACTAAAATTACCAGCTTCTGTCGTCCGTTTGTATTCACTTTGGAAAAGAGGCCATTCCTCAGGGTTTCCACCAAATTTGGGTAGATCCATTTTTGTTTGTCTGGCCATAAATGTTGACATCAACGTCAAATACTCTGGTTCTATGTTCTTATGAATTTTCGGTTTGGGTTGTTCCTTTGATTTAAGTTGGTCTAAATCGAAGGACAGTCTGTCGATTTTCTTCTTGAGCTGGCGCATTTCTTCGTCTGCAGCACTGTCTGGAACCTCGGAGCTGTAGCTCGACAAGGATTTGTTACCGTCGTCGTGAGCGTCTTCTGTCGTTTGAACTGCCCATGGTAAACATTTTGTGCATGCGTTTATGCCTCGATCTTGTGGTTCATTTCGAGAGCCTCGGTTGAAATTTAGTAGATTTTCTTTCGAAAGTTTTGACATTTCTTTTCCAACTGGCAAACTTTTAAATGAAGAATGTTCGTCTCGTTCTCTCACATCACGCGGCTTACCTTTGTGAACAATATTGCTACTGCTATTGCGTCTTGGAATAGCAGATGTTCCTGTTGCAATATCGTTCGCATTTGTTGCCATCTGTCTCCGCTGTGAAAGATTTGATGACATCATCGTTTGGGGTGGTTGATCAAGATCGGCCTCATCAAATCCTAATCTTTTAGCAGCAATACCTTTATTGCACCTTGAACTACGACGCACTGTCGACATGATTTGGCGTTGTATTAATTTACTAGCCTTTTTTTTTTTTTTTTTTAATGTATATTAGAAAAGTTTTTTATTAATATAGAATCGAATATTTCCACAGAACCGATTCACTTTATATTCGCGCTAGAAGGACCATTTAATGTTGTCGCATTTTGTTAAATGAAGTAAAAGAAATTTTAATTAAAAAACGTTAAAAGAAGTATTTATTTGGTCTTGAAATTCATAATGTAATTAATATTATAAAAGGTCAAAATCGAAGTTGCTTTTATGTTGCCAGCTACCAACCAACTGCCCTCTTCTCGTTCATAAAAGTGACAGCTATAAGTATTTTTAAATTAAAGGGAGATAACAATATCTCATGATCAAATAAATTCAATATAAAGGTGAGTTAAAGCTGGGTCACTTGATTTTACGTAACACCATGTATAGCACAAACCAGTAAGAAATAGACTGCCGACTTCCCGTGCATCTACCCGATTCTCCCCGGAAAAAAATACCCTGTCTGTGAATACGTGTTAATGTCAAAAATAGTGGCGGCAATGATTTTCCATGCTATACCATGGACCAATACGTGAAAAATCCTGGGCCCGCCGGCAGCTTGTAGGCAAAGTCCGTTATGTGGGAGGAGTCGACGGTCTATTCTTACTGGTTTGTGATGTATAGTCAGCCCTATCGCAAATAATATTCCCCCCGGAATTTTTCCCATTCAGCAATTTGATTTACATTGCTGACAACGGAAAAAATTCCACCGGAATTTATTCACGATACCACTAAGTATGTCAATGGATGGAATTCTCCATAAATTATTTCCCGCTGGCTTTTCGCAGACGTTTCCCTGTGCAATTGGAGACCACCGGAAAATTTCGTTTCACAACAGCAGCGTACTAAGCTCAAAATTGGTTTGAAAGGGTAGTTGGAACAAATATTTGGCTTTTAAAAAAGGGAGCTGAGAGGGTTGGAGAAGTAAGTGACTGTCAAGGCGAATGGGGCAGGGTAGGGTAGGCAAGGATAGGTGGCGAGAAAATCATGCCAGTATGCCAGCGAAGACCAAAACACTCCAGCTTTGTCAGCTTTCGTGTAAACATCTCTGATAACAAAGGCAAAATGGCATTCTTCTTCTTACGCATCACCGTTAAGGTTAAACTTGCCGTGAACGCTTATATGACGGCACGCTGGGAACGCCCGGTGATATCAATAACACCGCATACCACAGCAGCTAAACGGACCTGTTGAAGATAGTCACCCCTATTGTCGTCGTCGTTTACGACTCTATAAAAAAGCGACACGACTGTTTGGTATTGGCGACTGAAAATAAACGACTTTTGTCGTGGCGACGATCGACAAATGGCGTCTGAAATGTCAAAAAATGTGGATTGTATTTTTCGACGAAGATCGTTCTGTCGTCGACTATTTTGCGGACGACTGTGTGATAATGTGTTAAAAAAAGTATGTGTACTTAATTTTTAGTTAGGCAATTTTAAAAGGCAATTTCTACATTTAGTGAACGAAATGCAGAAAAATATTCCTTTGGCAAAATCATTCACGAAGGCCTAACAAAAGTGAGGTTAATCGGCAATGGGACGACATAGCCATATCTCTGAATTGTCTTGGACCATATAAATCTACGCGCTCAAGTAATGAGTTATTACACGACGACCCTAATTAAGGCCATAAAATCATTAATATGATTAAAAACACAGAGAGCGGAAGGATGCAGTACCTGGGTATCGTATTTTTGTATCCTTGCGGATGTGCCACAGGGGTACAAAAAGAGCTGCAACTGATATAGATTGTGTATTTAATATTTAACTAACGAAAAGATAGTTACATATTCTTTAAAATGAAAATCACAAATAAAAGACAATTTCAACATTTAGTGAAAGAAATGGAGAAAAGGGACTAACAACAAGTGATTTTAATCGGCATATCCTTATCTCTGAATTGTCTTGGACCACCTTTGACTTCGATAGTCTAAAATACATTTAAAATCTAAAAATAATTGTTATTAACACAATGTATGTAATTTAAATTATTTCTATCACCCACTTAATGTCGGGCAAATCCAATGGATTGGATTTGGTTCGAATTTCCTTCCTTAACTTTACCAGCACTTTTTTCTGGTTTTCTTCTTCGTCACTGCCTGGTCACTGCTTTCAAAAAACATGTCACACTATTCATTTTTGATTTGTTTTATTAAATAATTAACCAAGTCACAAACAAAACACCAGACCAAATATAAATTCGTCGACTGTTATGTCAAATCCAATGTGTCATAGTTTGTGGAATGTATGTGGGATGTGATTGTTCAGAGAGTCGAGTCGTTTCAGTTACGCAATACCAAATTCCAAACGACTCGACACGACAAACGTCGCCAGTCGTTTGCGACAGACGACGACGACAATAGGGGTGAGTGTTGACATCTGCCCTGCGCACTATCTGCTCCAGTGCAATATTAAAGAAGTCTCATGACAGCGCGTCTCCTTGTCGAAACCCGGTGCCTGTTTGAATTGGCTCGGAGGAACTACTTCCAAACTGCACGTTGCAGCGAGTGTTTTCCAACGTCACGCGATACAGCAGTTTTGCCGGGATTCCGAATTCGGCCATCGTCATATAGATCTCCTGACGATGTATGCTATCATACGCGGCTTGGAAGTCGATGGTAATGAGGATTTGCCTCAGCTCTGAATTTAGCCGCAACAGGAAAATGGTCAGAGTCGATGTTTGCCCCTTGGAATGTGTGCACGTCGAGGATGTTGGATGCGTGCCTAGCATTGATTAGCACATGGTCGATCAGGTTGCTGTGTAGATCCTGTGCTTTGGAAACCTAGTGATACTTATCACTGCTCTTTCGACGGGTTGACGCCTTGTCGGGGCGAAAGGGCTTGTAGTAAGTCTACGAGACATGTGGGAGGCGCAAACAACAGAGGGACGGTCGAAAGGTCACCCCTCTGAATGAGTTGTAGCAAATCAAATGTCTCTAGACCGAAACTAAGATCACCCCACCTTTAGTTAAGGTGTCCGGGGAGTAAACCCCAGCAAAAATCCCACTTAAGCCAAGGTATTGAGGCACCCGTGCCGATGGCTGCATGGTCAGCAGGTGGTTAAAAATGCAGATCGCTAACGGTCCCCTCCGATGCCCAGGCAAGGTCGGTTGTATTTAGTGCCTTGTCCTAGTAAGACGGCTCTGCCAGGATCGACCCACCCTTCCGGTCCTACTCGTGGGAACAACATCTAAACAAACTAAAAAAAATGGATAGAAAACAAGAAGAGGTAACAAAAATTAAACAAAAAGACCAGCTGAGGCTGCCAGTGGTTGGCACCTCATCAGAGGACGAATTGCTGGCCTCCAGTCAGGAGACAATCATCCCTAAACCAAGCAGCGAGAGTGCTAAGGCTAGTACCTCGACTGCAAACCGACCGACAACCAAAATGAACACCCAACCCAAACACAAATCCGCAGGGAAAGCTATGCGAAGCAAGTACCAGATGGCCCTCCACGTCTTAGGGAAGATTGCAAAAAATGAGGCTGCCGGAAAGGTCCACGACAAGGACCAGGCGGATAAGATCAAATATCAGGCAATCGTTGATGAATACAACGAGAGCCTGAAAAACAAACCGCAGCAGGCAGCGAAGCGGGATAGGTCTCTAGATGAGTCCTCCCATCGCCCGGCCCCCAAGAAAACCAAGGTAGCCGAAGGTTCGGCAACAACATCAAAACCAAGTACGTCAGCGGCTAGTGCGGTCCAAAAGCGGCCATTTACCGAGGTGGTAAGGGACCATCTCCAGGTCGCACTAGTGGATGAGCTATCCACAAATGGGAGATCCATTGCCGAGGCGTGGGGAAAGATTGAGGCCAAGCTTTCCGACATGGTAATAGACCACATAGTCAACAATCAGGGTGGAACTCTGCCAGACTTTGACTCCGCCGAGTTGGTTAGGGGATATCGGGTGATCAAATGCGCCGACCAATTCTCCAAGGACTTCCTTAGCGAGTGCGTGGCTAAGGTTAGCGACGCCTGGGATGGCTTGAAGCTCAAGCTTATCCCAGCTAACGATATCCCAAGGAGACCCAGGGCCCGCATTTGGTTGCCCAATATGAAGATAGACGGGGGAAGGCTCCTCCAATGTCTCAGACTACATAACCCGGCGGTTCCAATGGATGACTGGTCAGTCATTAAGGCAGAGGAACCCCACAAAAACACAATGTCCTTCCTGCTATTGATAAACAACGAGTGCCTGGCGGCTCTCGAAAAAACCGACCACAAACTTAGGTTTGGCATAAGGCATGCCAAGCTTAAGGTTTTCATCCCCTCTGGTCCTGAAGACGATGTAGACATCGGCGAAACCGACAAGCTGTTGGAGGACCTGATGATAGCCGACGAAACCCCATCAACATCTACTGGTAATGCTGAGAGTCGTTCAGATTAACCTGAGGCACTCAAGGCGTGCCTCCGATAATCTGCTGGTTTTTCTACGGGAGGAAAACATGGACATCGGCATTATCCAGGAGCCATGGGTGAGAGACTCATCCATTAAGGGGCTCCAAGACAAACAATACGACCTGTTTTACAAACATCAGGCCACAGGTAAGCCTAGAACTTGCATACTCGCTAAGAAACATCTTAAAGGTTTTTTTATGTCCCAATCTTAGCTCAGACGATTTAACAGTGGTTAAACTAGAGTGTGCGAACCAGAACAAACGAACATACGTCACATCAGCATACATGGCTCATGAGAAACCAGCACCGCCAGTGGAAGTGAGGCAACTCATAGCCGAAACAACAGTGAAGGACAACATATTGATGGGCTGCGACGCCAATGCAAGGCATACAGTGTGGGGGAGCTCGGAAGATAATGAAAGAGGTGAGTCACTTTTTGATTTTCTTTTAACTACTAACCTGTCTGTCTGTAATAAGGGCGCGACCCCCACCTTTGTTTTTCCGAGTACGGAAACACACAGGGGATGGGAAGAGGTCAAACAATGACAACTTTAGGGTCGAAAACTGGAGAGTTTCTAATCTGGAGTCACTTTCTGACCACAGATTGATCCTCTACGATGTCAGTCTCGAGGCCGAGACCACTAAACCTTTTAGAAACCCCAAAAGAATAAATTGGACCAAGTTTGGCCAAGTCCTTCAGACAAAACTCAAAAACACACCCAAAACAAACGCGGTAGCTATTGAAGAACTGGAGGCAAAGGTAAAGACTTTTGAGAATGCAATGGACGCAGCTTACAGAGTCTCGTGCCCGGTTAGACGTAGCAAAAAAACACTTCCCCCATGGTGGAACGAAGACCTCTCCAATCTGAGACAGATGACCAGAGCGATTTTCAACATCTGCCACAAACACAATTTCTGGCAGCCTTATAAGGACTGTTTAAGCCTTTATAAGAAAGCCATAAAGACATCCAAAAAGGAGGCCTGGATGGATTACTGTCACTCGATAGAAACCCTTAAGGACTCTGCCAGGCTAAGTAAAATTCTGTCCAAGGAACACTCCAACCCTTCCTTTCTCAGAAAGCTAGACGGAGGATGGACCGAATCCTGCGCGGAGACCCTGGAACTCCTAATAAATACCCACTTTCCCGGATGCAGCGATATTAGTACGGAACCCGAGAGGTCTCGGCAAGTACAACCTGCATTCCACAGCAATATCACTTCAATAATCTCCGAGGAAAAGATTTCCTGGGCTATTAACAGCTTCTCCCCGTTTAAGTCTCCGGGCCCTGACGGCATACTACCTGTCATGCTACAGAAAATGCAAGACTTAACACTACCTTGGCTGGCGCCAATATTCAGAAGCTGCTTAATACTAAACCACGTACCATACTCTTGGAGACGCGCTAGAGTGGTCTTTATACCGAAGGTAGGCAAACGAGGGCATGAAACCGCGAAGGATTTCAGACCAATTAGTTTAACCTCCTTTGTACTCAAAACCCTAGAGCGTATTCTAGACATCCACATGCGAAGTTTTCTAGAAGAATCTTTGCTATCCAAATCACAGCACGCCTACCTAAAGGGCAGATCCACGGAAACGGCTCTCCACGAGGTAGTGCGGACAATCGAAATATCCCTACAGTATAAAGAATATACACTAGCCTCCTTCTTAGACATAGAGGGAGCCTTCAATAACGTACACACTGAAGCTATTCTTGAATCTCTGATTGAGCTGGGCATAGAGGAATTTATTAGTCAATGGATAGTCTCTATGCTCAGGACAAGAACTATTCAGGCAACACTAGGCAGCAGCCACATAACCAAATTCGCCCATAGAGGAACGCCGCAGGGTGGCGTCATCTCGCCCCTACTATGGCTAATGGTTATAAACAAAATTCTGGTGAAACTAGACAGGGAACGGGTCAAAGTTGTCGCGTACGCGGACGACGTGGTGATACTAGTGTCAGGGAAGTTTCCCACCGTGATTAGTGAAATTATGGGGGCCGCTCTAGACAAGGTAAGCACCTGGGCTGCAAGTTGCGGCCTCGGTGTCAACCCGAGCAAAACTGAACTGATGCTATTCACTACCAAAACCAAAATACCCGATTTTACCCTACCCCGTCTAAACGATCAACCACTCACACTGTCATCCAGCGCTAAGTATCTAGGTATCATGCTTGATCCAAAACTTAACTGGAAACATAACATTGAACACAGAGTAAGGAAGGCGTCGGTCGCTTTCTATGCCTGTAGCAAAACCTTTGGAAAGAAGTGGGGACTTCAACCAAAGATGACCTTGTGGATGTACACAGCCGTAGTGCGTCCAATTCTCACGTATGGATCACTAGTATGGTGGCCTGCGTTGAGCAAAGTCTACAACCTCACGAAATTGAAAAGACTGCAAAGAACAGCAAGTATAGGTACCACGGGGGCAATGAGGTCGGCCCCAACAGATGCCCTTACTGTACTCTTGCATCTTCTACCTCTTGATCTACACACAAAATATACCGCATTATGCAGTGCTATAAGACTCAAGGAGTCGGGATGCTGGACTGCAAGGCCGTATGGCCATAGCAACATCCTGGATTCGTTACCAAACGGCATGGTCACGTCTCCAACCGACTACATAACACCCAAATTAAACTTCACGAAAGGCTTCCACGTTGGTTTCCCAACAAGGGATCAGTGGAAGAGGGACGAAGTAGTGAAGGGCTTCGACACGGTCATATACACCGACGGATCTAAGATGAGCTGTGGTGTAGGGGCCGGTGTCTACTCGGAATCACCTCAAATATCAATTTCAGTACGCTTACCGGATTTTGCCAGCGTTTTCCAGGCGGAATTACTGGCCATCCGGGAAGCTTGCACGCAACTAAGGCGTGATACAACGCTTAAACAAAACATTGCTATTCTCATAGATAGCCAAGCTGCCATTAAAGCCATCGACTCGGCTACCATATCCTCCAAACTGGTGCAGGAGTGCCGGAACGAGCTGGCCTGTCTGAGCGAGCGCTTCAGGGTCACACTTCTCTGGGTTCCAGGGCATAGTGACATAACAGGCAATGAGCGCGCGGATGAGCTGGCCAGGAAGGGCTCAGCGCTACACGCCTCGCTCTCAACGAGGGTCCACATTCCGCTAGGAGCGGTAAAGGGACAAATACATTCGCATTTTCTGCAAAAAGCCAATTCCCGATGGTCGGGGTTGACAAACTGTGTCATATCAAGGAAGATATGGCCTACCTACAACCAAAACAGAACAAATAACCTACTAAACAGAACCCGCCCAGATATCGCCAGAATCACGGCAATAATCACGGGGCATTGGCCAATTGGAGACCATGCGGCCAAGCTAGGTATCCCATACAACCCGCATTGCCGCAGTTGCGGTAATACAAATGAAAAAGAAACTCTCTCCCACTTCCTCTGCAAATGTCCAGCTCTAGCGAGAGCCAGACTACGCGCACTGAACCAACCATTCTTTGACGACCTTAGCGACATCTCGGGCAAAGGGATACAGGATCTTATCCGTTTTCTCAATTCAACAGGTTGGCTATAGGCACCGACCGGACCACATCCTAAACAATCACCAAAAATAGGTCACACGAGTCGTGGTAACAAAACGGCACATCTTAGTGCTAATTGGGTTCAAGGTGAACCGCCACTGCTACCTACCTACCTATCACTGTATTACGAGCTGCTGCAATATCGATTAGTCGGTAGACGTTTAGCGTATTTTTTTGAGAAGTAAGTATAACAAAACCAAAAGTGAGTATAACAGTTTTGCATGTAAAACCTAAAGTGAGTATAACAAAACCAAAAGTGAGTATACCTGTTTTGCATGTAAAAGTAAAAGTGAGCTAGCTATAGATTCTCAAAAAAATACGCCTGTTGTCAGTTGTCGTTTCGTGATTTTCCTTTCCTACTTTAGCATTGAAATCCCCGAGTACAACTTTTATATCATACTCCAGATAGGCTTCATCCAGGAGGTCATAAAACTCCTCCTTGTTACCTCGTCCGTAGGGGCGTGTCCACATATAAGGCTTATGTTTTGGAAAGTAGCTTTGATGCGGATGACAGCCAGGCGATCACTTATTGCATTGTAAGGGACTGTCAAGGCGAATAGGACAGGCAAGGTAGGGTATATACCAGAGAAGGCCCAAACACGCCAGCTTTCGTGTAAACATCTCTGATAACAAGGGCAAAATGGCATTCTTATGTATGATGGTTAAGGTTATAGCGAGTGGATGAGTTCAGATTTATTATATTTTTAATAAGGGTATTCATGTAACGTCGTAAGTTTACCATTTGCGTAAAATGGTAAGTTTACGACAAACGTTTCATGAACGCCCCAATTTGCTGTTTGTGGTAAATGGTGGTAAACCAATCAGCTGTTTCACATAAGAGGGAACGAACGAATTGATAAAATGCGAACAAATCACTTTTGATACAATTATAAATAGAAATTGCACATTTTACTATTCCAAGTATAGTATAAATGCATCAAAAGTATTATAAATGCATGCAAAGTATTTTTTTTCTGATTTCGCGCCCTTATTTCAAGTGTGAAATATCACAACACCCTCGTCGTAAGTTTACCATCTCGGTTTTCCACACAAATTCGCGTAGTAAGTTTACCATCTCGTCGTAAATGATTTTCCATACAAATTTTGACAGTTCATTTACCACGTCGTAAACTTACGACGTTTACGACGTTTACGACGAGTTTACGACGTTGCATGAATACCCCTAATGTTTTTTTTATTATACCCAATTCACAATGGCGCTTTGCCGCTTGCGTGCGTTGACAGGCGTTTTAGAAACTTTACCGTACTTTATGTCAACGCGCGCAAGCCGCACTTTTCCAAAACTAAATGGCGCTTCAGAGCGTTGGCGCGTTGAGAGATTAGAGTAGGAGAGATTGAAAGTTCTGTTTGGTTTATGTTGCGTACGTAAGTTATGTACGAATTCAGAGCAGAATGCAACTACTCCTTTTTGCTTATAATTGTTATTTTAATGCACGAATTATGTATTATAAAATTATGTATAATAAAATGTATTTTCACTTTTATTGTCGTGGAATATTTTTGTGGAAGAATTGCCTGTGCATTCAATGTACACAGGTGCATGCCTTCACATGAAAGGCGTTTCAGGCGAGACAGGTAGATTTTTAGTTTATTTGAGAAAATATGGGTAAATTACATCGAAAATCCCTTCCCTTAAAATTGTGAATTGATTACTTTGTGGAATACTTCTTGTAAAACGATTTAAGTGAGCAATATTACCAAATGGACAGAATTTATCTGAGCTGTGAAAAGAAGTTCAGTCACTTAAATAGATAAGTGCAATTTTGTTAAAAACTTGGTTTGGCTATTTAAAAAAAAACCCTATTAACAAATTCTCAAGTATGGATACCGACGATTTACTTGATTTTTCAATTTATATTTATATTTTATTTCAATTATATGTATACATCTGGTGGTATGCTGGACATTCAGACGATTGCGATCGCAGGTACTGCTTCTCGTCGCTCGCTGGGTTTTTACCACATCCGGTCACCCATCGGACAATGCATATTGAAAGGATTTTATGACCTAATTAGGGTAATTTTTTTGCTATATTTCCGCGAAGATCTTCGCTGTCTTGTCCAGACATTTTTTATGTTCCTATGTACGGACTTCAAACCCTACCAGCCGATTGAGTTCAAATTTACAGGGAATCTTCGATATCTATTGGCCAGAGAATTCCCGTGATTGGGTCAAAGTCGGACAAAGGTGCGCATATTCATGTGCATTGTCCCGATGGACAATAAAAAATATATCTAAGCAATGGGCGGGTAAACCAAGTAATAAAATAATACCTATCATTTGCACATCGCAGGAAATTAGATTTACCCTCAACTAGAAAAAGAAACTATAAATATTCTAAACAAAAATATTTATCTCGTTAATAAATTGTATGAAGAATAGAGTAGTTTCAGACAAAATTGAAATATCAAAAGCATGTACATTACATTTGAGCACATATTTTTTTTATCAACAATCTAAAGAAATCACTAGTAGCATTACAACAAAAATAATATTCGTCATTTCCACACAGTAAAATAATTAATTTGTATTAAAAAAACCTCATAGGCTACTAAAAACGAGTAGGTACGTATATACCTAAGTGAATCCATGCAACTCCAACAAAGAACGGCATATGCTCTAACACTTTAAATATTCGGCCCTAGCGAGGTATCCGTCGGAACGGAAAATTCTCCGATTTCATACGAATCGGAGGATTTTTGCTGTTCCGAAGTATACCTCGAAGCAAAAATCCTCCGATTCGTATGAAATCGGAGAATTTTCCGTTCCGACGGATACCTCGCTAGGGCCGATTATCAAATCGAACAAACCAAACCGAAAGAAAACGTCAAAGCCGCCCAACGCCACTGAAAGTAGAAAGTTGCTCTACTTGGGCGCCGCGTTGAACTTTACGATATTTACGATCACAACGCGACCCGAAGCCTGAAGCCGCATTCTGGCTTGCACCATATGAAAGCATTGGTTCTACTCTATCTGTCAACGCACGCACGCCGCAAAGCGCCATTGTGGCTTGGGCATTAGAAAACCGACGAATCCATTTGAATTTCGGTCACTTTGGTGGCACCGGAAAGTTGCTGAATGTAATGTCAATGACGGGAAAGTAATGCAAGAGCAAACTCAATATAGTGGAGTGTACATTATGTCTATAATGATTTCCATTTTCATTTATTGTTTTTCTTTCAGTTGTTGATTTTTATTTGTTTTCATGAATATGCATTCCAATTGTGTTAAATGTGCATAGGAAAGATCAACAAAATCATATTTTAGTATTTTCTAAACACAAAGTTAAATAAACAAAAAAAAAAAATAATAATAATAATAATGTAATTATAATTAATATATGTATAAGCCTGCTCGACCGTCATCATGTTTTGCTATAAGTTATCAGTCCACTTCATACACCTCGTTGCTGTTGAAATTAGACGTGCCCGGATGTACCTGAAAAACAAAAATTTAACAACATCTTAGGAACATAATGAGTACAATAAATTACCTGCGCATATTGTCCAAGTGGTGCTCCAAATGGATGCATAACGGGAGGAGGGGCTTGTGTTTGATTTGCAAACAGCAAAGGATTCATGTACATCCCACCTGGAGCCTCTAAACTTTTGTGCAATTCAAGAAGTTCCTTATAAAGCTGAAAATGAAGAGGTGAAAAATGTTGACTATTTAGTAGTTGACAATGAATAAAGATAGGTACTTTCATGTTGTCTTTGAAGCGTGATCAATTGATCATTCACGATAACGATTGAGAAACTTTAGAATAGCGATAACTACCGAAGCAGTGGGTTCTTTCGATAAATTTAGCTCTATTATGAGCCTCAATGTAGTAATTGGAATAGCGGAGGTAGTTTTATCTAGACTGGGGAGTTTAAGGGACACACTTGGACCTTATTTGTAGGTCCATTGTGATTGTGGGTGATTGAATCAATCCACTTTGCTGTTTGACACCGAAAGTCGATAGACTTATAATATGTATACTTACAGTTGGATCGCCATTATTCATTTCAAGATATAGCCGCTGTAGATACTCTGGCACCAGCTGGATGACCTGAGAGCTTGACAGTTCTGGATGGTCTTGACTTCCTTTCATGTTGAGCAGGCGCAGAAGTATATCGGATCTAAATCCGAATATCTTATTTGACGTAACACTACCCGATGGATTACCATAGTTTCCTAAGAAGGCCTGGCGATCATAAGACATGTATTGCATCGTTGGTTGTGGGGGTCGCGTTTTCTCCGCTTCGTATTCATCCCAAGCAGCTTTACGTTCCTCTTCAGTCAGATTCTCACTATCTTCGTTTTCAAGAAGAGAATCGTGTTCATGGTATTTAAACAGCAACTGAAAATAAGGAGGAAAAAAACGGTAAGCACACAAAATATTTTCCCTAGTTAAACATAAACTTGTCCATCATGATTATGATGTTCAGAAGCGTAGTTAAATAATTATAGTGTCGTTGAACTTTGAAATGATTTCCAATTGCAGTGCGGCATTTAAGTACATATATCATAATAACTTTGGTAATGGCATTGCTTTTTTTTAGTTGCACAAAATGCAAAAATTTTAACAATAATTCCCTTTAATATGCTACAGCTACACCATCAAAAAAATTATTAAATTAAAAGAGAATTACCTTTTCGTGATTACTAAGAAGCTCTGCAAATAGCCTGTCTTTTGGTAAAATTGGAATCTCTCTCTGAGTGCTTGGCTCCAGTTCATACGAGTACAACTCTTGCAAATCACTTTGGTTATAGTGCCTGCTGATCTGTTGTTCATCTATGACACGTTTCGCTGTTGCTTGCTTAGCGACCTGTCTTTCGTATACTTTTTGCTCCATAGTGCCCTAAAAAAAGAAAAATAATACAATTAGTCGAGACCAGTACACTAAAAGAAAACTTGAACATACATAAGCTATTAATCTGTATATGTAACAGGGTTTCGTTTGTCCAAATCGATAAACACGGAAAATACTCTGCGTATCGTGAGATGGATTCCACGAGACATCGAATATAACCACTCGATTCGCTGCCACCAAATTGATTCCCAAGCCACCGGCTCGCGTTGAGATGAGAAAAAGCCGTGCATTCAAATTACTAACATTGTTGAAACTCTTACACATACTCTCACGATTTTCCACTGTACGTGAGCCATCAAGTCGAAAATAATTTACGCCTGGACGCCAATATCCTTTGAAAACACCAACATTACCCTCAATTTCTTCGCCACGTGTTTTTCGGTCGATCAATGATAAAAAGTGTTCAATCACATCTAACGACTGTAGGGACTGTGAGAAAACCAATACTTTGTCGCCTATTTCTTCACATCGCTGCAGAAGAGTCATTAGAAGGACCAGCTTTGGTGAATGATGAATGTTGTTCAATTCAGTGTCGTCTACAAATTTCGTCCACCATTCGGAAGGATCATCTTTTGTTTGCACTTCAACACAATCACTTTCTGGAATTGAAAAGAATTAATAATAATAGATATGCTGGTTGGTGGTTGTTTTTCAAATTCAAAGGCTGATTGATGTTTATAATCTAACCGATAAATATTGTTCTGCTTATACCTATTAGGGTAATCTACAAACTCAAAATCATGTTATTTTCGTAAAAATTGCATTCATTTATCTTTTTTAAATAAAAGAAAGGAAAAGGCGAAAAGGGCTGCAGGAAATAAGGCCCCAAAAGCGAAAATGGAATAATGAAATAATACCCCAATTTCAAATATGAAATAAGGCCCCATTGCTATGAAATAAGGCCCAAAAAAAATGAAATAAGACTCCAAATCTGACAGTAAAACCAAGCAGGGGGGTTTTCGTTTTTCGTTTGGGGTCTTATTTCATTTCTTCTTTTTCTTCTTTTGGGCCCTTATTTCATAATGAAATAAGACCCCAATTTTCATAATAATAAGGAAATAAGGCACCAAAAAAGTAAATAACACCCCAAATTTTATTAAAAATCGTTGTTGTTTCCTGTATAATTTTTTAGGGCCTTATTTCGCAGAGCCATCGAAAAGTCATGTGCAGCCAGCATCAAGTGCCGAAGACCAGTGGCATCGATACCAAGAGCCGCAACTGATGTGCTCGGTTTCACAAAACCCCTGTAGGGAAGAACACCGGCGTCTCCGGAATAAACAATGTTCGGATGTGTAACTCCAGGAACAATGTTTGGAAGTTTTACCAAAAGGTAAAAAGAACGTGTCTTGGCAACAAGATCCGATCTATTTTATCGACTTTAAGGTCGCATATGACAGCATTTATAGAGACGAGTTATATAGAGCCATGCCTAGTTTTGGCATGCCTGCGAAGTTTGTCAGATTGTGCAGAATGAGGAGGGAGAACGCTCGCTGCTTCATAAAGGTCGAAAACGTTCTCACCGAGACCTTTGATGTCAAAAAAGACAAGGTGATATGCTGTGATGTGCCTTCATCAACTTCATACTTGAAAAAAGTTGCCAACATCAGAGGCACAATTTTCCAAAAGTCTGTGCAACTATTTAGTGCATACGCTGACGACATTTACATCATTGGCAGAACACAGCGATCTGTCACTAGTGCATTTGCAAGTATTACCACAGAAGCGGCGGCAAAAATGAGTTAGTGGTAAATGAGGGCAAAACAAAATACACGACCTGGTCAGAAAACTGATGAGCATTCCTAGCATGGCGAGTATTGCGGTTGAATTGTATGGGAGAATTGTTATTTTTCACCAGATCGACTTAAAATTCGGTTTGTATACTCTATATAGACGGGCCTATTTTGATTCTCTCCAATTAGAGCTCGCTTATGATAACCGAATAAGTAATAACCGAGAGGACGTATTCTGATTAATACATTAATAATACAATACATAAGTAAACCTTATTAGCACTCCAATTAACATTGACATTGGTGTGTGCAATATCCCTTCAATTGTACTAGAAATTAATAAGCAATATTTCATTTAACAAAAATCTGGCAACTACTTTTCTGCTTGCGGTGGAGATCAATAACTTTGGAAAAATAATATTTAAAAATGAATTTATCACCCAATAAAAAGTGAATACAAAAATAAACAATGAATAGTTGTAAACGTTACCATTATCGGATACAGCTCGTTGTGCACGTGTGTTGCGACTTCTCACAGTGATAGTTTCACTAACATCCGCTTCAACTATGGACGAGCATTCTGAATCTGTTGAAGACGACGCGCCACTATCATCTATGAAGTCTTTTAAAGAATCCTCAGAATCGTATTGCGCAAGCTGATACAAAAAATTACAACTAAATGTAGGATTCACTTAAACCAACAAAAGTACGAACCTTTTTCTTGATCACAGTGTCACTATTTACTCTTAAATTCATCGGATGTGTCCAAATCCGGCGGAGATCTTGAAAATCCTGGAATAGTTTGGCTCCTTTGCCCGGGTTGCTGCTTGCCTCTCCAATCACCTCTCTTTGTATTGTCATATAGTGACCGTACAACTGTTTTTGCATATCAGACAGTGTGACAAATACAACGTATTCATGTTTCGGTGGTAAATATGGGGCCAATACTGAATAGTCTCGTCGCTGTATGCAAGCTTCCAACATTTTGTGTAGAATATGAGAACGATGCTTCATCAAACGGATATCACGAGCTGTCGAGTCAGTGTACTGACCGTTTGTGATGGGATTGACGAAACGGTTCAAGTACTCCTTGTATGTCCCCAAGAGATTCGGTTTTATAAACTGGATCATACAATAGTCTACAAAAATGAATAAAATTATTTCAAAAAAAGCTATGATATACATGCGGGTGAGGGTACGGAAATGCATACTTGTGAGCGCGCTATACGGGCACATATAAAATGATTTTATAAACACAACATAATAATCAAACATCCTAATTTAAGATAATAAAATTTAAATAAAGGAAAAGACACTTGAGCATACAATATAATTTTTTTCTTAAAAAAAAAAAAAGACAAGCGTTTTCAGATTGTGCCCGAATTTCTTGTAGTTTTGAAAAGCGATCTCACACGCGTTTCCGTACCCTTAATTGGTTTTTGATAAACGTACATTCCTTTAAGTTGTTCTGCAATGGTGTACCGGTTAAAACAATTCGACGTTTTGTGCGCATTTTTGTGACAGCTTGACTTAAGCTCGTCTTTTCGTTTTTCAGTAAATGCCCCTCGTCGCAAACAACAATATCAGGCCCTGGATCAACTAGACTCTTTTGCAGCGACTCTTTTTGTTTCTTTCGAAGTCCTTTTGTTTTTTCATTGGATAAAATTCGATACATATCATATCCAACGATACACACCCCACCTTCGGTAAACCATTCCTCTAATTTGAATACTCTAGTGTTTTTATCTTTGTATTTTGACATATCGTATATTTCGATATCCTTTTTCTTAGCAAAACTAATCCAATGCTGGAATTCTCTCGCCCAATTGTTCAATGTGCTTAGCGGAGAAATTATGAGAACACGCTCTACGTGTGTAACTTCGAAGTGTGTCAGTAACGTGTGGGCGAGAGTAACAATTTGCATGGTTTTACCCAGACCCATACAATGGGCCAATATACACCCAGATCCTGGATTTTCCTGACAATCTTTGACCGTCTCAAAGCAAGCATCCCACATAAATTTCACACCTTTTACCTGATGTGGCTTGAGTTTTTTCATCAACCCATTATCGACCTTAAGAATTGGTTTTTTCGTACCCTCGTCAAAGTCAAGAATTAGTTCATCTACTTCAACGTTTTCTGGCTTCACATAAATTTTGTTGTACTGTAGTGAGAGATTAAAAGTTAAACGTTTGTAGATTCTCGATTTAAATTTGTATCTATGTCTGATTTTGTTTTCTCAAAATATAAATTTACACAAGTTATCGGTAAACAATGGGGCATATTCATAGATTTTTGATAAGCTATTACTATGTAATAACTAAACTAAACCGGAGATTATTTAATTCATAGACAATTTAAACCCATTTCTAAACGATAAACTGGAGTCTAATATTAATCACGACAAAACGTATGTTTAAGTTGTTTTTAACTCTATTAAACGTCAAAACCAAGTGAACGAAAAAGATTTAAGAATTTTGCAAATGCTTTTGCTTTTTTCACTGTATAATTAATAATTTAATGAATAATAATTAAATATTGTGATGTCTGTTTTGGTTTTTTTTTTTTTGGAAATTATTTTAATGACATTTCTTTGATCGTCTAGGACTTTTTTTTAGATATCTTCGGACCAACTCATGCAGCGGCAGGATTTTGTTACTGCTTCCGTTCTCTCGCTCTTTGAACACTATTTTTTGCCGCTCATCTTTTTTTGTTTACAAAACAGCAGAACAACAACAAAATAAATATTACAAGTCAAATTCATCGACATTTTGTAATAGATTTGTAGTAGATTACACGTTAGTCTCGGATCTAATTAAACAGAGCTGGCAAGTTCTTTATGAATAGCAGTCGTGTTTTATCTGTGGGTTAACTTTAGAATCGAGTTCAGTTAGACTCGGGTTTATAATATGACTATGAATATGCCCCAATCAATTTTAAAGCATTTGATTTTTAAATTAACCGGTATTGTGAGTGCACTAGGACAAGGAAGTCGTTATATTATTTAAACTATTCACAAGTAAATGCTTATGTAAAAGTTAGCAAAATAAGAAAAGGTCACATTGGTGGATTTTAAAAAAGAGCACAAGCTACAAATTCTTAATTCCCGATTTATTTAAAGGCAAAGCGATTAGTCTAACAATAATATTTGAGATCAACAAACCAGACAGTTTTTTTTTTTTATTAATTAGGTAATAGTAAATGTTAAACAAAATTACCATTTTCTGACGCTCCTCGATACGTTTTTTACGTTCCTCCTCCTCCTTTGTAGCTCTTTTTGTACCATCTTCCAAGTTTTTTTCATTAATTAGCTTCCGAATTTTCTTTCTTTTCTTGTTCTTTTCGTCATCATCGTCGTCACTGCCATCATCACTACTAGAGTTTGCCTTTTTCAAAACTTTGCGTTTCTTTCGTTCTTTTGAACCAGCTTTTTGTCTATAATTTTTTTCCGAGTCTGAACTAGCACTACTATCTTTTTTCGTCTCTTGAAAAACACGTTTTTTTCGTGTTATAACAATTTCGCTCTCACTTGAGGAATCACTATAATCTGTATTGTCAATTTGTTGCAGAATTTCTGCCTCGGAATCTGAATCACTGGCCATTGTATTTGCTTTCTTATCCTGTTTATTATTCTGTAACAAAAAAAAAAAAAAAAACAATATTACATTTTTTAGCAGTCAAACGCCCAACGCGAAACCCAATACGAATCTAATTGTTGTGTAGATGCGGAACATATATAGAAATTTAACATAACAATTGACTCCAAAAGTTGAATTGTAATACCTTACACACGCCAGAACCACAACTAAAACGTTTCAAAACGCTGAGACTAGACTTAGGAATGTTCGTTCACTGCTGACACTGCTCACACCTTCTAAATAATCTCACATTTGGAACAATAATCGGCCTGAATTCTAGCTTTAAGCCGAAAGAGTGCATAAGATGCATCATTTTGTAAAAAGATGGTGGTGACATCTGTTCCAGTCAAGCAGAAAATAGTTAATTGTTTTCTGTTATCCCATTATGAGCTTCTTAAACAGGACTATTGGGTCACTGTTGTCCAATAAAGACGCATGCTTTTAGGATCTGCAAGGGGACATGTTAAATGTTACAGCTAAACCTTAGCGAAGAAAGTTTCGAATTGGGAAACCTAAGGGAAAAGTCAACAAATCTGAAGCTTGAGGTCTTATTCACGTAAGTGGCTCTTAGGTTCAACAGGCAATAGATGCGGGAAGAGCATTCTCCAGAGGAAACCCCATTAACCTTTAGAACTAGATCACGAAACCCACGATTTCCATCCACCCGATCAAAGTAAAGTGAGAATAGAAGTATATAAACTCTAGTTGGATCGGACAGTCTGCTACGATGTATGCTCATCGGGAGATGAATTGTTGTCACGCCTTATATAACCTAACACTGGGTGAGCCCAAACGCGCCCTTTTTGCTTTAAATAGCTGCCTCGACTTATATGGGCTATATAAACACGATCCAGCGCTGATCTAAATATGAAGCCGTTGACAATGAAAATAAATCAGGAACCTAAAATATCAAAGAAAGAGAGAGAGAGAGAGTGAGCGTTATTTCCAAATCTTTTTGGGCTTCATTCCCTAACGCCAATTGAAATAAATAAATCTAACCAAAAAAAAAAAAAACAAACCGTTCTTTGGAAATTTAGGGCACAAAAACTGTAAACATATTTTGTAAATCTTTTATATCGGTGAGTTTTGTGCGATGGGATCGAGTAGTTTTTCTGTATAAAGACTAATATTTAAAGCGCAAATGGGAGTGAGGGGTATCAGATCTCGGTCCAGGCATTCTGTTCGCGATATTTATACCAAAGGAACTTCAAATGCGAAATTGGGTATCGGGCAAATTCTTCAGTTTAATTTCCAGTACTACATGTTTACATGGTGTGCAAATACACTGCTGGACAAAATTAGATGAACGATGGTTTTTTTTTTCTATGGTTGAATATAAACTAACGAGATGGTTTAATTAAATATAAAAAAAATATTTTCTTATATTTAAGTGTTCTAATGGTAAGTAGCTGTTAGATTTAAGATCATTTGGGCAACGGAAATTTACTTCGAATTTGATAGTTGAATGCGTATGCAAGTTTGAGTGTTATACGTTTTTTGTGGCTTTTCTTTTGATTCAAATTGTTGCTGCAATATTGTATAATTTAAAATGTCAGGATTAATTTAAGTTCAGATATCCTGTGCCGAGAGTTTGATACAGAAAACAAAATTCTTTGAAAATAGATCGTGGACAAGGTCGAAAAAAGGTTACGTCGTAAAGAGAAGACCAATTTCTCGTAACATATGTCTCAGGAACAGTTCCGCGACTACAATTGAAGCTAGGAACAGACTTCTGGAAGTGCGATATGTTGAAATATCCTCCGAAAAAGTAAGAAGAAGACTGAATTAAGGCCATACAGAACAGCACAGCCTACCCTTTGCACCAGATGCCATGGATTAGTCTCTGCTGTATTTGCTCGAAACAACGAGAACTAGTCTGAGGACAACTGAAAACTGGTGCACTAATGGTTCAGATTTTGCCTAAATCCAGGCGATAGGCGACGAAAGTGTATATAGGATCAGATCAGCGACACGCACAATAGAACATCGTTCCGCTAGTGGTTTATAACGCACGGAGTTACATGTGGTAACATGTTAGGGACATGCTTGGCAGACAGTTAAAGGAACTAAGTGCGAGTGCATTTACTTTGGAAGAGCTTTGCTTAAAGAAAAGGACCAAATTCCGCAGCACAACATTGTCAACATTATTAGAAGTATGAGAAGGAGACTTATGTCATTAGATCAAAAGGACCTAGTACCCAGTTGTATTACTAATTCATTGTTACTTTCACTGATTTTATACCCGGGATTTTATAAATCAATGAAAATCATTATTATGTTGTACTAAGCAAAATATGTATCACCTTTTTAGGTTGTTGTGCTTTTTTCAAATGGAAGCAAGTAGGTAACACCTTTTTTATTTTAAATGACCTTAAATTGAACAAGCCTAACTGAAGAAATTAAGATAAATCGAAAAACCAACATATTTTTCACTGCGTCCTTCTAGTTTTGTCCAGCAGAGTAAAACTAGCTTCGCCTTTGTATTCACTTTTCACTGAATCCCTTTATAAAACGAACCAAAGCAAAATTAACAAAAATGCAAACAACAAATCCGTTCTTTACAATTAAGTTATTACTACATATATTTTTGTTGAAGTTAATTAATCTGGAAAAAATGTAATAAGTGAGTAATTGAATTAAAATAACGCTTTGTCCATTTCTTTTTTTGTTGTTGGGGAGGGCGGGAAAAAAGGGATAAAACGTATTTAAGACGATTACTGAATTAATATATATTACATACATATACTTTTATGTTGTTCACAGTTAAAAGTGGTGTTCGCTTGATTCGAACAACACACTTCTTTTGAAAACCGTTGCAATTTTTTTCGAAGTAAGTGTTAACAATTGTTGATGGTTTATTTATTACAGGTTCTATTGCCGGTGAAGACTCAGACAGAGAGGGAACGTTTAGATCTCTATGGCTTAATGGTCCGTTTTTACCACATGAGCCTTTGCTTGCGTTATTAAGAATGGAAGGGACGACATTATCTAAGCGATTTGTTTCGGTAACAAGATTTTCTTCTGATATCTCCGAATTTGTGGGGTCGTCGGATTTCTGTCCTTTTCGCTCTCTTTTGGCAGGCCCCACTGGATCTTCGTCGCTATGTGCTGGAATTCGCTTTCTTTTCTCATTTCGTGACAATTCTTTACCGAAATTTCTTACCGGTGTAAATTTTTTTCTCGGTTTTTCTGAAAAACTTATGTGATTGGTTGGCACCCTATCTTCTTGTGATTTTCCATTTTGCACTTTTTGTTTATGCATTGTCTGTTCATTGTCTGAGTCACTTAATACGAAAATATTGTGTTTTTGGTTGTCCTTAAGATGGAATGTTGAACGTAGTTTAGCTAGAGTATGGTCATCATCGTCACTATCGCTAATGGTCAATTGAAAAAGTGGTTCTTTATACGAATGTTTTTTAGATGCTGAGAGCAAGTTTTCCAAAGGAACGACCCGAATCGTCCCTAGTTTGAGTTTATTTAGTCCATTCATGTCTACGGCAGCATTTTCCTTCTTAGATTCATTCTCACTTGTACAACCTGTAACTACGTTTTCTTCTTTTTCATTTGGCATTACAACAGAATCGACGGTTGATTGCTGTCGAATTTCTTGTTCGTGGTCTTCTTCTACAATGTGGTCTTTGGGTTTGGGATTTTCGTCCCTTTCCACAGTTTTATTTAACGATTGAGTTGTTATTAGTTTAAATTCATTCTCCATTAACATTTTTTGTAAATTCCTTTCTATAGACTCGGTTACTTTGGTGATTGTTTTCCATTCGTCAGTCACCTCTAAGGCAGATGCAGCCACAGACTGATGTTCTTCAAAATTCTTCAATTTATTGATATGTATATTGATTTTTCGTTCGTAATCATTTAAACATTTTAAAAGATCGGAAAACTTTTGAACGTCACTGTTAAAGTTTGCAATGACCTCTTTTAAGTCGTCATTACTTTGAGACATCTGAAAATAAATGAAAGAAAGAATTTAGTTACAATGGGAAGTCAGGGTCGATAAAGTTGAGTGTGTGCAGTAGTTACTCCCAAAGTAAGCTATCTCAGTTTTAGGCATTGCCGATGTTCACACAAGAATATAAAAACAGTTGGCGCTAGGTCATATGTACCCTATGCATAGCTATCATACAATCTTACAATCATTCGTTTCTGTGAGATTTTATTTAGGTCGAATAGAAGCGATTTACAAATGTATACCGGATCCAAATGACTGCAAAGTAAACGCAAAGTTGTCAACGTTTATTGGCAATCCATAGCTTTAAAACCCGTTCCACAAATAAAAAATTCGTTCGAACTTATACCATGTTCCCACCAACGCCAACGTGATTTCTCTAAATCCACTTGATTTAATTACATGGCTCCCAACGCAAAATAAAATGGAATATACTAGTAGAAACTGATGGCTGACTGTCAAGTTAATATTCGTTTATTCGTAGGATGGATACTGACGTATGCCAGTAAATATAAATGTATATACTGCGTAAATATAAATAAATGGGCGCAGTAGCGCAGTGGTTAGTGTGCTGGACTACTGTGCGAGGGATCCCAGGTTCGATCCCCGGAAAAACACAAATTACATCTTTTTTCTACTGCGCCACCTCTCGCGAACGTCTGACAAACATCCGAGAGTATGACTGTCCTGAAAAAGCTTCTCAAAGCTTCAGCCGTTCGGACTCGGCATAAAATTGTAGGTCCCTTCCATTCGTTCCAAAAATAGAAACTCACACAAAACGAATGGTTGCGAGAAGCTAGGCCTTGGGTGTCTTCCGCCTGTTGCGCCGCCTATTTATTTTATTTATATACTGCGACACCCTACTTAAGCGGTATAATCCTTTAAGTGAAGATTCCTGAAAATCCGGCGAACAAAAAATCGTGTATGGCAGGGGGGTCCTATTTTCACACCATTTCAAGTTTTAGCAATGTGGAACACCTCCGATCTGAGGATATAACAATTTTAAATGATATAAGTTTGGAGCTATTATCTACAGCTACAGTTGTGTATATTTTGGAAAGACATTATGCCAGGAAATTACGCCTTATTTTTGGAAAAATCGCAAAAAGTATAATTGAAATTACGACAGAAAAAGTTTTTTTTATTTTGGCATAATTTCCATATTTGGTTTAGTAAAAAGATCAGAAAAAATATTTTTTTGCTGACAGAGTTTCCAAAATGTTATATGGAAATTTTGCCCAAAAGGTGGCGGCAGAGATATAACTACTGATGTGGAGGGGAAAGGTAAAGGGGGCGCAAATGCGGCGCACCTGTTGTCACGAGGTCACGCGGTTATAGACTAAGAGCTAGCAACGTTTTTTCTCAAGTCATTTTAGCAAGGCTGTAACTTTGTGAGCTTAGTTCCTGGTGACTACTGAACATCAAAATACATTTCTGGCAGCGCTGCGTTGGTTTATATATGAATGCCATAACCTCAAAAGTGCAAGAATTTAGGTACATACCTCATTTTAGCAAACTTAAGATTTTGGTACGTGTTGATTTACGACCGATATGTAGGCAGAAAATGCAATTGCCAAATCAAATTGCCGATTTTAAAGTTGCACCAGACATTCTTAAAAGTTGCACCAGACATCTCAAAGTGCTGAGATCGATCTAAAATTGAAAGCACGATGTGAGACGGAGCTCGTTTTGATATGCAAAAAGATAACAAAACGATTGATTGCATGAGTTCGATCTCACAAATAGTTAAGCATGTTTTCTCTTACTAAGTTCATATAAAACCGACAAAATGACCAAATGTTGGCTAAATTTTGTTACAAATCAAATTTATATAACTAGAAGGAGTCAGAAGGATATAGTGAAGATTTTCGTCATTTTAGTGGAAAAGGTGTAAAATAAAAAAATAAAAAGGGGTGACGACGAATAAAAATAAATGAAAAATGAATGAATGAATAACCACAAATTTATTAAAGTAACTCAATTTATACTGTTCAAAATCATGCTCCCATTACACGTCTACAGAAGACATACTCACTTCTTTTATTTATCCTGATTAAAAAAAATTGTACTTAAATACGACAGAGAGCTTTGAGATCGATCTCTAATCCATTGAGCTAAATCTGCTGAGAAAGAACTATTTTTTTTTTTTTGCATTTCCGAGTTCCGGTTTGCACAATTGATCTAACATGTGAGTTCAAGCTCGTCAACTCTGACTTTGAGATCGTGCTTATCTTTTTGCATACTACCCATTATCACACTACTAATTCCTCAAAGCTAAACCAAAACTCCGGTTTCATCATATACCGAAATCTTAAGTTTGCTAAAATGAGGTTATGGCCTTCCTATATAAACCAACGCAGCGCTGCCAGAAATGTATTTTCGTGTTCAGTAGTCACCACGAACTAAGCTCACAAACTTACCGGCCTTGCTAAAATGACTTGAGAAAAAACTCTATTATACCGCCGATTCTCGACTCATAAATGTAATTCACTATACTAGCGGACCCGCAGACATCCTACCCGAACGTTGACTTGCCAATACACAGCGAACAGAATTTGATTTTTTTTTTTTTTTTAACAAATATTGGGGGTGACCAATTTAGTTTTGTGGTTATAATCTTATGAAATGCGAAAAATCTTTTTAAAAAATAAAACAAAATCCTGTCATAGTCATCTAAAAAAAATTTTTAGCGGATTTCTTTATTTTCTTAAATGGAAAAATGCTCAAAAAGAGCATTGAAAAAAATGACAAAATTACCGACATTTGTGTGAAAATATTTTTTGCCGATTTTTCCTGTAAAAAATGCCACAACTTTATTTTGAGATTTTTGGGCTTTTTTTTCTATTGAATTTTTTTTTTTTGCGTAATTTCAGGGAGTCATTTTTTGTGAGACAAAATTTTATTGCATACCTTTATGTGGTTCTGATCTTTGGTGCAAATAATTAACTGGGATCCCCTGTATATGTAAATCATTAAAAAATTAACAAATTTAACAAATTCAATTCAAATTCAAATAAAATAGCTAGACGTGAATTAAATGTCTGTATAGTGTCATAAAACTTGGCGTATTATGTAAAGCAAGAAGAAATACTTCTATTATTATTGTGGCTGCAAATGTGTGAAATGTCTTTATACCATTAGTTGGCTTAAGTTTTTATTTCATGCAGAGTCCGAACGGGTAATTGCAAAGCTTTTCTAGGGCTATTATACTTTCGAATGTTGTCTAACGTTCCCGAAAGGTGTCGCAGTGGGGAAAATCTTAAGATGTAATTTGTGTTTTAACGATGATCAAACCTGATACCCATCGCTCATTAGCCCAGCACACAAACCACAGAGATTGGATTTACAGCTAATATTATATACAGACACGCCTTTCAATACATTTTGAGTGAGTAGAAAGAAGAAAGGTGATGGCACAGAAAATCTACTTTCGGAATTAATTCTCACATGGGCTTGAAGGTTCTTTTCCGCACCACTGCGCTTTCGAAGTATTCACGACCAAACTTATGGAAGCGGCTCCCTTAACGATCGTCTTTAAGTAGGAGTCAATTTACTGTCTCAGTTTTAATCTTGCTAAACATTCGTAGGACGGATTGGTATTGTTGCAGATATCCAAAAAATCTTCCCTCAAATTGTGTTAACTACTGAAGATCGCGACAGCAAAACAGTAACCGTGTTAAAAGGAGCATCAATGACTCTTAATAAATGGAACTTGAACAGCTTCAAAATTCGTGGCGCTATGAACTGCAGCCATCCACCTCACAGGCAAAAGGTAGTGCTACTGATTTATTTAATACACAGCGACGAGTTGTCCGTTCCTATTGACTCTGTTGAGACTTTTCTTGTTGCCAGTTCTACTTAAAACTATCACAAGTATCTTCGACCCAATAGATATTCTGGGCCATTCTATTATCAAACTAAAGATTAATTTTCAGATTTTATGGAAAAAGAATATTGGGACGACGTTTATACACGCTTTGACCGAATGCAACGATTCTGTTTGAAGAATTCTGAAACTGAGACATGCGAATTTCTCGAGCAACACTTCCATTGCCTTCCCAGAAAGGAATTATCGCGATCCACATATCTGCGGACGCTAGTACGAAGGCCTATGGTGCAGTCGAGCTTTATTCCACAATATGTTTAGGAGATTGGTCAAAGAGGTGTGGCACCTCTCATATAAAACCACATTGCAAACCATATTTCTTTAGCTCCCATAGATTGTAAAATTTGTATCATGTGCATTATAGGAACAGAGCACGGGGCAAAAAGAAAATAAATCGGCCTCCCTTTACATTATACATTATATTGATCCAGAGGTATGCATGTTATGAGCGTGTACATACCTATATAATGAGAGTAATTAAAGATAAAATGTTTGCATTGAACAGACGGTTAAAATACAACGATTTTCTGCTTTGAAATAAAAAATAAAGAAATATGTACCATGTGATTTGAAAATTCAGTCATCTTCATTATTTTAAAATGGGAAAGACTTATCTAATGCGCTTTAAATATATATCGTCGAATTTCGACCATTGGGCCAGTCTAGTACTGATTGCGTAAGTACATATAATAGAATAACTGTTATGGCAAGCAATAAAGTAACATTTTTCACCGTGTAACACTTTCTTAGTGTATGGACAAACAGGCTTTCCTTCTCGTGGTGTCGGACGAGACAGGTCAGTGTAAGCTACTTTCTGTTCTCAGCTATTTTAAAAATCTACATGTCTCGCCTGAAACGACTTTCATGTTAAGGCATGTGTGTCCATACACTTAGAAAGCAGTGTCCTGACAAGATTCCAACCAGTCTCCTGAGTTGTTCCCTGCCTAGTTTTAAATGTTCTGCGCAGCGATCAAAAAGAGGATTTCGTCCT
Source organism: Cheilosia scutellata (assembly GCA_955612985.1). Classification (NCBI taxonomy): domain Eukaryota; kingdom Metazoa; phylum Arthropoda; class Insecta; order Diptera; family Syrphidae; genus Cheilosia; species Cheilosia scutellata. The sequence continues at coordinate 53,359,257 of OY015313.1, read as the reverse complement.
CTATATACTCCTCCTAGTTAGGGAAAGCTTTTGTAGTAATCTATGAAGAGCTAAACCCACCACAACAATAATTCATAAATCGCAGTGGTAAAAAAAATGCCCTGAAAATGTCTGATAAACACGAAGTAGGTAGGTACTTGCACACATACCTAATGCTAAAATGCCAAATAGGTCGACTACAAAAATTTCAAATCAGCTGTCTATGGCCAAGTGACTGACAGATTTTTCAATTCTTTGTTTAACATGTAAATTTAGCGGCATATCGTGCGCATCTGTTATGGCTACACTTATGTCGTTTTCGATTGGTAATCCAGAATCGTCCGGAAGCAATCCGAACGCTTCTGAAAGCGTTCGATTGGCACTCAACTGACAGTTCTTCTACTGAAAAGAAGAGAAATTTGCTTCTGGATTTGAATTCAGAATCGCGGAGAGTTCTTCCGGACGCTTCTGGATTACCAATCGAAAACGACATTAACGATCTCTGCACCGTCGCTAGTTTACCGACCGATAACTCAGTTTATGGTACGGTGTCAATAAGGGATTACTTCGGGTAGATTTTTTTCTACCGTAAATATTTTAGAGAATGGAGCATCTCTTTCCATCTTATGAATTAAAAAGTACCAGAACAGAACAAGACAATATTATAAATTGTATTAAAAAAACATCCTCTGAAATTTTTTTAAAATATGTAGGTACATATATATGTAATATGTCTGCACAGCGCAAAATGTATATTTGATTTACATCATTTGTTCTTTAATAAAATATATCTTAAATTCGTTTTCAAATACATACCTAAATACATTTTATAAAACATCATTTTGCATTCGGTGCACAGAATTTAATTGTACGGAAACATTATTTTTTTTTTGCATAATCGAAAAACTACACCGAATAATAAAGAGGAGCACAGACAAGGAAAATAAAAGGCTATATACCGAGAAATTTGTACATATAAATCTCTTCTTAAGCAGTCAACCCTAAAGAAAAGTCTTCCAAGAAACAAGCAGAAAAATATCTTTGGTAGGAACTTAAACTATTTTGCAAAACTGAATACACCATTAATACAATTGTATTTCAATTACACTCCCCTATCGAGATCGAATGCGAGCGAAGCAAATGGGAATGATTTTTTTATAAACAAAAAACACGAAAGAAAAGAACTAGTACTTACCTTTAAAAAGGTTTTTCTTCTCTTCTTCTGTCTGCCTTCAACTTCCTTCTTTAAACCATTTTTTGTAGACTATTCTCGCTCCCTTTCTCTTGCCTATCGCTCTTTCCCATTCTTGGATTTGGATGTTAGATTTGTTTCATGTGTTTGACAATTCAGAAATGCTTTCTAAAGGGTGGTAGGGGAGGGGGAAGAGGAATTAATACATACTATATTATTACAATAAAATTACACTGGCTATTCGTTTTTTTCCTCGAAATACTAAACAAATATTAACTTAAGGGAAGCGGCATTCTTTAGCGATTTCTAAGAAATCAAATTAAAGCCGACATAGTGTTACACAAATTTTTTTTTTTTTGTTTTGGCAGGATTTTTTATATTTTTCACTAACTGTTCTCAATTTAGTCAAATTCACTGGAAAGCTTCTCACTTATTTCTAGATGTTGGTTCTTTTCTTACATTCTAGTTACGAATTAAATTCTAAACCGACCGTCGAGAACACAAAGGTAAAACAACCACATCTACATTTGGAAAATTAACTTGGGTTGGGATGGGATAGAAAATATTTAACTCAGTTAGAAGAGGATGCCCTACTGCTACTCTCAACTCTGCAACTAGAAGTTGGTGAAATTGGTTTGAAATGCGATTGGTGTTGGTGGATAGTGGATGGGCATACTCGTTGATTTTCATGAGATACGCAGACCATGTTGGACGCGTTCCAATTGCAAGCGCGCTTTGCTAGAGGACCATTCACATGAGAACGAATTGATGAAATGCGAACAAAGACCCATTTTACACGCACCGATTTTTCACTTACGAATCTTCTTAATTCTCTTTTGGGCACTTATGGTGCATTTATACGTTCAGTGTTTTCACTTTAGTGGCTTGATTGTCAAATTGTCCTTTTTTTCTCATTCGTCGTTCGCGGTGGTAGCTTCATTTTCGAAGAGCAGACCGCACACAGTTCGAAAATAGAGCAAATGCAGACGTCTATCGCGACCGAGTACGGTTTGAGAATAAAGCAACGCTGAAAATAACGAAAGAGAACACAAGAATCGGATGGGAATGGGAAGATTCCTGAAATTATGCCGAACAAAAAATTGTATGGCAGGGGGGTGGCAAGAATTATAGAAAAAGAGATTGCGCGGTCCGGGTTTCAATTTTCGTTCGTTCTGCGCATCTACGTCACGCGTGATGAACAATTTGACAGCTCAGTCTATTTTAGCTGAAGAAACCTCGAGTGCGATTCTAGTTTCTTTGTTTTTATCATTAAAATGTGTTGTTTTCAATATTAAATATTTGAATAATGTGTTTTGTTTGATATGATATATGAATATACATACAAATATTTTATCGATGTCTTCTTTATTATGAAAAATAAAACATTGGGTTTCAATTTGTAATTTCTTTTTCTTTTGATTGCATTTCCAGCAATTTCTCGGCTCAGTTTTCCTATTCTAAACTATTATCGACCTAAAAATAACTTGTTTTATCATCGCGTTGATATTAATTGCCATATCAAAGTGTTGTTTAATAAAATCAGTTGCTTTCATAGATCATAGATCATAGATCATAGATCTTCCCCGTTGATTTCCTTATGTATTGTCTCCAGTGCCGTAATGTTTATCATCATGCCTTTAGTTGGTATGGTTTATGGCAGATATATCCAGCCAAGTTTTCCCAGCCGTTATCAAATTTATATCTTCATGGGGTGAACGCACCTCTCTTCGAAATCGGGCGTATCATCTACTGCGGTGCCTGTATTATTGGACAGTACCTACTTCTTGATTGTATCCAAGGATATATGAACGTACTCGCTATTTGAATTCTTAACAATCTAGATGATCATGAAGTCCTCCCTTGGACCGAATGACACCGAAATATTGTCAGTACGTCTTTCCTGCAGCAGTATCGGCAATGTATTATTGGACAATAACACTTGCGAACAAGGTGCAGTGCAGTTACTTTTTATATTTATATTACTACCTACATATACGTTGTAATAAAATAGTTTATACAGTTTTTGGAATGGCAATAAACTTTCCTTACCAACGACTCTCATCTCGGGAACCATATCAGTCACGATACATTTATGGTGTATGTACCTCATCACACGTGACGTCATACGTCTGTCAAAATAAAGATCCAATATGGCGGACATGCGCACCGCGTAATCTTTATTATATCATTCTTGGGGGGGTGGGCTATTTTCATCGTATTTCCCGTTATAGCCCATCAAAGTAGGTGACCTCTAATTTGGAGGTGTTACCACTTAAAACTCTATAACTTCTAAACTATTATAGGTACAAAAATTGTTTTGTTTGTTCCTTGGCGTTTATCGTTTATCTTTTGTGTAGGCGTGTTGGGCCGGAGATATGTCGATATGGATTGCTTCCGGACGGTTCTAGACGACCAACCGAAAACGACATCAGTGACTGCTTCGGATTATTTTCCTACTTCCAACACCTCCCAGTTCTCACTATGGAGTTCTGGATTGAGTTGCCTCAGGTTTCTCTGTATCCTTTCCATCGGGATATAAGGGCCGGGAATCGGAATCCGTCCTTTTGGCCTGGTGAATTCTAATAGGTCCTTTACGACAAATCGTAAGTTGGTATTTGCTCATGGAGCCTGTGTATTCGCGACAAAGTTGTTCAGCCAGTTAACTGTGAACTCGTTGTCACACAATAGGATAAAGGATGAGCAAACGATGGAGCAATAGTGTCGCTAGAATCCGAAAGGATTTTTTCTAGATATGCATCTATTGCTCCAACGCTTTCTGCGTCCTAAACGGGTGGAAGAATACATCTTCCACACTATCTTCCGTTTGTCGAAGCGCAAGCTTGGAGCCTGAACTCATATAGGCATCACTTACATCTTTTCTATAACCCTAAGTCGTAGGATGACGAACGAATCATACCGAGGCTCCACCATCCGCCACCTGTGGTCGCTCCTGGTAAGAAAGCATCCGCAGGATTATAGTGACAACTCAGCGATCGAGTGGCACTATTGAAACAGAGGCGGCGAAGATGGGTCTAAGGTCTAAGGAGGTTAATGAGGACAAACGAAGAATATGGGGTCATCGAGAAAGGACTCTCAATTTTTTTTCAATTTGGTAACTGAATCTTTCTCTATGTGTATGTTAATAATAAAACCAATCACAGAACGGATTTATTAGATTTATGTTAAGATCACGTCGGAATACAAATGGAGTATGAATTGCCTGTAGTTGTATTTAGTAATTAACTTAATATATTATGATAGAGAGAGGGAACCCTAACACACCTTCCCGTCTGTGGACTTGGATACTTTTTTCTTCGAAAAAATTGTCGAGTGCCTTAAATCGGCGTTACATAACCGACAGAAAAAAGTGGAAAATATCAAAAATTAAAATACATTTGGCAATAACAGGTCTGTTTTTTATTCACACCTATCTCAAAGTAAAGTAAAGTAGGATTTTCAGCATGCAATTACAACAACTACGAACTGTTTGACACTTTCGAGACTCTATAGGTCTGTTTTTTTCTACATCTATCTCAGTGAAGTAAAGTAAAGTAGGATTTTTAACACGCAATTACAACAACTATATAGAGTCTCGAATGTGTCAAACAGTTCGTAGTTGTTGTAATTGCGTGTTAAAATTCCTACTTTACTTTACTTCACTGAGATAGATGTGGAAAAGAACAGACAGATTTTTTAACATGCAATTACAACTTACTACAAATTTAGCGAGCATTTACCTGTGCAGTGGAGAGAAAAGTGGTCGCTAAAATTACACGCGACAGGGTTTAAAAATAAAGAAATGCAGAAAATCACGAAGGCGAAAAGAGAATACCAACAAGAATCGGGTGGGAATTCGAGAACCATTCGTGTTTGGCTATCCCCCACACTTTTCATCCCCTTTACAATTACAATAGGTCTGTTTTTTTCCACATCTATCTCAGTGAAGTAAAGTAAAGTAGGATTTTTAACACGTAATTACAACAACTACGAACTGTTTGACACATTCGAGACTCTATATAGCTGTTGTAATTGCGTGTTAAAAATCCTACTTTACTTTACTTCACTGAAATAGATGTGGAAAAAAACAGACCTAATAGTGGTATTCATGCAACGTCGTCAACTCGTCGTAAACGTCGTAATGCCCAAGCCACAATGGCGCTTTGCGGCGTGCGTGCGTTGACAGATAGAGTAGAACCAATGCTTTCATATGGTGCAAGCCAGAATGCGGCTTCAGGCTTCGGGTCGCGTTGTGATCGTAAATATCGTAAAGTTCAACGCGGCGCCCAAGTAGAGCAACTTTCTACTTTCAGTGGCGTTGGGCGGCTTTGACGTTTTCTTTCGGTTTGGTTTGTTCGATTTGATAATATTTAAAGTGTTAGAGCATATGCCGTTCATTGTTGGAGTTGCATGGATTCACTTAGGTATATACGTACCTACTCGTTTTTAGTAGCCTATGAGGTTTTTTCAATACAAATTAATTATTTTACTGTGTGGAAATGACGAATATTATTTTTGTTGTAATGCTACTAGTGATTTCTTTAGATTGTTGATAAAAAAAATATGTGCTCAAATGTAATGTACATGCTTTTGTTATTTCAATTTTGTCTGAAACTACTCTATTCTTCATACAATTTATTAACGAGATAAACATTTTTGTTTAGAATATTTATAGTTTCTTTTTCTAGTTGAGGGTAAATCTAATTTCCTGCGATGTGCAAATGATAGGTATTATTTTATTACTTGGTTTACCCGCCCATTGCTTAGATATATTTTTTATTGTCCATCGGGACAATGCACATGAATATGCTCACCTTTGTCCGACTTTGACCCAACTTCACGGGAATTCTCTGGCCAATAGATATCGAAGATTCCCTGTAAATTTGAACTCAATCGGCTGGTAGGGTTTGAAGTCCGTACATAGGAACATAAAAAATGTCTGGACAAGACAGCGAAGATCTTCGCGGAAATATAGCAAAAAAATTACCCCTATTAGGTCATAAAATCCTTTCAATATGCATTGTCCGATGGCTGACCGAATGTGGTAAAAACTCAGCGAGCGACGAGAAGCAGTACCTGCGATCGCAATCGTCCGAATGTCCAGCATACCACCAGATGTATACATATAATTGATATAAAATATAAATATAAATTGAAAAATCAAGTAAATCGTCGGTATCCATATTTGAGAATTTATTAATAGGGTTTTTTTTTAAATAGCCAAACCAAGTTTTTAACAAAATTGCTCTTCTCTATTTAAGTGACTGAACTTCTTTCCACAGCTCAGATAAATGCTGTCCATTTGGTAATATTGCTCACTTAAATCGTTTTACAAGAAGTATAAGTAATCAATTCACAATTTTAAGGGAAGGGATTTTCGATGTAATTTACCCATATTTTCTCAACTAAACTAAAAATCTACCTGTCTCGCCTGAAACGCCTTTCATGTGAAGCCATGTACCTGTGTACATTGAATGCACAGACAATTCTTCCACAAAAATATTCCACGACAATAAAAGTGAAAATTCATTTTATTGTTAATTATTTATGCATTTTTTTTTTTACTATTTTGAACAAATTTCCTCTTAATTCGTGCATTAAAATAACAATTATAAGCAAAAAAGGAGTAGTTGCATTCTGCTCTGAATTCGTACATAACTTACGTACGCAACATAAACCAAACAGAACTTTCAATCTCTCCTACTCTAATTTCTCAACGCGCCTACGCTCTGAAGCGCCATTTAGTTTTGGAAAAGTGCGGCTTGCGCGCGTTGACATAAAGTACGGTAAAGTTTCTAAAACGCCTGTCAACGCACGCAAGCGGCAAAGCGTCATTGTGAATTGGGTATAAGTTTACGAGGTGTAAATGATCTGTCGAAATTTGTATGACCCCTTTTACACGCAGAATTTTTTCACTTTAGTGTCGAGAATGTGTGGGTAAAGGGGATGAAAAGTGCAGGGGATAGCCGAACGCTGATGGGCCGCGAATTCCCATCCGATTCTTGTATTCTCTTTCGCTCTCTTTCGTTATTTTCAGCGTTGCTTTATTAGGTCTGTTTTTTTCCACATCTATCTCAGTGAAGTAAAGTAAAGCAGGATTTTTAACACGCAATTACAACAACTACGAACTGTTTTACACATTCGAGACTCTATGTAGTTGTTGTAATTGCGTGTTAAAAATCCTACTTTACTTTACTTCACTGAGATAGATGTGGAAAAAAACAGACCTATTCTCAAACCGTACTCAGTCGCGATAGACGTCTGCACACAAACCAGAGAGAATAGACCACCAGCTCCGCCCAAAAATGAGAGATCCATAGAGCCAGTTTCAAAAAGTTATTAGGTGGTTAAGTATGTGTGCCATGATAAAGTAAATGGAGGGCGAATTGGTCACACATACACTGTCACCTAATAACATTTACAGTTATTTCTGTGGTACAACACGTATTCACAGATAGAAAAAGAGGCGGCGCTACTCATTTCAAAACTGGCTCTATGGAATTCTCTTTTTTGCCCGAAGCTGGTGGTCTATTCTCTCTGGTTTGTGCGTCTGCATTTTCTCTATTTTCGAACCGTATGCGGTCTGCGCTTCGAAAATGCAGCTACCAACGCGAGCGACGAATGAGAAAAAAAAGGAAACAAAGACAATTTGACAATCAAGGCACTAAAGTGAAAACACTGAACGTATAAATGCACCATAAGTGCCCAACAGAGAATTAAGAATAGTCATGAGTGAAAAAACTCTGCGTGTAAAAGGGGTCTATGGAAAATCATTTACAACGAGATGGTAAACATACTACGCGAATTTGTGTGGAAAACCGAGATAGTAAATTTACGTCGAGGTCATTGTGACATATCACACTTGAAATAAAGGCGCGAAATCAGAAAAAAATTACTTTGCATGCATTTATAATACTTTTGATGCTTCTATTTATAAATAAATTGCGAATTTTACTATTCCAAGTGTAGGATAATTAGTTAGTCCATCAAATTGTATTAAGAAAACAAGTTTTAAAAGAGATTAAATATTGAAATTTTCAATTCCAAACAAAGGGAGTTTTCGTTCGCGGCAAAACGATTGGAATTGTAAATTTCGTTATTTAAACCCTTTTAAAACTTGTTTTCTTAATACAATTTGATGGACTAACTAATTATCCTACACTTGGAATATTAAAATGTGCAATTTTCTCTTTATAATTGCATCAAAAGTGGTTTGTTCGCATTTTACCAATTCGATCGTTCCTTCTCATGTGTAACAGCTGATTGGTTTACCACCGTTTACCACAAAAAGCAAATTGGGGCGTTCATGAAACGTTTGTCGTAAACTTACCATAAATGTCTGTTTTTTTCCACATCTATCTCAGTGAAGTAAACTAGGGTTTTTAACACGCAATTACAACAACTACGAACTGTTTGACACATTCGAGACTCTATATAGTTGTTGTAATTGCGTGTTAAAAATCCTACTTTACTTTACTTCACTGAGATAGATGTGGAAAAAACAGACCTCATTTTACGCAAATGGTAAACTTACGACGTTGCATGAATACCCTTAATGAAATTACAGACACGTACGACAAATCACGCAGTATTCTCACTTTATTTGAGTTCGACGTGGCTGAGTATTAACTTTTTTTTTGTAAAATCAAACGAATCCATAGTATTCGAGACTCGAATGAGAATGTGAGAATATGGAACAACCCTGGTTTTTGTATTTGCGAAGTCATTTTTATGCATTCACAACTCATTTAATTGTTCTCATATTAATTTGGCAAAATGGTCGAAGTAGAAGTTCTTTCACTTGAAAAAGTAAGTGTAATTTCAGAAAAAGTTTATGTAAAACGTCTTTCAAATCTTTTTTAGGAAGAAATTGCAGATTTCAAACCAAAGGACGCTCATAGCTCTTTAGACGAACTCGATGTTGATGATCTCTACGTCCGATATAAAGTGACTGCTCAAAATATGCATAATTTCTTTGTTATTTTTCTCAACAAAAAACCTAAATATTACAGAAATTACAAAAGACGCTTGAGTTCCTTGAAGTTCAAGAGGAATACATTAAAGATGAACAACGTAATTTGAAAAAGGAGTATTTACATGCTCAGGAGGAAGTAAAACGTATCCAATCGGTTCCACTTGTAATAGGCCAGTTCTTGGAAGCTGTTGATCAGAATACCGGTATTGTGGGTTCAACAACTGGTTCCAACTACTATGTGCGTATTCTTTCAACAATCGATCGTGAGCTATTGAAGCCGTCGGCATCTGTTGCTTTGCATAAGCATAGCAATGCTTTAGTCGATGTTCTTCCGCCTGAGGCTGATAGTTCCATTTCTATGCTGCAACCAGATGAGAAACCTGATGTCAGCTATGCTGATATAGGTGGTATGGATATGCAGAAGCAAGAAATTAGAGAAGCTGTTGAACTTCCGCTGACTCATTTTGAGCTGTATAAGCAAATTGGTATGTAATATGAAAATATGTATTATGCGATAAAATGTTGTCTGTCTAATCAAATGCAAAAGTTTTAGGCCGTGTGTTAGTTGCGCTAAATTTTTATTGTCCTCGAATAATTTTCTGGTGAAAAACAAACACCATTGCGCTTTCTATGCAAATCTTCAATTCGTACTTGCGTACAATTTATTGTTGTCGATTTCACTATACCCTATTATATGAAATAACTGCTGAGATGCATTAAACGAGTCCATTCACTCCTATCTGGAATACACATAAAAATTATGTTCTCTTCGTCCGTTACTTAGCTGACACTGCTACGGATTGAGATTTATATCAGCCTTAATAAATATCTAAATATCCGTAATAAATGTCTAGTTAGAGTTTTCCAAAACAGGAAATTTCGCCACTCGGTTTGCGCCTTGCTAATATTTCATGGGTAATGTACTCATGTCGTAATTTTGAACAGGTGATTTTACGACCTTATTCTGAGTTTTCGTTTATTGGATGAGGTGTCAGCTGATTCGGTATCCAGCTCAATACAGCTCAGCCAGAATATATATATTCTTTGAACCCTAGCTCTAGCGCGTCCATTCAAACGTTTTTTGTTCACAAATTGAGAAACTAGCTTGTGCTTTTCTTCTCGTCTTTATTCTTGCAACATCATTCTTTGAATTACACAAGTATAAAACCTAAATTTAATATACATATTTTTATTAATAATACCTATGTCTTTTAGAAAATAAACAAATAATTCTCTATATTTTATTTTCCTTAACAGGTATTGATCCGCCGCGTGGAGTATTAATGTACGGACCACCAGGCTGTGGTAAGACGATGCTTGCAAAAGCAGTAGCTCATCACACTACTGCCGCTTTTATTCGTGTTGTTGGCTCGGAATTTGTACAGAAGTATCTAGGCGAAGGTCCACGTATGGTGCGCGATGTTTTCCGTCTTGCAAAAGAAAATGCTCCAGCTATTATTTTCATTGATGAAATCGATGCTATTGCTACAAAACGTTTCGATGCTCAAACAGGTGCTGATCGTGAAGTTCAACGTATTCTTTTGGAACTACTCAACCAAATGGATGGGTTCGATCAGACCACCAACGTTAAAGTTATTATGGCAACAAATCGTGCCGATACACTGGATCCAGCCCTTCTGCGACCTGGGCGCTTAGATAGAAAAATTGAGTTCCCGCTGCCTGATCGTAGGCAGAAACGTTTAGTATTCTCGACAATTACATCGAAAATGAACCTAAGCGAAGATGTCGATCTAGAAGAATTTGTGGCGCGCCCAGATAAAATCTCAGGTGCTGATATAAATGCGATCTGTCAGGAAGCCGGCATGCATGCTGTCCGTGAGAATAGGTATATAGTTTTGTCAAAGGACTTCGAGAAAGGCTACAAGAATAACATTAAAAAGGACGAGCAGGAGCACGAGTTTTATAAGTAGTTTCATTTTCGTAAAATACATTCAAAAAAAAAGAGTTATAAAAAGAAAATGTAATATTAACATACAAATATGTGTTTGATTTATAGCATTAATCCTCTTATTTTTACCCGTAAATAACCAACAGCCAAATCGATTTTGAAATCTCAACTCACACAAATAAAGAGACGCCTAATGACACAATTGTTTCAAAAGTGATGGAGCCGGATCAATCCTACAGGAATACAGAGTTGCTCTGTCCATCGCTATGGAATAAGATTTTGAAAATTAAGCCATTGATAACCATTGCGATTACCCTTTTATAGTGCATGCAACTAACAAAACAAAACTGGCCTCAACTTGAGTTGTTCTATCGTTCGTTAGCCAAATTTGATGTCACAACATCACTTGAGTTTAAAGCTGTAAAAAATCGCACTCTTTTGAGTATTGCAGTAAATTGATTAAATATTCAAATTTTGAAATCTTTAGACTTCACTTAAATTATTTGACTTCAAAATCCCAGTATTTTTTGAAGTCTTAAGTAATGTAATCACCTGAAGAAGTCAAAAGACTGCAATACTTTTTGATTGCTTGAATTCTTTGAAGTCTTTTTTATTCTTTGCATTCTTTTAGTCATTTGAATGCATTCAATGTTTTAAAGCTTTTTGACTGCTTGAAGTATTTTTATTGATTTGAAGTATTTTTTTTTAAGAAATTAATTAATATTTTATAGTTGTTTCGAGTACATACACATTTTTAAACTTATATCTGAAATGTGGATCTCAAAAATTCAGTCGAATACTTATTTCTTAAAAAAATACTTCAAATCAATAAAAGTACTTCAAGCAGTCAAAAGACTTCAAAACATTGAAACATTGAATGCATTCAAATGACTAAAAGAATGCAAAGAATAAAAAAGACTTCAAAAAGACTTCAAAGATTTCAAGCAATCTCCAAGTATTGCAGTCTTTTGACTTCAAGTCTTTTTACTTCTTCAAGTGATTGCATTACTTAAGACTTCAAAAAATACTGGGACTTCGATTTTGAAGTCAAATAACTTAAGTGAAGTATTTTGCTGTAATAAGCAATCAAATGACTGCGACTTCAGCGAATGCAATACTAAAGTATTGCAGTCTTTTACAGCTATGCTTGAGTTGAAAACTGGTAGTAGGTACATACAATGAAATTGTCAAGTTGCTGACCATCATCTGAACACACAATTTTTATCATTGTCAGACAATTATTGCATTGTCAGACTTATTAGAAATAGTTAGATGTCGTTGTTTATGGAAGCTGACAATTGCTTACAATTTCTTCATTGTCATAAACAGTGAGCGAATTCGAGATTTGCTTTTAAACGATGGACATTAATTCAGAAGGGTACGAATAACAGTGGAAAATGGAATTTAAATTCCAACTGGAACTACAATGGTGGCCATAAGTATTTTGACAAAACTAAAGTTAATTCTACTCATGATTTGAACTTACTTCATGTAAATTTTGGCATCAATGGAAAGGTCATTTAAATTCCGTTTGAATGATACAAAACTTTCCTTAACCCATTAAGTACCCATTGAAAATTTAGAACTTTTGTAAGTCTACTTTTTCGACTTTTTTCTCGGTCCAAAAAAAAAATATGTTTTGATGCAAAAAGTTTCTTCAAACAATTCTAATAGTGACTGCAAAAAAAAATTTTCAAAAATCTCTTCGCTAATATTTTTTATGAAATTTACAATTCCAAACAAAGGGAGTTTTCGTTCGCGGAAAAAATATTGGTATTGTAAATTTCGTTATTTAGTATCTATTAAAACTTGTTTTCTTAATACAATTTAATGGACTAACTAATTATCCTACACTTGGAATAGTAAAATGTGCAATTTCTATTTATAATTGTATCAAAAGTGATTTGTTCGCATTTTATCAATTCGTTCGTTCCCTCTCATGTGAAACAGCTGATTGGTTTACCACCATTTACCACAAACAGCAAATTGGGGCGTTCATGAAACGTTTGTCGTAAACTTACCATTTTACGCAAATGGTAAACGACGTTGCATGAATACCCTTATTATTTAGGTAAATATATTATCGTATATAAAGTAAAGCCACATTATACGCCAACTACCTACTTATACAACCAAATTAGCTTTTGTAAAAAGAAGGTCACCGCATCTAGTTTTTCTAGCGCACCTGCATTGATTTGTGTGCTCATTAGGTGAGTGGCCTATTTCATTAACAAACTTTACTGCAACATTTTTAGAAAATATGCAATACCAAATTTGATATTCTACAAAATATGCGGAAAACTACTTGTACAAATTTCGTAAGTTAACTAGTGAAAAAGGCCACAGGATGTTAGCCGCTGTGTGACGATAATGTATTGTGTTACTACCTTAAAGGAAAACAATTTGTTGTCACAATAAAAAAATAAAAAAGAAAACTGTCATTTAATACTTGACAGCCAATGCCGATAGCCGTGTAGTGTACCGTACTCGCCTGCGTTATTAATTTATATTTACGAAAAGATTTCTATCTAAATAGATTCCTTTTATCCTTTAACATGCCGAAGGAACAATTTCGCGAAGCTGATGTTATTAAGAAAATGTAGTGCAACTATTTCCTTTACTTTTTCAATGTGTGCTTCAATAAACAAAAATTTACTTTTTTCCTTAGCTCCCATGTGCAATTTTGCATCAACAGTCCAGAGGAGATTCAACAAGAGTCTCATTTAAGAATTGTGTCCAAGAACTTGTACCAGGGGCAGCGTCAACCTGTTCCATATGGAGTACTGGATAAGAAAATGGTACATTATCTAATAATGAAAAAAAAAAAAAAAATAATTCTGTTACTAATGTAATATTTCCCTTCCATCAGGGTGTCAGTTCAAAGGATGCGACGTGTGAGACCTGTGGACAAGGTCTCAATGAGTGCATCGGACATTTCGGTTATTTAGACTTAGCCTTACCAGTTTTTCACATTGGCCATTTTCGGTCCACAATTTGCATATTGCAAACAATTTGTAAAGTCTGCTCCCGCGTAATGTTGAAAGAACCAGAAAAGCGGCTATACGAGAAAAAACTACTTAACCCAAATTTCTCATATTTAGCGAAAAAATCACTTCATTCACAAATTCTGACTAAAGCTAAAAAGCAAACAAAGTGTCCTTATTGCGAAGCTATCAATGGTGGCGTTAAGAAAGGTACGGGATTAATGAAAATTCTACATGATCCATTCAAGGGGAAAAAAAGTGATCAAATTATAACAAATGCTTTGGACGATTTGTTAGCCGCTACAGAGAGTAATCGGGAATTAAATCAAATGATGAGCACATATAATCACTTAGAAGAACTAAATCCGCTAACCGTATTGGAATTGTTTAAGAATATTCCGAAATCTGATATACCACTTTTAGGGATGACAGCGGAAGGTGCTAATCCAGCAAATTTAGTTGTAACTCGGATATTTGTTCCTCCTGTTTGCATTCGCCCATCTGTATTGTCGGAGGTTAAGGCTGGAACGTGAGTATATTTTATGTGTAGTTTTGCTTAGTTAAGTATATTTGTCTTAATAGCAATTTCTTTGAGTTTTCACGAATTAAAAAAATATCCTTTATGGACGCTATTTATAAGTTATCTCTAAGGTGAACCGAAAAACGTAGTGCTTATGTTTCCACCCACGAGAAGTGCCTATATCAATGGTAAAATCAATCCTTTTTGAAGTTATTCGTAGTTATTCATAGAGACTAGAAAGTCCTCCACAAATCCTCAGGCTTAGGGAGTCCCGCAGGGATCAGTTCTTATCACCTTATACTGTGTTTTGTATGGTGTGGCCATTCTGGATTCTTTTTATCGGTTCAAGTCGTTTTGCACTCTCGTCTTTTCGCCTTCTGACCTCAACATAAATGGCTTATTAGAAGCTACGGGATTGGTACGTTTTCGTTAACCGCAGGAACTGCGTAAGTAGGTAGTTAAGTTCGGCTTTTGGTTCTTGTTGCTCAGATCCTCTATGCAAACAAGAGTTTCTTTCCCCAACATTTCTTAGTTTTAAGAGCCCCCGCTTAGACCGGTGCAGCGTTTACAAGGGCCAACACTATTTGGAAGCATCCGGGAAACGCTCATTGTAACTGTGATGTATTTTAAAACTTAACCTGCTGTCGAGTTTTAGCTAGCTATTCGCAACCATTCGTTTGTGTGAGTTTCTATTTTTGGGACAAATGGAAGGGACCTACAATTTTATGCCGAGTCCGAACGGCTGAATTGAGAAGCTTTTTCAGAGTTATACTCTCGGATATTTGTCAGACGTTTGCGAGAGGTGGCGCAGTAGAAAAACCCTTAAGATGTAATTTGTGTTTTTCCGGGGATCGAACCTGGGATCCCTCGCACAGTAGTCCAGCACACTAACCATTGCGCTACTGAACCCGTCTGTGGTGGCAGTAAAACTACATCAAGAGTCTGTCTCTAACCGAATCCAACGAAGTCTGGCTTAAAACATGTGGCCAGAACTGCACCAGACAATTATTCCCAAAATGCCCCATAAAAGTATACTCTCTCATTAATCTGTACAAAAATAACCTAAAAATCCTGACAGGTATAATTAGTGGCAATGGACTTATGAAAAAACATCGAATTTGCTTCTCACCGGACCCTACATGTACCTAGACTCTGTCTTGAGGGTGTAGAATCCTCTCTTTACATACTCATGGAATTTCTGGCTCTCTTTCGTTTTAGAAAGAATATCCTTGATGAGGAAATTCCTACTTCAACAAATCTTGTTGACCAGAGAAGATCCTTGTCTTCCTGACAGTCATCGAAGTGAAAATATAACTCTAGAACCTCACCATGGAAGCACAATACGATCGCAGTGTCAGAGCCCCATGAAGGCTCCCTCTACTTATAATCTAATCCAATCTAAAGATTTATAGGGCTCGTTAATAATTCTAGTCTCATTGAATCAACAATTACTTTACAACAACTGAAAGTTAACCTTTATTTCCACGTGTAAATCAAAGCGTGAGGTAAAGGGTGGCTTTCTGCATTAGTGCTATTTTGTGTTATATGTATATGATGATTCAATTTAATTGCAGTACTGAGGACGACCTAACCATGAAGCAAAGCGAAATCCTACTCATAAACGATGTCATTCATAAACACATGACCAGTGGTGGTAAAATCGAATTAATCCAAGAAGACTGGGATTTTCTTCAGCTGCACGTGGCGCTCTACTTCCACAGTGAGATCTCTGGCATTCCACTAAACATGGTCCCAAAGAAACCCACTCGTGGCATTGTCCAACGACTGAAGGGAAAACAAGGTAGATTTCGCGGCAATCTTTCCGGCAAACGTGTTGATTTCTCCGGTCGTACAGTAATTTCACCGGATCCCAATCTGATGATTCATCAAGTTGGCATACCGGAGAGAGTAGCGAAAATCTTGACATACCCGGAGCGCGTTAATCCAGCTAATATACAAAAGATGAAGCAGCTTGTAAAAAATGGAACAAACAAACACCCTGGGGCAAACTATGTGCAGCAACGTGGCAGCACATTTAAAAAATACCTTGCATATGGTAATCGAGATAAAGTGGCTCAGGATCTTAAATCTGGTGATATTGTAGAGCGCCACTTATGTGATGGTGACATTGTGTTATTTAATCGTCAGCCGAGTTTGCATAAAATGAGTATCATGTGTCATCAGGCAAAGGTTCAACCACAGCGCACTTTTCGCTTTAATGAGTGTGCTTGCACGCCTTACAATGCGGATTTTGATGGAGATGAAATGAATTTGCATCTGCCTCAGACAGAGGAGGCCCGTGCTGAAGCTTTGATTCTTATGGGAAACAAATCTAATCTCATTACCCCCAAAAATGGAGAAATCTTGATAGCAGCCACACAGGATTTCATCACAGGAGGCTATCTGCTAACCCAGAAGGATGAGTTTTTGACAAAAGAGCAAGCAATGCAGTTAGCTGCTTGTATGTTAGCCGGCCCTGATTCAAGTATGCAAATTGATATACCACCGCCAGCGATTCTGAAGCCCAGAAAGTTATGGACGGGGAAACAAATTTTCAGTCTATTGATGAGGCCAAACAAAATGTGTCCAGTAAAAGTAAATTTGATTACAAAGGGAAGAAACTATACGACAGACTACGACATGTGTGTGAGAGATTCATGTAAGCGGCATTTTATTTTTCATAATTTTATTGGTTAATTATTAATTTTTGTTTTCTTTTTTTTTAAGGGGTTATTATTCGAAACTCGGAGCTACTGTGTGGTTCAATGGACAAAGGAACAATGGGATCTGGAACGAAAAACTGTATTTTTTATGTAATCTTAAGAGATTTTGGAGAAATGTTTTCAACAAAGTGCATGTGGCGACTGGCAAGGGTGAGTGACTATGTATTTATTTTATAATCGGTATTTCTTGGGTTTTCATTATGAAAATATCGCTCCATTGCCGAATCAAATACTGCATCGAATTTAAAAATTTGATATTTATAAAAATTATACTAGCAGACCCGAACGGCTTTGCTCAAGTGTTTATTGGAGTTTGTCCAATTTGCCTAATTCTATGCTGTATTTCTATGTAGCAAGTCATACTTTGATCGTGGCCCCAAAATAACGTTAGCAGTTTTTTGGGAGATGCCACACCCTTTTCTCCAATCTCCTCCACATTTTATTAAATGCTTACCACAGGCAATAAACGAATACATATTTACCAAATTCCAAGGCTATAACTGCAATGAATTTCAATATATAGTGATAATAATAATAGAAGCTTGTTCTTCGTCGCTTATCGAAAAAATAAAATGTTTTCGGGAAAAAAGATAAAATAAACCCATACTAATAGTTTTGATACAATGTGATGAAGAAATGTAACATTGAAGTTTTTAATAAAAAAAGAAGAGAGTTATTTTTAATAACTGCTTCGCATCTTCGTCCCATGGAATGAACCAACTTGGCACAAGTGACGGGAGTTATAGAGTGCCATGCATTTTGTTTAATTGACCACAGTTCTTCCTTGTTTTTGGCTCTGCAGTCGCCGATCCTGCGCTTAAGAACGCCACATAGATGATCTACTTAGAAGTGCTTGGGGTCATTATCCTGCATAAACTCTCATTTAATAGGCATGTCCTTTTCCACGTAGACTACGGCACACATTTTATCCTTTATCATGAAAAGTGGACCAACCCCAGATGCTGAAAAGCACTCCAAGTCATTAAATTTCCGCCGCCATGTTTAACTGTCTTCTTTGTATATTTCGGATCGAATTCGGCGCTGCGAAATTAAGCCCAAGGAAATAAGGCCCAAAAAACAAAATGAAATAAGGCCCCAAAATTATGCTCACAATACAATAACAACAAAAATATGATATATTTTGGGTGTAATTTCATTTTTTTGGCCCTAATTTCATTTTTCGTATTTGGGTGCTTTTTCATTATGAAATAAGGCCTCAACTTTCGATAATGAAATAAGACCCAAGATGTTATTTTTCTGAAACCCAAGAAAGTATTCTACTTTTAAGAAATCAACTTGTAAAATTGATGAAATTAATATGATCAAGTACCACCAAATCTAGCCTGATGAAAATAGAAAAATAGAATATCATTCGAGAAAATATAGTCAAACTGGAAAAGGTATAAAACTAAATATATAAAAAAAAGGAGATTTGTCTTTTACCATTAGTTACCATTACCATTAACATTAGTGATCAGTTAACGAGTGATAAGTTCGGTTATTTTCAAAATGGCGCAGGGACGTATGTCCCACTTAATTGGGACATAAGTCCCAATAATTGAGTCCAAATTAAGTGGGACATACGTCCCAATTTCGATTTGGGACTTATGTCCCACCCCATCGGGACATAAGTCCTATACATTTTTTTTGGGACTTATGTCCCACTCAACCTATTTCTTTAGATAAGCTTAGATAATTCACAAAGAGCATCACGCAATAAATAAATATATCTAACCAGTATAAAATAGGTGTTTGGCTCTATTGTCTTGGTATAGTTTTAAGCATCACTTATATTTACAACTAAAATACAGTTGCCAGCAGTTTGCGAAAAGTGATGCAAACCAATACCGCCACGAAGTCTTTTGGATATAAATGAATCATTTGCAAACGAAAATGTTTTGTTAAACTACGGCATGGATAAGCAAAAATCTTTTTACAAAAACACGATTTTAGAAGCCCAATTTGGATGGAACATATTCCGGGCATCTAAAATCGTTGAGTAAATTGAAACATTGCCTTAATCAGAACGACATTTTTTAATTGATAGCATATTTAATGTTTATCCATCCTGTGGATGCAGGCAATTATTAACTGTGTATATAGATTTTGTGTTAGCTGTAAGGTATATAGATTTTAATTGAAGAAAGATTTTCTGAAGTTTCTGACTCATCATCGACTATTGTAGGTGGTAATTTCTAGCACACACCACCCCGCTATATTATGAGGGATAAACTTTTGCGTGGGAAGAATCTAAAGGCGTAGCCGAAAAAAATTTTGAGCAAGGGAGGATCGATTTGGGGTGTGAAAATTAAAAATTAAGAATTCGCGCGAATTTTTAATTTTCACACCCCAAATCGATCCTCCCTTGCTCAAAATTTTTTTCGGCTACGCATTTATGTTCATTGAAAATCGATCATCCCCTTCGCATCGTTTCTTGGCTACGCCTTTGGTTTATTTACATGCACAACTTGATCGCTCCTATTGTGCACTGTGCCAGGACCTCTACCATTTGAAATAGTCTGCTTGCCTTGCAGATATTTAAAACTGGACAAGAACTGCATTTAAAACATGAAAGGAAACCCACACCGAAGTGGGACTAAGCTAAGATGAGTTACGTGTAGTACATATCTGTTTTGCAAAGATAAACGAAGAAGCAATGGTAAATAAAAATTAATTTATATGTCCATTTCGCCAGTAGATAATTAAAAACAAATCTTTTGTTTACTTGTGAAGTTTGTTTGTTGGATGCCCAATGGAAATCCGCAATATTTTGCTAAATATTATCTCTCCGAAAATTTGGGAGTTATGTCCCATTTTCGACAAAAAAATGTTGGGACTTATGTCCCGATGAGGTGGGACATAAGTCCCAAATCGAAATTGGGACTTATGTCCCACTTAGTTGGGACATAAGTCCCAAAAATAAAATTTGGGACTTATGTCCTGGGGACTTATGTCCCTGCGCCGTTCAAAATATCATTTAAAATAGACATTATTGATCAATATGACTCTAAATACTCCAACAACGACGAAAAAAGCAACGAAATATAAATATCAGGAAGAAAATGTGACATGTAATGCACTATAGAATATCATTACTTGTGAAGTTTGTTTGTTGGATGCCCAATGGAAATCCGCAATATTTTGCTAAATATTATCTCTCCGAAAATTTGGGAGTTATGTCCCATTTTCGACAAAAAAATTTTGGGACTTATGTCCCGATGAGGTGGGACATAAGTCCCAAATCGAAATTGGGACTTATGTCCCACTTAGTTGGGACATAAGTCCCAAAAATAAAATTTGGGACTTATGTCCTGGGGACTTATGTCCCTGCGCCGTTCAAAATATCATTTAAAATAGACATTATTGATCAATATGACTCTAAATACTCCAACAACGACGAAAAAAGCAACGAAATATAAATATCAGGAAGAAAATGTGACATGTAATGCACTATAGAATATCATTTATGTGCTTCTGTCACACTACACATCCATCTATAGATCCCATTATCCCATTGAAGACCTAACTTTATCATTTTGAGCATTTCGCCAAATGTCTGCTTCATTTTTTGTAAATCTACTTCGTTTTTTCGGGCAATTTGCTACTTTTTTTGGGTTCAGCATTATCATCCCTGGTTGGTGTACATTCAAAAAATTATGTTAAACACAACCATCTGCCTGATGAAGCGGCATATAAGGAATTATAAGCCATTAATAAAATAAAGGACGATTGCACTGAATGCAACCTAAACCTGCTAGCTGAAGCTATTGGTAAAGGTTTATCGAATTTCCAATGTCCTTATCGTAGACAAATTGTAGAAGATACAATGAATGTGTTTAGGTATTTAAGATATTTGAGCATATTTTCATTTGTTTAAAATTTGAAAAAATTAAAATATACATTGGGGCCTTATTTCATTTTTGTTTTTGGGTGTAATTTCATTTTTTTGGGCTTTATTTCCACATAATAAATTGGGCTTTATTTCGTTATGAAAATTGCCCAATTTTTGGGGCCTTATTTCATTTTGTGTTTTGGGCCTTATTTCCTTGGGCTTAATTTCGCAGCGCCGAATAACTGGTGCGTTTAACTCATTTTTTTAGGTCTGTGGAAAAAAATCGGTTCTTCTTACATAGTCGTATTAACAGTTTGTCAAATCGTGGAGTCGTTTTTCTTTTTCTGTCTCTGGTTTCTACTTTGGGACTTGAATGGATATCTGTGAACACTTTTTAGAACACTTTATGAGCTTAGCTATTTCATCCATTGTTTTGCCGTCTTTTCTTAGCTTTTTTATCACCTCATGCTCAGAACTGGTGCAATGGTCTCCAAGACCCATTTTAACAAAATGTTAATTTCACCGTTTTAAGATTTTCTTCTAAAAAACACTAAATTGCAGGATAAACTAATTTACCACTATATCAATTAAAACAAGACCGGTCACTCACACTTTTTACTGTTAGACGAAAACCAAAAGCTGATAAGAGCGAATTGCTGCAGCATTTCAAAGTACTTTTACCTAGCATTTGAGTATAGAATTGATTTCGGAGAAAGACCAAATTGTATGCAGTTAATGATGGTTCAGTAATTATGTAAATATTTGTTTCCATTATTTTTTCCATCACGTATAGTGTAATTTTGAGATATGTGTGTGCAGCGTCATCTATCGGAAAACTTAAACAAATTTGAATTATGTGCATATTACACTTCATAACAAATACACTGAGTGTCGGAACTTTGGTTAGGGGTTCAATAAAATAATACTCCTTTTAACAAATTTTTGACGTACTGCTTTGTAAATGTAAAAACAACAATGGTGTGAGATATAAAATTGATTCTGGCTTTATTTGGAAGCTACATTCATGCCGTTATATGTGGAAGAGCGCATCATTCAAATAGCCGCCTCGGCTTCGATGGCAGTGTTTGAAGCGGTCTGTCCAATTTTTGGTGATTCGGTCCAATATGTACGGCGTTACTCCGGCAATAGGGAGGGTCTCGAATGTTGGCCTCGAGCTCGTCCAAAGTGGTTTTCTTGTTAGCGTAGACTAAGGACTTGAAGTAGCCCTAGAGAAAATAATCAATTTATGAATGCTCGCCGTGATTTGTCCTTAAGAACTTCGAGATTTGCGTCGCTTGTATGGCATGTAACGTCGTCTTGTTGGAACCACACCTAGGATACCTAGGACAACTCGGTTACCGTCGCTCTATACCTGAGAACATTGAGGGTAACGGTGTCTCCTTCCGCATTTTGTGAAAAATCCAATAAAACTGCGGGTGCTGACGGCTTAGCCGCTAATCTTTCAAAGCTGGAGGAGATGATTGGGTAAGGAGGATACACTAACTCATCTGTAAAATTTGGTCTGACGAAAGTATGCCCGATGAATGGAGTCTCAGCATCGTTTGTTCGGTTCTGAAGAAAGGAGTTTCTTTGATCTAAGGGGCATAAGTTTCCTCAACATTGCATACAAGATCCTCTCTGCAATAATTTGTGAACGTCTATAGCCGATGGTCAACAACCTGATAGCGTGTATAGAGATTAACTAAACAGACCCATGTCTAGTTTTGGCAACCCCGCTAAACTCGTTCGTTTGTGCAGGACAACGCTGGAGAACTCTCGCTGTTTCGTTAGGGTCGGTAAAAACACCACCGAACCGTTTGATGTCAGAAAAGGTCTTATACAAAGTGAGGCGCTGTCATAGACTTGTATGAAACGTACAAGCCAACCCCGGAGGTACAATCTACTCGCATACGCCGATATTCGACTAAGATGGCTGCGACATGTAGAGTGTATAGACATCAATGCTTCGGCCCGGAGAATCTTTAACTCTACTCCAGAAGGACAACCAGGCAGACGACGACATCAACCAACATGGCGTGCGCAACTGGAGGCAGCTGGCGTTGGATCGAGCTGGCTGTTGGCATGTTGGTTGAGGCCCAGGTCCGCCCGGACTGTAGCGCCATCAAAAGTAAAAGTAAGTGACACTTATCTGTTCGTCTCCACTTAAACTCAAGTTACACTTAAGCCTTCATCATCCATTAGACCGGGCATACGATTTCTAACCTAAAACTTCCTCTACTCAGCCGCCATGGTATACGATACCTAACGCTCGTATCTATCCTCTTTTTTAGGGGATTATCCCTTTTTTCGAAGTCAAAGAAACTATCCCCTGAAAATTTCCAAAATCCCTCTTTTATCCTATAAACTCCTCTTTTCACCATAGCAGATTTCTGGCGGAAATATTCAAACATCTGCAAGCCAAAAATAGTGAGCACAACGAAATCGCTATGTTGGTGAAATGAATACATTTTGTCCTTGCCGCGAACAACAGTATCGGTGGAACGAGTCTTTTCTGGGCTACATGAAATTTTGCCCCAATGAAAAATGGCCCCAAACTGAAAATGAAAAATCACCCCAAAAATGTACATGAAAGGCAACAACAAAAAAAACCAGTAAGACAATTATCTTCGACTATGCCGAAGCTCAAATACCCGGTACTATATTATTGTAAAATAAAAAAAATATTTTAGTATTAAAAAACTATATATTTGTATGGGAGGTATGGGTACTTTTTATTCGACCAAGCTAATTTTTTGTCAAACATTTTTAAATATTATTAAAATAATATGTGCAAAGTTTAAACTTGCTATCTTTACTGTAGCTATTTAATTTTAATTTTTAACATAAAAAGCTATATAAATCTGATATTTTTGTATGGGAGGTAGTAGTACTTTTTATCCCATCTTGCTCATCTTCGAACTTAGCCTCAGTTTGGTGGATAAAAGCTTACATACCAAATTTCAAGTCGATAGCTCTTAAATTACGGCCGTAATCGTGCGGACAGACAGACAGACAGACGGACATCACTAGATCGACTAAGAAAGTGATGCTGATCAATAATATATATAGTTTGTCATACCTACAACGCCTCCTTATGGGCGTTACAAATGGAATGACAAAGTGAATATACCCTCACCACAGTGTGGTACCGGGTATAAAAATTGCGTAAAATTGGCCGCGTTCAATGTGGTTAGGCACCTAAATATTTAGGTGACAGTTTATCATTGAACGGAAAATTGCCTAGTTCCTAAGTTAAATGTCAAATGCTTCACATGTGTTAAGAATTGAACATTCACTTGCTGTTTTTACATCAACTGATCAACACATTGGCTACCTACTAAAGAAAAATATAAAATTATTGAAGTGTAAAATGAATGATTCTATGGATGGTTTTATGCAAGTACCAATATCTACTTAACCAATACCTAT
Source organism: Cheilosia scutellata (assembly GCA_955612985.1). Lineage (NCBI taxonomy): Eukaryota > Metazoa > Arthropoda > Insecta > Diptera > Syrphidae > Cheilosia > Cheilosia scutellata. The sequence continues at coordinate 53,334,717 of OY015313.1, read as the reverse complement.
TTCATTTTATTTAATTATTATCACACCTATGTACGTGTTGATTTTATTACCCGTAGTCAATGTGTTGTTTCCTCGCTATAATCGATCACCTACAGATCACCGTCAATAGTAACTTAAAATTTAATTTTTTATCATTTTTCCTAACAAAACCACATACAAGTCTCAGCAAAGTTCAACAATGGAGTGAAAATTTCTTCGATTTCAATCAGCTGTTTATGACATTTCTCAAATCGACTAAGAACATAGGCAGAAATTCTTGCCTAAATTTCCAGTCCCCACAGCTGACCGACCTCACGAAACTTGCCTAGATTTGCAGTCAAGTCGACCAATCAGAGGCTGTTGACTAGCTAGGCAAAAGCGCATTGAACGCCCCCATTCTGAGAATTGGGGTGACAATTCATATTTTGGGGCCTTTTTTCATTTTTCAGTTTGGGGTAAAATTCATGCATTGAATTCTACAAATTTCTGAAAACGAAGAATTGCTTCGTTCAATCGCTGCAGAAGACAAATTAATATAAGAAGAGAACCAAAAGTGGAGAAATTATTGCTATCGAAAACGATTCAAATGCGGATGACGACGACGGCGATGATGGCACGTTGGTTGTTTATTACACAAATATGTAATTTAAAAATAATAATAATTTATTAAACACAATTTACATTAATTTTTGTATTGATACTATTCTTGAATTTCATCAATTTCAGTGCGAAAACAAGTTAAAAACTTATCCCCTATATATCCTCTTTTTTAAATTGCGATATCCCTGGAAATCTCCAAATTTCGGGCATTTATCCCCTTTTTTGTCCGCAAAAAGATACGAGTGTTAGGTATACCGTATACCACAAAGTTTTTCACTTTTCTTGGGGTTTCCCTATCCTATTTTACTTCACTACAAAGCCGATGTTACATGGTTTCGAAAAAAATCTTAAAAACAAGTATTCTCTAAAAAGTTTCATATCAAAATAACAATTACAAAACGTATTTCATTTCAACAGGATAAGATACTTTAAAGATACTAAAAAAAAAATTGTTTCCAAACTGCAAAAACAAATGAGAACATCATTGGAGTTTACTCACTGAGTTCACTGTATCTATGCAGGGTCTCTTCTAGTTGTTTATATGCGGATTCTTTAATATGTGCTTGTGATGTCGAGAACTGAAAACTTCTAAAATGTTATGTTCTAAAGCCGTGTGTCAATTGCGCTAAATAATTATGCAAGGTTAATTTTCTGACGTGGGCGCAGTAGCGCAGTGGTTAGTGTGCTGGACTACTGTGCGAGGAATGCCAGGTTCGATCCCCGGAAAAACACAAATTACATCTTAAAGTTTTTTCTACTGCGCCACCTCTCGCGAACGTCTGACAAACATCCGAGAGTATAACTGTCATGAAAAAGCTTCTCAAGCTTCTTCGGACTCGGCATAAATAAAAATTGTAGGTCCCTTCCATTCGTCGCAAAAATAGAAACTCACACAAACGAATGGTTGCGAGAATCTAGGCCTACCAGTGTGGCTTCCGGCCCGGCAGATCGACTATAGACCAAATTTTCACACTGAGGCAAATCCTGGAAAAGACCAACGAATTTCAAGTCCAAACTCACCACTATTGTGTTTGCATTAAAAGACTTCCAATTCGTTTTATACTTTATTATTAGAAATTCATAGTTTATAAAATTACGTAGGTTAATTCAATACTTAATAAGGATCTTAATATAGGATAGAGTTAGTACATCCGCAGTCGGGTAACGAGATCACGAGACTGACGAATGTTCACAATTAGTCATGTCAGTTAGACACGCTAGAGAGAATATGAGAGAAACTAGTATGATAGGTACATAGAATTCTTAATACATAACACCTTCCTCACTTTAATTAAGATTAACTGAAAAATGGTTGTTAAACATATTTAAATAAAAATAATTCATTATATATCTAAATCCAACTTCTCACAACTCAGGAACTAAGAGGATTGATATTTTAATTGTTGATTCCTTATTCTCTCAGAGCGCCTGACTTCTATATTGTCTGAATCGAATCTTATTCTTTTCCTTGTAAGTGCAATTGGACTTACCGAATCTGACCTTTTACGTCTTTTGGTAAGTGCAATTGGACCTACTGAAGATTCTTTTGTTACAATGGTATCTGGCAATTTTTCATAGTTATGAGAAGGAGTATTTATTCTTACATCTATTTGCGACTTTTTCATTTGATTCCGATGAACTAATCTAATATTTCCATTGTTATTAATTAAATAAGTATATTGACTTACAACTTTCATAATTTTTACAGGAACCCAGTGTACAAAGCTATTTTCATGATTCCTGTACCATACCACTTCCCCCTCTCTAAAAGGTTGACTAATACTGTTTTTGTTATACCTACAATTTTTTTCGTTATCTTTTTGACACAACCTTGGACTTAAATAATGATCTTTAACATTTTTCTTTAAATCAAATTGAACTTTTTTCTTTATGTTAACATTATCAAAAGCTACTTTTGGCTTAAAATTAAAAATCAACTCGGAGGGCGACTTCAAAGTTACCGTGGATGGCGTATTTCTCCAATTTAACAAAAATTTTTCTATTTGGTTTGACAAGGACATGTCTGGACATTCTAACACGAATTTGTGAAACACTTTTTTAATGGTTTGAACCATGCGCTCTGCGGAACCATTTGATTGAGGGTGATATATAGGACATTTAGTGCACTTAATATTATTTTTATTGCAGAACTTCACAAACAAATTGGAATTAAATGGTGGACCATTGTCCGATACAATTTCTGTCGGAAACCCAAATACAATGAAAGTTTTCATTAACTCTTCGATTAATTTTTGGGCTGTCCACGACGGTTGAACCCTGATGTCACAATATTTAGAATACGTATCCACCAGAACGAGTATATTTTTTCCCGCAAAGGACATGAAATCTAAATGAATACGCTCAAAGGGGTATGAAGCTGACGGCCATGAAGAATTGACTACCTCTTTGGGGACATTCGCTGTCTTCTGACAAATGATGCACTTACGTGCAAAATTTTCAATATCAGAATCGACCTTGGGCCACCAGACATATGACCGGGCAATCATTTTCATTTTTACTATTCCCCAGTGATTTTCATGCAACATTTCCAAGAGGCTTGGACGTAATTTTTCCGGAATAACGACACGATTTCCGTAAAAGACCACTCCTTTATCAGTGCTTAGACCTTCCGTTTCAAATAGTAAGAAAGTGGCTCCGGAACGGATCCGCTCGACGGCCAACCCGACAACAGGTATTTATATACCATCGACAGGACTGGACAAGAATTCGTTTCTATTTTGATTTGCTCTAAATCGACTGAACTTACTGATTCAAAATGAAAAATTCCGATTTGATTTATCCCGGTACCGGTCTCCAAAGGCAGTCTTGAAAGAAAATCGGCTTCTACATTGTCTCGACCGGGGCGATAAGTAATTTCATAATTATACATAGACAAGACAATCGACCATCTTTGCAACCTCGCAGCAGCCACAGACGGAGTTCCCTTTGTAGGACTAAACACTTCTTTTAAAGCCTGATGATCGGTTATTATTTGAAACTTGTGACCATATATGTAGTTGTGGAATTTCTTTAAAGCAAATATTATGGCCAATGCCTCACGATGTAATTGTGAGTAGTTTTTCTCGGCCTCTGAGAGTGAACTAGACGCATAGAACACCGGTTTCAGAGATTTGCCCACTGCATGCGACAGCACAGCTCCTACTCCATAGGGACTGGCGTCTGTAGAAATGACAATTGGTTTTTGCGGATCATATAATTCCAAAACTTGATGGCTAACCATTAGCTGCTTACTTTTCTCAAAAACCTCTTGACACTGTTGGGACCAAATAAATGGTGTACTTTTTTGTAGCAACCTATATAAAACATGCAATTCGGCGGATAATTTGGGTACAAACTTCCTATAATAATTTATTAGACCTAAATAAGACTGCAGTTGCGGTACGTTCTGTGGTGGAGGAGCGGCCAGAATGGCTTTCAGCTTTGCAGGGTTAGGTTTTATCTGGTTATAGCTTAACACATGCCCTAGATATTGCACTTCGCTATGAAAAAAACTGCATTTTTCTAAATTTAAGCAGACATGATGCTCTTGCAATCTCTCTAAAACATTGTAGAGTTTTTGTTTGCATTCGGAAAGGCTCGCAGCCCCAATAATGATGTCGTCCAAATAGCAAAAAACCTGGGGGATATTTATTAAGATTTGGTCCATCACAGACTGAAAGATGGAAGGGGCGCTTGAAAGTCCAAACGGTAAACGAGTAAACCCAAACAACCCCTTGTGCGTGTTAATCGTCAAATATGCCCGAGACTCGTTGCTCACTTCCAACTGCTGATAAGCACCAGTCAAATCCAAAACGCAAACTACCGAACAATTTGAAAGACTCGCGAAAATATCCTCTACTTGGGGTAGTGGATAATGCTCGGACTCTATGACCTTATTCAACGTCACCTTGAAATCGACGCAGATACGTACTTGATCATTTGGTTTGGGCACAATAACAATCGGACTTGCCCACCGACTGTGTTTGACCGGGACAATAATTCCTTCTTCAATAAGCCTCTTTATTTCAGCTTCTACCTTTTCTCTGAGTTTAAAAGGTACGCCATAAGCGGCGTGAAAGATTGGTTTGGAGTCTTTTTTCAACACTATGTCCGCGAAAAACCCCCTAATCGAATGGTTCCCCTTATCATGCACTACATTAGGAAATTTACTTACAATTTCTTGGCACCAATTGTTGACACTGTCAATTTTATTACCCTCATTAAACTGTTTTCTCCATTGAGGGAAAAGAACGTCCAACCATGTCCTACCCATTAAGATCTTCTTAGGCTGATCACCTTCCACCACTACTACCTCCAAATACTGACGGTTGCTTCCAAGTCGCACTTCGAGATTCTCTAACGTACCAAGTTCACAAATGCTTCTACCTAAAACAGAGGTTAAGGAATGATTACTATTAACTAAACAATGCTTTGAAAACTTAGAACGATAGTCCATCTCACTCATCACTGTGACTGCTGCCCCCGTGTCGACTTCTGCTTTGACATTGATTCCTGAGATATTTACATCGAGTTCAAATGGTTGACTGAAACACCCGATAGAATTTATGCTCCCAAGTTGCTGCTGCTGATTTTTTTGTAAACAAACTCTGCTTGTGTGGCCTTCCTTTAAACATTTATAGCAAGTCCAGTGCCTAGCAGGACAAGTGTCTTCTCGATGGTTTCTTCCGCATCGTGTACAGCTACCTCTATTATTCCAGCTCCCCCGACTACCACTTTGTTGGCGTTGACCTTGATGACTATACTTTTGACGACTATTACTGCGACCTCGCAGATGTTTTTGATTAGACTCTCGTTCTCGTGTTGACTTCCTTCCCCAATGTGACTGACTCTCTGTAATTGACTTTTTGTGTACTGCACTGACTGCTGATATTGTTGACGATTTCATGTATTGCGTTGACTGTTCGGATAATTCCATATTGATGGCCACTTCACAATATTTTTCGAATGTAGAATTTTCTTTATTCAATAGCGCCTGTTGAATTTTATCATTTCGTAGACCGGTTATTAATTTATCCGATAAGGCCTCGTCCAAGAATACATCAAACTCGCATGATTGTGCCAGCATTCTAATTCTCACTATATATTCACTTATAGTTTCACCGTTGTCCTGAATAGCTTTATAAAATTTGAAGCGCTCTGAGCGTTTATTTGTTTTAGGACCATAATGTTTATTTAAAATTGTCATTAATTCTTCAAATGGCACAGTTTCTGCTTCTTTGGGACTTGTTAAATTCATCAGCACTTCACATGGTTCGGAGCCGATAACGGTGATCAACCACATAGTTTTTTCTGCTTCTGCTATTTTTTCTCGCAAGAGAAATTGACGAAATCTCTTTTCCCAGACTTTAAAATTATTTCCTGGTATGTATTGATCAAACCCATTGTTTTTTGACGGCATGTATGAAATCATAATTTTTTGCTCGTCCTCCATTTTTTCCTCTTTTTTTTTCACAAGGTACAGGAATTACTTTTACCCAAATAACCGTATTTATGTAATGTACTGTTCGTACTGTTTTGTCGTAATACTTTACGTTAATAACACTTTTTTCGAGCTTTTATCCTCGTCGCCACTATTGTGTTTGCATTAAAAGACTTCCAATTCGTTTTATACTTTATTATTAGAAATTCATAGTTTATAAAATTACGTAGGTTAATTCAATACTTAATAAGGATCTTAATATAGGATAGAGTTAGTACATCCGCAGTCGGGTAACGAGATCACGAGACTGACGAATGTTCACAATTAGTCATGTCAGTTAGACACGCTAGAGAGAATATGAGAGAAACTAGTATGATAGGTACATAGAATTCTTAATACATAACAACCACCTATTATTCATCGACTTCAAAGCCGCCAATGATAGCATACATCGTCAGGAGCTCTATATAGCGATGGCCGAATTCGGAATCCCGGCAAAACTGATTCAGCTGTATCGCGTGACGCTGGAAAACACGCGCTGCAACGTGCAGTTTGGAAGCAGCTCCTCCGATCTATTTCAAACTTGCACCGGATTTCGGCAAGGAGACGCGCTATCATGCGACTTCTTCAATCTCGTACTGGAGCAGATAGTGCGCAGGGCAGGTGTCAACACGGAAGGCACTATCTTCAACAGATCCGTCAAGGTGCTGGGCTATGCGGACGATATTGATATCATCGGTCGCTCCCAGCGTGCCGTGATAGAAGCGTTCACGGCGATTGAAGAACAGGCGAAATCCGTTGGCCTTGAAGTAAATGAGGACAAGACTAAGTACATGCTATCAACAAACAAACAAGCATCTGTACACCGCCTAGGACAAAACGTCACTATTGATAGCAACAACTTCGAGGTAGTTAAGGAGTTCACCTACCTCGGAGTAAACATGAACTCCACGAATGACACCCTAGTGGAGATCCGGCGAAGAATTACCCTAGGAAACCGTTGCTACTTCGGTTTGGCAAAACAACTGGGTTCAAAACTCCTAACTCGAAGGACGAAATGTGTGCTCTACAAAACCCTTATCCTGCCAGTTCTGCTTTATGGCGCCGAGTGCTGGACGATAAGCAAGAAGGGAAAGCTGATACTGGGCTCCTTCGAAAGAAAAATACTTCGGCGAATTTTTGGTCCTGTGTGCGAGGAGGGCGAATGGAGGAGAAGATTCAACCGCGAACTCAATGAGCTGTACCAAGATGTGGATGTAGTCCAAAAAGCCAAAACACGTCGACTACATTGGCTCGGCCACATCGAGCGAATGGACAATAATGCTCCAGCTAAGAGGATCTTCGAATCCCAGCCCCCAGGTTTGAGAAGACCGAACCTCCGTTTCAAAGACCAAGCCATCGCGGATGCCAGAGCGCTTGGTCTGGACAACTGGAAACAGCGTGCTTGGGATCGTAGAGGATGGAAGGCTGCAGTGTCTCAGGCAGACACTCTTCACGGGTCGGGAGCCCGTGTAAGTAAGTATCTCGAAATATGTCCTTATGGCATATGGTTGTACCTATCGTTTTCGGTCATCATCCTGTACGATGAGTACTATTTTTGATAACCAAATTTTATTTTATTTATAATAGGTATGTAGGTACTTCCAAAAAACTAAATTTTCAAAAAGTTCCAAAAATCGTCCAAAGGCGATTTTTAAAAGTGCATTTGTCGAAAAGTTTATTTTATTAATAAACCTGTCTATCTATAAGTGTAAATTTCAAACTTCGTCGAAATTCTCAAAGTATATCTCGATTAAATAAATTACTAGATTAATTTCTTCTCTGTGCGAAGAATCCTGGAACCTTTATTATTATACATGGATTGCTAGTGACATATCAGTTTCATACAAAATGTGAGGAAAAATGAAGCAAACATAAGCACTAGAGGCACTAGACCTTTTGGTTCAGTGCGGCGAAAGTGTGAAACGTCTGCGCGCCATTGCTATTTTTAAGGTTCCGACAAATACCATAGGGATAAAACGAACCCACAAAGCCAATTTTGTCTATCTCAAGAAATAATTGACGTCGAAGGCTGAAAATTTGCGCACAACATCCAGTATAACCTCTAGTTAAACGACAAATACCAATGGTAACAATACATTGGTTGGTTTTGGAGTAATTATTAATTTGGTGAACAAAATATTTTCATTCACACAAAAAATTGTTTATTTCTTGATTTACGACAAACAACAAAAAAACACGCATACATAGCTATGTTCCTTTTTTGTAGATCATATTCGTAGATATATATATATGTACTAGCTAACCCGTGCTCGCCTTGCGCCGCCGCTCGCCTTTAGCAAACAAACAAAATTATATTTGGTCCATTTAGGATTACACATTGCGTGTTTCATTGAAATCTGTCCAGAAGTTTTCGCGCTTTTAGGAGACAAAGTTCCTAAGGACGTGGCTATAAACGACACAGCACGTCGTGGAATCCTGGTCGGGGACATGCGTTAAACATGACCAAACCACCGGAGCATGGACCGCTCCGACCGAAGAACTATAGCTGTTCGACATTGAGTTCCTCACATATTCTGGTATTTCTAATGCGATCTCTACGAGTCACACCAGTAATACAACGGAGGAATCTCATTTCGGCAGCTTGTATTCGCGATATTTAGGCCTATTCGGCAAAATCTTTTATCCAATTTTCCTGTTATTCTGTTATGAATTTCCATACAAAAGTTCGAACTGTCAAAAAATCTTTTACGATCTCCAGAATTTGTATTCTGCGTGCAAAAATCTTTTATGAAATCTGTTGTAAATCATAACAGAATAAAAGACAGAATTTTGTGACTTTTATCATAAAAGATTTTTATTAATTAGAAAGTTTTGAATTGAAATGGATATCTATATAATATTTATCGTCAACGAAATGTTTACAAAAGAAGAAAAATGTAATAATTGTGCATAAACTAGTGGGTATGTAATCGAAAATAATTTTGAAATTTATACTTTTGCTTTAATTCGCGAGGAACTCAATGACGAGTAGCTACTTCTCCGGACGGAGCGATCCATGCTTCGGTGGTGATGTCCCCAACCAGGATCGCACGATGACGTCCTATGGAATCCGTACCATCATCAGGCAGGCGTCCTCTAGGTAGACCCAGTATGAGATGGTTGTATCAAGTTCATAATCTTTCCTCTACCCGTATGATTAAGAGACGATGTCGGAGAATCGAGAGCTTGGAGGGTCCACTTGAGCAACCTATACCCGCAACCCACCTAATGGATAAGCGGACCATTGAAAATGATTGAATGAATATTTTTGGTTTAGACGAAGACACCGATCACTTTTGCTGGAACTAAGAATAAATAGTAATCCATTTGATCTTCATAATGTGCGTTTTATTCAGCTCTTTAGATTGGATAAGGTGTATGCTAGAATTATAATAAACAAATTGGAACAATTTACAAAGTACGAATACAACCATTTCATTTCATATACAGGTAGGTAAATTGTATTTCTAATGATGACGATGTAAAGTTGGATATTTATTTCAAGTTTCTCACGACACAGTGGGCGCAGTAGCGCAGTGGTTAGTGTGCTGGACTGCTGTGCGAGGGATCCCAGGTTCGATACCCGGAAAAACACAAATTACATCTTAGTGTTTTTTTCTACTGCGCCACCTCTCGCGAACGTCTGACAAACATCCGAGAGTATAACTGTCCTGAAAAAGCTTCTCAATTCAGCCGTTCGGAATCGGCAAAAAATTGTAGGTCCTTTCCATTCGTCCCAAAAATAGAAACTCACACAAACGAATGGTTGCGAGAAGCTAGGCCTAAGGTGTCTACCGCCTGTTGCGCCACCTATTTATTTTTTTTTTTTCTCACGACACAACATTTTTACGGTTACAGTTCAAATCAGGCATCAATAGGAACACATTTTTGGTTTATTGCAGCCCTGTACATCGATATCGATTCAGTTGGTTATAGAGTTTTCTAATTGGATTTTGCTCCATGTAAGAGCAATATATTTCTTTTTGCCTTGTCGTGGCGTTTTGTTGTCTTTTTCCTAAAAAGATGTTCCAGTATTTATTACGCAATTATTTAGTTTGTAATAATTCAAAACATACTCTTTTCAGACTGCATTTTAATATGTTTTTTGCACAAATTTGATCAGGTGCCTACCGTCTATGCATAAAAAAAAACTCTGCGGTTTGTTTTGACAGCTTCGTAACAGATTTTCAAGTTTCGAACATCCATAACAGATTTTCATAAAAGTTCGAAACCCTGAATACGATTTATAAAAGATCTTTTATGGTCGAGATCTTTTATGATTCATAACAGAAAATTCATAACAGAATAACAGATTTTGCCGAATAGGCCTAATTATTCTTTCGGTTATTACCCAAACCTCATGACCATAGGTAAGAGTTGGAACAAACACCGAATTAAAGACTGACAACTTAGCTTTGACACCAAGTTTCCTACTATTAATGTCGTTTCCTCAAATGCGTCTGTATCTCGAGATCCCAGTTCGTTTGGTGGTGTTTTTCAGTTCGCTTGTGTTGATAACACGGAAATTGTCGATTGTCTGTTATCGGTTAAATCAAATGCCGTTGGTTTTGACCAAATACATCCCAAGTTTGTCAAAATAATTCTACCCGTCATTCTACCTTATCTAGTGCATGTTTTTAATTTTATCATTACTACTGGTATTTATCCCGAACAATGGAAAACTGCAAAAATTATACCCATTCAAAAAAGTCCTAATAGTAATGATTACCGACCGATCTCTATCCTACCTTATCTCTCTAAAATCTTCGAGAGGGTACTGCAAAAACAAATAAATTCACACATTCGTAGGAACAACTTACTCACCCCAATGCAATCATAGTTGCATGACAGCGATTATCAGAGTTGTGGAAGATATTAGGGTATCACTGGATTATGATAAAGTGACCTTTTTAGTGCTTCTCGACTTTTCGAAGGCCTTTGATACCGTGGATCACATTAATTTGTGCAATAAATTATTAACGCTATTTGGTTTTTCAAATTCAGCAGTTACCCTAATATCTTCATACCTACAGTCTCGAAAACAAGCAGTCTCTGTGGGACATCATACGTCCGATTTCCTTTATAATTGTATAGAGGGGTGCCACAGGGCTCGATTCTCGGACCTATCCTTTTCTCGCTATATGTAAATGAGATTCCCTCACTAATATCATCAATCATCATCATCATCAGTCCATATGTATGCTGATGATGTCCAGCTGTACCAAAGTTGCCCTCTTGGGATGATAGAAGACTGTGTAAACTCAGTCAATATTGACCTTGGGAGGATAGTCACATGGTCAGAGAAAGCGGGCTTTTCCTTAACCCCATAAAATTCAAATGTCATTAGTAAAAAACCATTAGATCTTTCCTACTTTCCTGACGTAATGCTTAGTGGTTCAAAAATCGAATACGTCGACACGGCCAGAAATCTGGGAGTGCTTTTTAATTGGAAATTGACATGGGATAACCACATCAATGCGGCTGTTGGAAAAGTGTATGGTATTTAACGTCAGTTGTGGACGTCACACTATTATACTCCCCTGAAAACACGTATGTTGCTAGCAAAAACACTCATTACTCCAATTCTTAGTTATGGTTGCGAACTTTTTTGTAATTGTGATGCTACTAGCAGGAGAAGGCTTAATGTTGCATTTAACAATACCGCGCGTTACGGTTTTAACCTTAAACGATTTGATCGTATCTCTAGCTATACGAAATTACTTTATAACATGTCCTTTGACCACCTACTTCGTTACAGGTCCCTAATTTTGCTTTCTAATGTGATTCAGACTAATCAACCTAGCTATCTCTTATTTATTTTTTTCTTCTCATAAATACGTTTATTCTTTAGCTTGTTCAAAAGTGTAATTTAAATAATTGTAATCTTCACTAGTTTATAAGACTCTTTTGTCTTAAAGTGTAAGTTTTCTATGAAATAAAATCTAATCTAATGTAATCTAATCTAAGTTCAGTCCTCCTAATAAGAGAATGTCTTAAAAGTGAGACTTAAAAGTGATATACCCCTATAATTGGAGGAATCCCTTTTATTCCCTTTCTTGAAAAGGGGCACAATCACCCCAATCTTCTTGTTTTAGGTTTGTTCACTTTTAGCACCCTGTAGCTTAGTGATGCTGAAGATAGACCCTCCCTCCCATTCATTTTTTTTCATAACATGAACCAATGTTATTATGTAAATTCACTCAAACCGGACCACCCTGTATAATTCTTATTTATTATCTGATTTACTTTCATACTCAACTGTTCAAAATTGATTTATATACACTTGGCAAAAGAAGAGCTAATCTAAATCTCTAGGAGAAAAAAAATTGTTTTCCTGTCAATCACACATCAAGATAAAATAAAGATTGATCTGACTCTGAAACAAGTTATCTGTTTCTGCGTAATGGAAACTTTAGTTTAACAAACATTATGGAACTATTAACAGTTTTAGTTGCTTCTTTGTACTGTACATAATGTAGAGTTCTCATAATTTCTCAGGAACAAACTATTTTAAATTGCTTAAATAAAAAAAAAAAAAAATAATTAGGCCACACTGTTTTTACTGATGGTGACAGACCTTACGAAAAATAAATCATGTGCGGACAAACTAATGCCGACTGTTTTCAACATCTCCTGTTCCTTTTATTAAATATAAAAGTGGAAAAAGTGTCTGTCAAGTGTCCAAGTAAACAAGCCCTTCCATATTCCATAATGACGTCATAAACAATGTTTGCATGTGCCAGAGAGTGCTCTCATACGATTATTATTATTTTTCAAAATAACACATTTTATACACTTTGGGATGATAACATTATTGAAAATAAATTAGTTATCCACTTAAATTCAGACCGGTCGTCGATTGGATGTATGTTAGGAACGACGTCAGTCTAGCGTAACCCGAGGGGTATCCCTCAGTACAAGCATCCTGTGCCACAAATGAATTTATTCCCACCTGGATGTACTTCCCATTTGAGTCTTTAATTATTAGCGGTCCACCTGAATCTCCACTACAGATACTCTGATTGCTTCCGTTGGCTCCTTTGGCACACATAGTGGATTGGACTACTATGTCAGAACCGAATTCAGCAACACACACCGCATTATTAATTATTGTAACGGTCGCAGAGAGAAGAACATTCGAGAATTCAAGATCCTCGTCATCTGTATATCCATAGCCAGCAATTAAAGCGGTAAATCCCAGAAAATCGTAACTAGATTGGGAAGATGAAACGATGTTGATTGGCTGAATAGTGTTTGAATAGGTGAGTGGAGTGAGTAATTGAATTAACGAGACGTCGTTGTTCAAGTTTGCTGGGTTGTATTGAGGATGAATAAAGAGTTGAGTTGACACTTGAGATTGACTATATGTGTTCAGATTTATAGTTCCAAATATTAGAAAAATCGAATTTAGTCCGTAGGTACAATGGGCTGCAGTTAGAACCCAGTTGGGTGCGATCACCGATCCACCACAGAGAAGGTCATCGGCTGCATTTTTTTTAAGAATCACCTGCCATGGAAGTGCACCAGCGGGAACTGGGGTACCACCGATAATTCTATTGTCCTACAATAAAGTTAAAGAAAAAAATCACATATACGTATTTCTTAATAATTTCCAAATTACTTGTTGTTAACTTACAAATGCATTGGCCGAAATCACGGTGAGCACGGACCAAATGAATGCCGAAACCAGAAGGTGCTCCTTCATTGTGTACCAGTTGATGAATACAGAAGTTGACTGAAGCTTGTCGCTCTGTAGTGTCTCATTTGTTTTAAAGTTTATGATAAGAAGATTGAAGATAAGGTTTGGCTATACATATACTCGTATAACAGCAGTAAGTGGTATATCTACATATCTAATTATCTAAAAGCGCTATTGAATGTTATAGACACATATAAGCAAACAAAAAGCTAATTTTATAACTGTTAGTCAAGCAATTGTTGATTGCTTTCGTTGCAAGACTCTCAAAGCGAAATTTTTAATTAGAAGGAAACATAGCAAAAAATGCATGTTAAAGTAAAGGTACATAACCTATACGAAATTGTTTGCTTGTTCCTCTTGTTTCTCCAATCTAACTTTAGGTTTACGCTAGAAGCCAGATCAAGATGAAAAGCCACGTACACGTACCCATAATCGTACATTATTATTAAGTGATATCGTTCTTGGAAATGATACCTCGTCATGACATATCGGTCTCAAACTTTCCATATAGGAGCATAGACCATACGATTCTAGCAACTACTAGTACTCGTTTCCGAGTTATTAGTACACATGACAGAAATCATGCTTTTATGTACAATACGCAAATGGTTAGTAATATTGCAGGAACATTTTTCGAATCGCGAGCATAAGTAATAAAAGCTATTGGCTGTTCTCATCTTGGTTTAGTTCATTACTTAAAAGAATTTCTTTTAAGTTAAAGAAAAGTAAAACCAAATGACAATGTAGATGTCAAAAAATGTCAAAATACATATTAAAGTTTTTGCCTGGACCCCGAATTCTGCCATTTGTGTCATTTGCCCCTAGCTGGTATCAAGTATCACCCTTTCATAACGACGTCGTTTCTCTGATAGCACAACGTAATATTCGTCGAAAATGCAACCAATGCAATTTCCATTATGTTGGCTTGCCACCAAGCAACCATAGTGGTATTACGTGTGTATCTTATCGGATAGGCCCGTTAGGTATGGCACTTGATTCCATTGCACTGAGTGGACACTTGTGGGTATGGGTATGGAGAATAAACAAAGCGAATGACCTATTAATAGACGTGTATAAGCAAGGAAATGCATTAGGTAAAGAATGACGTTTTGTTGGAAGACCAAGGATGGTTGCGATGTGGGTGTTGTTCAGAAATTCGCTAGTCCTTTTCAGGCTTTGATTAGGGCTTGGCCACAAATGGGTCAATTGACGCTGCAGTTGCGCGAAATATTTTTTTGTTTTTGAGTTGTGGTTGAGGTAATTGTTTATAGTTCAGTGTTCCCAGGCCGAAGAGATCACACGTTTAGCATCAGCTAATTTAGCCTCCAAGTGGTTCTTCACTTGTTATAAGAACTCCGAGGTTACTTTATTTCCATACATTTTTAATATCTTCCCCGCGAAAAGTCAATTTTTCACATCTGGAATATCTGCCATTGTGTTTAATCACAGTATGCATCGTTGATGTCTGGGTTTAAAAAATAAATAAATAGATGATGCAATAGGTACGCATATCCAACCTAGGCCTAGCTTGTTACAACCATTCGTATTTTTTTATTTTTATTTTTTTTGAAACGAATGGAATATAATTTTTTGCTTAATCCAAACGGTTGAGATTGATTGGGAAGTTTTTCCATGACATTTATACTCTCGGATGTTTGTCAGACGTTCGCTTAAGATGTAATTTGACCTGAGACTGCGACCCCTGTTCAGCACACTAACCACTGAGCCACTGCTCCCACTGGCACTGGGGGTCTACCGCAGGGTAATCTGGGTGTCGGGTGTCGATGTCCTTGTGGTTGAGATGTCCCCAGCCATAGAAACACGAACAAATCGGATTTGTCTGTGCTGTAATTTGTTCGTGCTGCTATGGTTGGGGACATCGAGCTGCTATATGTGCGGAGTCATCAGCGAAAAGGCAGCTGTTGGTTGTGTTCTCGAGCTGAGGCTGGTCGCATGTTAAAATGTTGAAAAACAGTTCACACAGTTTTACACCAGCTCTGACGCTTTTCATTTCTGAATGGCTGTCTTGTTAATGGGATGTATAGGAAAAGGTTGCTGTTTAAGTTTATGAATAAGTTCTTGAATCCACACGGAACGCCTTCTCTACATCTAGGAAGCATGCAAATGTGAGTTTGTGGTTGTTGAGAGCGTGACACGAAGTGACATCATGATGGAACTTCATTAACGTGTTCAGTGTAGATTCTTTTTCGTGAAATTCAAATTGAATTCCCGATATAATGTTGAGTTGGTTGCAAATATCTTTCACTATCTGCAGGATACGTTCCTCGAGTATATTTCTCACACCACATCTCACATCACATCGATATCGGCCTATATCCGGTATCAACAAATAAAACAGCTACTGCATCGATTTCTTTGAGGTTATAAATTCCTTAAGAAAATTACAACTGTGGCAGCTTTTTCAGGATGGAATTGGATATTTTGTCCAGTCCAGTTAACTTCTTAAAGTGACAACTCTGAATTCAGCTATTTCTTCTGGCGTTGACAAGTTGTCATCATCCACGGAGTTGTCGGCTGGATTGACTTATGAGAGACAGGGTCGTTAGGAGGCGATGGGATCGATGCGAAACTTAATAAATATCATACACTCCGTGTCACTTGATTAGGAACAGGCAGTTTTTTGTTTTAATTTTACGATACTTTTCAAACCCTTTGCTAATCTGGGAAAAACAAATTGCAGAAGGAATGAAGGATATAATATGTTTATATTGTAAAAAGAAAAATGGGATTAAGTTGATAAATACAACTTTTATGACACTTTTCCGAAAAGGGTCATAAAATTGACCTGTTTTTTTCGTGTCACTTGATTAGGAACAGTAGCTTTATCTGCCTGTTACCATGTTTTAAATCAAATAAAAGGATACTTTGAGTATTAGGGAGCTTAAGTAATAACTTCACACAATCCACAAGTATGGGTAAAGGAAAAATATTAACTAAGGAGGAAATAGGCCAAATTCAAGCTTACCGGGCACAACGTCAATCCATCCGTTTCATAGCCGGCAAGATTGGAAGAGGCGCCACTGTTGCTAACGGCTTTATTAAGGACCCGGAGAAGTATGGAAAAAACCGCAAAGGAAGAGTCAGCAAAGCAATAACATGTCAGGAAAGGCGGGTGATATTGAGAGCTGCTTTAAATTCAAGGCTCTCCGTAAGTAAAATTGAGGCAGAAACTGGAGTTACAGCTAGCAGATCGACTGTTCATCGCGTGATACAGAAGGCCAGCCATATTCGCCATGAAAAAATGAAGAGGAAACCACAATTGAATGCGGCACGTAAGATCCAGCGGCCTGATTTTGCAACAAGTCACATCAGGTGGATTTGAGAGTCATGCGGCAGCTGTTAAACAGCTATTAATTTGGATGGACCTGATACAGCTGTTTAACAGCTGTTAGGGAGCTGTTAAACAGATGTTAAACAGCTGTATGCATCAGGTCCGTCCAAATTAAATTTTTTTTCATCAGAAAAGACGAAGGTATGCGACTCTCGATTCCACCTGTCACACTTGTTGCAAACTCAAGGCGCTGGATCTTACGTGCTGCATTCAATGGTGGCTTCCTCTTCATTTTTTCATGGCGAATATGGCTGGCCTTCTGTATCACGCGATGAACAGTCGATCTGCTAGCTGTAACTCCAGTATCTGCCTTAATTTTAGCCTTGAGAGCCTTCAACTTGAAGCAGCTCTCAGTATCGCCCGCCTTTCCTGACATGTTATTGCTTTGCTGCTTCTTCCTTTACGGTTTTTTCCATAGTTCTCAGGGTCCTAAATAAAGCTGTTAACAACAGTGGCGCCTCTTCCAATCTTGCTGGATTTGAAACGAATGGATTGTCTTTGTGCCCGGTAAGCTCGAATTTGGCCTATTTCCTCCTTGGTTAATGTCTTTCCTTTGCCCATACTTGTGTATTGTATGAAGTTATTACTTAAACTAAGCTCCCTAATACTCAAAGTATCCTTTTATTTGATTTTAAACATGATAACAGGCAGATAAAGCTACTGTTCCTAATCTAGTGACACGAAAAAAACAGGTCAATTTTATACCCTTTTGGGAAAAGTGTCATAAAAGTTGTATTTATCAACTTAATCCCGTTTTTCTTTATACAATATAAACATAATGTATCCTTCATTCCTTCTGCAATTTGTTTTTCCCAGATTAGCAAAGGGTTTGAAAAGTATCGTAAAATTAAAACAAAAAACTGCCTGTTCCTAATCAAGTGACACGGAGTGTATACTTAAGTAGACTGACTCTTAGAAAACATATTGCATTCCGATTTTAAAGGATTACAGTTAGTCACGATCGCGAGAGCATTGTAAAGCAAAGCAAATGTAACGATTTTTTTATCAGCAAATAGAACAGCTTCTGCATCGATTTCTTTGAGGTTATAAATTCCTTAAGAAAATTTAAGCATCACTTATGTACATAAAAAGTGTTTGAGGAGCAATAAATAATAGATTGCTGGGAATGAATATATGAAACTAAAATGGATAGAACGGGGTATTGTTCTGTAAATACCCCCATAGTTTACTTTCTGGGTGGATGAACTCATTTCTTGTGTGTATTTATTTCCATTTTAATTGTAAACATTTTAATTTTATATTTCCGTTTCCAGATGACATCCTTTTTTATGCAAAATCGTGGCTTTTCCTTCGGCATCAGCGATGTTACTCCTAGCTCCAAATTGCTTGAAGATAAGCAAAAACTTCTAGAGAAAGGCTACAGGAAATGTGATGAATACATCATTCAAATGAAAAAAGGAACTTTACAATGTCAACCTGGTTGCACGCCAGAGCAAACTCTTGAAGCTGTAATGCTTCGTGAATTGTCCAGCATTCGTGAACAAGCGGCGAAGGCATGCTTTCGTGAGCTGCATCCGACTAATAGCGCACTCATAATGGCACTATCCGGTTCAAAAGGTTCGAACATTAATATTTCGCAGATGATTGCATGTGTCGGACAACAGGCTATAAATGGTAAACGAGTGCCGAATGGATTTGAAGATAGAACGCTGCCGCATTTTGAGAAGTTCTGTAAGGCTCAATTATTGTTAGATAATATACTTCTTCGTAATTTTTAATTGTTACTGTTTCTTCCTTTAGCGAAAATTCCTGCTGCTAGAGGTTTCGTCCAGAATAGCTTTTTTTCCGGACTAACGCCGACCGAATTCTTCTTTCACACAATGGCTGGTCGTGAAGGTTTGGTGGATACAGCTGTGAAAACAGCCGAAACTGGTTATTTGCAGCGGCGATTGGTAAAGGTAATAACTCTTGCTACGTGCCAAGTTCAATTTCCACAACACTTTAAATATATTATTTTCAGTGCCTTGAAGACTTGGTTGTTCATTATGATGGCTCTGTTCGCAATGCAATAGGCGAAATTGTTGAGCTTATCTATGGTGGCGATGGTTTGGATCCCATTTTTATGGAAGTAAAAAATAAACCAGTGGACTTTGTTCGCCAATTGAATCATTTACGTGCTGTTCATCCATTTAGAAATGAAGAAGCACTCAACTCAGACGAAATAGAACCATTCGCTCGGAAAGTATTGAAGGAGAATGAATTCGCGAAAAGTAGGAAGGACTTTCAAAATGAAATTTTGTAAGTATATTTATTAAAATAAAACTGTAACTTTTTTAGTGTACTTTGTTTGGCAGTTGCATTGCAAAATGTCATATTTATAAGATAGATACATACATATATATCTAAGCAAAGAGTGTTATAAGTTGAAAAAAATGTGTACAATTCGTAAAATGCAATTAATTCGATTGAAGAAAGCTTTGGATTTTACAAACGTGCAGTGGAGATAATATCGTGTCGCAATTATGTAAACACACACTCGCAGTAAACTTAGAATTCATTAAGTAGTGATAACTGATAACTAATAAGTATTCCATATGTGAGTGGACAATTTCGCGAAGTGAGTTTGCATAAGTATAATTATTATAATGATACTACTTGTGCTTTGAATTTGAGAAGTGGCATACTATCGAAACGAGGCGAACAATAGAGGAACACAATTCCAATTGATAAATCGATATTCTTTTTTTAAAATGGGTTTGTTAGGAGAGGAGTCAGAAAATCATAAGAAGCAAGAAGATTTTTTTTGTAAGCGTCAATAATACGCGGTACATATTTAAAGCAAATCAGGTAACTAGTGTAGTAGCGTATACGGAGCGGAGGGATTTTAATTTTAAATAGAATAGAAAAAGTTGTACGTGTACATCAATTTAGGGACAGTAATGGACGCAACGGGCGCATCGTTGTCACAAGAGAACACAAATTTTGATAATAAGCAATTTTATATGATGATGTAGGTATCTAACTTGCCATGGTTATTTTTGTCTGAAAAAAAGCAGAAAAATTAAAAGATAAAACAGTTCATGTCTGCCATGAACTGTCAAAACTCTCATCCCTTTTCCTTTATAATCGGCCCTAGCGCGGTATCCGTCGGAACGGAGAATTCTCCGCAACGCATACCCTGTCTGATGTGTCAAATTACATTCGAGATATCCGTCTTCGGAAAGATATGGATATGCATCAAACTTAAAACGACGTCGGTCGTTCATAAATGTGGAACAATGTTCCGAAAAGTTGATCGGAAGAATACCTCGACTCGAACCAAAAATCCTCCGATTCGTATGACTTCAGAGCATTTTCCGTTTCGACGGATACCTCGATAGGGTATGATATCTCATACTTCATACAATCAATAAGCCGTCACATTCTGACGTAAAATAAACTACATAATATTCTTTCTACTTGTTTTACCTACATACGTATTTATTCAAAATATGAAAACAATTTAATGAATGTCGTTTGAAAATGAATCCCTTATTTCAGAAACAACATAAGTCAATGAGTACTAACTTTTCAGGAGCAACAAAAAACTGTTTTATATGAAAAAATTCCACTACGCTAAAAATTTCCAGTATGCCAAGTTATAATTTGGCTTAAGATGCATTCGAAAACCGCTAAAATGTTTAGCTTTTTTTAAGTCTTAACAGGTTTTTCAGCCTTTAAAGTCGCTTGACTTATGTCGTTTCTGAAATAAACGAACTCTTTTTGGTAAAACTTTTGTTTTTATTTTTTTTTATTATTTATTATAAGTTTTAAACAAGAAAAAATGTTTACGAAAATATAAAAAAAAAAATACTATTGATCTGTATCGATTGGATTAGAATCCTTTTTACAAGTTGGCCAAGCAAAAATTTAATCATAGTACTCTTGAATGTTAATGTCTTCTGGTAGATACGATTTTTTTATTTCATTCATCTTGTTAATATTGATTGGCACCTCTCCAGAGGGATAACGTTTGCGGCAGAGCTACCAGTTCATCTCTTTGAAGGTTTCCCAGGTTAATGTTTGACTTGTAAAGGAAAATACTGTTCGATATTCTTGAACTTTTTTAAAGATACTAAAGATGACAAAAACATTATCATTGTGTGATTTTTATTTTGACCAACACAGCCATCTGAAAAAATATGCAAGCCATGGCCAAGAGAATTATTCTCGAGAAAAACAAAAATAGGGCAGATCAAAGATGATCGGATATAGTAGGGCACATGGTCTCAAAGGCTCTGTGGCCTAAGAGATCGGGAAAAATATGTAAAATTATTAAAGCTCAGCAGATCAAAGCTACGAATGGCAATAGTGATACTCTCCGGGCACTGTCTTCTAAGGAAGCACGCTATGAGATTAGGTTTAACACATACGGACACATGCGCAGGTATTGCGAAGACTTACATGTCGCTGAAAATATAACTCATCTCCTCTGTGAATGTCAAACTATTGCTCGGTACAGGAGGAAATACCTTGGAAGGTACTTCTGCAACAATTTGAAGGAGGTTGGCCTCGCAAACAAAATTTAAAGAATGTTCGGGCGATGGGCGGGCGCCCCGAGGGATGGCGATGGGCCCAATATGGTGCCTAGTCCAATGTGATGAGCTCACACCCTATTCAACCTAACCTAACCTAACTAATGGTCGAATAGAACTTATTAGCCCGCCTTAGATGTAGTATTTTTTCAGCAACTGCCATACTCTTTGAAACATCGTTCAAAAAAGTGATTTTAAATGAGAAATTTGCAAAAAAAAAATGGAAAAAACTGACTTATGTTGTTTCTGAAATAAGCAATTCAAATGTCATTGCTAATTAAATACTATTACTTTAGCAAATTAAAGCCGTGTGTCAATTGCGCTAAATACGATTGTTTTCGGCTACCTTTCTAATCGCGGTGGAAATCGAATTTATAGATGCTGTCAACAAACTATACGGGGAGAGTATAATAACTTAGGCGCCAAAAATGTATGCCGGTTTTTTGTAGAGGGGTTAAATATAAGCATTTTTTTTAGGCGGGAACGGAAATTAAAAAAAAAAATACCTACATACCTAGGTACTTAAAATGAAAAAAAAAAAATTATTAAAAAACAATGGCGTTTTTGAAAGCCCGGAATCTGTTCTTTAATATTATTTTTAAATCAAGTTATTGCTGTTAATAGTTTTTGAAAAAAACAATTTCAAACTTGAAATTTATGGACAAAAATTGGGGTGAGTACAATAATTTTGGCGATGAAAACTAATGATGGATTTATGTAGAGGGGTTAAATACAAGCATTTTTTTGCTATATTTTTAAATTACCCCTCCCGCCTAAACGAAGCGAGATAGACCCCCCTCCCATAGTAAAAAACGCTTATATTTAACCCCTCATAAATATAAAGTTATCATACTCAAGACAACAAATTATCCTGTAGGCTTGAAACTTTTTAAAATGTTGAAGAGGAAATAAAACACTAGATTTAAATTGATTAAAAGCGTGTAAAAAGAGAAATCTCTTTTTGGAGTTTGGCGAACTTCTCTTTTCACTCACTATCACTATGTATCAGAGAATTAGACGAGGATAACTATTTAGCGCAGTTGAAACCAATAAATATTTTATAATCCTTGCAGACCTGTGGCGCCTATTTTTCCACATAAAGTTGGGATGTTTTTATTTTGTAGCATGTAATTTCTTCTGAAAATTTGGCAACACAATCATTCCTATTCATCATTCTAAATGGACTAGCAGTTTCGATGACATTTTAAAACCAACAACTCTATTTATTTTCTAATTTTAGGACATTTATTGACAAAGTTGCAAAGCATATTGGCGAGATCCAGGAGAGATACAAAAATCATCGAAATTTGGCGAAGGAAATTGATCGATTCAGCGAAGGTCAAATAAGAACTTTTATGCGTTGGGTAAATAACAAGTACAACCGGTCGGTTACAGAACCTGGTACTGCAGTTGGCGCTGTAGCCGCGCAAAGTATTGGCGAACCTGGAACCCAGATGACACTGAAAACATTCCATTTTGCTGGAGTTGCTTCAATGAACATTACTCAGGTAAGTCAGCCGACATTTAAATTGCATACTATTAATATTTATATGATTTTCGAAACAAAGAAGTCTAGACTTCTTGAAAACGGTTAGTTTACCTCTTTCCAGTTTTGGAAAAAAATACTGGATTTTATTTTATACAATTATGTTGAATACATTGATCAAAGGGCACGGTAGTGCCCTAGCCAAGTTCTCTAGTAAAGGCTCTTTTCGACACCCTCTAACTTCGGAACCAATTGAGCCAAAAACTTCAAAATTGAAGCATTTATCAAGCTTATTAAAAAGGTACACCTCTTCTCTTTAGCATTAATGGTTCTCAACCTACAGGACATTACAAAAATCACAACAACCGTAACTGTCAGACTAACTCACTCACTCACTTAGATGATGATCATCAAAATTATGAAGCATTTCCTGCCTTTCTAGAATCGTGAAATTTGGCCAGAATTTAGATCCAGTGGTATGTACATATGTATACACTGGGAAAAGTCGAAAACTTTTGATTTCCCATTCAGGGGGCGTTGTATACGCCCATTTTAAACATAAAAAACAAAAAAAAAAAAATAATAAATAATAACCGCAACAGGCGTTTAGACACCCTAGGCATAGCTTTGGCCTAGCTTCTCACAACCATTCGTTTGTGTGAGTTTTATTTTTGGGACGAGGACCTACAATTTAATGCCGAGTCCGAACGGCTGGGCTGAATTGAGAAGCTTTTTTCAGGACAGTTATACTCTCGGATGTTTGTCAGACGTTCGCGAGAGGTGGCGCAGTGGAAAAAACCTAAGATGTAATTTGTGTTTTTCCAGGGATCGAACCCAACTTGGGACCCCTCGCACAGTAGTCCAGCACACTAACCACTGTGCCCACTTTAAACATAGTTTTCATTTATTTGTAGTATTTCTGATTGTCGTAGAATGTTGAAATTTGGTTGAGCGGTAGGACTTGCATTGTACGAAAGGAAAAATATCAAAAATTCAAAATTTTTCATTTGCCCCCGTTCGCCGTAGGCACGAATCATTTCCACTCAATTCGTTTTAAATTATAACAATATTGTAGTGTCTTGAAATACTGTATAAATTGTCAGAAGTTTTGTGTGTGCCAACAGATTGAATAAAACAAAACTGACTTTTTACGATACTGCTAAATTAAACGGGTGTCTTTCAATCAGGATACCACAAATATCAAAAGCTTTTTCATCGCATAAATACTTGATCTCTTATTTGATCTCAAGTTTTACATATCATCCATTCACTGTGCTTCCCCTTTAGCTTATCTTCTTTTCTATTCATAGATACAAGATACATGACTTTGCTTTTTTAACTCTCTTATCTTATCTTTTCTTTTAGTTTTTCACTTTGCTTTGTTTAAATATGTTTTCATATCTTATTTTGTATATAAACACTGTCATCCAGTAAACGCTCTACTACATATAAGAAATTTTATAAATTCCAATACACATCTCAAGTCAGCACGGTCTGCCTCTGGTTTCGCCCTCAAAGTAGGTTTATATTTTTCTACCTATGCTCCTAAGAGTAAGAGCTAGCAACGTTTTTTCTGAAGTAATTTTAGCAAGGCTTTGTGAGCTTAGTTCGTGGTAACTACTGAACACGAAAATATATTTCTAGCAGCGCTGGGTTGGTTTATATAGGAATGCCATAACCTCAAAAGTGGAAGAAATTTACCACATTTTATAGCAAACTTAAGATTTTGGTATAGGTTAATTTACGACTGATGTAGACAAAAAATGCAAAATTTAAGTCATAATTTAATTCATAATTAAGTCATATTATGACTTCAATTTTGCCTTTTCTTGCACTTTTAAAGATATCTGGTGCAACTTGAAAACCCGCAAACTGATATGGCAATTGCATTTTCTGTCTACATCAGTCGTAAATTAACATATTCCAAAATCTTAAATTTGCTAAAAAAAAGAGGTAAATTTCTTGTTCTTTTGGGGTTATGGCATTCCTATATAAACCAACGCAGCGCTGCCAGAAATATATTTTCGTGCTAAGTAGTCACCACGAACTAAGCTCACGAAGCTATAGCCTTGCTAAAATGACTTGAGAAAAAACGTTGCTAGCTCTTAGTCTATCCCATAATATTCTCTTAAAAATAATCCAATCACCAAAATCGAAAACCCAAATCCGTTTAAGCTAGTATTAGACGATATGTTGAATCAGCATACGTATGCTGAAAATTGATGTACGGGTTTGGGCTGATTGTTCATTGAACTTCGTACTTCGATTTATTCTTCTATGCGTTTCTAAATCATTCATTAGGAAGAAAGCCATGAGTACGATAACTTAGGCGCCGAAAATTGATAAAAAGAACTGTAGCCAGGAATCTGTTCTTTCACATTATTTTTAAATCAAGTCATTTCTAGAAAACTAGATTGATTTCGGTATGTACACTGCAAGTCATAAGATTAGAAGCAGGCATTTTCGAAAAGTAAAATCGATATTTTATCCATTTTGCACATCCCAGCTCATATGATCTTTCGAGAAACACAATTTTGCTACTTCCATGCGTCATTAATTGGTGGTTTTTTCTTAAGTTTCAGGTGCCTTAAGTGTTTAGCATGGCCAATTGTGCAGGTAACAGTGGATAAGCTGGCCTTAACATTCGATTTCTCCCCAATTTTAGCTGCCGATAAAGCTGAATTTGAGGCTATTCTAAGGATAATTCGCGTTTCGTGAAGTGTTAAGGCAGAAGAAGTGGTTCCTTTATAATTTTTTGCGTAATACGAAGGGTTTTTTTAATAATGGCTTACACAATGATCACTTCGCTTTATTTTTCAGGCTATAACACGGCATGAAAGACCTGCAGAGCAATAAACATCTATTCTTGCCCTTTCCACCATTGTTAAAATTTTTTTCTTGCCCATTTTTATTAACACTCAATCAAGAACAATTACTTTATAAAATGTACCGTTTAAACCGAAATTAAAACTATTCACTTCTAAAAAAACCGTTTATTTGCTCACTGCTTCTAATCTAATGACTCGATTTATTTCCGCATATTTTTTACTCAATTTACAATTTGTCTTCAAAGTTCCGTTAACTAAATCTCTGCTATACACAAATTTTATATTTTGTTGTTAACAAAATAGTCTCTCATATACCATAGTCGTTTTTTTCTAATCCATCATGTAACGGGAGAAATATCGATTTTACTTTTCGAAAATGCCTGCTTCTAATCTTATGACTTGCAGTGTATTTAAGTTTTTGAGAAAATGGAAAATAACTTTTATAATGTTGTTCCGCTTAGAGTACAAATTGTTACCCTTGTACCTTGAAATGTGTATGGGGTCATTGTTGGATTATGTTGTGGGTGTGGGTGCAACGTTGATTGTGTGATCTACATTTGTCAAGGATCGAAATCCTGTCTGTTAGTCTTTCATTTTAATTAAAACTTATGCATGCCCCTATTGTGTAACACAACTACAGTTGAGTTGTCTCTTCGTTTTATGTACCTAATTCAAAATTCGGTATTGCCCGTATTGTCATACACAACCTTGATAGAAAAGTTTTCTGTCAAAACACAACAAAGATGGCAGTGGTTGGCTATCCTATAAGTTGCTAGTTAGTTTGTGTTGTGTGAAAGTTGAGTTGAATTGAAGACAACTCAACTCAACTAGAATGAGCAAAATTGTCATTTCTATCAAATGCTACCTATCTGATTATTTGGTAGGGGCGAGCGATGAAAGTAGAGAATAGGCCAGCGAGTCTTTATCTATACTTTAAAAAATATATGTAATTATTCCATTAATACAAGTTCATAACTTTTTATTTACTAAACTTTGGTTATTCTTTTTTTTAAAGGGTGTTCCACGTATAGTTGAAATCATAAATGCAACTAAAACTATATCTACACCAGTCATAACCGCTGAAATAGAAAACAACAGCAGCATGGAATTCGCACGAAAAGTGAAGGCCAGAATAGAAAAAACGACATTAGGAGAGGTAACCAAAATTCTAAATTCATAAAGCAAGACCATTTTATGTATAGGTACTGGTACATATGTGCTTTTATTTTAGATTTCATCATATATTGAAGAAGTTTACAAACCCAACGACTGTTTTCTTGTCGTCAAACTTGACCTAAATCGCATCAAGGTGCTTGGACTGGAAATAAATGTTGAAACTATCCGATACTCGTAAGTAAAAATATAACTCGAGTCCAATTTAAGATAATAAACTAACCTATTCTACAGTATTTGTACCTCGAAGCTTCGAGTGAAAGCGCCTCTGGTGGACATTGTCGGTTCTTCAGTACTGATTGTCCGAATAGATAGCAGCAAACATGGCAGTACCTTAAATGCCGAACTGCAAAGATTAACCACTTCCATTCAGAGCGTCGTCGTTGCCGGTCTATCAAATATATCGCGTGCGGTAATCGCTGTTGATGATACTGTATCACCTCATACGTACAAACTTTGTATTGAAGGAGCCGGTCTACGGGATGTAATGGCTACTTACGGTGTAATTGGTGCAAGAACTAAAAGCAACAATATTTGGGAGGTTTACAACACTCTGGGGATTGAAGCTGCCCGAACCACTATTATGACTGAGATAACTGATGTGATGGAAGGTCATGGCATGACTGTTGATCACCGACACATCATGCTGCTCGCCAGTCAAATGACTAGTCGAGGTGAAGTTCTGGGAATCACCCGACATGGTTTGGCTAAGATGAGGGAGAGCGTTTTTAATTTGGCTTCGGTGAGTATTATTGACCTATGGCCGATAGCCATCTCTTTAAGTTGTCGTCGTTTTCAGATATGAGCAGAAAGTCCTTAATCATGATTTCTTTCTGAAGAAGTGTTGGGAGGTTAAGGATAAACCTAAGGATAAATAAGCGCTGCAGTAGGAGTTGTTTTCATACACTAGCTAGTTTCTGAAATTTACTGAGCCTGTCTTGTGCAAACGTTTGCTTCGTTCTCCATGCAGGTGCTGGCTGTGTGACATTTATTTTTGTTTGCTTTCCAGCTCGATTTCTTAAATTATGTGCTCTTTTTAGCCTTTGAGCTAACTTTTTTGTTTCTTGAATTTACCTCTGATAAGGGTCGTAACGCTGATGAGCGTATCCTTGGATGTAGAAACCGTTATTGCTGAATATATTCAGCAGTTCGTTTTCCACGATATGGGCAGTATACCATTAGTGACGACACGCGTAACTATCTATTAGATACAATTTTAATGACATTTTCATAGAAATAATCTTCCGACTAATTAATATTTGGTTAAAACATTTTCGTCTGAAAACAAATAGTAATCGTCTGAAAAATATAAAAATCGTCTGAAAACAGTTTTTTTTTTTAAATTAAAGACCGCAACGCCGGTTCTCAAAATTCATGTTTTTTTTTTGTTTTATGGACTTATTCTTTCCTTCTACTCCATTGTTGGTAGAACGAACACCTTTTTCAGACGATTACTATTTGTTTACAGACGTTTTAAAAATTGTTTCAGACGTTTCCAATATTTTCTGATGATTTCTATTTTTTATTTTCAGACGATTTCTATTAAATTTCAGACGTTTTTTCGATTTTTTCCGACGTTTCCAATTTTTTTTCTGACAAATACTATTTATTTGTAGACGACCAATTGTAGCCATTAATATTTCAGTTATGCATTCAAAACTGTTTTTATTTATAACTCTTTCACTACCTACCTACCAGTTCCAAAATAAAACTACTAAACCCAATCCATATAAATTTCCCATTTCGTTCAGTCTTTCAGCATGAAAAGAACGAGAAGCGCAAGGCAACATAATTACTCATTGTACTCATAGTACTCCGTTTCACACTCAGGTCAATACTGTGATGCACGTTAGGGAAAGAGGTTGCCTTTTACCCATTATAACTCTGTGTATAAATGCTGTAATCAATTATTTAGTATGCTGTTACATTCTACATGATATGTTGAATACCTAGGCAGTGTCTTAGGAAGTAGGTTGTGTCCCCAAAAACTCCCTAATGGATTTTCTATGCTTCCGTATGATTCTCTCGGTTCTTGTTTAATTGAAAGACAGTCATAGCGTTCTTGCGATTCAACAAGTTTCTGAGGTGGTCCATCTAGCGTTCGTCTCTTTTGTGGCTTTTCTCCCGGCTTGAGTGTGCACGAACGATACCTC
This sequence comes from Cheilosia scutellata, assembly GCA_955612985.1. Lineage (NCBI taxonomy): Eukaryota > Metazoa > Arthropoda > Insecta > Diptera > Syrphidae > Cheilosia > Cheilosia scutellata. Next base: position 53,305,430 of record OY015313.1, on the reverse strand, counting down.
GTTCAAGCTTCACAAGCTTCGATTTTATTTCTCATGCAGTTATGGCTTTTGTTACGATTATTGCTATTGATTGTGTGCCAGGTACGAGTCCGTCTCTCCATTCTTCCCTGCTAGGATAGGCGCTCGAGAAAGGTCTTGTAAATTCTAGATATAACATGATACTTTTTCGCTGGAAAAATTCGTTATCAAGTACCATTATAGAAATCATGCTTTTTTCGAATTCTAAAATGTTAAAACAATTTCATAACTCATGTCTTTGTCAGTTGAGTAGACAAGTACTTTTAAACCTCTGTCATAGTACCAAAACCAAATAAATAAAGTTAAAGTATACCGATATCTGTCCATACAGTTTTTATAGTACCAAATAGTTGCAAACAAATATACATATTTGTTAAAACAAAACACTTTTAACCACTTTTTTATTTTTTAGTTTGAAAAGACCGCTGATCATTTATTCGACGCCGCATACTATGGCCAAACAGATGCCGTTGATGGAGTTTCAGAGAGAATCATTTTAGGTATGCCCGCCGCTATCGGAACAGGACTCTTTAAATTAGTTCATAATCATAAGTTCCGAGATATCCCGCCATGTACGCTGCCTCTATTTAAAGTTGAAGACACTTGAGCATGTCTATTGTAATTATTTGTTTGTAAAAAAAAATACAATAATCTAATAAATTGATCCTTGGTTTTGTATTCTTTGATTGGCTGTGTGCTGCTGATAGTATTGTTGCTGATGCGACAAATTATTACCATTTTGATGATGCTGTTGCTGCTGTTTTTGTTGCATTTGTTTTTGTTGCTGGCGAACAAGTTCTTCCATAACATCATGATTGTACGTTGAGTGCAACATAAGACCTAGAACTCCAGCCCTTGAGGCCATTGTGGCACGAGTCTGTCTTTCCTGTTCCAGAAGTTCATCCATTTTTAGCCACTGCCGTACGCGCTCTAAGTCAATTTCAGCCCGACGAATCTTCTCCCAAACATAATGTTTGAAACAACTTTTCTTCGGTGCCCTGCAAAATTCTCCGGTCAGGTTAAAGACATTCGATACAAGAGGACAGCCGCAGACATCGTTGTCGCTAACTTTGGCATCCTTACAATGTTCGGGACAGAGAACACGTAACCGTTTGCAATAAGTTTTACTAGCCGGATTGTAAAAATCGCAAAACATCGAATTGCCTTCGATGCGTGTTTTGAAGATGCTGCCAAAACTGGCTTGGCTCTCATATTTATTGAAACACTTCTCCATGTGTTTTATAGCGGTTCGTGAATGAATTTCGTGTCCACAAGTTATGCAGTACATAGATTGCTCGTCCTCTATATCAGAGTAGTCTTGAGCACGAAGATCGAGAGTGCAATGTCGCGCTCTTTCTACAACCAAGTCAAGTTCGTTATGGCGTTTATCTAGTTCGGCTAGAGCAAAGCGGACAACAGCCTGTTTTGCCCTCACTTGATCAAGTTGCTTTTTATTTTCTTCTTCAGCTCGGCAGCGAGAAAGACCCCATTCTTGAACCCGTTGTGGGAGAACCTGTATAGAAGAAAAATTAAAGAAAGTTTTTTAGAATTAAAACAATTAAAAGTGTTATCATAGGCTTGGTCGATGATTTGATAGGTCGACTCGTTGGCAGCCTATCCCGCATTAACCATTTTATAAATAGGAACTAACTTGGTCTTAAGGCATAATTCTGACTGCATTTGCATTATCTAATAAGAATTCTTGCTACCCATATCCACACATTTTAATTGGTTTATCTCACTTTTAACAAAGATTTTATGTAATGTATAGTTTCTTACCTGGAAAATGCGATTAGTTGCCAAAAGAACTCCACATTCGTCACTGCAATATTTTGACTGCGGTCGAGCATTATTCTTACAACCTGGACCATAACAATGCCGTAAGCCTTCTAATTCCGGATTTATAAATATCTCTGGACTGAGCGATCGTTTCCTCTTTCTTGAACGTTCCTTAGGCTGTTTCGGTTTAATTTTCTTCTGTTGCTGCTGCTGTATACACTGTCTCCTTTCGCAACGTGGCTTATGCCCAACTCTAATTAGACAATTTTCACAAGTGCCACAATTGGTTGCTTTGCATCCTTCGCATGTTCCACAACGCAAAAATTTTATTTCAGTCGGCGCTTTTTCCTTAGGTTTCTTTTTTACTGGTTCGTTTACTATCGCACCAGCTGGGACCCCCGTTTTCTCAACAGGTACTACTCGAAATACTGTCTGTAAGCTGGGATCCTCTTCTTTACACTTTTGACAGTAGTAGTGTTTAATGTGTTTGGCTTCCTTTTCAGTGATATTGATACAATCACCATGGTACCATTCCTCACATCCATCACAACCGCTAACAAATAGAAATAGTAGAAGATTCCGGAACATAAAAAACAAACATTCCTTTTAAACTTACATCATAAATCTGGAACAGTCGGAAGATCGACAAATACAATAAGCCTGTCCGTCCTGCTTCATAATCGTGGCTATTTTACTCTTACGTTCTGGTAAGTCAAACTCTCGCGCGATCTCCTCCTTCTAGCAAAGATATAAAATCATTAGAATTATATATATATTTAACCAATAGCAATAATTTCAACTACTTACCGACTTCTTATATTTCTTTTTTTCACTCATTTTAAATAACAATTTTCAAGACTTGCTGCAACTTCAAGAAAAGACCCAAAATTAAAGAAACAACATTCCATAGATAAAATTCATTAGAAAAACGACTATTGTAAGTGCACGCACACCACAGATGAGGAAACTGAAACAGATACATAACTTTCCAGTGGAAAGTGGCTGCATACGTGGTGAAAATGCTCACTCTGTTTAATGCTATTTACCTTGAAAATGGCGCACAATGGAATTCACCAACAAAGTTCATTGCGAAAGTGTTAATTTTGTCAGTTAGGCTTATCGATCAAATATAAAGGAGGGTCCGCTTGAGTAACCTACACCCGCGACCCACTTAATGGACATGCGGACCATTGAAATTAAAGGATGAATGAAAATGATTTTACGAATCAACGTAAGTCTGATTCTTGATTTGTCAGTTCGATACTAGGTATTCTATACCCCGAACAAAGCACTCCGCGAAATGTGGAGACTACAACTTTACGGAGATATGATACTGATGTCGCCGTCATCTTTTCTTTGCAGGTATATTTCCAAAGTAGAACCTTACCGATCTGAAGTTGACTCAAAAGTATGTTTCAAATGTCTTTTGTACGCAAATATAATAGATATCGATCCAATAATGACTGATCGTATCAATAGTCAATACTTGAGATGTCGTCCATTTACCGCCCACACCCGCTAATAGGTAATTGTTGGAGTAAGGAGAATTGAATCATTTGGCAACAAAATGTCCTTTCCAATGCACCCCTGCACTTGCTTTGGCTGCCATTGTTCTCAATACTCAACTCACTCAGTTTTTAGAAGTGGCGAACAACGCATGAACTTTAACTTTGTACTTCTCCTCTAAGCCTATACTTAGCATTTACTAGCCAAGCAGTATCTCAGCTGAAGATTCTACTTTACTTTACTAAACTGAGATAGATGTGCAATAAAACAGGCCTAATATCATCGGCGTATTCAAGTAATTGGACAATAATTGAACTTTTGAAGAATTATTTTTAGTAGGTACGATGCTGATGAAGTTACAATAATTGACAGCGCATTATCTTGTCATCCGTTCTTGACATCAAAGGCACAAACCAGTAAGAATAGACCGCCGACTTCCCGTGCACCTACCCGATCCCCCCCGGAAGAAATTATCCTGTCTGTGAATACGTGTAAATGTCAAAATTAATGGCGGCAATGATTTTCCATGCTATACCATGGGCCTAGGATTTTTCAAGTATGCGTGCGTTAATGGCGCTCCTTTGATTTTGTACAGCACCAATACATGAAAAATCCTGGGCCCGCCGGCAGCTTGTAGGCAAAGTCCGTTATGTGGGAGGAGTTGACGGTCTATTCTTACTGGTTTGTGATCAAAGGTCTCGGTGAGATTGTTTCGGAACTAAATGGAGCAGCGAGTGTTCTCTATACTCATTCTGCAGTACTGCCAGATATTTTCACCAGAAATCGTAATTACTAGCTTTCAAAATCGTGGAAATACGATTTTGTTGGAAATAACAAAAAAAAAAAAAAAAACAAACCAAAACACTAAGAACGTTACTATACTTAAATTCATTACAACATAAATTATTTTGGATAACATAAACATTTTTCGAAACATAACATTTTTAATCTATTCAATAAGAAAAAAAACTTATATGAGTATGCATGTTTTTACTCTACTTCCTTACACATACATACTTGAATTAAATTGATTCAAAATGCTGCTATTTATATTCAAATTGTAGCAAGAAACCTCTTACATTCTTAGCAAATCTTTGGTATGCAAAATTCCTTGCAAAAAAATATTTTTTTTCATTAACGGAAATTCTAAACTTTCATTACAATGCAATGCTTTGTTTGTAAAACGTTTTTCCATAAAACTGTTAAATCTATTGAAGATCGAGGTTCAGAAAAAAGATTTTCAAAATTTATGTTTCTTATCTCACGAAATTCGGCATCGGCGTCTTGAATATCTCTATTTAGAATTAAATTTGGAAGATTAGATTCCTTTTTTCCAATATTTTGAATATTAGATTCCTTTTTTCCAATATTCAAAATATTGGAAAAAAGGAATCTACTTTTTTTTTAATTATGTTTAGTTGACTTAGAAGGGTTAAACTTTTAAGCAATTGGTTTTTGAAGTCAAATCTTTTTAATATTTGATGGACAAGCTCTATATAGAAACCCACCCAAGTCTGTTTGAATGCTTCAACACTTTTCCTGTTTAGATTCAAAGAATCCTTCTAATTTTTAGAAGATATTTGGAAAATTGCAAATGAATTTTTGTATTCGATAAATTTGAAAAATCTTGGAATTTTATGCTTTTTTAGCTCAAAAATCGTGGAATAAGTTTTAAGACTTAAAATCGTAAAAATACGTTAGATCGTGGAATCTGGCACCGCTGTTCTGCAGTTCTGCACATCCTTACGAGTTTGGCAGGGATGCGCTACATGCGCGCCGTGTGACATGTTGCGCCATCTTTTTCCAGAGCACTGTCACGTCAACACCATTCAACTGAGGAACGAAGATGTCAGAAATCATGTTTCTATAGCACTCTCCATTGACTGCAAAGTTCTGGCCGGCATCGTTCTTAAAGAAATATGGACCGATGATTCTATCAACTCACAAAGCTGTGAATCGACTCACTCGGATTCTCCGCAACACTGCGCTCCACAACGGCAATAACGCCTTCTGTTCGCACTGTTTGTCGTCTTATCCACTAGAGTGTACGTGGTGAGAAAACGATTCATCGTCTTCCGATTTCCGATGGACCATGGGCGATTATGTCCACCGTAAATGCAAGATAAGTTTAGCGATCCGAGCCATTTTTTCAAAATAAGTTTGCACAATTTGCACGCTTTGTTCGGGCATTAATCTATCATCGTAAAATGGCAAAACGTACTAACCAAAAATCAACTTTTTGCAACTGTCAAATTGACAATCTGTAAAAACAGTGTTGCCAGTTTAAAAATCAAACCTAAAAAAAAAAAACACCCTTTATTATGTACAATTCGCTGTCGCTAAATTCTATGCTATAAAACAAATACATATTCTGTTGCTTATCCTGTTTCAGTTGCAAATGTACTGGTTCCTGTTATTTCATCAGATGAACTTCTATTCCATGGATCTTATACAAATTTCGTTCCCAAAAACCCAGAGGAATTAAAAAAGCAAAACTTTATTATACACATATTTTATTTATTTGTTAGTTGGTAAGTGTCAAATGGATAATAGATAAGTTTTGTTAAACGTTTTTCTGAATGATTAGTATTTCGTCGCCGGATCTAATGTTGTAACTGTAAAGCTGTTTATTAGGAAATTTCATTTCCTCAGGTCCTTGTAAATCCTTTAGGTCTTGATCGACGTAGAATAACCTCATATTTTTCGATGACAATCCAACAATTTTTTCCAAACGGGATTTAAGATCGACAACAGTTCTACACAAAACAATTTTATAAAAAAAAATGGATTATAAATTATAGTCCATATAAATGATTTTTTTCTTGCATACCTATATACATCGACCAAGCGTAATTCGTTATAGCTGCCATAAGTGAAATTCACCTTCACCCTTTTCTCTGGCTTCAAATTTATGTTTATTAGTGGATCCAACTTTCCATGTACTTGAACCAATTCATTGTAACGCAATGGTTTGTCACTTTCTGGACGTTCCGCATAGTAACGGATAAAAGCACGTTCGGCATCTTCTCTTTCGTCGGCAGTTATAATACCACCACCGTTCAAAGTCTGCAGAAATGGTAGACGGGCAATCAGAAGCTGTCTTCGTTCATGTTCAGTGGATTCACATTTATCCCATAAAGGCCAGTTCTATATGAAAATTAATGTTTAAGAAAATCGAGAACGTTGAAAGATTTTACTTTTTAAACCATACCTGGACACGAAGGTTTTTCAAACTAGGAAACTTGGCAAGTCTATCGATATCATCCCATGCATTAATGTTGGTACTACTCAAATTTAAAAAGGCTAAGTTTCTGAAATGACAAAATAATAAACTTTTATACGTGGCGTTTATATTCAACGACAATTATTGTCGTTTTAGGAGTCGTGTCACTTTAAGGACCAATCACATGAGAGCGAACAAACGAATTGATGAAATGCAAACAAACCACCTTTGATGCAGAAAATTGTACATATGTATTACTATTCCAAGAGTAGGACAATTAATTCGGCCCTAGCGAGGTATCCGTCGGAACGGAAATTTCTCCGATTTCATAAGAATCGGAGGATTTTTGCTTCGAGGTATACGTCGGAACAGCTTTTCGGAACTTTGTTCCGACAAATATGCAACGCACACTGGCGTTTTGCGTTTCAGTGCGATGAAGTGCGTTTTTATTCATATTTTTGACAGTTTCATACGAATTTTCTTCCGATATGCTCCGACAGGAATTAGTTGCGGAATTTGTTTACGAATTGCAGTGAAGTGTTGATAAATGAAAGCAATAAAGAAAAAAACATTTTATCAAAGTAATTGGTTGTATTTGTTGCTTTAATTTTTGTTTCCAGGGCAAAAACAAACGAAAAAACAAGCACTTAATAGGAAAACCCCGATGTAGCACGAAACAACATCATGTCATATCAATGCGTTGTCGCATTTTAATTTTTCTTTCCGAAGTCGGATACCTCGAATGTAATTTGAGTCTCCGACGGAATATGCGTTGCGGAGAAATTTCCGTTCCGACGGATACCTCGCTAGGGCCGATTACCCCATCAAAATGTATTAAAAAAAAGTTTAAGAACTGTTTAAAAAACGAAAATTCGAATTCCAAACTTTTTGCCGAGAACGAAAGTTTGTTCGCAATCCATAACATTAAAAAGCTTTCTACAAACCAGCGAATAAAACATTCGTTCGAACTTAACCTCAAATTTGAAATTGCTGACAGAAACTGATGGCTGAAATTCGCCAACTGCCGCGACCAGAAAAAGTGTTCATGGAACGGACTGTGAAAACTTGCGATTATTCGTTTGTTCGTGGAGAGTTGGTCGCTCTCATGTGCATAATCCTTTATTGGCGTTTTAGTATCATTTTATTCAAATTCCACATAAATTCCACAAAGCAGCTGATATTCACCCCTATTCCCTTTGACGTTTGTCGTATAAGACTCATGTTTCGTGTCGGTGTAAAACGATGTTCATATTTTCTTTTTTTTACTTTTGTTAACAATTTTATTTCTTTCTGTTCACCATCATTTCAATTCATTTGTCTCAAAAAAGTTACAAACACCGACTAAAAAACAAAGTAAAATACGAGTCGTTTACGACAAACGCCAACGGGAATGATTGATTGACAAGAATTTTTATTCAGGCGCTGTAATATTTCTTTGTTGAATTTTTTAAGTTGTATCCTTCTTGTTCACTTAGTTTTGATAATAATCAAAATTACCCAAAACATATGGACACCTTTGCGATGTTTCTGTCGTGGAGTAGTTAGAGGACATTGAAGCGAAAAGCAACAACAAGATTTAAGAATAAAGAGACGTTTAAGGTCGAGATGGATCAGCCATTGGACCAACTAAATGAGAAGTAGTAGCAGCATGGAATATAGGATTTGAAATTAAAAAAATTATTTCAGGTTTAAAGTATACTTTAGAATGAACAATGATGCTTTTCTTTATCTTCTTAACGAAGTTCAAGACAAACTTCCTCAAATGATGAGTTCGTTGTCTGTCCCCCCAATTCTTAAACTTGCAACAACATCAAGATTTGTAGCTGAAGGAGTTTATTCACTGATTTTCGAGATTATTATATTATCTTATTCACTGATTTTCGGGAATATGGACATGGACTTAATTTTGGAGCATGCGATCATCTTGCTCATATTACTCGTTTTCCTCGTCATCTGTGGATTTCGATTCTTCGTCGATACGATTATCCTTATTTAGTTCGTATGTTTCCACCGTTAAACGAAAACAATTTGCACAGTCGATGTACTGTCAAATAACTAATACATTTACAAAAGCAGATTTCATTCCGAAAGCATATCTCATAGAATACTCGTGTTCATTTTACTTACTTAAAATGTTTGTGAGGAGATTCATCGTTATTTTTACAATCTGCCACAACTTTCGGGGTACCGGACCATGGGACTGGTTCAATTGATCTGTAAAGAAATTAGATAAACTTGATATATTTTTTAAATGAAAGTTATCTCACCTCAATGGACATTCCGCAAGAACCAATGTTTCGAGATTTGGAAAAACTCGGCCTAGTCTGCAGATTTCTTTCCAATCCTCTACTGGATTTCCAGTGAAATGAAGTTTCTTTACTCCTGTATGAGCGGGTACTTGCTTATATGACGCAATGTTTGAATTAACATTATTACAGTTTTCACTGTTATCTATACTGGCAAATGTGTTCGGATACATAGCTGATGTTGTCGATAACTGAGTCGTGTTGGCTGCATTGTTTTCATCATTTTCATCACTAAGTGTATGTTGTTCAGGGTCCAATACTTCGTTTGCTTCAATTGTATCAATCAAGACATTCTGATAATCATTTAAACTTAGATGGAGTTCCTCCAGTACAGGAAGACATTTAAGCAGCATCTCTACGCTGCACCAATCTAGACAAGTTCCATTTAGTACAACACTTTTTAAACCGCTCATGGTAACACCAGGAATGTTCGACATTGGTCCATAGAAGCGGTTCTTACTAAGATTGAGAAATTCAATCTTTGGCATGTGTTGTAAAATATGGAAGACCTCATTCCAATCTCCCAAATTATTTTGGGCCAAATCTAGTTCCTTTACAGTTCGGCATTTTTCTTTGAGACCATCTGCGTCCCCCGCACAGTCGATATCACAATTATTTAAAACTAATAATTCAGGGACGCTAAAATAAAAAAAAATATGAACAGGATTAAAAATATCTATTTCTAGGATTTCCATGCAAATTCATGTTTTTTTGGGACACTTGAGAAGAATGGGACTTTATTTTCTTTACGAATCATGAAATTTCCTTTAAACTGGCATTCAATGGTTAGTGCATATTTTTGCATATTTTACTATAAATGCATATTTTGCATATTTTTAAAATAAATGCATATTTTGTGTGCATCTTTCAAAATAATAAATATAAAATTGAAACAATTTAAATTTGTTTTCGAAGAACGATCGTTTTCTATGTATAACGGCCATATTATTCACTCCGGGTGTAAATCAGGGGACAGATTATGTAAAATGAAAACGATTGAACGTTTCGACAATAGCAGTCTCTGTCTATTGCCACCAATGTTGCCAGATTTTTTGTTCAAAAAACTGTAAATTCCCAAAAAAAAACTGTATTTTCAACCAAAAAACTGTAACCTTCAAAAACCAAACGATTTTTTTGAAATTACGGTTTTTTTAGTTGTATTAAACAAAAATAACACAAAACAATTCATTTTAAATAAAATAACATGCTTAAATACATAGCACAACAATTTAAAGCACATTTTAATTTATTCTTTCAAATCTGAACTTTAAAAAAAACTGTAATTTACAGTTAAAACTGTGAATATGGCAACGTTGATTGCCACAGATATGATAGAGGCGAGCGAAGAAATGTCAAAAATGTGACATAAAAAAATAATCAATAATATGAAATTGAGTTTTAACCCGGATTAAATATTTTTAAATTTTTTAGTGCATATAAATCCGAGCCCTGGTTATGAATAATACTAGCGTAACCCGTGCACACTTTGTAGTGCAAAATGGTTTAATAGATAAACAGTTTTTATTGTAATGCTCTGTGGTACACAACATTTTTAGTTTTTCCAGAAATTGTATTGCCTAGATAATATTCTTGACTTTCAGGACAATGTATTAATCATATCAATGTTACAAATTTTAAAAACTTTGGCTTCCAATTCCAAGACTGTCGAAGAAGTTGTACCCGCCGGATTTGCCCGTGCACAGGAATTTTATTGTTTAGGTCTTAGATAATAAACGCGAGAAATGAGAATAAATCGATTTGCTGGAATTTTATTTCTGCCTAAATATGAAAAACAGCAATACTAACAAAACAAAAAGAGAGTAATGAAAATCGGCCCATCGGTTATCGAGATATAACGTCATCGAGTTTCAGAAGATGTTTTTTGTGTAAAGTGCCACACCCCTTTGTCCGATTTTGACCAATCTTCACAGGAGCACTCCACGACCAATACCTAAGATTATATGTTACTTTGAGCTCAATCGATTTGGTGGTTTTCAAGATATACGATTTTGAATGTCTTTTTTGTATGGGCGGTGCCACACCCCTTTGTCCGATTTTGACCAATCTTCACAGGAATCATATATGGAGCAATACCAAAGATGTGTGAAAGTTTGGTTAAAATCGGTAAATGCGTTAAGGCGTGAGCACAAATGGACTTGTCTTGCTAAACTCTAAAAAGAAAACGAGATTCGGAAATATGCTCTCAATTCCATAAAAGATTGTTTTTTTATGCTCACTGAACTGAAAAAAGCCAAAGATCGGGCTAACTGGAGAGGCGTGTTGGTTGAGGCCCAGGTCCACCCCGGACTGTAGCGCCATCTAAGTAAGTAAGTAAGAACTGAAAAAAGCGATCTAGGGCAAGAAAAGAAACAAGGCAAGCGCTCTTTCTGCCCTGCTAGTCTGCACAACTAGCTCTTGCCAGCAGCGGCTTTGTTCGCGTAGACTTCAGGATTTTGTACATAGAAATTTCTGTACAGACAGTTAGTTTCCTCTTTTATATTTATATATCGCTCAGGAAACATATCTAAGAAAGTACCTAAGGACTATATTTAGTATCTCTGAAAAATAGAAAAATATGTTTCATACCCTATTGGAGAAAACTGGTCAAAGATTATAATATGACCAATTGGTAAATAAAATGCTGGCATCTCAACACAGATCATATTATAGTAGACTGAGCCACTATCTACCGGACAAAACATATTTCTTAGCTAGCAAATCCTTAATTATATTCCAAACCGCCCAGATCTTCCACCGACGAACGAACGGTTCGCGAGTTAAGAAAAGGGCCCCCTTAAAGGGGGAACTCGGGCCCCAAGCTAAATTTCCAAATTCGAAACACGAACCGAGTAGAAGTCTTTCGAATAAAAAATACAAATTTTGACCCCACCCCCCCTCCTCCACTTTACTCCTTTAAGGGTGAATTTCCAAAATTGGAGAAATTAGTTTTCTTTATTTCTCAAAGAGATTACACAAACCGAGTTTTAAGTCAATCGGCTGAAAAATAAAAATGGTCCCATATAAACTTTGACCCCCGGTTTTACCCCTTTGAATTTCGAAATATCCGACCTTATATTATGATACCTATCATAAAGGGGACCTCTGTGAAAAATGTCTGCTTTCTAGAGCAAAGGGTTGATGATCAGTGAGTCGTAATTTCCATTTTTATATTATATGTATATTATTATATATTATATTATTAATCTTCATCAACGTATCTTCATGAACGAGCAACCAGCAGGTGACTACGTAAACTTCAACGAATTGGATATAGAGCAATTGCATAGGGAAGTCGAAAATAACCTTCACCATGCGACAAGAAATCTCTTGTGATGAGATAGACACAGGAGATGAGCCTTTAAGTCTTTCAGAATGCAGTTAATATGCAAAAGACGCATCAACAGCACCTATCAGGCCGTTTTGAATGAACTGAACTGCACTACCACCATGTTTAAGTATGCAGTAATGTAATGCAATGACATTCAGTTGCAAAAGATGCTGCAAAAAATTAAGCCCGGCTCGGATAATTTCCAATAAGTCCACCGAATTATCGCAAAAGGTCCAAAAACGCCAGACACAATAATCGTTTGATCCGCTCGTTTGTATTCAAACTCGTATGCACTCACTTATTTGAGCTCGTTCGGTATGTGCTTTGATTCACGATTCATCAAACTCTGACACTGGGCACTGTTTGCTTTTTCCGAACGCTTTTGGCTCCCTCAATGGCCTTGAAATTCCGAACAAATTGTTAGGCAATATGCTATTGGTGCGCTATATTTTTTTAAATTCTATATCCAAACCAAAGGGAAGCCCTGCTCAAATAATGTAAACGCAATAATTTTATACTGTTTGTCAAATACCGACACATTTAAAGATAAATATATTATACGACTACTCGTTCTGCACACCGGTAAACGCCGACCGTGTGTGCACTCATAACTCGAGAACGGATCGTTCGATTTTCACGATTTTGAGCTTGATGGATTTGTATTGGCCCAAAGAAGAAGATAGGGAAACAAATTGGGCAAAGAGGCATGGCACCTCCCATAACAAAAACATACAAAATCTTATATCTCGAAAACAACTGAACCAATTTAGCTCAAATTTGCAGACCATCTGAAGTATTCATCCGGGAGTTTTTTGTCTGTGAAGTTTGGTCAAAATTGGACAAAGGGGCGTGGCCCCTAACATACAAAAAAAAAACATTGCAAACGCTTTTTACCGATATTGCGAAAAGTAATCGGTCGATTAAGCTGAAACTTACTCAATAGGACTGTTTTTGTAATTGTAATGGCGTGCTAAAGATACTACTTTACTTTACTTCACTGAGATAGATTGCCAATAAAATAGACCTATAATCGGTTAGGAAAAGAAAAGTACACGTGGATCAAACATTTTCGAGTTTTCCGATAGATGGCGCTGAACACCCAAATCTTAAAATTACACTATATCTTGACATTTGCGGCAGCTTTAGTTTTGAAATTTGGTAAATAGAGGTTTATTGCCTTTAGAAAGTATTGAAAAATACTATGGGCGGGATCGAGAAGAGGGGCGTGGCACTTCCAATAAGAAACTGTAAACGTTATTGCTTGACACTCGTGGGAGCTAAAGTTTTAAATTTAAAATATTGATGTAGATTGTCGTCATAGGCAATTCCTGAGTACGGGTAAAGCCGGGTAGCTACAGCTAGTAATAATAAATAATAAATGCATTAAGCTATACCTATGCTTTTCATTTTATTTCCTAAAAGCAATTTATGTTTAACGATTTCAATTATTTTTTTTTACAAAAATTTACATTAAACATTATCTGAACAATAAAGCAACAAAGTACTAAAAAACATTTTTTCTGAAACTTCAGCTGGTTTGAGGGAGCCAAAAGTTCATAAAAATCGCAATTTTTTATATATTCTGAAGCCTAAGATTCCAATTCAACTTTTGGCAGGTATTAGATTAAACAATTAACAACTTTTTTTTTCGCCATACTAAAGTGACACACCCTAATGTACATATGTATAATGTATAGCTACAGACACCAATCGTCACCCTCTTCGGTGACAAGAAGTAGGGTAGATTGCTTCGATCACCCGTTTCTGCTCGACACCAGTCTCTCTCTCACATACTAACACTCAAAGGCAATAGGCGGGGATATACTGTTCGGTTACTCTCCGTCTTTTTCCCGAAGATAAATTGTCACCCCTATCGACGTCAAATAGTACAGCAGATTCGTTCTGTACCAGCCACACTTCTTGCAACGAACCGTCAGAAGCTACAGGCGGGGGTTAGACTGTTTCGGTTACCTTTTGTCCGTTTCTGAAGACTAACCGCCAACGGGAAGAGCTGACTACGTCGGTTAATCTCACCTTGACACGTCGAACTTCCAGACTCCGTCAGAGGGGATAGGAGGGAGTTAAACTGTTTCGGTCACCCCTCGCCTATTCACCGGATAGAGTGCTTCGATCAAGCTATTCTGCTCAGCACCAGTCTCTGTTCTGTGGACTGATTGTCAAAAGGAAATAAATAAATGGGAGGCAGACTGATACGCTTACCCCCATCGTTTTCCAACAGACAATCAATCCACTGACTTTTAGGCAAGCAGCAAAGCGATCTGGTTCATTCTTAGTGATGGTCTGTCATTTATATCTTCTGTTATAGGCAGGGGGCTGACTGTTACGGTCATCCTCCGCCCTTTCCCGAAGACCAAGCCGCAAGCGAGGTGCAAACTTATATAAGATTTGCTTGTATTTAGACCCTCTTCAAAATACCGCTATCAATTTTTGGCGCCATCACTTTTTCGAGCATCTCGAGCGGTATAGCGATTATTTAAGCACGAATGTCTGCCTTGAGCTTGTTAATAGACTAAGGGTTGCTGGCGTACACCTTGCTTTTCAAATAACCCCACAAAAATAAGTCCGGAGGGGTTAACTCCGGAGATCTGGGTGACCAGTCAATGTCGTAATTTTTTGGCCACTATATATTATCCCGCATTATGTCCATTAAAATCTGACGAAAAGCAAAAATAAAGCCGAAACTATCAAAAAGAACAACAAGACGAAAAGTACCCGTTGGGCCAGTTGTTTAGCAAACGGCCAAACCAGCGCTTGGAAAGATAGATAGATTCGATTTTATTCATAATTAGCTTTAAAACTGCATAGATGTATTGGCGATAGAGTGGAAGCGATTTCATGCACAAACCAGTAAGAATAGACCGTCGACTCCTCCCACATAACGGACTTTGCCTACAAGCTGCCGGCGGGCCCAGGATTTTTCATGTATTGGTGCTGTACAAAATCAAAGGAGCGCCATTAACGCACGCATACTTGAAAAATCCTAGGCCCATGGTATAGCATGGAAAATCATTGCCGCCATTAATTTTGACATTTACACGTATTCACAGACAGGATAATTTCTTCCGGGGGGAATCGGGTAGGTGCACTGGAAGTCGGCGGTCTATTCTTACTGGTTTGTGATTTCATGCTCATGTAATAATAAAACGGAAAATATTCGTTAACATTGGGAATTTTTTCTTTTCTCTTTCTGGAGTTTGACTGAATATTTTTCGTCTTTTTCGACCTATTGGAGATGGACACGCTTGAGAATGTTCATGTTTGATGAAATAGATTATTCAAAACGAATATTTCATAAATAAAATCAAAAATAATTTGCGCTCGAATAAAACTGTCAGATTTGCGAAAATCGTATAAGATTTGACTCACGTTGTACTAGAATTTGTACTAAAATAGTTTTTAGTTAGACTTTCGATTAATTTGTTTATTGGTAGCTCAAAAAAAGTTAAAGTCGAAACTAAAGTTAGTCCGCGGTATTAATAATAATTTTTAGTGAAGAGGCTAACTTTTACGAAGTCACAATGGCGAACATTTCCATATAAAATTATCCACTGTGACCGTCAAAATATTTAAGCTGAAGATTAAAAATGATTATTGGTAAGGTTTCTAAATTAGTTAAACACGACTATAGTGATTGATTATTATTGGTAAGGCCCTGGGCCTTTCTAATCATGATTTTTAACATTCAGCTTAAGTTTATTATAGGTCAAAATAGATAATTTTTATTTTTAAAATCTTAACTTGGACACTAAAAATTATTATTAGTACCGCACATTCTCTCTTGCTCATGCATAAGCTTGAGAGTAATTTTATTTAATTTCTCTTTCGGTTATTTTAAAATGTTTTTTACCTACATTAAAATAAACAACTAAATTGGTTGAAAATACGGACAGTGGAGGGAAACCGACACTTTTTGCCACTCTGTTTTATAGACTTTTTAGGCAGGGGACTATTTAGTGTAGGGTAGAGGGATTAATTGGGAGACGGAGTTGTCAAAAGTCCCACTACCTTCTGGCGGATTCGCATTTCTACAACTTAAAGATTAGCTTTGTCAAATTTTCACCAGATATGAGTTTGTATTGAACTGTTAATCAAAGTTACAAACAATCTAACGTTATGACTACACTAAGCTAAAATGTAGTGAAATGCAATTCATCAACATACCATAGCAATGGTGGCAGCTTGGGTACATATATGGATACTAGAGACTCCTCAATGCTGACATCATCGCCGAGGCCGTACTTTCGCTCCAAGGCTTCTAATAACGATGGCATCCTCAAATTTATTTTAATTCAATTGCACAATCTAGGGCAAAATTATACATTAAGTTAAACAACAAGAAATAAATGTGTACTCACGTAAAATAGGTCCATTTAAATAACAGGAATATGTTATTCTTTCTGTTCACTCAGAATGTCTAGATGTCGATTGCGTCTTCTATTGACTTTATGGACAATCATTAATTTTCGTTTTATACGTAATCTGCAAAATATGTTTGAATAAAATACAACACAATACATTTTGTATAAGTAGGTAAAAAAAATGGTGCGTTTTTTTCTGCCAATCATTTTTTAACCAAAACAAGAAACTGTTGGAGAAAAATCAGGAACAGGAAAAATATCTTGGAGCGTGAAATAAAAAGACAACCTGGTTCGATGAAATTCAAAGTAAGAAGAAGGTTTAATTATAAATGTCATAATGACAGTGTAAACAACAGGGTGTACAATAGTGTTTAAATAGTGTTACCATACATGAGTGAAATAGGTTCTCACTTATTTTCTACACCCCCACTAGAATCTATTTCTCAAGTCCCATGGACTTAGCACAAAAATTTAGCTTCTCTGCTGGCAGCCCCTTCGTCATAATGTCGGCCACCATTTCCAAAGTTTTCACGTAGCTCAGCTTGATCCGCTCCTCGTTGATCACACCACGAACAAAATGATGTCTTACATCAATATGCTTTGTCCTAGCATGGTAAGCATTCGTAGATGATAGACAAATGGCACTCTGGTTGTCGCAGAATAAGTTGATCTGTTCTTGCATTTCCTTTAATAGCTCCTTTTGCAAGCCCAAAAACCACAGCGCCTCTTGCACAGCTAAACTTAGTGCCATGTACTCTGCCTCAGTGGTCGACAAAGCAACGGTAGGTTGTTTTCGGGAGCACCATGATATCGCGCCCCCTTGCATTGTATAAACGTAGCCCGTGACAGATTTTCGGTCGTCGACATCACCAGCGTAGTCGGCGTCACAATATCCAGTTATGGTCGTATTTGTCCTCACATCTCTTGTGTAACACAGCCTCCAGTCTGCAGTACCTTTCAAGTAGCGTAAAACCCTTTTTGCTGCTATCCAATGGGCCTTCCCTGGATTTTGGTTGAATCTGCTCAAATGATTGACAGCATAGCTAATGTCTGGTCGTGACACCTGAGCAGCAAATAGCAAGCTACCAATCAGTTCCTGATATGGAACTCTCCACATCTCTTCCTGTTCAGCTTCTGACTTCGGCGACATTGTTTTACTTAACCTTTGGCTGTTGTCCATCGGCGTCGAACATTTGTTGCAATCGGTCAACCCAAATTTGTCAACCATCTCGTGGATGTATTTCTCCTGGTCTATCCAAATTACACCTTTTGCTCTATCTCTCCTTAAGCGTAGCCCCAGAAATGAGTTAGCAGCACCAATATCCTTCATGTGAAATTGTTTCATCAGGTTCGATTTTAAGCGATGTTTTAACTCTGGATGATTGTCTATGATTAATAAATCATCTACATAAACGGCAACCGCGATGAATTTACCATGAATATGCTGGAAATAAATGCACGGATCCAACTCCGACTGCTTCAATCCAAAGTTCTTCAAAGCACTATCGAGTTTTAAGTTCCACGTTCTTGATGACTGCTTTAAACCGTAAATTGACTTTTTTAAACGAAGCGTTTTATTTGCAATTCCAAAACCTTCTGGTTGCGTGATATAAATCTCCTCCTGAAGATCTCCCTGCAAAAATGCAGTAATTGCATCCATCTGCTCAACATCCAAATTATTTCGAGCAGCTAAGGCCAAAAGAAAACGAATAGACTCGTACCGCACAACAGGGGAAAAGGTCTCTTCGTAGTCGATTCCTTTTTGTTGGCTAAACCCCTTTGCCACTAGCCGAGCCTTGTAGTGACACATTCCACTGTTTGTGTCCACTTTTGTTTTAAAAACCCACTTTGTGTTCAGCGTCCTTTTTCCCGGTGGCAATTCAGCCTCCTCCCATGTTCCATTCGCTTGCAAAGCAGCATATTCATTGTTAATAGCTTCTTTCCACCGTTCAGCATCATCTCTGGAAATCGCTTCTACGTAAGTTGTCGGATCATAATTTATCTTACTACTCGCTATATACGTCACATAATCATCATATTTTCGAGGTAGTTTTGCTCTTTCCGATCTTCTTACGCTTTCAGATGTTGCAGAATCTTTCGAAATTGGGGGAACGTAATCATCATCAGAATAAAATGACTCATCTGACTCTGTATACTTATCAGTATCTTCATCAGCAACAACGGCAACATTTTCATCTGGGACAACTATAACAGCAGCATCATCATCTGTCGCAGCAACAACAGCATTGTTATCAGGCACAGCAGCAACACCATGGCTATGATTACTTCCATCGGCAATATCAGCAACTGTTTCCCCCACTGAACTGTCTAACAAGGGAAAAAACATGTTATTTGTATTTCCTTTAACACATACCTGTCCAAAAGGCTGATTTTCCAGGCAAACAACATCACGGCTGATCATTAGTCTCTTCTTCTTAGGATCGTAGACTCTATAAGCTTTCGAGTTTTCGCAATAACCGAGCAGTATGCAAAGCATTGATTTAGGATCCAGTTTTTTTCTCTTTTGACTTGGTATATGCATCATTGCCGTCGATCCGAACACCCGAAGATGACTTACATCTGGCTTCTTTTTCGTCCAAATCTCCTCCGGCGTTTTAAAACCTCCTAGCACTCTTGTTGGCGTACGGTTAACTAAGTAAGCGGCATACAAAACCGCCTCAGCCCAAAAACTTTTCTCTACCGCTGCATCCGATAACATACTACGAACCTTTTCCATTAAAGTGCGGTTCATTCTCTCAGCCTTTCCATTCTGCTGAGGTGTGTACGGAACCGTTGTTTGGTGCTGAATTCCACAACAGCTTAGATACTTCAGAAAAACATGGTTGCAGTACTCACTGCCGTTGTCTGTTCGTAGAATTTTTACTTTTCGATCTGTTTCATTCTCCACTCTATTTTTAAATTCGATGAATTTTTCTTTTACCTCTGTTTTTGATTTAAGGATGTAAACGAAAACCTTGTGCGAAAAATCATCCAAGAAAACCAAAAAATAGCGTGCACCACCAAGAGACGTTTGCTCAATTGGTCCGCACAGATCGGAATGCACCAATTCTAAGAACTCGCTGGACATATTTTCAGATGCTTTAAAAGGCTTTCGAGAATGTTTGCCTTCTAAACATTTAACGCATTGTGCCATATTAGAATCGGGGAAGTCAATCCCCGTGACAGCGCCTCTTTGCATCTTGATTAATGCATTTTGATTTGCATGACCGAATCGACGATGCCATAGCTCATACGAAGATCTCTTGTCCACCATCATATTGACCGCGACTGTCTGCATTGGTGTTCCAGTATCTAATTTATAGAGCTTACCATTTACCTGACTTCCAGTAGCGATTACTTCTTTGTGGCTATCCGAAATAATGCATTTATCGGCTTTAAATGCGATGATGTACCCATGTTTTGTCATCTGGCTAACAGACAACAGATTCGCACACAAATTTGGGATATAAAGCACATTACTAATCGTCACCGTCAGTGGCTCACCTTTCAACAAAAATTGCATTTCGACGTCACCTCTAGCTTTCACATCCAAGTTAAAACTATCTGCAACTGTGACTTCTTCTTTGTTGACCGAACACACATTTCGCAACCAGTCTTTGCGATTTGTCATGTGCTCTGAAGCTCCCGAGTCGATAAACCATTCTGTGCTGTCCGCCATGCTCGTCCTCGCTACGAACGACGTGAACAGTACCACATTTCGCTGCTTACTTCTTCCATCCGTTGTCTGACCTTTATTGGGACAATTTCTGGCAATGTGCCCGTGCAATTTACATTCGAAGCACTTAGGTCCAAATGCACGGCGATTGCCTTTCTTCACAGCTCCTTTGCCACCACCACCACTATATAAAGCGACAGCATTTGCGCCACCACCAGACCAACTATCATCATCCTTAATGTCCTGCAGTAATTTGGTTTTTATTGCGTCCGCTGAGATTTTTACACCAGAGCTTTCTAGTCCCATAATCATGGGCTTATAATTATCGCCTAACCCTGCCAGCAATAACGTACCAACCCATTCATCGGAGACATTCATACCGATCGCGCTTAGTTTATGGGCGGTAGAAATCACTTTGTTGACATATGTTTCAACGGAATCGCAATCCTTTAAATTTGTTGTTAATAAGGTTTTTAATAGTCCAACACGTCTGGTTAATCCATTATCTGCAAACGCCGCTGCCAGCTTATCCCAGACCTCTTTTGCCGTTTTCGCTTCCTTGACATGAATGTAATTGATTGGTTCGATGAGAAGTATTAGTTTGGATTTCGCCTTCAAATTTTTCTTCACATCAATCTCCGTACCAGACACACATGTCCATAAATCCTCATGTTCAAGGAAATTCTCAACCGCAAATTTCCAGTCCTCATAATTTTCACGTCCCTTTAGTTTCTCGATTGCTGGTATCGATGAAGTCGCCATAACCTCAATTTACAATCCGAGAAAATCTGAGGAATCCGTCTGTGAAATTTCTGGAAAACAATATAGTTATGATGGGCAGATTAATCCGTAATTTCCTGCGCGAAACTGGCCCATAACCTGTTGGAGAAAAATCAGGAACAGGAAAAATATCTTGGAGCGTGAAATAAAAAGACAACCTGGTTCGATGAAATTCAAAGTAAGAAGAAGGTTTAATTATAAATGTCATAATGACAGTGTAAACAACAGGGTGTACAATAGTGTTTAAATAGTGTTACCATACATGAGTGAAATAGGTTCTCACTTATTTTCTACAGAAACAAGCAACAGCCCAAAACCTAACAAACTAAATTTATTTTATTAAATCGAAAAACTCAGCAACATTCGTTCTGTGGGCGAATATTGAAAGCATATTCACATCGCTGAACGTGCGGTATACCTCAAGCGATAGCGATACCTCGTCTTTTCCGATATTTTGTTATATTAATCAAAAGCAATCGGAAATG
Organism: Cheilosia scutellata; assembly: GCA_955612985.1. Classification (NCBI taxonomy): domain Eukaryota; kingdom Metazoa; phylum Arthropoda; class Insecta; order Diptera; family Syrphidae; genus Cheilosia; species Cheilosia scutellata. The sequence continues at coordinate 53,283,950 of OY015313.1, read as the reverse complement.
CCTAAAGACGCCTACTTGATGGAGTACGCAGACGATAATAGTGGGGTGTTAACTGCAAGGAAGCAAGAAGGAAGTTAAACCAAGTTATAAGATGTGTATACGTCTGTATGGAAACCTATGGCATTAGTCTTGCATCGGAAAAGACTGATTCTTCTTCTGACCAGGCAACATATTCCCGCAACCCTGCGCATTTAAATTTCCTACCGCACTGTATCGGTATTAGCCGCTCTCGTTGTTGCAGAAGTAACACCCATTCTGCTGGGCCGCACATGCCTTCCCATGAAAGTCATGTCGGCCGTGACAGGTCAATTTTAAGTTAGTAGAAAAGAGAAAGGTAGACGTTTTGAATCCTACACAAGCTTTCTCTCTGCGGGTACGAGGTCAATGTGCTGGGCTGGGCCATACATGCCTTCCCATGAAAGTCGTGTCGATCGAGACGGGTAGATTTTTAGGTTAGTTGAAAAAAGCTTACACCCTCAATCCCGCCTCTTTTCTACTCATTTAAAATCGACCTGTCACGGCCGACATGACTTTGATGGGAAGGCATGTGTGGCCCAGCACAAGGGGGGTGTCTGCCCTTATTTTGCATTCATACAGAAGGATAGCGTTCGTAATTGTCATGAGCAGCCTTCGTTTGCTTTCTTTTGGTCCTCCCACGTTTGCCATGAGTCTCCAAAGTTACGTAGTAACTCTAGCCGATCGCTCTCCCTGCGCCGCCAAAATATTATTTTGTAGACCATATTTCTCCTGATTATTACTTAATCCGATAACGTAGGGAAAGGAAGTGCCGGCTGACATCTGACTTGAGAAGAACTGCTGTACTGCTGTTTGTGAATGATTTCGCACCAGAAAGCAGAATCAGATTTGTGTCCTTATTATTTCCTAATTTTTGTAACTGAATCTGATTAAAATAAAACGGTATAGCTTATATGTTTATTTATTATTTATTTATTTATTAAAAATCCATTTACAGCTCTTAATAATCGATACACAATAATCGTTATACATACAAAAAAAAAAAAACAGACCGAAGACTCGTTTCGGTTTATGGTTCACGGTAACTTTTGAAAGAAGAAACAAGAAAACAAGAAAATATTTTTTTTTTTTAGAAAATGTCCCTTGACCATAATCCCTGTCAAATAAAAACCACACAACCATCTGCGAATAAAAGTATCGGGATCGGAATTCAAATATAGTACAATCATCTTGTTTACAATAGGACTATTTTATTGCACATCTATCTCAGTGAAGTAAATTAAAGTAGAATCTTCAGTACCCAATTACAACAACTATATATAGTCTCGAAAGTGTCAAGTTTGTATTGGCGTGTTAAAGATTATACTATACTTTATTTCAGTGACATAGATGTGCAATAAAACAGGCCTAATATTGTATCTCCTCTGTTCGCCCCTTCCTATGGAAACCAAACAACTACCCTAACCCTACCCGGTTACCTCATATCAGAATAAAATTCAAGCTGCGTGGCGATATCCATAATAGATGTACTGTATTGGATATAATAATGACTGTCAGAATTCAAACTATTCAACAACAATCCCGAAAAATGCATCATGGAACTCATTAGTAGTAGATTCGTAGTGGAAAAACTGCTACGAATTTGGAATTTCGTGAAATTAGGTATCACTGAATCCAATCCAGTTTTGATAACTTCCAAATGCAAAAAAATCGGAGGTCAGAATCTGAAGATATAGGATTTTTCAATGCCAATTAAATAAGTTTTAATATAATATTTACCTTTTCTTCAGCAGTTAAAGCGTTTGATCTAAATTGGTCAATCATATGAGGAGCCAAGAAATCGATGAATTCCTGTGCCAAGCGCTTGTTTGACCGAAATAATTTGATAAATTTTGTGTCGGAAAGTTAAAAGCAGTCTTAGGGTTCTCGGATATCCCAGTCTATTTGAAATTGTTCCAACTGCTCCATTGCCGACTGAACAAATGCCAACCCCATTTCGCCCAAAGTAGCAATTATATGAACTTAGAACCACACACAACCACAAAATGTTTTTTTGTTTTTGTTAGGTAATCGCAAATCAAAACCCACGTCCACAATATTTCTTAGCCAATTCGAATTAAATTTTTTATTTCATGGCATTGGGCCTTACCAATAATCATTTTTAACCTTCAACTTAAATATTTTGACGATCACAATGGATAATTTTATATGGAAATTTTCGCCATTGTGACTTCGTAAAAGTTAGCCTGGACACTAAAAATGATTATTAGTACCGCGGATTCTGAATACAATTTTCGCACAGATGGAAAAAAACTTTGCACAACTTTAAGAATAGTACCAATTATTTTCGTATGCGAACATTTTCGCCGGATTTGTTCGTATACGAGTTACGTTATGCGGAATTTGAGAATTGACCCCCAGGTCCTTTAATACATATACAAATGCCGGTTTATTGAGTAGAATATATCTTTGAAACCAGGAAGTTTATTATTATTTTTAAAATATAAAACGAACTAAATTCACTATACTCCTACGGTGGCTAATCTAAGACAAACGGATCACAAGCGTCTCGAAGTATTTTTCTCTGAATTTTCAGATTTCGCTTTCGCCTGGAATTTTCTGTTCGACCAGCAATTATTGAGGAGGCGATTGAATCTATTTTTAAACAGTTTTATATTTAATTTGTTGATAAAAAAAAAAGAAGAATTATTTAATTATATGAAAGTTTACTCACAATTCCTTTCATTAATTTTCACAAAGTACTAATGTTGGACACAAAACAACTGACTTCGAAAATGAGAGCGGTTTCTAAGGATTTCATTAGGATTTTGTGAAGTAAATTTTTTGTAGTTTCATTCGGGGATTTTTTACGAAAGGATTCTGTCATAGGGCTGAATGAGTATGATGATGAATTAGTGGTGTAGTTCGAAATAGCTATTATTCCCACCAAAGTAATTGTGTCTACGTGTTGTTCTCTTAAACAATAATTCATCGACTGAAATTCGACAAAATTTCCCAACAGAAATTGTCAGGGCCATACCCAACTACCGAGACTCGTTGTTACTGTTACTGAAGGAGATACCACTGCGTTATAATGCATCTCCCTCGTAGAACGTTTTACATTTTCTTGAAATTCCACTCACCAATCTCGCTTAATTATTAAATATAGAGTCGCCGCCTAAGATGTTTCGCTTCAAAAACAAGCCGCGATTCTGGACATTGAAGGAACATTCAACAATGCCAAAGTAGTGATGAGGGCATTGCAGATGGCAGCATAGTCTGGGAGGCAAGCTACAAGCAAGGCACCCAATCTCTATTCAATGTCAAAAAAAATACACATACAGCTAGTATGGAGGCGATTCTCAACAAATATGTAGCTTAAAGTCACATCCGACTATATGCCTCCCCATTTGCACCTTAATTGCTGCTTAAATGCTCCTTTGCCGCACCGTGGGCAGTGCTTCGGTTGTTTATATCTCAGCTGCATGTAAGCTGCAAGCAAGCGTACAACAAGCAGCAAATAACGAAAGCGTGCGAATATGAAGCGCAGCTACGTAGACAGTGGGCCTAATACTCGGTACCAAATTCGGTGGACTAGCATATTAGTACTGTCAGGGGGATCGAACCATCGAAAGCTATGTTATCGATCTTAAATTTGATGTTTGTTCCAACTCCTATCTACGGTTATTGCTTATGGGTATTGACTGAAGGAAGTAGATCTCAGTTCTACTATTCTACTAGAGATGGTTAAAAGAACACACATGACAAATTTAACGTCATGGAGCTACAGCTAATTGTCCTAATGATTAGGGCTATGCTTCTATGGTTAAACGAATGTTTCTGCAGGCGACCTACCTCTAGGTAGGATGAGATGGCTACACAACCCATTGTAATAAATGATGACAAAATGTGATGTCGTAAAACAGCCCTCAAATAACCAAATCGTTTTATAAACCATGAAAATGACGGCAATGTATCCTGTTAACACGCAAATAATTTCTCGTCGCAGTAAGACGCAATATACTGGTAATCACAATGTTACTGGGTAACATTTGAAAATGGCTATGTAGTTTGTTAAGTGTGTACTTATTATCATTATGGAACATATCCCATAATTCTTTCTAAGCGACGAGACAAGGAATATGATACTCTTTAGGCAATACATACACCTATGTAAGGTATCTAAAGTAAGGAAATAGGGAACAATTGTCTTGCATTTCGTCACTGATTATATCTGATATTTTGTTCTGCAATTTAAAGAATTTGTGCCTTGTGGATTCGCTGCGAGAAAATAAAATCTAGCACAGTTTCTTTTTATAAAAATAGCATAACATTATTTTGGAGGTCAGAGATTTCGTAATGTTTCAGATGAATTTCTTTGTTGGCAAGAATTTTGATCGCAGTTTATAGGCTTTGTTTAAAATAAGTTAAAATGGACCTGTTCAATAAATATTTCAGAATACATAAAGGAACACAAAAATTACTTTACATTCGCTGAAATTGGCAATAACTAATTTCACACTCAGCAATAACAATTTAATATTATGATCACAGAACAAGAACACAACAACTAAACAATTAGACAAAACAAAGCCTTGCCAATATTTTTGTTAGAATTACTTCACCGATATTTTTTTTCCAGTTGTTTGACATGTCTTTTGTTTTGCTGACTTTCCATTGGTCTAAAAGAGATTCTGTGTTCATCGCAATTCATTTGAGAGTTTGGTGAACATCTCTTTTCAACACCACAAATGCACAAGTTGGCCTGCGATATCTGGAGTGCATTCCAAATTCGGCAGTAGTTAACTATTTTAACTACAGCGTTGACAAACTGTGACAGTTCGAAGGAGGGGAAGTTAACTAAATTAACAAGAGGCAAAAGTGTGGTTCATTTCACTCATACTAACAAAGCAACTGTCATGGATTCACGTATTCATTTTTTTTTTAAATCAAACATGGATTCCAACAACAACTACTCACTACCACATGAAAAGTGAAATGTCAACATGAAATTAGTAACAATAGCTGTCCCAGATTCCAAAAAGTAACTAAATAAACAATCGTTGTTAATTTAGTTAAAATAGTCAAACCTGGAATGCAGCCCTGATGCAGAGGAAAAGAAATCTTTCAGATACACAGGGATCTGTCATCGGTAAGCGGTACGTGTATTTTTGTACAGGTAATTTATATATTTTATAAATGAAAAACTATTTTAATTGATGTAAACACCTTGTCGGTCTAAAATTGAAGTATGTATTGTTATGAAAAATAAATTAACGCTGAATCCATAAAATATATGTAAATCGTTTAAAAGTGGAATGAAAAACTTGTTTTAGTTTCGTGTAAACAATTTTGTTTTTGGATGAGACTCTTTTTTAACAGTTTAAAGTTGTTTATTATTATTGTTATTATTCCATTTATTGTACATCATTATCCCAAATGCCAATGGTGGACCCAACTAACCGAGATTTATCTCAGACTTTGTCGAAAACCATCTGTGATATTGTAGAATATTTTAGCGGCATAAAACGATCCATTCACTAAGGGGAAGAGCTCATCAAGGCTGGTTGGGTCTATGCTATTGGTGTTATACCAGATTCAGCAAACAGTGTTGTAACTGGTCTGGTCATACATATGAGTTGCATTGGGGAAACCAGAATGAAACGCTCGATGCAACACTTTTTCTTTATATTCAATTATTGTAAGCTAGTTAAGAACGCTTCTGAAAGCGTTCGATTGGCACTCAATGACAGTTCTTCTCCTGATAAGAAGAGAATTTTACTTCTGGATTTGAATTCAAAATCGAAACCAGAAGCACTAAAACATTCATACACTATAAACGCCAAAATCGTTGAATGCAAATTTTTTGTATCGCATTTGATAGTTTTGCATTTTAAATCCAATAAAAGTAATTAATTCGAAAAATAATATTAAAGTGGATATTCCGATGGAGTTTTGTAATTCAATTTTATCGTCTTCAGCATCTTCCTCGTCATCAAGTAGTGATGATGATGATGCAATTGCGCAAAACAAACGATACATCGACTTCAAACTCAAATAAGATCTATTTGCTTGTTCGATTGACATCCCGAATCGGAGAGTTCTTCCAGACGGTTCTGGAACTGGACGACCAATCGAAAACGACATTCAACAAGTCTTTGGCCCCGTTCAATGTTTAGGTGACAGTTTATCATAAGGTCTGTTTTTTCCACATCTATCTCAGTGAAGTAAAGTAGGATTTTTAACACGCAATTACAACAACTACGAACTCTTTGACACTTTCGAGACTCTATATAGTTGTTGCAATTGCGTGTTAAAAATCCTACTTTACTTTACTTCACTGAGATAGATGTGATAAAAAACAGACCTATAGACAGAACTTGCCTAACACACGAAACTTGACTAGATTTGCAGTCAAATGGACCAATCAGAGGCTGTTGACTAGCTAGGCAAAAGAGTATTGAACGCGGCCAGTTTTAAAATAAGTAGCTCCGCCTCTTTTTCTATCTGTGAATGGAAATTAATTAGGTGCCAGTGTATGCGTGACCAAATTCACCCTTCATTTACTTTAACAGGGCACACATTCTTAACCATGGAATGTTATGGATCTATGTATCTCACATTTTTTCCCGAAGAGGTAGCTGTCGGTCTATTCTCAGTGGTTTCTGGTTCTGCACAGCTTTTAAGCTTATTGGTAAGTCGGGTATACTGTGTGTATACATTTTTAACAGAAAGCGAAAACTTATGAAATTTTTCTTCGACGAATGGATCAACACTTAAATTCGGGGAATTAAGCTTTTCAAACAAATCTGAGAGAAATTTAAGCCACAAAATCTCGTCATGAATTAAAAATCCAATAAGTTTTTTTTCGACCTCCACGAACGAAATTAGTAATTTTACAACTACATACTTAAAATTTGATCAATTGGATGACTTGGTTCATAGCAATAAACATATCTGGAGTAGGAGTTATGTCGCCTCGAGCAAATCGTATAGTAGTCATCCTTCTACTCTGGGGAAGCGTAGGCACAGATCATGTTTTATATACAATATAATCCCTCTTACCTAAATTGTCCTCCAACCAGAATCCGCATGCAAATAGACGTTGACCTTGCTCCTTGCAGCAGTCGCCGCAGTAAATTGTACCGCTTTTATATTTGTTGGGCTATCCCCTTCCCATCTTACTTTCTGGAAGTCTGCAATATCGGCTTTGTTCCTGTCGAGGGTCTCAACTAGTTACTCGGCTGCACGCAATATGTTTAAGGTACCCGTTCAGATTCAAAGCTCGTTGTCCTTATTGCGTTTGGTAGAGTCGTCAACATTTGGATCATCCATATGCAAGGTTGTTGTTTCGTAAGTGTTTTTTTTTCCTAAAGGGCCAGGCTTTTTCTGAACCCATTGGAAAAAGGGTCCTAATATTCCGATGTCAGTAACCCACTTCGGAGATTTGAGTGCTGCCGTTGGCCCATGAAGGGTCCATCCGCCACCAACTCTCCTTCAGCACCCTGAATTGTACTGGAAAATCTTTACTGAACTAAGCTCCATATATGTCAGAGTAGCGCTGTTGACGAAGCTATTGATTCAATCTGAGTTTATCAGTAATACGTCCTCTTTCTGAGATCCTCATCTTAGACCGATCAGTAAATCGTTGAGACAGAGATAACTTTAGAAAGTAGTTTCGGTTTCCCGCTAAAATCTGGTTTAGCTTCTTCTCCGAAATGTCGATAATTCACTTTTCACGTAGAACAATAGGTAGTAATGTTAAAAGTACATAATAATATGTATGTAGTACCTACAATAATACATAATAATGCAAAGGTCCGTGCAAGTTCATTCCAACAGATATTCACCAAAATAAATTAGATGGTTCGAAATAAAAATTAAATAAAAATATCTGGATAAAATATCAATTATATATTTACATTTGAGGTAACTAAAAACCCGGAATAATTCTCCCTTTTTTTGACAATTTTTTAAGTTTTTTATTTTTGTTGTCCTTAAGCCTCTTATTGATGTTCTCGGTTCGCTTTTTCTGCTTGTTTTGAATGGTCTTCTCAACTTTGTTCTTTCGTTCCACCCATTGCTTTTTAGATTTCTTTTTTTCATCTTTTTTCCGTTTAATTGCCTTGTACAATATTTTCGGATCATCTTTTACTTTCTTACCGTCAACTTTATCGAATGCCTTCTTCCAGACCATTTCTGTTTTTAGTTTGTTAACTTTTTCTTCTTCACCCTGGTTCTCCAATTCCTGTAATTTCTTATCCGCTTCTTTAATTTTGTTTAGGATAAATTGTGGATTGTTTACAAACTTTTCGTTTTTACTTTTCTTTGTTTTCGCACCAGGATGTGCCGCAAAGTCAAACTTTGAAAAAACAATTTTTCCCTCTGCATTAAATATAGGTTTTGTGGTAACAGTCTTTACATCGTTGTTCTTTCGAACATTTTCCACCGCGCGCTCTTTAGTTTGCAGGGTTTTGTGGGCGCTTTTGAGAACTTTCTTAAATTCTTTGTTTTTTTGCAGTTTCTTGGCTTCACGACGCTTCAAGGACTTCTCAGATACTTTGCGTTTTTTTGTTTTCATTTTATTTTTGATAGTATTTAATCGATCTTCAACTTCGTCCACAGTGCTGAGTTTGTTACCAGGAATGCTTTTCGTGTCCTTCCCTTTGGTATCCAGAAGGTATTCCATGTGATTTTGTTCTAAAAGATACAATTTTTCTCATAATCGTCCACTTTAAGTTTCACCAAAAACTTACCATCGAGGGAGTCGGGAACATTGAAGTTAATTAACAAGTCAGTTATATAATCGCTTTCTTGCTTTAAAAGTGTCCTTATTTTCTGTTTATCCATTTTTATTGTACCAATCATGTTTAAAATTTGATGAAATTCATTCAATTCATTAAAAATAAAACGATAACACGTGTGACTAGCCAAAGATTATTAAGAAACAAGATAATTGAGTACATACAAATGGTCTGTCACTGAGAGAGGTTAATTTGCCAATTTGTCAACTAACCTTCTTGTGTCCACAGAATTATTTATGTGTTGTGTTTGTGGCTTGTAAAAAAAGAGCCGTCCAGTAAAGCATAATAATACCATGTTTCCGCCAGATTTAGCTAAATCAAGAAGATTATCGCAAATATTCCCAAAATAAAACTAAACTTTAATGTGAACTGTAAAAAAAGTGTTACATAAAATTTTTTTTTTTTTTAATTTTCCACGTGTTGCGGTAATTTTTTTCTATTTTTATTCAGTAAATATAAGGCGTATTTTTTTGAGAATCTATAGCTAGCTCACTTTTACTTTTACATGCAAAACTGGTATACCCACTTTTGGTTTTGTTATATTCACTTTTGGTTTTACATGCAAAACGGTTATACTCACTTTTGGTTTTGTTATACTCACTTCCCAAAAAAATACGCCTATAATTAAGAGCGTATGTCAATTGGGCTAAATAATTATCCTCGGATAATTTTCTGAATCTTATGAAAATGTCAAAAGAGAAGTTCAGCAAAACAGAGAGATATCGAATTTTACGATATTAATTAATTGAAGTGTTTTATTTCCTCATTAACAGGCTAGCAAAACTCAAGTAAAAGAAAACGTAAAAAAATTAGCCTATACCTATGATATTTTATTATTTCGTTTCCACCACGATAGTGTCAGACAATTATTCGAAGATACCTAATTGGGCTGTGAGGCAGTGAATGCGCGACATACGGAGCCTCGATACGAACAGTCAGTAGTGCAGTGGTAGTAACCGCGTTACGTTTGGGAACATACCTTTGCGTCGGTAACTTCAGCTCTGGAGAGTTCTTTATCATTATTGACATCATTGGTCGTTCCCAGTGTGCCGTTATAGAAGCGTTCACGTGAAATCCACTGGCCGTGAAGTAAATGAGGGCAAGACTAAGTACATGCTATCAATAAATAAACAAGCATCTGTCCACCACCTACGACAAAACGTCACTATTGAGGTAGTTAAGTAATACGGTAATACTCACATGAGAGCGAACGAACGAATTGATGAAAAGCGAAAAAAAAAACACTCGAAGCATTTAAAAACAGAAAATTGCACATTTTATTATTCCAACAGGAGGACAATTAATTATCCCTTCAAAATATATTAAAAAAACAAATTTATAAACAGTTTAAATAACGAAATTTCGAATTCCAAACTTGTTGCCGCGAACGAAAACACCCTTGAATTGTAAAAGTTGATTCGCAAATCGCAATCCACATCATTAATTTGCGTTCCACCAACTAGCGAATAAAACATTCGTTCAATCTTAACCTCAAATAACTCGACATTGCGGGCTGAAATTCCCGAACTGCCGTGACCTGGAAAAGTGTTTATGTGAACGGACTGTCAAAACTTGCGAATATTCGTTTGTTCGTAGGTAGTTGTCCGGTCTCATGTGAATGGTCCTTTAGTGAGTTTACCTTGGAGTAACATGAACTTCACGAATGACACCCTAGTGGAGATCCGGCGAAGAATTAGTCTAGGAAACCGTTGCTACTTGGGTGCAAAAATATTGGGTTCAAAACTCCTAACTCGAAGGACGAAATGTGCTCTACAAAACCATTATCCTGCCAGTTCTGCTTTATGGCGCCGAATACTGGACCATAAAGCTAGAAGGGAGAGCTGATACTGGTGGATTTTTGGACCTGTGTGCGAGGAGGGTGGAGAAGGTACAACCCCGAACTCTATGAGCTGTAACAAGATGTGGATTCATTTTCATTCATTCGTTTTCAACGTTCCGCTTATCCATTAAGTGGGTCGCGGGTGCAGGTTGCTCAAATCGACCCTCCATAGCTCTCGATCCTCCGCCATCGACTCCAAATCATCAATGGCAATCTCCATACGGGTAGAGGAGAGATTATGGGACTTGATCTAACCATCTCATTCTGGATCTACCTAGAGGACGCCTGCCCGATGGTACGGATTCCATAGCACGTCGTGGAATCCTGGTCAGGGACATGCGTTAAACATGACCAAACAGCCGAAGCAGTGACAGATCCGTCCAGGTCCATCCGTCGGGTATTTCTAAAGCGATCTCTACGGGTCACACCAGCAATACAACGGACAAATCTCATTTCGGGAGCTTGTATACGCGATCTTATTCTTTCGGTCATTACCCAAACCTCATGACCATAGGTAAAGGCGTCGTTTATAGCTATCCGTAAAAACACGAAACAGAACAAAACTGACACATAACCATAGCATATCATAGGAATTCAGTGGAATACTTCGTGAAACTGAATGAGAAGTTGAACAGAAAAATTTTTTCGTACGGAAAAATCAATAAATTCGTTTTCGAGAAAAGTTGTAGATCAATTTATTGCTAATTTTTTTTTATAATTCAAAAGCAACATTTTAAGACCAAGATTGAGTTCAACGATTAAGTTTAAGTGCTCCAAAAAGTGAAGCAATTTTTTTACGGATGCATTTTACGGATAGCTATAACAGAGGCCAGTTGGAAAAATTCGATTTGAACGATTTCACTTTTCAACGATACAATGGAACTCATTCACATTAGCCACACGGAACGTTTTCACTTTGCGGGTTTTACGATACCGGATTATTTTTCTCCGTGAATAATTCCCCTCGACGGATTCCACAATCCACGATAGGTGAATAAAATAAACTCTCTTTGTGAATTCTCTCTCAATATTGCAATCTGTTCTGGGTATGGTGATTATTTCCCACTTAAAGATTCTGCATGAACATACACATGACAACGACTTCATTTTTGCTCTCGGGTCTCGGCTGTTTAATTTATTAGTAGTTTGTGGCTTGGTTTGACGGATGTCAGTGCTGTTGTGTGAAATAGAGGTTGCTAGAGCAGCTTGATTTTGATATGATAGTTGTTGTTCCCTTCCCTTTGACAAATAAGCGGTTACGATTGGTGGCCAGACGTCCAACGAAAAACAATTACATTTGAATGGAATTGGCCTGTATTTTAATTTGCACGACTGAACTAAATTTTCCTAACTCACAAATGGAGTAAATCGGTGCTAGGAGTGTAATAAGTGCATTTATATTACGATTTGATTTTATTATTATTTTTTTGTAAACGATAATATATGGGTACATATTATATTTCTCATTAGAAACACTTGTTAAAGTTATTTTTTTATTTCTCTAACAACACGGGCAGTTCCTGAAAGCTATTATATTTCCTGAATATTGAGATTAATCACAGAATTGGGTAAGTGACTTTTTTCTGATTCCCAAAACACTATTGAATAACTGCAGATGATGTAACTTGGTACTAAAGTGATGTACAATAAAACAAAATGTAAATTGCATTAGGTTTGTTCGGGTAAAAATATTTCATAACCGCAAAGCATCACACTTTTCTTTATCTCATACTCTTGGATATAATGTAGGTACACAAAACTCTGGACTTTATGGAGCAAATTGTTCTTATCCGCATATATGTTTGTTAGCAACCATATAATTATTATAATTTACGAAATGTGCACAGCTAAAAGACAGTACCTAGTGTTATCTTCAGCATCACTCTAAAGATACATCGTTGTTTCGAAATTTGAGAAAGGGTAGGGGAACTATTGGAGTATTTAACGTTGACTGATTAAATTATTGATAAAAACACAATTAAGATAATCGTTCAATTAAAGTGTTCCCACTAATAATATGGTATATAGAAAAGTACACAGAAATTTGTATTTCCGTTATTTTTATTAGATAATGGTAAATGTTTATAAATTTTCATAAATCTTATTCTGTGTAGAACTTGGTTTATGAATCCGTGACATAATGCAAATACATATTAATTGTGTGCATAAATGTGTACATGTAAATAGGAGACACTTAATGAATTCTCTTTCCCTACATTAGCATAAATTGCGGATTACAATGCATAACTGATGATTAGAGAGGTTTTGTATAGATATTGTGGTTCTTTAATGTTATTCTCATTTAAGATGTGAATTACCATAAAAATCACAACAAAACCAGAATCTGGGAACTGGCAATCTTTGGGGAAAACCACATTATAGCCATAGCCACGTACACTCTAAGTTTCTTTGGTGACTTTGGTCTAAACTCGGATTTTTGCCGGGGTTATCTTTATAATAAAAAACAACAGTCAAGCAATATTTCTCATCCTCAATTGAAATGTCGCAAATTGATTTACTTACATAGGTACTTTGATGTTGATGATGCTTCTTGACAATTGTTTTATTGCTTAATAGTATTCCTATTATGTATTTTGCATATGTATGGTTTGATCATATCAAGTCGAGTACATAATTCATTATGTGTATTGCTCGGATTTCCATGCTATGTAGAAGCAATTGATTAAGTTTTCTTTTCGAATCAATGGTTCGATTCGGGGAAAACATAAATTACATTTTGAGGTCTTTTTTCCCACTGTGCCACCTCTTGGTCCAGATAAAAGATTTATAATTCAGCCTTTCGGACTCAGCATAAAATGTAAGGTCTCTTCCATTCGTTCCAAAAAAAATAAATGAAAACTCGCACATGCAAATGGGTGTAATAAGCTAGGCTTCTAGGGTGCATATATGGACTTGTTGCGCTATTTGTTTTAGTTTTTATTTATTAATTCAAATAGAAAATTAATGCTAAACCCTGATATTATTACTATACCGGATCTCCAGTTCTCGGGTCTTACACCTCTCCAGAATCCAGATATTTTCTTTTGTATATCTGGCCAATTAAAAGTACTCAAATTATACGCTACACGGCTGCTTTTTCTTCCACGTCGGCGTTGTCGTAACCGGTGGATTATGCCATTAATGAAAAGAAGGACCAGTTATTTAATCGGTAGCTTGCCAGAGTTTCGAGAAACATTTGTATGTTTCTTGAGCTGTAGATATGAATGATAAAGTAGGTAGCTTACATGTTTTGTTTAGTATCTGTTGGTATACAGTATTCGTATTGGTGTACATTTTGCGATGTATATATGTATGTAGTATTGTATATATTATAAATGAACATTTCGAAGTTTTATATCGTCAAATAATCTTTTTATCATTAACGGCGTTTGGTCTTTTGCAGATGGAATTTAATTATGGGTATGAAGTGAAGTGAAGTGAAATAGAATCAGTGTCGGAAAGACGTAAAGAAAGACCAATTTCATTTTGTGTTGTTAATCGGCGTAGGTACCTACTTCTCAATAATTTAAGACTGGTTCTTAAAGCTACGTAGTATTTATTTATTTACTTTCTTTATGTTAATAAAAAGTTACTTCCAAATTCTGGGGCACTCAGTCCAATCCCTGTCAATTGTATTTGAGTATTGCTGTCCGGGGATCGAACCTACGCCTCTCGGGTCACTTTTGGATTAATATTTTTTATTTCTTTCGACCTTAAATCTTTTATAATTTGCTTTTTTTTGTTTTTTAATTTCCAAGAAACTTGCAAAAACTTTCATACTTTATTATGTTGCAAGCAATTACTCTAACCACTACAACATGGCCACCGTCAAGCTACTTCTTGGTATAATATTGGTTGGATGAGCTTAAATGACAATATTGTGAACATTTACAATATATCCTTCATCCATAGTTATTTGTCTGTGGTTTGGCAAAAAAAAAAAAAAACATTTTCATTTGTATATAGGTAGACCACATTTCATATTCCATTGGGTAAACAAGGCAAGTCTTTTTTTTAAATCTAGATCAGCTTATGGAGATCTAGATTTATTTCGAGCTTTGTCTGCAAAAGCTGATGAAGCTGTCACGTTAGATGACAAGCGCCATGTCAAACCATGTACAAGAAATTACATTATGCTCAAATGGTTAGAGGGCGTTATCTACATTGACTTCAGGGAGATGCCTCTTTTTGACCCCTATGGAGAAGTGGGTCTATGCCATGTTATGTGAGGTCAGCTTTTTTCGATTTGCTATACATATATAAATATATAAATTTTCGAGAGATATTCGAACCAGACCACCATTGTCGGGTCTCTTTTCGTCTCCCTACCACTATATCCCTTACCCAGAGAGACCCTCTGGATTTCTCCAGAGTTCCTTCCTGAGTTCGATTCCTAGTGTTAACGCTAGCATCTGTTTATGTGAGCTCTGGTTTATCCAGTGGGTCTCGACCCAATGTTGTCCCAAGATCCTCATTCTTCTGCCAGCCAAAGCTGGACATTGACACAATATATGTGCCGCTGTCTCAGGTTGCTCCAGGCATAGCCTACAGGTATCATCCTCTCTAAGGCCCATCTTCCTTAAATGATACCCGAAGTTACCATGACCTATAGTTAACGCCACCACCCATTTCAATGTTCCTCGACTCAAGCTTAGAACGTTTCTCTGAGTGGAGCTGGTCGGCCATTGGATTGCCATTTTAGCTTGTCTACATTGTTCCACGGGTGTCCACCTTCTCAAGTGTTCTGCCGCGATCCATTTGTGAATCAGCTGCTCTACCATTCCTCTACCAATTGAAAAGAATGGTTCTGGTCCCAGCAACTTTTCAGTTGACCCCTGTTGTCCCCTATGTGTCCTCGTACCCAAGTCAGTGTTACCTGATTTTTAGATGAACACTTGTTGAGCTTGAATACACATTCCAGTGCCAGAGATGTTGTGATGGTTGTCTGCCCCATGTTGTCTAGTGTTATCAGGATATTTCTTCCTTCCACCTGACTCTCAAGCAGGTAATCCAACGCATGCAGCAAAGCAATCATCTCAGCCTGGTATACTGAAGTGTGTTTCCCGAGGCTAATGTGACGGGCTAATTCCAGATCTTCTGAAAAGATTCCGGCCCCCGCTCCGCCATTCATCATGGATCCATCTGTGAAAATCACGATTTCACCATTCCTCTTTTCTGGAAGTAATCCATTCTCAATACGAGTTTTGTGATTCCTTTCCATAACACGGACCTTTGTTATACCATCCATAGGAAGGTTCAGTTCGCTAATCTCGTTTTTGACAAGCTCCAGGATCTTCCCGTGTCCATAGATGGTACCAGTATTGTGCCATTTCGCATCTCGATGCAGACGAAGTGCTGTTATGGCCGCTGTTTTCTTAATAAATAAGTCTAGCGGTAAACTCCCTAAGATCACTTCCAATGCGCATGTTGGTGTTGTACGTATTGAACCTGTAATTCCTATACATGCTAAACGCTGGACCCTATCCAAGTGCTTCTTATTCTTAGCAGTCTTCTGGGAGGCTCTCGCCCACCATACAACCGAAGTGTATGTGATAATGGGTCTAGTAATCATCGTATACATCCAGTATGCTGACCTAGGAGAGAGTCCCCACCTCTGTCCATATTCACGTTTGCACTGATGTAGTACCCTTTTTGCCTTCCGTACCTTCTCCTCAACATGGTAATTCCAAGTAAGTCCAGTATCTAGGTATACTCCCAGATACTTAACCTTCTTGGTCGTTGTTAGTTCCGATCCGAAAAGTGTTAAGGACTGAAATTCCAGATTTTTCCTCTTCCTAGTGAAGATTATTAGATCTGTTTTCTCCGCATTAATGGAGAGTCCTTGTTCCAGACACCACCGCTCAACCACTTTGAGTGCACTCCTCGTGATATCCGCTGTGACGTCTATGAATTTGCCTCTTGCCATTATGGCTATGTCGTCGGCATATCCCACTGTGTGAATGCCAGTTGCCTCAAGTCTGTCGAGAAGAGAGTCCACAGTGATATTCCACAGTGTAGGTGAAAGAACACCTCCTTGTGGGCACCCTCTGCTGACTCTTTCTCGGAGTTTTGAGGTTCCCGTCTGGATATTTATCGCCCTTGTATTCAACATATTGTCCACCCACCTTACCACCAGTGGGTTGACTCTACGTTTTTCCAAGGCTTGTTTCAGACTTTCAAAGCATATCTTATCGAAGGCACCTTCAATGTCCATTATAGTGGTCATTGCAATACCCCCGGTATTTAGCTCTTCCTCCGCAGCGGGTACTACTTGATGTGGCGCTGTTTATGTAGACATACCTGCCCTATAGGCATGTTGTCTACTATTCAAAGGATACATCTTAGGCGCCGTACTCTCCATATAGTCCACCACCACCATTTCCATTGTTTTTAACAGAAAAGATGTTAGGCTGACTGGTCTGAAGGACTTTGCCTCGGTGTAATCCTTTTTTCCCGGTTTTGCCTCCCTCCATGCGATCGGGATGTAGCCTATTGCTAGGCATGCAACGTATATATTCCTGAGCCTTGGTGCAATTACGTCTACTCCCCATTGCATTAGACCTGGAAATATACCATCTGGTCCCGCGGTTTTGAAGGGTGAAAAAGTTGCTATCGCCCCCTTAACCACCTCTGGTGTCACGATCCGTTCTGCTTCCGTCCTATCCATCCTGTTCGCTCCTTGTTTCCTTGGAGCCCAGGGCCGATCTGACTTATAGCTTCCTGGAAAGTGTACTTCCATCAGGACCTCGTTTGTCTGATCCAGATTTTCCACTATCTCCCCCGCTCTATTACGAATGAGTCCGATCTTGGAAACTGGGTCTCTGGAGACAATCTTTTGTAGTCTACTGACTTCAGATGTGCTCCTCATACTCGAGCAAAAGTCCCTCCATGACTCCCTTTTACGTCGTCGTAGAGTAACATTCAGCTCTTTCTTTTTCGCCTTGTATTCATCCCATGCTTCGGGTTCTCCCCTTCTCATGGCATGATTGAAGGCCTTCCTCACAGCCTTCTTTAGCTTTTCAAGTTCCCGACACCACCAAGGCGTGGGATCCTGTTTTTCCACTAGAGTAGGTGTGCAAGACACTCGGTATGCATCTTCAACAGCTGATTGCAAATGCTTTAGCTGTGATTCTACATGCCAAATATTTTTCGGTATTCCGAATGCCATTACATTCAGTTTCTCCTCCAACACTTCATGGTACTTTGTCCTATCCGTGTTCTTCGGAATTCTGATGTATTTCCGATCTTTCTTTCTTTTAGATCCATAACGAACATCAAACGAGATGGCTCTGTGATCCGACAATGTAGCCTGATCCTTTACCCTCCAATTTGATTCCCTTTCAATTATCTTGCTACTGCACAGGGTCACATCAATCACTTCCTTTCGCCTCACATCCACGAAGGTTGGCTCTGTTCCCCTGTTTAAGATAGCTGGATCCTTGATTGTTACAAATTCGAATAGCGCTTCTCCTCTGTAATTATCGTTAGTGCTGCCCCACACTGTATTATGTGCATTGGCATCACAACCAATTATTAGATCCTCGTTCCTGTTCCTGCATGCATTCACCAAAGACTCTAACCCTCTTGTGGGAGGAGGTTCAGCCGAATCATACGGCAGGTATACAGATGCGATGACAAAACTTCCCGCACCTGATCCTACTCGTACTGTTGCTAAGTCTGGGGCACACAGATCCGGCAATTTATATGCCTGAACTCCGTGCCTTACCAGGATACAGGACCTAATTCTATCGCTGGTTTGCTCATAGTGCAATTCAGCTATGCTTTTTGGGAGTCCTCTAATCCTTCCTCTAAAAATCCAAGGCTCCTGTATCAGGGCTATGTCAAACGAATCCTCGTCAAAACATTTAGTCATCATCGCTGACGCTGCTTTGCTGTGATGAAGGTTCAATTGAATCACCCTAAGCTTTTCCCGGTACGGGATTTGGTAAATAGTTGTTGCGTTATTCTGGCGTTTGTGACAATTGTAAAGTAGGCATTTGACTGCAATTTCTGAAATATAGTAATGATAATGAGTTTTCAGCTGTAAAAACATTGCGCCTTACTAAAAACAAATTCTAGTCACGATTCTACATTTATAGACGGTTACAATTACGAAGTTTGTATGGAGAATATAGCTAATGTGAACTTTTTAAATTTAAAGTAGAAAATAAAATTGGTTATTGAGAACCCTTATATCTACATTAGCTTTGAGGCATCTAGTGAAAACACAAAGACTTACAGAAAAGCCATCGTGCTGTGAAGTCAATGTAGACAGGGTCTGGCACAAATTAGCTTAATTTTGTTTGTATAGAGTCAATATACAATCATATAAAGCAGATCAGTCTCTTATCTGGCACAACAAATCTCAGATCTGAAATTAAAATTTGATGTGTCAAAGAGTAGCCAAATTAGACAGTATAGCGGATTTTATGATTTTGATAAGATAACTTTCATGACCGAAACTGTTCTTCTTGCAGAAAAAGTACGTAAAAATAAAAGAAGACGGCCAAGGCAGTGTGTGGCTGCTTTTTAAAAGAAGCACTCGATTTAGGGTGAGTAGAAATTACTATCGACATGTTTGAAGAAAATGCTACTCACGTATACATAAATATTGAATATAAATTAGTTTTGTTTCATTTTGGTGTTTTCCCCTATCTCTTCGAAAAATAAATAATGTGTACGCAGATGGCTGAAACTTACCTCATATTATGATCAGATCAGTTTAGGTGCTATAATTAGTTAAATAAACTAAGTAGAATCTAAATGTGAGCGCAGTGGCTTAGTGTTGAGTGTGCTGGATTAGTGTGCGAGGGGCCGCAGTTTCGATCCCGGGAAAAACACATGTTACTCGTACATCTTAAGGTTTTTGCCACTGCGCCACTGGTTGTGAGAAGCTAGGCCTAGGGTGTCTACACGCCTGTTGTGCTAGCTATTTATTTATATTAGGTAGAGCACAATTTTAGCTCCCATACAAAAAGCTCTCCAAAATTTAGCAAAGCAAGTTTTCATTTCATCAGTCAATTGAAATTTTAAATTCACTTTTCAGTTGCAAAAACATGCTAAGATTTTTTGTTGTAATGAATGTACAAAATCTGTACATAAAAGAATTGTATCTGTCCATCTGACTATAGAGATAGTCCTTAAAGTCACAGATTAATAATATCCTGATCATTAAAGTCCAATTCCATTTTGGCAGTCTTAACGCGACCTGTCGTTTATACTTCATTCAAATTTATAATAATACTATACCTAATCAAGCTACACCTACAACCATGCACAGATACCTCTGCCAATCTTCGCTGTCACTGATTAAAGGGATCAGTTACATCAGTAAGTTTGTTTCCTCCATTTGACTTACAAGTATCATAATAGGGTTTATTCCATAATAACTTGATGACACTCAATTTTAAAGTCGAGCACCAATAAATTAGTTAGTGGAGGTGGGGATAAATGGGAAAACCTGATAGGGCGCCATTATCGCAGTATAAACAACGTTCGATAAGAGAACAAACAGCAGAAAAACATTAACAAAATATGTGTACTACATATGTAGTTTGTTAAATTAGATTATTGGCAATTGGAATGTGAAATGGGTAGGTAACTTAAGACTAATTAGTAGTTTTCATTATTAATACCTGCTGTATTCAAATATTTACTTACTGCTATTTGTTGTATTTTCTTAGTTAGTAATTACTGTTTTGTTTTGCTCCTGGTGTGGTAAGCAATGACATGTACTGACATACGTCATTTCTAGACGTGAAAATTATACATAGTCAATTCCTCATTACCTGATACGCACTTACACGCGACAATAAGGAGACTTATGTCGATTTTCTTTGGGCTTTTACCGTTTTGCTCTCAATCTCAGATTTTTCCTGCCCCAATCGAACATGAAATGAGATCAATTTTTTTTGCATTTGTGTTGGTGTGTGATTTGACAGTCAGCTGTTTTTAAATTCCAATTTGTGTTTATAAAATTGGATTGTTATTTGCTAGTTTTTTACTTGTACTTGTACAAAACTACTTATTTGTTTTGTTTTGAATTAGAACTTCGTCCTTCCCCATGAAAACAACCCCATTGGCATTTTCTACGACGGTCCATTAATATCCATTTTCAATTTTCAAATTTATTCCACAATAGGTAGGAGAGACTGGGGCACATTGAACTCTTTTTGCTTTGAGGTTTCATAAAATCCTATTATTTGTTTAATTTATTAGACTGTAAAGTATTCTCACTTTAAGAAATGCAAATAAACTTAAATTTGGACATATAACTACGTAAATTTAGTAAGGGCGTATAATTTATTTAAAAACGAAATAGGTCCTTATGTTCAAAGGTACCCCCCATGTGGGCAGTTTTGAACTAGGCTGGGCACTTTTGAACGGCAGTACCTTATTTGTAATTGCTTTTAGAAGCTAATAAGTTACTAAGTACAAGGTTTGTATTTTTTTAATAAAATAAATTAACTTTATTATTTTAATAAAGAAAATAAAAACGACTTAGCAAAAGCAAACTGAAATTTTGAATTTATTGAAATATTTTACAAATGACTGAAGAAACTTTATAAAAACAAAAATGAGTTATTTTATTGACCGAACAGAAATTTTGAAAAAATTAAGACAAAAATTATCACCGGAGCGTTAATTGGTAGTGGTAGCTTAGCTTTTAGTTCAATGCCACTTACAGGCCCCTTGTTCAAATGTGCCGCGACTGTTTTGTTCAAACCTGCCCCAATAAGTCAAGCGACAGAAAAATGTGCGCAAATATTTATATTTTTCATATTTGTCAAAAAACGTACCTTTATACATTTTCAAATGAAGTTGCGCCTTAAAAATATATTTTACACAAAAAGAAAAGCTCACTATAAAATTTATAGATTCAAATAAGCCTCACGTTCAAATGTGCCCCAGTCTCCCCTAACAATAACTAACCTCAAAGTTTGACAAATGGCACTTGTTTTGGTATTGGTGAAAGTACGTGCGAATCTCTCTTTCGAATCGAGATTCGCAAAAGTAATCTGAATCTTAAAAAAAGTGCTTTTTTTTGCCCAAAGAAAATTGATTTTGACAGACAGCTGATTTCTAGAGAAGAAAAACTGCTCTGAATCTTAAAAAAAGTGCTTTTTTTTGCCCAAAGAAAATCGACATTATTAACTGAAGCATAATTAGAGAATATCCTTTCCTTTTATGGGTAAACGATCTCGGGAATACTTTAATGTTTCATCCAACAAAATTTTATATATTTTGAGGCATGCTACTTATCAATTTAATTTTCGCTGGTTTCAAAAGTTGGGCTGGTATAAGATAATATTGCCATCCTCATTTCCTCTTGGTCGGACGAACGGAAATTTTGATTATCATCACATTAATTTACTCGATAGTGGAGAATTGTTATTTCGGTTTCCCAGTGTGAACTAACCTTCCGCTTCCAGTTAACTAAACGCAATTGGGAAAGCGCCCAAGAGTTTCTCTTAAGGGGATATTCTTTTTTTTGCGCATTCTTGTCCAAAGGAATGGTGTTTTTATGCTTTGCTCTACCTTATTTATTTTACCATTTCTAAATAAAAGAGAATAAAATTAAATTCATTTTTATTACTTCTTTCTTTAACTTCATACTAAAACGGTTAAATCTAATTTACTTACTTAAGGTGGAGCTACAGTCCGGGGTGGACCTGGGCGATCTTTGGTCAGCTGTCTCCAGTTTCGCACGCTAAGTTGGTTACGGTCCCCTTCCACTTGCGTGCGTCACCTGAGTCGCGGTCTTCGTCTACTACGCCGTCCCTCGGGTGAGGAGTCGAAGATCTTCCGGGCCGGAGCATTCGCCTCAATTCGCTCTACATGACCCAGCCACCTCAGTCGTTAAACCTTCACCCTTCTGATGGCTACTCTAACTTGTTACCATATGAACGTATAAAACTGACTTTGTCGAAAACTTCTCATCAAAAGACAAAGGTTGTAAGACCAATTTAATTTTGCACAGCAAACATAAGACGAAAGACTCTGTTAACTTTTATCTCAGATTGGTATTCTAAAATGATAATAAACACTCAGCTATGACATACAGTTCCCTGATGTAGGAGCACTGTCTGCATACTCCCACTCGTTAGGCTGTCGCTAGCAGTGTGAATATAAAAGGAAGTCTTTCCAATTCGTCTGCGAATTGTTCTCTTCATCCGTTTGAGGAACTACACTCTAATTTATTTTAAATCAGTTTGGTGAGGCATGGCAGCAGTACCACTCCCAGTAGAAAAATTCTACAGCTCGTATAGGATTTGGAGTGGGTGGGAGTTTTTTTTTGTATGTAAATTTCGGAACAGCACACTTTTTTTTCACATATTTAAAATCCAAAAAAAAAAAAAATAATAGAAATACCGATATGTATAGTTAACTAGATCTCACATTAATGACTGTTCCCAACTCCAACTTCATCAAAATTCGCTTTCAACGGCATAATTTTTGGCTCTCTGAGCAAATTCTTTCAATTCTACCCATATCTATATATATTTGTTGTTTGGATTTTATTTCCACTTCGATTTGGACTTTATTGCAATTTCATCCCAACTACTACCATTTTGACAGTCTTTTCCATTTCTACTACAAAAGTAAAGGGACAAACCTAATGCTCAACAAAAGTTTAAACGACCTTTAACTTAAACCAAGTGTTTAACTTCACTTTGAGTTCAAACGACCACTGGGAAACCGACAAATTGTTGAACGAGAGTTTAAACTCTATTAGCAATAAAATCGACCCCCAGGCGCCAACTTCTTCAACCTGTTAGCTCCCTCAGCAGATCTAGTTTTGGTCTGGAGTATAGATTGCTATGGTTTTTTCTTGGCTGCATTTGCATTGTGCAACCTTTCACTCTTGATCGACCCAAAAGTTACATTGTGGTCGCCTATAGTAAAACCCTCAACATTGATTGCGTCAATTGGAATGGTTTCCCGCTCTGCTGCAAATTGTTGTTTAATTTTTTTTTATCAGATCGTGATACGTACGCATTGTACGAAGTTCGAATAAATTGGTTTTCCGGATTTTTTGGATAATGAAATTGTATATTATATCCCTCTAAAATTATATTGTGGTTCTTGTCAATGCAAACTAATTGTGGTTTTATGAGGCCTTGACTTTACGACTTATCTAAAAATACATTACACTGTCTATCACCCAGCTGTAGTGGTATAAATGCGGTCGTACACTTTTTTATGCACCAATATTATGTGAAAGGTCTTTCACTAGACTTCAACTGTGCGGTTAGCGTTTAGGCATTCTTATCACTAAATTTCAATTACACAGTTAATTGAGCTTAGTACTATCTGACAACACGAAACGATTGGGTCAGTTGTATATCACATTTATCGTAATTCAGATTGAATGCTATTTTGCTTGTATGTATTTATTTGACTTCTGAGCAACAACATTTGAAGTGCACTTTATTATTTTGCGAGTAAGAGGCAAACTTGAAGCTGTACAGACGTGATACATTGGATTGAGGTAAATTTAAATCAAACCTATTTCGTTAATGAGGGCAACTTTCACTTTGTAGCTTGACTTTTCCTTTAATGAAATGAATGTGAAAGTAAAAGTATAGAAATCACAATTGTCAGAAAGGTTAATTTGTTGGTCGATTTCCTATTATTATATGATTATGAATGATGTTCATTGTTAGTCCAAATTTTGACATACTGAACAGTACTGTACAGTACATGTACAACATGTGCAATGTTCATACTCTTCAACGAATATTGCCCTGATTGTAGTGCCGAGCATTCACAGAGAATGTTATTGAGTTCATTACACTGAGAATAACTAAGTTGCATACTCCTTTTGTTGATTCGGATGTGTTATTCGTTTTGTTGGCCGTTTGTTTCAATCAGACTTATGCTATACTGCAAAATACCCACAATTTTTTGATAAATTGTATCCCATCAAATTGTTGAGTTTATCTACAAGGATCACTTATGTGCAGGTGTATACAACTTGCTTGCATTACTAAAAGGACAAAATTATACTAACAAATTGTGGCTGAAGCCTTAGTTTTTACATTCGAGTATTTGTTAGTAATTCCTAACAGATACTTATACAGAGGTCTGAGAAGCGATGCAACTAAGAATACCTCGCTTAATAAAATTCCTAACCAATTGGAATGTACAAGGTGGCCTGCGATATCTGGTGGCGAGGAAAAGAAAACTCTCAGATACACAGGATACAGGAATCTGTCGTCGGTAAGCGATACGTGTATTTTTGTACATTTTAATTGATATAAACGCCTTGTTGGTCTAAAATTCAAGTATTGTTTATGAAAAATAAAAAAAACCCAGTTACATAAAATATGTTTAAATCGTTTAAAAATGTTATTATTATTGTTAAAAAAAAAATAAATAGGTGGCGCAACAGGTGGTATACACCCACTGCCCAGCTTCTCGCAACCATTCGTTTGTGTGAGCTTCTATATTTTTGGGACGAATGGAAGGGACCTACAATTTTATGCCGAGTCAGAACGGCTGAATTGAGAAGCTTTTTCAGGACAGTCATACTCGCGGATGTTTGTCAGACGTTCGCGAGAGGTGGGGCATGTAATTTGAGTTTCCTCCTGGTCATAAATGCATCTGGTCATAAATGCATCCTCGATTACTTTAAAACTCCACGAAATCAAACTAAGAATTTTGTACATGGCTGTACCATTTTGCCTATATGAGTTGCATTGGGGTACACCACAATGGGACGCTCGATGCAACACTTTTTTTTATTTTTCATTATTGTAAACTAGCTAGGAATTTATTTATATGATTTTACTTAACAAATATATTTATTTTTCACAATATTTAATTATTTATCTTCTTTTCCGTATATTTTTTCGCTGATCTGTCAAATTTGTGTATCTTGAAGGGTTCAAACTATCGCCGCTGGGGTACATCCTCCATTTCTCAATATTATTCGTCATTATTCTTTTAGAGTAGCTGAAAATGCTAGAGGATGGGTGGCATCCAGTG
The DNA here is from genome assembly GCA_955612985.1 of Cheilosia scutellata. NCBI lineage: Eukaryota > Metazoa > Arthropoda > Insecta > Diptera > Syrphidae > Cheilosia > Cheilosia scutellata. Next base: position 53,258,339 of record OY015313.1, on the reverse strand, counting down.
CTTCATAATGTAAAAAATCAATGTTCTAAACATTAAATCGATTACAAAATATTGAATAGTAGTCATAAAGTTATTAAAGTTTTTACACCACGATCACTCATTTAGTGAATTTCGTGTTGATATTACGTAAAATTTTTGATTCAATAGTTCAATAGTGTCCTGACATAATATACATGGACTGTTAGTTCTATGACAGTCCCATGCAAAATGACGCATACCTACATAACTAGCGCCTGTGGTTCCAAGCGAAAAATAAGTGAAACACAATGACAACCGTCTGGGATTTCTCCATAGAATGCTAGAGACACCTATTGGGCGTGAGTGAATTTACCCGGTAAAACGGTTAACATTCAAACTGTTGCGTAATTGTTTACAATAGATGTCATTTCAAAAAAGTGCTAATTTCCAATTTATTCCGTTTTGAACCACGAAAGCTAGCGCTAATGTTGGAATGGAATGGTCAATGAGTGTCCTACCTATATGAATATTTTGGTCATTTAGCTCTTTCGAGACAAAAAGTCGTAAATGGATGTTATTATATGGATACTTTTAATTACGCTCCGTTTATCTAGATTGCATCCGTCAACCGCATCAATCAAGGCCATAAGACAACAAGGCCGTGATTCCCCAAGGCGCACGGGACTCTTTTTTGTTATTCGTTACCATGCATACATTATGTTTGAATGTTTGTTTGTTTATAATTTACGTACGTAAAATATACAAACAATACCTGCTTTATCAACTCAATTTGATTCAAAAAAGTAAATACAGATAGAGATGAAATACAACAATTATAAATTATGAATTGCGTTTCTGCTTAAGTGTGTACCTACCCTACCGTCCTACCTATTTAGAGGACATTTTTATCATTGCAATTCATTTGTGACTCTGGAATTGAACGGGTGTGAACAATTTTTTATAACTTTCGGTCGTGATTTATAGTATTTTATTGTATATTTAAAATGTGCGAATTTTTTGATAATTAGCTAATCTGTTTTTTTTCTGTTTATTTTTCAGGTAAGAATGGAATTTGTTTAATTGATTAATAAACAAACACAAAAACAGTAACTACACACTTGAGTAAGTATAGATTTAAGGTCTGAAATAAAAGTAAACTTTCCCTGCGTTAACGCGTTGCCTTTGGCGTCATCAAAAAAGAAAAAGTTTTGACTATAAATAGGTTTGGTCCCAGTTTTCTATGAAGATTTAAGTCAGCAGAGCAGCCTCAAATTTAGTAATTTAGTGATTGACTAAAAAGAATCGTTTGCAATTTGTGTATTATTATATTATACAAGGCAGCTGGTAGTGGTCTTAGATTACTTTTTGACTACATAAATGGAGTTTGTCAAAAGCAATTTTCTTGTTCCATTGAAAACAAAACAAAGACCCTGTTCATTGGGTTTTAGAAAGATATGCTGCTTGATTGCTAGGGTGACCAGATCCATTCCCACAAAAAAGAAGACACCTTCAAAAATGTCAAATGAAAAATTGAAGAACAAAAAACAACAACTAAAATAAAAAAATATACTATACATATTTAGTACAAGTACATACTTAGTTTGTCATTATTTTATGCGGTTTACTTTAAAAAAGGAATGTCCGTTATTTGCATTTTCAGCGGATGGAAAATGGAGCCTACGCAAGACCTGTCAATATGAAAATATTGAATTTTATGAACTGTTCGTTTTACTCTTTTACTGAGAAAGAGATTCCAAATACTGGAACGCTCAGATTAGAATTTAATTGTCAACGTTTTTTTTTAAGTGAAACTTCTTATGAGCCATAAAGGCACTCTTTCCGAACTCCAATGAAGAATGAAACGAAAAAGCGACTTGAAATGGAAAGGGGTAGCGCGTAGCGTGAGACAGCTCGTGCAGAATGAGACATGGGGGAGTGCAATTTCTTATGCCGCGTTGGACACTTAGGCTTCAGTTATAGCCATCAGAAAAATCCATCCGTAAAAACACGAAACAGAACAAAACTGACACATTTAGCCATAGCATATCATAGGAATTCAGTGGAATACTTCGTGAAACTGGTTGAGAAGTTGAACAGAAAAAGTTTTTCGTACGGAAAAATAAAGAAATTCCTTTTTTTAGAAAATGTAAAGATCAATTGCTTAATTTTTTTTGACGAATTAGTTTTATAATTCAAAAGCAACATTTTAAGACCAAGATTGAGTTCAACGATTGAGTTTAAGTGCTCCAAAAAAGTGAAACAATTTTTTTACGGATGCATTTTACTGATGCCTATAACTGCAGCCTTATTTCAAACACCGATTAAACGAAAAGGCTTTAATTGGTATCAAAATAGAGCTAATCAATTATGGAATTTTTTTACAGAAGAAATTACTTAATTCTGATTCAAACTTTTCTTTAAATAAAGCAAAACTGACAGATGTGAATAAAAGGAGTATCGAACATATCAGTGAAACGATTGCGAGAGAAACGTAAATCAGCTTTTTATTGAAATCGATTTCAATCAGTGAAATAATAAATGTGGATTTAAAAGAGTTTTAATCAGAATTAAGTAATTTTTTTTTGTAAACAAATTCCATGCTTTATTAGCTGTAGGTATTTTGATACCAATTTAAGCCAATAAATCGTCTTATCAATATTTTCAATGATGCATTTCAAAGATTGCTATAACTGGTCCCTAACTCGGACAGACTGACCCATGACCAGACCATGACTGAAAAAGGTGCCGTGCGTCGGCGGCGTAGTATGGGTAAGTGAAAAATGCACGCGTGGGATGCCAACGCTCCATCTCGTGTCCGTACTATAGATTAGGGATGTTACGGAGGTGATTTTACCGGAGTCGGAGTCGGAATCGGAAGCCTCATACTGACCTCCGCGGAGTCGGAGTTGAATCGGAGTCGGAGGTGGGCGTCGCACAAGTTTAAAATATAAAAATTGGAGAAATCAATAGAAAATTAACATAAAAAATACAAAATTGTATTGTCACTTCAAAATGGGTAAATTATCTTTTATAAACAGCAACTTAGCGCTGCTTTATCGCCATTCAATCTGTTCCGTAGGGTAGGTAGGTAGGTGTGGCGGTTTATTAGAAAACCCAAGTTGTTGTTGTTGTTCGCTCGGAACGGTCCCTGGTGGAGCTGACAAAAATTGTCGGACAAAACCTGGCTTCAATTTCACTGAAATAATTTCATACTTCACTTAATTGTTTTAGGCTTCATAGTTAATAAAGTCTTGTTAATAAACGGCAAGTTATCTGTTTAATAAACCAACAAACTCAAGAACTAATGTTCTTCAAAGCAAATCTCGGCTACTCATGTAAAACAATAAACAAATAAATGAGTGAAAAGACTAGTCGTATTGTAAAATGTCGCAACTCGATAAGTCTTTGTCGTTCATGTTCATTGGCCGTCACCGATAGTGTTCCGAAAAACTTCCGATGTGATTATATCGGAACCGAAGATGGATTCGGAGGTGCAATTTAAACCGGAGGTTCCGACATATCGGATTCGGAGTCGAAGCTCCGTAGCATCCCTACTATAGATATGGAAGTAGCTATATTGTAGGCTGTAGTATCCCCTAGAAGCCTAGAACGTGTCATCAGTCGTGCGGCATTTGTTATTTATTGAGTTTATATAGTGCGTCGAAGACTTCCTCATTGGAAGTGAAGAATGTTATGTTAGTGAGGGGATGTAAGTGTAAGTTTAGTGTAAAAAAAATTAATTAGTTGGCGCAATAGGCGTGTAGACCAGACACCCTAGGCCTAGCTTCTTACAACCATTCGTTTGTGTTAGTTTTAATTTTTGGGCCGAATAGAAGAGACCTACAATTTTATGCCGAGTGCGAACGGCTGAATTGAGAAGCTTTTTCAGGACAGTTAAACTCTCGGATGTTTTGTCAGACGTTCGCGGGAGGTGGCATAGTGGAAAATACCTTAAGTTCGTGGATCGAACCTGGGGCCCTTTCCACAGTAGTCCAGCTCTTCATTTTGCTACAGGATTTTCGTTGAAAATACAGTGGTATCCTGTACAATACGGGATAAATGGCATGGTTAGGGATGACTTAAGATATATCACAGTAAATTCTAACCTACTTTACAAGGACGTCACTCGAGGCAGTGGAGGTTATCAAAGCATCGGCCAGACTGATGATAACACTTTTACTTGTCTTTTTGTTAGAAGTATACGATTTAAGAATTATATAGACCTCATAAAAAGTATGTTTTCCTCGCGTTTGTCTGTGTACTGTATGGCCGTGAGCATTAGCAGCCTGTCTTGTGGGGCGCCCAAAAGTTGCATTTCGAGGGATAATGTCTTTGAGTTCCTCGGAACATCTACCATGGAAGTACCTATAGAACAAGCAAAGTTCAGCGACTTGTCTTCTGTGCATCAACGGTTGTAGATTCAATGTGAGTGTAGGGTCTCCAATAAGTCGAACTGCTCGTCTCTGTATGCTGTCAAGTAGGTTCAGTGAATGTTTTGGGGCCGAGCTCCATATATGAGAACAATATTCCAGGCCTGGTCTAACCTGGGGGGTTATTCCCAAATGCGCGGCGGATCGTATTGAAAGCGATACCTCCATTTCGACGGTCTTCGCTTTTGGTTATTCTCAAATGCGAACGAAGGAGTTCCAGTGCTTTCCATTCTGAGTTCCAATTTTTCATGTATTTTCCAACACTTTGACAGCTTTTTCCTGCCACAGGAATTTAGTTTATTTTTTATCCGCAAACAATCGGCCAGCAATCCGTCACCTATACAGCTATCGCTTTTGATTCGATCAAATCGCTTTTGGAAATACAAAAATGCGAATCCGCCATGAAAAGCGATCCGCCGCGCATTTGGGAATAAGCCCCCTGTGCTTTGTAGAGAAGGAGAAGTTTCTTGGGGCTAAAGTACCTCTTTGCTCTAAATAGGTAGCTCAACTTAGCGGACGCCGATCTTGTGTTATAGGATATGTGGTCCTGTCATGTGATTCCTGAATTGACTGTGACTCCTAGAAGGTGCATTGAGTCCTTGGGATGGATTGGATGGTCATCCATTTGGATCTGAGGAACTGTTGATGCATTTTTCCTAGAAAATGTTGTGAGCTGTGTCTTGTTTGCATTAAATACAACCAAGTTGTCTTTTCCCCACTTCAAGATTTTGTCCAGATCATCATTTAGAGAACTAGTTTGTTCACATCTCTGACTGTGTGATGTAGCCGCATTCACAGGCCCACTGTTCGAGATGGAGGATATAAGAGTGCTGTCATTAGCAAAGCTGCAGATATTATTATTTGTCGCTCCAAGCAAATCGTTTATGTGGAGAGAAAGAATAGATCCTTGTGGCACTCCTGCATTTATAGCAAACGAATTAGATGATACACCATCTTGTATTGTTAAGCGATCCATTATCCTAAATGGCAAACATTGAACTAATATTATGACACTGCAAATAACAGCTGAGTCTAACTAGTTTAAGCAATAAGCTCAGAAAAGAAACCAATGAATTGAAACTAAAAATCTTTTTTTGCCTTTTGTAGATTATTACAGTAGTCCCTCGATAATGTGAACTAATTAAAACAAGGCGTTTTCGGATTTTAGAGGGATTCACATTACTGAATTTTTTTTCCAAATCCATTAAAAACAACACAAAATGATTTTTTAAGGCATAGTTTCAATAATTATCAATTCAGAAGAAAAACGAAAATAAAATAATTTTATTCATTTCAAAAAATAAAAAAAAAATCGTTTATATCGGGACAGATATTGGGCTGGTGTTCTCAATTTTTTTTAAATTTTGATTAAAATTCGGTTTGTTTGAAATGGTCTAACAGCTCCTCCGAATTTAATTTTGTTCCTGTAATTGTTGACTTTGACACACCATACGTTTCAGCTAATGCAAATCCAGGATGTCCGCAGCATCTAGTTCGCGTACAATTTTGCACTTATCTTTAATTGATAAAAATCGATGCAATTTTTGTTCAGATGCCATTAGGTACCAATTGAGCTTATTTTACACACAAGGAAACACGAACCACACAAGACACAACTGGAAAAAATATAACCACGAACTGACCATACCTACACAAATGACAGTTGTTGTCTCTCTATAGCCTGCAGCTGCATCTACAGCTTAAAGACATATAACAGTTGTTTGTCCCTAATATCGCACGCAAAACGAGCAAGAGAAACGAGAGAAATAAAAAAACTTTTACAAAAAAATTCATATTTTAGAGGTTGAAAATTTCGGAAGTTCACATTATAGAGATGACAGTGTAAAGTTTTGCCGATTCACATTATCGGTAATTCACATTATCGAGGGACTACTGTATATGCGTTTTTAGTATGTTAGAGTCAGACGTTAGCGAGAGGTTGCAGACCTGGAAAAACCCTTAAAGTGTAATTTGTGTTTATCGGTTGAGCCTAAGACCACACACTAAGCACACTATCCACTGAGAAGCCTAAATATGCGTTAACAAATTTAATTTCGTTGAGTTTCGTTAACAAAAACAAGTCTCTACTATGTCTTGACGGTAGTATTAAAACTTGTTAACTTAAAAGCAAATCCGCATTCTGTTGGCCTTGGCATTCGATATAAGGATGCAAATCAAGATTGCAAGAAATAAGAAGACCTTAGATCTAAATACGTTAAATTGTTTTTCTATAAACATTTTCCGATGCTTCTAATTTTATGGGTTACAAATATGTATACAAAATAAACAGTCTATATCTGTTTTTTATTTAAATTTAAAGAAATCATTATACTACATACTTTAAATAAAATATGTATGTAACTTTTATTGTACCTATGTTGCTATACATTACATAGTAAATTAAATATATATGTATGGGTATGCATGCATATGCACTTCATCAGTATGCTCTTCCTTTTGCCCAAACAAATAACAGAAAATCTTCTCCATTACATTCATAAACACGCTCATTAAAATAGAATGTAAATTTTAAGGCGAGCCTTTGTGCTGCATTCCAACTGCCCTCCACCGCGTATCCAGTTATCCACATAATGGATGTATTCAAATTAAATATGTTCCGTCAGTTGAGAACGTTTGTATGTGGTTTTAGTTTCCCTTAGTGCTCCCAACAGTTGATGGATGTTTATTGCATCGCTGGTCAAAGTAGAGTACATTCAGATAGTTATGTTTCATGTTTCTCAAGGTCACAGTGTAAATAAAACACAACACGGTTGAATGCCTGTAGGGGTGTATCGTGTATGTATGTATGCCCTTACATTACTGCAGCGAGGGTCAAACAATGTTTAACAAAATTGTTGTTTGCAATAGAATTTATATAAGAGCTATAGTCTTTTACTAAGAGGTGTATAATCTTAATGAAATTTGAATCAAAACAAACAACTGTTTGACACATCTGTTAAGTGTTTGCTTTATTGTAAAGCTGTAACAGTGCAGTTAAGTTCGGAACAAGATATCGTTCGAATAACCCACCCACTGACACCCCTAATCGTTCAAATTTGTTATCACCCAATGCTGTGGTGAACATATATTTTGCATCCACAACTGGGCTCCAATATTTTTACTTAAAATAAAATCATCTCGCAATTTGTCTATCTGTGGTGGTGACAAATCAAATAAATTGTCGTCAAATATCATTCAACTGGAAAACCTACCTATTCAGCAGTTAGGAATAAAATGTCTACGTTAAAGGTGGATTAGGTGACCAATTAAATTGTAATACGTCGTAAGGAACATAATCACCCCTATTCCCGTTGGCGTTTGTCGTAAACGACTAGTATTTCACTTCGTTTTTTAGTCCATGTTTTTAACTTTTTTGAGACAAATGAATTGAAATGATGAACACATAGAAAAGAAAAGAAAATTGTTAACAAAAGTTAAAAAAAATCTAAACATCGTTTTACAACGACACGAAACATGAGTCGTATACGACAAACGCCAACGAGAATAGGGGTTCACACAGCACTGAAAAATCAGTTTTCGACAAAAAGTTTACGAAAACTCGTCGAGACGTCGTTGCATTCACACTAAACAGCAACTAGTTTTCGTTTGACGTTTCAATTAGCTGTGAAAATAGCTATGTTTGTGGCGACTAGACTTTTATTTAAGTAACTAAACTCCGCTCGTATTGATACTATATACAAAAGTATAACAAAATGAATTAAGCTACTAGATAATCGTTAAATTATGGTTAAATGCATAAAATAATAAAACATAAGCAACAATCAAAATCAAAACACGTTCAAAAACGTTCGAACAACTAGCAGCAGTTTTTGGGTTCCTCTGACAAACAATTGACATTAATCTTAAATGTGATGATGAGGTCCAAATAGAATTGGTAATTCCATACATATTATAAAACTTAATAGACTAAGAGCCCACAGTAATTTTTGGGTGTGATTGATAACACCAAATAACTCACATAATTAGGTAGGTCTTAAGTAGTTGTTCCTAAATGTTACCGTCTTGCATGCTGTAGTGGGGGCAATTGTGAGTAATACCATGTCAAAAATGCATTTTTTTCTGAATTACAAATAATTGGTATAACAACTTTAATATAATTTCAAAATGTATAGTTAAGTGCCCTGATGACAAATATGGTGGTCCAAGACGTTTTGCCTATTTTTAGGCTACTTTAAGAGCGTCTTGTAGGCAGAAGGCCACCTGAACCATATTGGTAATCAGGGCACTTAACTCCACATATCGTCGGCTAAGGATGCAAACCTCGTAAATCCATTTTTGTAAATTGTGCAGGACAGTGATTTCTAATGTTCAATTAACTACCCATTGTATACATTTTACATTTCTTAAATTGTTTTTATACCTTTGATTATAACAATAAAATGCTGTTTTTTTGAATCCAGACGTAGATTTCAGTTCCTACTTGATATATTTCCAAAAATCTAATTTTTGGCAAAAAGTGGATTTACGAGGTTTGCATCTTTAGCCGACGATATGGTCCAAGACGTTTTGCACCCTGCTGCCTGAAAAACGTCTTGGACCACCGTATTTGTCATCAGGATGGCTAGTTCTATATATAGGAGACGAAAAAAAAGTGTTATCACAATTTTAAAAAAATCGATTTTTAGGTTACTTTAAGAGCGTCTTGCAGGCAGAAGGCCGCCTGCAAAACGTCTTGGACCACTATATTGGTAATCAGGGTACTTAACTATACATTTTGAAATTATATTAAAGTTGTTATACCAATTATTTGAAATTCTGAAAAAAATGCATTTTTGACATGGTATTACTCACAATTGCCCCAACTACAGCATGCAAGACGGTAACATTTAGGAACAACTACTTAAGACCTACCTAATTATATGAGTTATTTGGTGTTATCAATCACACCCAAAAATTACTGTGGGCTCTCGGTCTATAACGTTTCTATGTCTGTTTTTGTCTATAGTTTCGAAATTTTCTAAAAAGTATATTCTCTGTACCGTTCACTTTGAAAAATATAGGCCATAGTGGACAACGAGGCTCGACACCTCTAATACAAGTAAAATGCCTAAAGCCTTCATTAAAAAAAACCTCCAATTGTTAGATATGTAATAAAAAAAAAGTATGTAGTTATATTTCTTACTTACCAGCAAACTTATGAATATTTATCTCCATTTCAGATTACTTAATCTTCAACAACCGTTAACAAAGCCGACTAACACCTATCATCATGGATCAATCGCAGCATAGTATACCCAATCACGGTAAGTGATGTTGTAGTTTACAGGAAACGTTACCTTTGTAATTTTGGCGTTTATTGCCTGCTAAGAGTACAGGGTGGGCCAAATACAAGTTTCTTTTTTTAAAAATGCAATAAAATGAATAAAATTCAATTTTTTTCCATGTATTATGGCTTTATTAGTAAGACCAAACATTCCCATTAATTATGGAACATAACGTCGTTCAAATGTATGCCTCGGCTGGCTTCGCAGTAGCGCATTAAAAAAAAATAAATAGGTGGCGCAACAGGCGGAAGACACCCAAGGCCTATGTAGCTTCTCGCAACCATTCGTTTTGTGTGAGTTTCTATTTTTGGGACGAATTGAAGGGACCTACAATTTTACGCCGAATCCGAACGGCTGAATTGAGAAGCTTTTTCTTCAGTAGCGCATTCTGTCACTCCAATTTTCCAAGACCTTGTTGATGGTTTGGCCTTAAGTGCTTGAATCGTTTCCGGATTGTTGGCATAACATCAGTCCTTCACGGTTCCCCACAAAAAAAGTCCAAAGGGGTCAAATCCAGATGCGGAAATTTTGTTTGTTAACGTAGCCGCCGAGATGAAAAGATGATTTTTCGCCCAAAATCGTTGTCCAATTCAAGCTGCTCTAAGGCCCAAACTGCGAAGCGATAACGAAGCGGATGGTCATTTAATTGCTGAGTCAATTGGACCTTGTAAGCGAATAATCCGAGATGTTCGTGCAGAATTCTCCTCAGGCTAGTGCGTGAAATGTTGAGCTGTTGAGTTGGCGAGTTGATGTTCGTGAATTGAGTCTCACACTCTCGGCTACAGCAGTCACATTCTCCTCTGTGGCATTCTCTCCTCTCCCCGACGACGGAGGCCTTGAGTGTTGTCCACGAGCATACCAGTCTCTTGAACTTTTTGCACAAACTTGCGTACAGGCGCGGTAGGTGCTTCATTTCGGCCAAAACTTCTTTTCAAAAATCGCACTGTTTGGGCTATACACTACACAGCACTCTCTTTGGAAATAAGTTTTCAATATTTCCCAATAAAGCGTAAAGCGACTCATTTCGTTCCGCGGATGTATGATACTGACTTTCTGTCAAGATCGGGAAACAGCTGCCAGTGTCAAAATAATCTATGATTTAAAAAGAAACCACTGGATGGCCCACTCTGTATTTAATAAAATTGGGCGGGATCGGACAAAGAAAATTGGCACTTCCCATACACAAAAAAAAAACATCGACACTCATGGGAAATGAATTTGTGAAATTTGGAATTACATTGTCCTAATAGGCAAGCCGGGCGGGTACAGCTAGGAACTATAAAAAAAAGGTAAAGAATACCGACAAAATTACTCCGTAACTCCATACAGATACAGGTTCCATAATTCATCTTTCTCCAATAATCCTCATAAAGGGGATGAAAGTCTGCGTGCACTTGATTTCGACATACGAAGTAATAAGTAAGACTTTTTTTTGTAAATGCAGACAACTGATGATTTGGACTTGCTGAAACAAAAAACTGCCTCTTATGTGTAGAAACATCTTGAGCACAAGAGGTATTGGATTCATTTTAAAATTTGGACTTTAAAATGAAATATTTTCAAGAGTATAATCTTTATACATGATCTGAAAGATTTTTATATCAAAGATTCAAAATGCACACTTCTTTTTTTTAATTTTTTGCAACTTTGAGGCCCTGTACCCCCTAAAGCGCCCGTCCCAGGTCCGCCAGAATTCCACATCTGTGATGTATCTGACCACGACAACCCAAAAATAAGCAAAATTTTGTTATGATGAATGATCATGAAAAAATGTCACCAGCTCTTATTCTAATTGGAGACAGATCGATGCGTACATATAGATATCTAACTCACGCTCCAGCGGACGAATAATGACTACGCGCTCATGTGCAAAGCGACTCTTAATGTGTGTCTGGGGGAATGTTTGGCCCCTCCGATTGGTCTGGCTGTTTACAAAAAGGATTGAAATAGTTCCCAGAGTATTATATATAAAAATCAAAACTGAGATCATAAGTAAAGTTACATTATGTTTTTGGGAGCTTGAAAGCGTTTGGTTAATGTTAGCGCCGGCGGAAAGTATCCGCCAGTATTGATTATAAATTTTTAACAATATTCTCTAAAACATAACTAAAAATCAGCACCGGGACTTTAAAAAATGAGTTCTGTTTTTACCTACCTTTAGCACCTGGTACCTGTGAATTGTCCCTCGGTCCATTATAAAAAATATAAGATTTCTAATTAAAAATCTGTATTTTCTATCAAAATAACATTTTGGGTGAATTATGGGACACCCTTTATATCAGCAGTAATGCATTAAATGTTTATTTCCACGTGACCTCATTGGTATCCTGGATATTGTTGACCTCTCGAAAAGTTCGTCTGACATCGATCAGAAGTTGACAGTTATATGAAACCAGACCACCAAGTAATCTTGTCTATATTGAGACGTGAGAATTGTATGCTAACAATAATGACGTTTCGACCTGCAACAAAGCCGATTAACTTGAGTCGGGTTTCCGGAGGTTTTATTGCAGTAGGCGATTTCTGACTGTAAAACAAAGATGTGCTTCCCCATTCCGTTTCAATCCCTGGATGGATGTAGTCTTGTACCTGTTAAGGCCTCGGCTAATTTTCTGACACATAGTGATGGTTGAAAAGAGAAGTTCACCAGAGACTTCTCTATTTTCAACCTTTTAATCAATTGAAATTCAGTGTTATATTTCATTTTCAACATTTTAGCAAATTCCAAGCCAAAAAGAAGTGTCACGACAGTGTCAACAAATTCGCCAAGGATAATTATTTAGCGCTATTGATGCACGGCTGTGGGCGCAGTAGCGCAGTGGTTAGTGGACTGGATTACTCTGCGAGAGATCCCAGGTTCGATCCCCGGAAAAACACAAATTACATCTTAAGGTTTTTTCTACTGCGCCACATATCGCGAACGTCTGACAAACATCCGAGAGTATGACTGTTCTGAAAAAGCTTTTCAATTCAGCCGTTCGGACTCGGCATTAAATTGTAGGTCCCTTCCATTCGTCCCAAAAATAGAAACTCACACAAACGAATGGTTGCGAAAAGCTAGGCCTAGGGTGTCTACCGCCTGTTGCGCCACCTATTTATTTTTTTTTATTGATGCACGGCTTTCTAGTTCTCACTAGTTGTTCTGCTTTACGCTGCCTGTTTACGGATATGTCACGCGCAGATATAAAGTTCAGATGCTTGTTTCGTTTATTGGGTCGTCAAAATTTGACAGCTCGGTATCGCCAAGTTGACGCCAAGTAGAATTCTTCCAAGTCACGATGCCACTATACAAAACTAGCGCCTCTGTCGGTACATTCAACTTTTTAAAATTATATAGTATAGTATTGTATACTCACCGATATTTTGGTAAATATTTTGTTACAGCACGAGAACATATTTGTGCAAAAATAATATATACATAACTGTTAAAGTAATGAAACTTCGTCATCAAAATGTTGTAAGTTCATAGTCCTATCTGAATTATGGCTTATAGGATTTGAAGACAAAACAAATAGATTTTAGTAAATTCGTTCCTCACTTATCCTTTTATCAAATGCAGAAATGAAATGGCGGTTGCTATAGATTGTATTGTCTGAAACTGTTTTATTTTAGCAGCTGGTCTTCCTATTAAAATTTGTTTTGTCTAATCTTTTTTTGGTCGTCCTTTAAAAATTCGTAAACCCAGCGAATTAATTTGTTTGAGCTTATATGAGTTAATATTATGTTCTGGGTCATTGTATATAAAACTTAAACAAGTTTATCCACTTACTATTTCAGTGTTGTTGGTTGTTGAAATGAAATGCCCAAAGCATGGGTTCAGTCAGAAGAGATAATTATGTTACCAATTGGTTCAAGTCGCATTCCCCGCTCCACTATGTACATATTTTGAATAACTTCTTTGTTCTCTCTTCTCTTCTTCTCTTCTCTTATTTTTCTTTATGTATTTTTTTTTTTTAATAAATACAACTTTCATTTTTTCATTGTTTCTGCTACTGAAATCAGATCATCATTTATTGCATACAGATATGCCTCATGATCACATGCATCATCACATGCCGGTTACGACAACGGTTAGTCCAGAAGATATTGGTGCCGTCGATCATTCCTTACACCAACATCATCACAATGGAGGTGCAACAGGCGGTGCTATGGAGCATATGATGTCAATGGCGGTAATTACTGAATCATACACTACCTCCCAAAATACAATAGTTATTGTTATATTGCAGTTCCATTTTGGTTACAATGAAACAATCCTATTCTCCAGCTGGAAAATCGACACAGTTCTCGGTTTAATCGGTTCGATGATTGCGATATTTGTCATGGCAACCCTTTATGAAGGTCTAAAGTATTACAGAGAGTATTTATTTTGGAAGACCTACAACCTATTAGAATATCGGCCCGTTTCGATGCCAGAGAAGGGTTCCGAAGAGCAAAGACCTACACCTACAGTACAGTAAGTATAATATTGCGCTTGCTCATAGTATGTTTAGTTTATACACTCAACATTTATTTCAATTTCAGCTATGTGGGCGAGGTTATTCACAAGCAACCGTAAGTATTGAAATAAGCCCGATTTGTATTGAAATTAATTGCAGATTATACTATATTAAAAAAAAATCACTTCTCGATGCGTGTAAAAACTGAAAATAATCACTAAACTGCACGAGATCTTTGTCACGACGCGATCAGTTAGCAACAACGAAAAACAACACATAAAATAAATTAAAAAAAATAAAATATTTCCACTCTCAGACAGTAACAAAAATATGTATATAAACGGTCGCCTGATTTATACACTGTTTCAAAAGCCTCGAAATTAGCAACTTTCAATTGTGTTAACGGAAAGAATAAATATGGAAGAAAACAAACGCTCGTACAGCCCGTAGGTCGGTCTTCTATCGCCCACTGGCCCCAAACCAAGCATGCCGGAGGCTATATATTTTTGTTGTGATTTGACCAGAAGGAAGGTTTAAAACTGAAGCTTTAAGTATTACCAAAAAATATATTAACTAAAAACCGACAAAATGTGGGGTCCTAATTTTGCGCCACTTGAATAGAGCACTAAAACCAAAAACACAAAAAACATTTTAGAAACAACAAACAAACATTACTTAAATTTAAGGTAGTAGTAATACCTGAAAAAATTGTTGAATTGTGTTTTGAGCCACCTTTCTGCTCCAAAATTCACACATGCGGTTTGGAAGGGATGCATATAAATTGGCCAAATAATTTACGGAAATCAAGCTCCAAGCGAATTCCATGGCTTGGGATAGTTCAGATACAGTCGAATATTGTTGTCCCGATCCATATACTTTTCGTCTCAACAATCCCCAAACATTTTCGATGATATTCGAATCCGGTGAGTAGGGCGGTCAGCTTAAAAGTTCCACATTTTGGTTTTCTATATAGAGTATGTTTTAACAACCCGGACTATATGTGTTGGCGCACGGCAAAGGTCCAAAAAGGGTATGAAGGAAGGCCTCTCTCAATATAAGGCATTCATTGAGATTGGCAAAAAATGTAATTTGCGTGTGCTATACAACGAAACGGGCCCACATCCAAACGATGAGTTTCTTTGCGAAAGTTATAGAAATTGTAGCTATATCGTAGCCATCGGGGCCTTCCAAATTAATTTTTTTTCGTCTGAGAAGACCAGACAATGGCACTGCATTAGCATTCGAAATAATACAACCTATAGGTACGTTGTGAGACTTGTTGTGATACAATTTTTTTTCCTGATTTTTTTTTTTGTAAAAGCCCCTATTGGGCGTTAGTGGATTTGGCAAGTAAAAATTGTTGCGTTATTGTTAACAATGGATGCCACTACAAAAAAGTGTGAATTTTCAAATGTTTCCGAACCAAGAGGGCTAGTGGTTATATTGGAACCAATGCGAAGACGTCTACTAGCAGCCAATATATAATAATGTCGTTTTCGGTTGGTCGTCCAGAACAGGCCGGAAGAACTCTCCGATTCGGGATGCCAATCGAACAAGCAAATAGATCTTATTTGAGTTTGAAGTCGATGTATCGTTGTGTTTGTGAAATTCAAGTGCAATTGCATCATCATCATCACTGCTTGATGACGGGGAAGATACTGAAGTCGATAAAATTGAATTACAAAACTCCATCGGAATATCCATTTTAATACCTATTATTTTTCGAATTAATTACTTTTATTGGATTTAAAATGCAAAACTATCAAATGCGACACAAAAAATGTACATTCAACGATTTTGGCGTTTATAGTGTATGAATGTATTAGTGCTTCTGGTCAAATCCAAAGCACAATTCTCTTCTTTTCAGGAGAAGAACTGTCATTGAGTGCCAATCGAACGCTTTCAGAAGCGTTCTGGATTCTGGATTCTGGATTACCAATCGAAAACGACATAAGTCAATGGAACTGACATTTCACTAGCAGTCCATATATAATAAGTCAGTTATTTTATCATTCCGCTTTGGAGATATGTATGAACAATAGTAAACAGACTGTACAGGGTGTTCTGTTCAAGTGAGCGTACGTAGTAGATACATGGTAATGGTGCCAAAAGGTGAGGGTAAGGCTGAACCCACACCAAATAAAGCAGAAACAAACAAAGCAAAAACGACTGTTGCTAACCCACACCAGATAAGGCAAAACAAAAACGTTTTTTTTTTGACTTGCCTAATTTGGTGTGGGTTATTGACAGTCATCCATACCAATTGCACTTAAGATGACTTCAGACTTGGTCGACGATATGGCTATTGTGGCAGCAAAATAATTTGTGCTAAGAATGAATTTCGATGCATTTGATAAATATATTGCGATTGTCGGCCGATTTTTAATTAAAAATAAAAATTTTTCGACGTCACGCATATTAAAATGCTGCACTTCACAGAAACTGATTGAATGAAACATAAATACCGATTGTGATGTACTCAGGTCGAACGTTAGAAGTGAACTGATTTATTTCATTTGCTTTATCTCTTCTTAATGCTAACAATTTTCCTTAAAACTAGCTTAACTTATTAGTGGGTAGGTGGCGTTTAATGATATATTTGACACCTCCCATCCCAAGTTGACAAATTCATAAAAAAAATATAATTCATACATTTTACCAAATCTACTTGTATGTACATTATTTTCAAAAAAATAAAATAGTATATTTTTTAAACAATTCAAAATTTATAATTAATTCGTTCAACTGGTCTTAACCCTACTCTAGTACGTGGTACGGAAACTGCTGACTCTTTCCCATTTGCTTCAACAGTCGTCGCTGAATCTGTACTGATAACCGGTGCTGCCGATACTCCTGTTGCCTGAACCTGTAAGTCTGTCGTGCCGTCGTCGATCGATTTTTGTGTCTCGCTTGATGTTCCCGAGATCATTTGATTCACATGTCTTTTGATTTTTCTATTATTATGCGTAATAATACAACTATATGGTCGTGAACCAATACGTTTCTTTACGCTGGCCGGCTGCCAACTAACCTTATTCGGATCAGATTGATCACGCACGAAGACGTTTTCGCCTTCCTTGAACTCTACGTTTCTCAACCCTTTATAATTTTTTATATTCGATTTTTGGCTCTCACAAATCTTTTCTTTAACCAAAGGAGGTTTCAATAAACTAAAGCGATTTTTTAATTCCTTGCCAAACAACAACTTCGCAGGTGATTCCCCAGTAGTACAGTGCTTAGCACATCGATAGTCGAACAAAAACCGGTTGACTATTAAGTCCAAGTTTTTACTACCACTATCATTTAAATTTGCTTGCAATGACTTCATAAGGGTTTTGACGAAATTCTCCGCTTGGCCGTTGGTTGCCGGGTGCCCAGGAGCCGTCAAAATTTGTTTAATACCATAGTTTGAACAAAACTGTTGGAATTCGAACGACGTGAATTGTCGGCCGTTATCGCTAACTAAGGTGTCAACTAGACCAAATCGGCAAAATGTTTCTCTTAGTTTGCTGATAGTGAACGCCGCTGTAATCTCGTGAGTTTTGAACACTTCCACCCACTTGGAAAACGAGTCGATAATAATTAGAAAGTGGAAACCCTTTATAGGTCCAGCAAAATCCACATGGATTCGCGACCAAGCCGACTCCGTTGGCGTCCATGGCACTAGTAAACTCTTTTCAGGACTTGGCTGCGTCAACTTACAAGAAACACAATTCGAAATCATTTGCTCAATGCTGTGGTCGATTTAAGGCCACCAAATATATGACCGTGCTAATGCTTTGGTCTTTACAATGCCTAAATGTGAGAGATGCAACTCTTTTAACACCTTTTCACGTAATTTCAGTGGAACAACCGTACGATACCCCCATAGAATACAATTGTATTCAACAGACAATTCGTCTTTCTTATTACGAAATGGGCTAAATTCGTCGCCTTTTAAAGCATTGATCGTACCATTATTTATCGCTTCGACAACTCTGGATAGAATAGGATCGCGCCTTGTTTCTTTTGCAATATTTTTGAAATCCAAGTTCAAATGGTTGTCCGATTCAACCAAATTGACATACGAAAAATCCGTATTGGTTTCGCACACTTTTTCTTGTGGAATATGCGATAAATGATCGGCTTGGTTCATTGAACCTTTAATATATCTAATCTTGTAGTCGAAACCAGATAAAATAAAGGCCCATCTTTGCATTCTTGCCGCTGCCATGACTGGCAACCCTTTATTTTCCCCAAAAATGGCCAACAGTGGCTTGTGGTCTGATTCCAATGTAAAATGAACGCCCACCAAGTACTGCTTTAATTTCGTTACGCTGTATACGATAGCCAACGCCTCCTTTTGAATTGTGCTGTAGTTTTTCTCAGCTTGTGAAAGTGCTCGGGAAACGAACGCGATCGGTCTTTGAACCCCATTTGCGAAAACATGTGACAACACCCCCGCTACCGCTGAATTTGCAGCATCGGTTGATAAAACTATTGGAATTTTGAAATTATAGAGCGGTGTCATCTTATGAGCAAAATTTTGAATAAACTTTGAATAATAGTTTATCATGTCCACGAATGCTCTAACTTCGGACACACACTGTGGTATTGGAGCATCCAACATTGATGCAATTCGGTTCTTATTTTTGCTCAATCCGAAACGATCGATGTTAAAGCCTAAATACGATATTTGTTCCTTGAAGAACTCACATTTACTTTCATTTAATCTTAACCCAGCTAAATCTAATTTTTCTAATACGAGTTCAAGTGTTTTCATATGTTCGGCGGTATTTGCACCTGTTACCACAATATCGTCTAAATAATTTATTACATTTGGAATATTTCTCAAAAGACTTTTGATTGTTTTCTGGAAAATTGCCGCAGCTGGCTTTACTCCGAACGGTAAACGTGTCATTTTAAATACCCCAATATGTGTGCTCCACGCACATAACATTTGAGAATCTTCCTCCAGCACCAACTGATTATATGCATTTGATAAATCTAATTTAGTGAAACGATCGCCTTGAAGAGACGCGAATATTTCGTTTATCAGTGGTAACGGATATTTTACATCCACCAAAAACTTATTAATTGTGGTTTTGTAATCGCCACAAATACGAAGGTTGCCATTTGGTTTGACTATAGGTACTAACGGTGTAGCCCATTCTGCATTTTCTACTGGTACTAAAACCCCAGTTTTTACCAACTTATTTAATTGATCTTCCACCTTATGCCGCCAAGCCAAAGGCACTGGACGGGGCTTGCAAAAAACAGGCTTCGCTTCTTCGCCAATGCTCAACTTAATTTTATGCCCGTTATATGTGTCAAGTTCATTTTTAAAAACATTGCAAAATTTGCTTTTAATGTGAGAAATCCAATCGTTTGGTACGTGCGCATACTGAACCGAATTAATCTGAGACAAACCGATACCGAATAGTTGCATGAAATCTCTGCCCAAAATGGGCGGGCTACTCGTATTACTAACTACCAAACGTAAATCCTGTGTTCGCTCACGATAACATACAGTTGCTTTGAACTCACCAATAATTTCTATGGGTTCCCCGTTATACGCACAAAATCGCCACGCACGGTTTCAGCATCTTTCGGCAAAAAAAATTATCAAATACTGATGATGAGACAATTGAGCAAGCAGCACCGGTATCCAACACAAACTGCAGTACGATCCCGTTGACGGTTACTGTGAAGGCAAATGGTGTGGCTATAGCATTTCCCGTAACACTAAAAATAGAAAAATTCGAAAAGTTCGAAATAACATCAGAAGAATTCATTACTACATTATTTAAATAAGATTCATTGCTTAACTTATTTGATGTTTCCACTAAATTTATTTGTTTGTTACTGCTGCATACGCTCGCCAAATGACCCACTTTACCGCACTTATGACACGTGCTTGTCCTGTACTTGCATTTTTCGCTGGTGTGATTCTTCCACCCACAATGTGAACACCTTGGATTTCCCTTTTCCTTGTCCCGGCTGCTGCTGTTGTTGTTGTTGCTGTTTTGTCTGTTGCCGCTATTACGTTGACCTCGTTGAAACTTCTTCTTCGATATTAAGCTAACCTCATTATGCGTTTGCTGTAGTTGTTGGTCGCTTAATTTTACTTCTGCTGCCATCGCCTTTTTCAGTGCTTCTCCTAACTTCAATTTTTCGTTTTCTTCGCACAAACGTTCGAAAACTTTTCCTTCGAAGCCGGACACAAACTTATTAAGCACGAATTCGTCCAACTGATGTCCGCCAATTTCTTAAGACGTGCGAACCACAGTGACGCTGTTTCGGTTTCCATTTTTCTTGCCTCTAAGAACTTGCGTCGCTCCCGAAACACAATAACTGGTATTGAATATTGCGTACCCAACGATTCTATTAGCTCACTGTATTTCTTTTTAGACGGTAAAACTGGATCGCAAATATCTTTCAATAGACCATATCTAAGCCGATCGATTTTATTAATACTGCCACTTTGATACTTTCCTCAGTGCATGAAATCTCCAGGAAATGCGAGTCTAATAGTTCGCACCAATTTTCCCAATTATCGACATGTGGTCGAAATTCACGCAAGCTGCTTGTCATTGGCATTGCAGTAGTTTGAACGCTTTCGTTTGCCATTTTGACTATGATATGAGATATCGAGTTTCACTTCAGACTCCAATATTTACTTGTTGTTTAAAACAAAATTAAAACGGAATTAATAATTCCCTGACTGGCTTGCGCAAAACGCAATAAAAGAAAAAAAAACTATACGGCTTTGCTGCACACGTTACAACGGCACTCAACCGTTTTCTTTTTTTTTTTTTTTTTTTTTGTTCTTTGTGTTGCTTATGTGTTTATTCTCGTCACCAATTTATGCGATGTACTCAGGTCGAACGTTAGAAGTGAACTGATTTATTTCATTTGCTTTATCTCTTAATGCTAACAATTTTCCTTAAAACTAGCTTAACTTATTAGTGGGTAGGTGGCGTTTAATGATATATGTGACACAGATAGTCGTCGCTCGCATGCTTCATGTGTTTTATTTGGTTTTGCCTGTTTGACTAATTTGGTGTGGGCGCTCTCATTTGATTACATATGTTTCTCGCCTAAACATGCCTTAACTGTTTGATAGGCTTTTTGCCTAACTCGTTTGTTTTGCTTAAAATGCTTTATTGCTTATTTCGGTGTACGTTACTCCATAAGCACACGTGTAATGTTTGACGTTAGGCAGTGAAACAAAACGTTTTTGATTTATTGTATTGTTTTGCCTTATTCGGTGTGGGCGCGCGTATTTAAACGTGTGTATTTAAATTGCAAAAACACTCAGAAAATCAGTTTTGTTTGTTTAAGGCGTTTTGTTCCATCCGGTGTGGAAGCTGCCTAAGAAATGTTCTTTTCAATTCATTAAATGCGTATATAGGCACCCAAAACCTAGCTTCTCCCAACCATTCGTTTATGTGAGTTTCTATTTTTGCGACGAGTGGAAGGGACCTAAAATTTTATGCCGGGAAGATTTCTCAGAACAGTTATACTCTTCGCAAGAGGTGAAAAAAACTTCATTATGTAACACTAACAGGGCCACTGCGCCCACTTAGACGTTTTTTATTTTATACCCCTAATCTATATAGATCATTCCAACAACATTTGTCTACTGATAAATATCGCTTGTTTCATTCCCATGTTCATGGAATTACATATTACATTCCAATTTTAGGGAAGAAGCGTTGCAGGAGTTAGCAGAAAAATGCGAGGAAAAAAACCCTAATGTAAATAAAGGCCATGTTCGTAAAGTAATTCCGAATTCAATGAGCGCTTTTGGTCGAGAATAAAAAAAAATCAAAACTAATTATGAGGGTAGTGAAACATCCATATAACACAATTCATCGTTTGTTGTTGTTGGTGCTTATTTATTTCTTCGGACCAAACTGAATTGCTTTCTCTTTATAAGAGAGCCCTTAGAGACTTATAAAACCATTTAGCTTGTAGTCCAATTTGAGTATTTTGTTTTATCCTTTCTTTTGCAGGCCGTCGATTCTTTCGCTTAACCACTTGTACCAGACCTTTCTACATATCGTCCAAGTTACTTTGTCATTCCTTTTGATGTTGATTTTTATGACGTACAACGTTTGGCTATGCATTGCTGTAGTTCTAGGCGCCGCTGTGGGTTATTTCCTTTTCTGCTGGAAAAAATCAGTTATTGTCGATGTGACAGAGCATTGCCACTAGCGGTGCCGGCTATTCTATCAAACGCCAACGCAAACAAATTGGTCTGTATTTAAAGAGCAAGTTCAGATCATTGGAGTAGAACGCAATATGAAGGAGGAGAAGGAAGAGTTACCAGCAACCATCCAAACATTAACAGTCGTGTCAGATATCTACGACCAAGTAAAACCATTATGATTGCGAGTAACACTTGCTCAAATTGTCGAAATATTAAAATTCTCTTAAGACTAAGTTTAAGATATTTTTACGAAACAAACTGTGAGTTTTCAAAGACCTAGGTAAATGATGAGAACACCCTTTTAGATAGAAATAAGGAATTTAGGAATCAATATATATGTAAAACATACACAGATCAGATAAAAAAACGTTTACAAATTTTACCAGAAAAAGTACTTCTTCTACATTTAAGACTAAGGGGATACATTAGGCACATGAAATGCGTACCTAATGTTAAATAATTTTGAACAATTTATTAAATAATACATAATTAAAAATTTGTTATATATGTAATCTTTTTTATTGTATAATAAAATAAAGCAAATAATTCAAATTGTTACAATAAAACGCAGACATGTACTATGTAGTTCAATTTGATGACGATGAGTAACATCTGCATCGAATGAAATGAAATTAAATAAATATATTATACATACATATTTTATTACTGCAAAAGAGAGAAAAACTCAAAGAAATAAAAATACAAACATGAGAAAGAAACATTTGGATTGTGTATACTATTTCACTTATTCCCTAAAATAGATATATTTTACTTAATAACGGTTATGTGTTTTATTATTGCAGATAATATAAGAATGAACATGAAGGTGTTGTCATGATGATATAGTCGTTGTATTTCGGCTTTTTATTACGAATTTATATGCAATAATTCTAGCGCACCTAATCTTTGCGAAAGAAAGTAAAATTAAGCTTAGGCAAGCAACTGTAAATCTGCTTATGCAGTTGGCCTCAGTATAACTTGACTCTGGTTGGAAACTTGGAACTGCCTTATAACTCATACATATCAATTGTGCTTACATCACCTTCTCTTGGTTCCTCTTGGTAAGTGTCTCTGTCTCGTATGAAGAGGCCGCGTGCAGTCGAAAAATTAGCGGCGACCGTAATTTCCTACAGGGTCTCATACGCGTCAGACTTGAGACAAGAAGTCTTGAGCTGTCGACAGGTTAGTAAACGTCTTATGACAATCCGCATCAATGCTAAATTCGCCAACATCAACCTGATATGCGCAAAATGTCAGCAAAAACAATAATTGTAACAATTGCCTTCCTTCATCTGGGAACGCGGTCATAGTATTTCTAAAGCCGTGTTTAAAACCTACGCCAATTTGATTTGGAAAATCGAACATGACATTCCAGCTGTCAGTTTTTAAACAAAGCTAAACTCGCTGCACATTTCGCAGCCACCTGATGCTCTTATTTTGTGCCTTATTTCAACTTCTACTCGAGAGAGTCGAATTAAAAATGGGACAGATCCATATTGGCGCTCGTATAGTCACAAGTGTGCTCTATGATCTCTTACTTTACTTTCATTGTTCCTCAGGGATGGACTCAAAGACTCGCCGAGCTGGTGCATTGATGTCCATACGCTCCATGTGACGTGACCCAGCCATCTCAGTCGCTATATTTTGAGCTCAACGTCGCTACACTGCCCGTAAAGTTCGACATTGAATCTCCTCCTCCACACTCCATCGATACAAAATGGATCGAAAATCACTGGAAGAATATTTCACTCAAAACGTGCCAAGAGGTTTTCATCCGCCTTCTACATGTTTCTATTCATGAAATCTTAATAAACAGTTGGTAACTCTACCGATATTTGTGAGAGAATTATGCCAATTTATAATCACCCCTATTGTCGTCGTCGTCTGTCGCAAACGACCGGCGACATTTGTCGTGTCGATTCGTTTGGAATTTGGTATTGCGTAACTGAAACGACTCGACTCTCTGAAGTCTCACATTCCACATACATTCCACAAACTATGACACATGTGGTTTGACATTTCAGTCGGAATTTCAGTTCAGAATTTATATTTGGTCTGGTGTTTTGTTTGTGATTTGGTTAATTATTTAATAAAACAAATCCAAAATGAATAGTGTTGAGATCTTTTTTGAAAGCAGTGACGAAGAAGAACACCAGAAAAAGAGCTGGTAAAGTTAAGGAAGGAAATTCGAACCAAATTCAATCCCTTTGGATTTGCCCGACGTTAAGTGAGTGGTAGAAATAATTTAAATTGCAAACATTGTTTTAATAACAATAATTATTTTCAGATTTAAAATGTATTTTAGACTATCGAAGTCGAATGTGGTCCAAGACAATTCAGAGATAAGGCTATGTCGTCCCATTGCCGATTAACTTCACTTTTGTTAGGCCTTCGTGAAGGATTTTGCCAAAGGAATATTTTTCTGCATTTCGTTCACTAAATGTAGAAATTGCCTTTTATTTGTTATCTCCATTCTGCAAAATAACTATAATTGTCTTTTTGTTAACTAAAAATTAAGTACACATACTTTTTTTTAACACATTATCACACAGTCGTCCGCAAAATAGTCGACGACAGAAATGTATCGTTTCCACGACAAACGTCGTCACAAAACGCCTCACGCAATACCGACGATCGTCGTCGAAAAATACAATCCACATTTTTTGACATTTCAGACGCCATTTGTCGATCGTCGCCGCGACAAAAGTAGTTTATTTTTAGTCGCCAATACCAAACAGTCGTGTCGTTTTTTTTAGAGTCGTAAACGACAACGACAATAGGGGTGAATGCTCACAATGGTAACCATGTAAGAGCTTTAAAATGGAGACAGCTTATTGAAATCCATAAAAGGAAGGGTGAAAGGCAAATATGAACAGAGTATAGTAGTTGGAGTGACCATAAATATGCACGCGAACGCTGCGAAATGTCTACGTTTTCCCAAACGATGCAAGAAATATTTACCCCTTCTGATATGAAATTACCTAATTAAAACAACGAATTTTCATAAGATTGTTTTAAGATTGGTGGTTGGTGATTTTTGTTTCCAAAGCTAACATTTATGTGACACAAAATTAGCCCAATTGTCAAATAACATAATCTACCTACCTTAAATTAAATTTATCAATATCAAATATGTGAAAGCGTCTATTGTGAATTCTACACAATCCAATGAAAATGGACCGAACGCGCCCATGTATTTAGTCTTGACGTTGACAGTAGAAAATGGAACGCACTGGAAAAGCACATCAACAGGTAAATGTCAACGTAACTGCCAAAGTCATATGTGCAAATGATGTTTTCGTTTTGCTTATGGTTTCGGGTTGTGGTGTAATTTTATTTAAAGCTATTTCATTTTCTCACTTCACCGTATTTAACAGCTATTTTTGACTTGTTTCTTTTTATTTGTCCACAAATTTTCAATGGACGATTCTTCGCAGAAACTCATAGAGGATTGTTTCCTTCGCCCAATCTCCGATGCCAGAACTACGTAAGTTTCTAAACACACGTTTTATATGTTATATTTGCAAATCAACCATTTACTATATCAGAAACACAACAGCGGAACCCCCACCCTCGAAAGTCACACTGAAGACTGAACTCCAAATACTTCGACTTGGTGATGAATCGCAGCAAATGATTATGGAAACGTTGCGCTCCATTCATGGGGATGACTTTCAACTGGATGACCCATCTAAATATAAAGATCGAGGGACCAAAATGAAGAAATCTTATTGGGAAGATCGTGGCACACTCATAGTACAAAGTGTAACGGACTACTCTGCACAAGAAGGCAATATTGACGATCCTTTAGATCGGTTGCAACGATTCGCCATTGTTAAACTGGAAAACTATGGTTTTCCTACCTCGCATTGTGTGGAAGCATTAGAACATTGTGATTGGCACAGTGATGATGCATTGGTTTTACTGTATACTAAGTATATGAAAGTTCCAGATACTAGTAGTAGTAATATTACTGAAATCAGTGAAGAGGCACTGCTGGAAATGCGAGAGGATGAGAAGCTTGCTCTTGAATCGATTTACGACAATGCATTTAGCGACAAGGAAAAGAATAAGGTTTGGAGTTTAAAATTTAAAATTGATCACCTCTTGACTCACAGCCCATCGGAGAAAAAGAAAAAGTTAGATACACAAGTAACATCGCTTTCCAAGACAAATAACGAAAAGAAAAAGATGAGGTGTAGAAATTTCTCAAGAGGTCACTGTAAATTTGGTACTAATTGTCGGTTCTCTCATGCTTTAGAAGAGGGCTCAGATGGAAGCAAGGAAAGAAATATAGGCCCGAATAATAATGACGAGAATTGGTTCTATCTGGAGATCAGATTCCCAGGTTCAATAAAGTATCCATATGAGGCACCATTTATATTTCTGAAGACCACCTACCACGATATTCCTCGCCAGGTGTTGCTGAAAATTTCCCGAAAGTTGTATAGAGAAGCATGTGCCATTACCGCAGATGGTATGCCCTGTGTGTATAGTATATGTGAACAGCTCCAAACAGATGAGGGTATGTCCCAGAGCATACAAGACGATCGTGAAGCGTTTCTCGATCCAAATAAATCGCTTTTCCATGAAGAAGTTACATCTGAAAATGGGCACATCGGTGGGCCCTCAGAACCCCTTCCAACCCACTACGAAAGAGGTCAATTGGGAAAGTCCGACGGATCAAGTCTCACAGCTGAGCAAATTCTACGCGAAGATCGGGCGCTGGTAAAGAAATTCATGGAACGACAAACCAACGAGAAGTATAGGAAGATGTTAACTGGGAGAAAGAATCTCCCTGCTTTTGCAATGATGACGAAAATCCTCGATCTTATCGCATCTAGTCAGGTTCTTGTGATATCTGGGGAGACTGGCTGTGGTAAGAGTACACAAGTACCTCAGTTTATTTTGGACAATTGGCTCTTCGAATCCTCAAAATTAGACAGACATGACAAGTGTTCGCATGTGGAAATAATTTGTACCCAACCTAGAAGATTGTCGGCGATTGGTGTTGCCGAGCGTGTTGCAGACGAACGAACGGAACGAGTTGGTCAAACTATAGGGTATCAGATTCGATTAGAGAACAAAATATCTGCAGCTACTCGTCTGACTTTTTGCACTACGGGAATTTTGCTACGACGGCTTGCCTCCGATCCTTTATTGTCCGCCATCACTCACATTATAGTAGATGAAGTGCACGAGCGAAGTGAAGAGTCTGATTTTCTGCTGCTGATTCTAAAACGAATCCTCAAGGAACGTAGTGATTTGAAGGTGATTCTCATGTCTGCCACATTAAACGCAAATTTATTCTCCGACTATTTTGGCGGGGTACCAGTATTGGACATTCCTGGGAGGACTTTTCCCGTACAGCAGCTGTTCCTAGAAGATATTTTAGATGTATCCGATTACGTAATGGAATGCGATTCGCAGTATTGTCGGAAGATCAAAAAGAAAGAGGAGGACGAACTAATGAGGATGTTAGAGCATTCTGACATACAATCATCTATGGATCTGCCGCCCAAAAACATAAAGGACGAGAACTTAAACTTGAGCGGAATATATGCTCGGTACAGTGGTCGGTATTAAAATGAGTAATATACCTATACATATTGAATTAAAATATTGCCATTACAGAGTACTCTAAGAAGACTTGCAAAACGATTTACCTAACTGAGCCTATGAAAATCAACCCAGAACTTATCGAAGCTGTTCTAAAATATATTGTTGAAGGCGACCACGAATGGTCGAGAGAGGGTTCGATATTGATATTCCTTCCTGGGCTGCAGGAAATTCAAACTGTTCACGAGAGCCTCTGTGATAGTTCTATGTTTTCCCCAAAGTAAGTCTAACTAAATTTGTTTTAGATTATCAGCTCATGTTTTATTTTGCATTAGATCTGGAAAATTCCTACTTGTCCCATTACATTCGACACTATCCAGTGAGGAACAAATCCTTGTATTCCGTCCGGCACCTGAAGGAAAGCGTAAAATTGTCCTCAGTACCAATATTGCGGAGACTTCAGTAACCATTGATGATTGCGTGTTTGTTGTCGACTGTGGATTGATGAAGGAGAAACGCTTCGATTCGAATCGAAATATGGAATCGCTAGATTTAGTATGGGAATCACGTGCCAATGCATTGCAGCGGAAAGGACGCGCTGGTCGCGTTATGCCCGGTGTTTGCATTCATCTATTTACAGGACATCGGTTTAGAAATAATATTCTAAGTCAACCGGTACCGGAGATACACAGAGTTCCATTAGAGCAGTTGGTGTTGCGGATAAAAACTTTGTCCAATTTTGATGGTCATAAGGTAGTCGAGGTCTTAGGTAAACATAACTCGTTTTTCAAAGTCATGCACGGAGGATGAATCATATTGTTCTTATATATAGGCCAGACGTTGGAACCACCGACTGAGGAGAATATCATATCAGCAGTCACAAGGCTGCAAGATGTTGGAGCGCTTGACGAAGATCATGGACTAACTGCGTTAGGTCACCACTTGTCAGCTTTGCCTGTGGATGTTCGAATTGGGAAACTTATGTTATTTGGGGCAATATTTCAGTGTTTGGATAGTGTCCTAACTATTGCTGCCTGCTTGAGTCATAAATCCCCATTTGTGTCGCCTTTTAGTAAAAGAAACGAAGCCGACAGAAAAAAGAGAGAGTTTTCTAATTGCAATAGCGATCACTTGACCTGCCTTTTAGCTTATAAGGTAAGTTAAAGACAATACCAAATAAAATTCGTCATTATACTTAACAATAGGGCTGCCAGAAATAATTTAACCTCTCAATTAATTTACAGAAATGGCTAGAAGTTTCTAAACGGAGCCGCCTAGCCAGTCGAATGTACGCTGATGAAAACTTCCTGTCTCTCAAAACTCTGCAAACGATATCTGAAGTAAAGTACCAGTTCCTAGAGCTACTC
This sequence comes from Cheilosia scutellata, assembly GCA_955612985.1. Taxonomy (NCBI): domain Eukaryota; kingdom Metazoa; phylum Arthropoda; class Insecta; order Diptera; family Syrphidae; genus Cheilosia; species Cheilosia scutellata. The sequence goes on along the minus strand of OY015313.1, from coordinate 53,229,107 downwards.
GTCTCTATCGGTTTTGTGCCGATTGACGTCCCACGAAAACGAAAAAACGCCGATGACACGATTCTCGCCTTAACTGGTAAGTTTCCAACTCTAATAAAATCCTACTTATATACGAATCGAGATATTTATGCCAACTTAATTTGTAGGTCATGATCTAAATATTAATGGCGATAACAATCGCTTATTAATCTCCATCCTCTGTGCCGCTCTCTATCCCAACATAGTGAAAATTCTTACACCTGAGAAGACCTTTATCCAGACCGCCGGAGGAGCAATGCCAAAAATAGCCAACGCGAGAGAACTTCGATTCAAAACACGTTTAGATGGCTATGTCTCTATCCATCCGTCATCAGTAAACTCAGAAGTTGGAACATTTCAGTCTCCCTTTCTGGTCTTCCAAGAAAAGGTGAAAACCTCAAAAATTTACATTAGGGAATGTTCGATGGTACCGCTTGTACCATTGGTACTCTTTGCTGGAAGTGACCTACGCATTGAGCTGCATGGTGGTGATTTCCTAGTTCTTCTCGAAGAGGGCTGGATAATCCTTAAAGCACACAACCATGAAACAGCCGAGATGATACACTGCCTGCGCGTGGAACTTATTAAACTGCTGGAAGCGAAAATAAGAGATCCATGCTTAAACCTGTTAAATCACGAGAATGGACGAAAAATCATCCAGACAATTGTTTACTTAATTACAAAATAAGGCCCTCCTTACATTGCATACTGTGTTTAAGGATCAGGGGGAATTAAAGTACAGGTAACTGGATAAGTCTTACCCAGAAATTAGTAGGTTTTATATTTATTTGTTTATACCAATCAATCACTAACTTTAGTTTAAATTTTGAGCTACCAATAACAAAATTAATTGAACGTTTGGCTACATAAAGCATGCGTTTCTCAGAATAGTGGTTATTGATAATTTAATTTAATTTAATTTAATATTTTGCGTAAAAGTTGAGTCTAAATTTATTGGTAAGACCTATCTTGTTTGCAGTTTCTTGGAAAATAACGATAAATATTTTTTTTTGTTTTATCTTTAATACATTTCTTTAAAAAAAAACTTTACCATATTAGTCAATTTTTGTATAATGATGTATTCATATAAAAGCTTATTAAAAAATAAACAACTTTTGTTACCGTTGATGAAAAACTCTCTTGTTAAATAAAAACTCGCGCTACTTGGTTGGATGAACAATTAATATACATAAAAAATGATACATAAAATTATAGTAGCAGTTAAAAAACATACAACATACTAAATACAAGTAGAGGCACTCGGCAAGGAGGTATTCTATCCCCCCCTCCTTTGGAATTTCGTGGTCAACGAACTACTGATAATCCTAGAATTTGAAGGATGCACGGCGATCGCTTATGCAGATGATCTGGGGCCTGTAACACAACGCGACGCGACAAGTAGTTGTAGGAGTGAAGTGAATTTGGACAACTTGTAAAAAATTGTGTAACACAAAACGACAAGTCCGTGAATACTTCGACAATTGTCGCGATGAAAGATGACAAGTGGGAAATTATATAATTTTCTTCTTTCTGTAACAGAACACGACAAGTGTCAAGAAACACTTGTAGAACTGTGGTTCAATTAGGACAGGTGATTTGGATATTGTCCAGAGCTGACAAGTGCATTTTCAATGTACTTCCTTTGGAAAATCAGAATACAAATACATAAATAAAATAATATATAACATATAATTAATTAAAATATAAGTCCCTTATATAAGTCCAATTCTTATTTTGCGGAACAATATTTAGGCTTTTTTGGCAGGCTGTGTATTTCCTTCCATTTTGCACATTTATTTTCTTTTGTTAGGACATCACAGAAAGCACCAAAAAGGATATATTTTTCCTCTCTTATTTTTTTTAAACATTTTGTTTGTCCGCCGTGATTTTTGCCATCTTCACATGTTAAACACTTGTCGAAGAATGCCGACAAGTCGAGGGAATTTAATTCTTTTGACAAGTGCAACGGTTTACGTTCTGTTAAAGAATTAATTTGTACTTGTCGGACAAGCATAGTTGGACAAGTGAATTAAGACTTGTCGACTTGTCATGTTGTGTTATTGGCCCCTGGTGCTCTTAACCAGAAAATATAAAATTCCGATAGTCAGACACAATGGTATCAGACTAACTTTCTCTGACAAAGGAAAGTATTTGGGTCTTATCTTGGATAGGAAGCTCATTTGCAATTTTAATCACCCTTATTCCGAGTGGCGTTTACGACGATTTATGAAACGCTAATTTGAATTTGGAATTACGAGTGGCGTTTTTGAGTCGTTGAACGCCACTGAACGGCATGTGGAACCTATTGGCGTACGACGAACGTCATGTGAGAAACTTCACTGCTATTCTGTAAGGGGTTGAACGCCACAAAACGACAAGAAGCCTAGCCTAGACCACCATCAAGAAATGGAAAAGATTGGCAGAAAGTTTTTGTGAGCATCACTTTAAAACATTTTTTATAAATTTAGGCTGTGATCGTCTCGTCCTTAATTAAAATGTTTTCCTACACCATTCTGGTAGCTACCCTAGTCAAGAATCTCGCAGTAGCAGCATATTATATCGCCTGCACAGACGGCGACCATGTAGGTACTTTCCACGAGCTTGCCTTTTATTTCGTCCAATGAAGATTTCCTTACATTCTAAAAAACATGGAATCCGAAAATAATTAAACTGAGCATTTTTTTCGAAAAAGATAAACAACAAAACACTGATACAACCAAAAACAATTTATCTGTCAGCACTGATTAGCTCGTTTGGATCGTATGTGGAATGTGAACTACTTACCGACGACGTCGTACCCTGTCGTGGAAGTTAGGGAATAAGTCTTCCAAAATGAAACGCCTCCAATAACGACAAACGTCGTGAAAGTAAAACGCCACTCGGAATAAGGGTGAATATTCAAGTGGTAATTGTCTGGTGAACAGCCTTGGAGAAAGCGATTAATTACGATCATCTAAGGAAGGTCCACCGAACAGCTTGTATGTGCATAAGCAGTGCACTACCCCCAACTCACTCTGCGGCACTGGACATAATGTTTCATCTATTACCCCTTCCCCTTGATATATTTAGCAGGCGAATACACTGACACACCACTCCATCGGTAAATTTTGACAAGAACTTTCAAGCTACGGGGATCCAAAACAATCTGGAATGAGAATACATTTTTAGAAGATGAATCAATTCAATTCTATACAATACTGAAGGCTCGAAAACCAAAGACAGAGTTGGTGTGGTGTTTTCTCCGAAAGTCAATCTTAAGCTCGCCTTCCCGAAATTCCTTCCTTAAGTGAAGTATTATCAAGAAGGGTAATATCCGTTAAAGATATCCGCATACTTACGACAACCAAAACCATGCATCTATCAAATCCTTGGATTCAATCTCTATAACTTCTTTAGTAGCCCTCAACTGCAGATATCCTCTTACATTCGAGGGAATTGTAAGGCGAAATAAGACCTAGAATATGATACAGGCGAGAAGGCACTGCAACTTTTCACCATCAAAAAAACCTCGAATCGAAAAAATGTCGAAAAAAAATCTAGATTTTTGGAAGATAACCGAAAAAAAGTTCATATAACAATATTCGAAAGCAAAAAATGTGGAACCAAAATCTCGAAAAAAAAAAAAATCCGGAAAAATGTCGAAAATTTTCAATGGGAGCTATGGACGGTTAAGTGTAACTGACAATCGATGATATTTTATTAACCTACAACAATCTCTCCTATATTCGCTCCTTTCTTAGGAAATCGTCCTAAGCCCGAACAACAATTCTAACGCGTGGGGTGTTGCGGAGTGCTGTGTCACTATCACTGCTAAGTATTTCATATTGTGTAGAAACATTTGGAGCTATGGACGGTTAAGTGTAACTGACAATCGATGATATTTTATTAACCTACAACAATCTCTCCTATATTCGCTCCTTTCTTAGGAAATCGTCCTAAGCCCGAACAACAATTCTAACGCGTGGGGTGTTGCGGAGTGCTGTGTCACTATCACTGCTAAGTATTTCATATTGTGTAGAAACATTTTTGTTTCGTGTATTGTGTCGCAGTGTAGTGTGTTGTGTCCAAGGCCCTCCTGGACTCCTGGTCCGATATCGCCATGCTTCTGTATGGCTGTATGGCAACACACCGACACCACACTAGAAGTCTGGATCTGGTTTTAGGTACTTAAATCTGTGAGAATCAAGAAAATGTTCCTTCTCCGTGATTCTCATGAATTCGCGAACCTTATATATGAAAGAAATATATGTTTTTGGAATAATTTTCTCTTAAAATACACAAAATTCTTGAAAGTACCGAAAGACAAAATCTCGAAAATACTCGAAAATAATGATTGGTGTTGAAAGTATGACAAACCTACTCTGCCGGGGAGTGTGTTCTGCTTACCTAATGGGTAGAGGTAGCAGGAAATTATTTCCAGTTTCCAACAATTCTACCCCGTTTGTTCATTGTATCCAGCGATGCCAACTAAGGCTTTTTCATGCCTTTTAGACATTATTTCATTAGCTAAGGCTTTAAGGCTTGTTTTTTGTCAATAAGGCATCTTTTTTTATTTCAAATATTTTTTTAATTTTTTTTTGATTCAACATACTGACTTTTTATTCTTTTAAACATTCTTATCCCCAGCTTCTCAGTGGGAGTTTTAACTACACTTTTGGTTTAAACTTTAGTTCAACAAATAATTCGGTTTCACAGTTTCGTTTAAACCTTGAACAGAGTTCATTCTGTAGTTTAAGTTAAACTACATTACCTATTCTGCCGTTTAAACCTCAGATCAGCCGATTGTCAAAAACACAAATATTTTATTTTGTTTTGCGTGATCTTTGAAAGAAAAGACAAGGAACGATTTAGGAAAAGTCGTATTAAAGTACTGTACAATACTGCCAAATTCTATTCATTAAATTTAGTTAAATTGAGTTAAATTGAACTGAAGTTCAGATTAGATTGTGAAACTGGACTTTCAGTGTGAAACTGGGGATAAAAGAACCTTAAGTGGAATTCTGCACAAAGTCGCTTTTTAAAGATAAAAACTGCTATGATCTACAATTCAAACAAACAGACATATCCTTTTTTCAAAAAACAATGTATGATTTCAAGGACCAAGGCAATCTGAGGACTAAAACTATGTTTGTTTTATATTCAATACTTTGTACCTACTTATGAAACTAAAATGTCATGAATTTTGTTCCTATTAAGAATTTTTTCTGTCATTGTATAATTAAAGATTTTTTAGCCCAGATGAGCCCACCCACCACATCGGGGCGAAACGCATTACTGGAGTCGAGGCCAACACAAATTGTGATAAAGATTTTTTTGTTTATTTTTTTTATATTTGTGTTTAATTTTTAATTTATTATTCCACTTTACTTAAAAAATTATTTAAGGCATTATTTTATTGAAAAAGGCATCTTTTTCTTTCAAGTTAGGCATTTTTTCGTCAAAAGTGGTTGGCATCGCTGAGTGTACCGTTAAACATGAACATAATTTCCTCTCTATGCCTTTACATTTCAATGAGAAAATTAACCCACTTTAGGTTAAAATTGATTTTTTTATCATTTGTCCCGTCAACGTCATTAACATTTTCATTGCTCAGCTTCACATCTCAGCAAAACATGTATTTCGCATTTCGTTCGCTTCGAGTTACCCGGTAGAAGATTTTGATCGCCGGCGTGTTTATTTAAGAATCCCAAGCGAAACATATACCGTGTGAAATGCGTAGTGTAAGAATCGTTAGCGAATCGAACAAAAAAGAGGACAATCCGAACATCGAGAGGAAGTTTATGCGAACTCGGAAATACTTTTGGTATTAAAGAAGAATATGTGAGATAACTTTATTTCTTAGTGAATAACTTAATAACTTTTGATACACTGCGCGAACTCGCCAAGCGCCCTGTTCGACCAGATACGGAATGAGAGCTTAACTCAATACGTCTGTCTCACTTGACGAGCTGCATTGTGCAGACCTACTCTAAACTGTTATACCTTTGAGCAAGAGGGATTTCCCTGCTCAACAAAGCTAGATCGATGTTGTGGGCAGATGACATTACGGATAACAACTCGGCCATCCTGCAATGCACTGTCCTCAGTGTAGTCTTCTTAGTTGAACTGTTTATTCTTTTCATCGTTATCTTACTCAGCTATTATGTCGAATACACTCGAACCAATATTTAATTCGGAACTTAGTTCACCGCCATCCATAATCATCATATATATCGAATAACTCGCACAGTTTATTAAACTCATTCATGTAATCATCGTATAAAATGTTATCCACGCAGTCCACTTAATTCACTCAGCACACAGTAACACGAAGTTTTTTTTTTTTTCACACAGCTTAGTACACACACAGAAGACGTTTCACACAGTTCGCTTATTTCACTCAGCACTCAGTAACACGAAGTTTTCTTCACACAGCTTAGTACACACACAGTAGTCGTTTCACACAGTTCGCTTATTTCACTCAGCACTCAGTAACACGAAGTTTTCTTCACACAGCTTAGTTCACACACAGAAGTCGTTTCACTCAGTTCGCTTATTTCACTCAGGTCGACCAGCTTCAACTCAGTTTCAACCTTCAACTTACATAGGGTACCGACTAAAAACCTGAACGGAAAACAGCTGATCTAAAATGTCAAATTGCTAACTCATAAGGTTTGTTCGACGTGGCCAGCCCTAGTGCGCCCTAGTGCGCACTGAGAAGTGTCAGTGAATTTTCGTGGCTGCCAAAAAACCCAAGGAAACCCCAGAAATTTAGTTTCACGTCGAACACGAAAAATGCAACCCTGAGACCTGTCACTAAAAAAATTTAGTAATATACATATTTAACACCAGCAATAACATTAAATTTGTTCAATTAATGATTTTAATGTTGAAAAACACATTTCTTTTAACATTTAGTAGTGCTGCACAAGTCAATAATTCACCAAAACATGATTTCACACAAATGACAGCTACGATTGACAGCAAAATCCAGCACTGAACTCTTGCCCTGACTGAATACCTAGGGTCAGCTCAGTGCTCAACTAGGGCGCCCCAGTGCTCACCACGAACACAGGTTTTCAGTGTCAGTGCGAACTCAGTGCTATATCGAACGCCATAGGGCTAACCCAGTGCGCACTAGTGCGCCCTAGGGTCCACGTCGAACAAACCTATAATTCAACACAACTTGTGCTATTCTGCTCACTGCTGCAAATTATTATTTATCTTTTCGTAGGTACCTCTTAAGCAAGTTTTTGAATTTGTTGTATGTTCTTATACATACTCCGTATCGCCCATTATGTTTTATCCTGGAAATAGTGTAAATAATAGAGAAATCAACTTCCAAAAACAAAAACAATTTATTCACTTCCAAAATCCAGGACTATGTACATGTATCCAGCAATCTGCGATTTCAAAATCCAGATATTAACGTAAATATAAATCAAAATAAGCAATTCATTATCGTTTTTTTAACATAAAATATAAAAAAGGAAATATAACTAAAAATAAATTATTTCAGACGGTGATATTTGCTTGTGTGATGTCTTCAGAACCAGTGTCATCATCGAGGTCCGTTTCATCCAATTCTTCCCAATCGATGTCGCTGATTTTCGCAAAAGGTTTAATTCTGTCTGCGGCATGTACTGAGGAATATGGTCGTTGCGAAACTTGAAAGGCTGGTGCGTCTCCAATTACATACCGGTCGTTTCGAAGAACTTTCTTTACCTCGAAGGGACCCTTGTACCTCGGGAGAAGTTTTTTCGACTGCCCGGTAGCAGGGTGTTCGGCTCGTATGAGCACTAAATCGCCTTCTCTGTAGATTTGTGGCTTTTGATGTGTCGTGTTAAATTTCCCTGCCTGTTGACTTTGATGTTGTTGGACGAGTCGGTTTGCGTTATCGCGAAGTTCAGTTAATGGAATGTTGTCGTCTTCATCGCCGGAAATGTCTTCTTGAAGTGCAATATTGAGTTGATTGGTTAAAGAGTTTTTCGGTTTGAATCCAAATAGTAGTTCTTGTGGGGTTTGATTAGTGATCTTGTGTTTTATTGCGTTGAGACCAAATTGTATCGATGGGAGATGATCTTCCCAGTCCCTTCCGTCCTGCCTAACCGTCATTGTGGCTAATGAAACTTTGACTGTCCTGAAGTAACGTTCAATCTGCCCGTTCGCTCTTGGTGTTCTTACTGCATTCAAGATATGTTTAATGCCATTTTCCGAGCAGTATAACTTAAACGCCTTTGATGTGAATGCCGTCCCACGATCACTCACAATTTGGGTTGGTGTTCCGAAAAACTGTGTGAGTTCAATCAGAGTTTTTATCACAGCATTCGAGTTTGTTGTTTTTACTGCTCTTAAGATTAGAAATTTCGTGAAGCTGTCGATTATACCCAGTACATACAAATTTCCTTTCATACTTTTGACATACGGACCTAGGTGGTCAATGTGCAACGTGTAAAATGGTATCGGTGTTTTGGGGATAGGATGAAGTTGATAGCGTGTTTCGTCCTTTCCTCGTTTGTTATACAAACAAGCAATACAACTATTTAAATATTTCCCCACAATGCTTGTCATTCTCGGAAACCAATACGTGCGTCGAATGTGCTCTATTGTACGCTCAAGACCACCATGCCCAATGTCGTCATGGGATGATTTTATGACCCGCCACCTTACTCCTCTTGGCACAGCAAATCGAAGTCCTTTTTCAGTTTTTTTGAATACGCGCCCATACTTGAAGGTATATTGTTTTTCGTAGTCTTTCCTTCTTGAGCATTTTATGTCGGGATTGCTCAGTACGTCCTGTATTTCTTTTAGCTGGCTATCGCGTCCTTGTAAAACGGAAATCCAATCTTCTTGTTGAGCTTGGACTATCATCATACTTAAACCTGCTTCCTCCATTTCAACAGCGCTTCCTGTTGGGTTCCTGCTTAAGGCGTCTGCGTGCTGCATCTGCTGTGCGGTTCGGTACTCCAGTTTGTAGTCGAACTCCTGGATCTTTAACCACCATCTGGCTATTCTTTTGACGATTTCCATTTTAGCTTGCGTCATCTTCAACGAATTGCAGTCAGTATAGATGGTAAAGTGCTTCCCTAGCAGATAGTATCTAAATCGCTCCAAACTCTCTACCACTGCTAAAGCTTCGAGTTCATAGCTGTGATACTTCTGCTCATCCGCAGTTGTGGCACGGCTAAAGTAAGAGACTGCTTTTCTTTCTCCGGATTCACCCAATTGAATCAATACGCCAGCTAGGCCCAAACTACATGCGTCAGTATGAAGCTCGTGTTCTTTTTGTGGGTCGTATATGACCAGGACTGGGGATGAACACAATTTTCTTTTAAGGATCTCGAACGACTTCCCCATTTCATTTGTCCATTTAAAAGAAACACCCTTTTTTAAAAGCGCGTTAAGAGGTGAAGCTATCTTGGCATAATTAAATACAAAACGGCGGAAATAACTTGTTAGGCCTAAGAATTGTTTCACTTGTCGGGTATCGAGAGGTACAGGGAAGTTTTCAATCGCTTTTATTTTAACACTGCCTGGCCCTATACCCTCTTCCGTTATCTCGTGCCCTAAATACGTTATTTTATTGGCCAGGAAAACACATTTTTTTAAATTTAACGTAACATTCAGTTCTCTAAGCACATTTAAAAGTTTCTCTAGTAGATTCAGAATGGTTGGTACATCTTTAGCAAACAAAACAATATCATCCATGTAAATTAAAATGTTTTTAGAAGCCAGTTTTCGGATAACTATATTCATCAGCCGCATAAAAACCGATGGAGCATTTGATAGCCCGAACGGAACCCGATTAAATTGATACTGCCCATTAGGTGTTACGAAGGATGTTAAGTATTTCGAATTTTCTTCGATAGGGATTTGGTAGTACCCGTGCATTAAATCAAGGACAATAAAAACTCGACCGCCAGCCATTAAATTTATTTGTTCTTCCATGTTGGGCATAGGGAAATTTTCTCGAACTGTAATTTCATTAACGCGACGATAATCGATACAAAGACGCCAAGAACCGTTTTTCTTTTTAACCAATAACGCAGGGCTAGCGTACTCAGAATTTGAATGATCAATTATTTTATTCTCTAAAAGTTCGTCAATTATCTTGTCAAGATGAGGGAGTTCATTATAAGGGATTCGATAGGGTTTGTGACGAATTATTTTTTGTTCCTTTAATTTGAGACTCATTTGAATTTTGTCTGTAATACCGAGTTCTTTTAAATTTAGAGCAACACAGTCACGGAATTTATTTATTATTTGAAGAAGTTTAACATAATCACTAGGTGTGCATGGATAGTTACCAATTGAAATATCATCGATCTTAATCTTTAATTTTGAAACTTCTCTTAGCTTCGAAGTGCTATCGTCTAGTCATAGTAGCTCGTTCCGTGTTACCGTTAGTGACCCGCTTCTCCTAGTGACGCAAACTTCGTTAGAATCTAAAAAGTTTCGACCTAGAATCATTGGGTAGTCCTGGAGTTTATCTTGCACGACCAATATATCGATTTTAAGAGTTACCTCTCCCAAAGTCACGTTTTTGTTAATTTTTCCTATGGCATTGTTAAATGCCATACCGAAGCCCTGCAGTTTTGCATTGCAAGACTCCATTTCCCAGCCAAACTTTTCAACTTCCGATTGCTTGATAGTAGTGCAATCACTTCCTAGGTCCACGAAGGCGCTAACGGAACGTCCATCGACATCGATACTTTTTATTAGCCCACCTTCGTCACCAACACGTACTAATCGATGCATTTTTCTAGCTGGTTCTTCTGATGTCCGGTCCTGTCTGAAAGAGCGGTGGCGTTTTCTACAATCACGAGATAGGTGACCTGGTGTCTTGCAGTTGTAGCACACTGTCTCTCTTCGTTGATTTTTTTCATTGAGTACCATCCTACACTCGTTTGCACGATGACCGGGTGAGTGACATTTATAGCAAATTGGTACGTTTTGATGTTTGGGCTCGGAAGAAATTTGTTGATGATTTTTTCGGTATATCGACCTACATTCGTTAGCGAGATGTCCCGGCGAATGACAGTTATAACAAGTCTGCATAAATTGTTTGTTTTTGTCGCGGTATGCAGACTTACATTCGCTAGCCAGATGTCCTGGTGATCGACAGTTGTAGCAAGCTCGGGGGTATTGATTTTTTGAAAAAGATTGTATTTTAAGTGGGTTATTGTTATTGTAAGGTTTTAAAATGGGTCGCAGATTATTTTTAGAAATTAAGTTATTTTCAAATCGTTGTCGAGTTTCAGCTTGTACTTGGATATCCTTTAATGATTTGATTGTAGTCAGAAGTTCGGGTATGTTATTGCAATTGGCTGTTATTAAGTTGCTCATCAGTGTGGTGTCTCTAAGCCCAGAGATTATGTATTTTATTATGGCATTACTGTCTAGTTTGCCTCTTTTTCCCATGGCTGCCATATCGTATACATAACTGTCGTAACTTTCGGTTTCCCCAATCTGTCGAGATAATAATTTTACATGAACGTCGGCAGCATTCTCTTCTGAAGAGAAATCTCGTAGAATCTTTATTTTAAATTCATCCCAAGTACTAATTTCTCCTCTATATCCAGCAAACCAATTCGTCGCAGCATCTCCCAGCCTTAGAGACGCGTAAAATAAGGTATTTCGATCGTCCCACTCATAGAGATGACGAATGTTCTCGATCGTCTCGACCCATTGAGACGCACTAAGTGACGAAGTGTTCGATGGGTTGAATAAGGGAATTATTTTCGTAAGTTCCTCTGTGCCTAGTCTTAACGAAATTTGGTTTGAGGGAGGAATGACCAATGTGTTTTGTGAAGATTGACTTTGTGACCGACGACATATAGCTACTTCTTTTTCAAGAACCATGTTTTTTCGCTTCAGGTCTTCTAACTCTAATCGTAGTTTAAGTATGTTTGCCTCACCTGGTTCGGTATCAACGAAACGCTTCGGTATTTTTTTTGTTCGTCCAGCCATTTGTAATTAAGTTTTATTTATTTTTCGTAGACACACAATTAACTTTTTAATTTTCTAACTTTTTTTTTCTTCGATTACACTTTTCCAACCAAGACTGCACACAATTCTCGAGAAACTGCGTAGTTAAAAACCATTCTAACCCCTTCGTAGATATATCTTTTCCAAAGTATCTATCTTTCGCGGTATGAACTATTATACTACATTTAAAAGAGAAGGGTGCGAAAGAGAAGAATAACAGAAAATTCGATGTTTCTTCAGTTTACGAGTACAAGGACAGGGTGGGGGTGTACATTGAATGGCCTTTGCAAGTTGCGACTTGTTTCTGGCTTGATCAATGACTGAGATACAAATATTATTTAGATTGCCTGGTTTTACCTGCCGTCTCTTTCTTTCTTTTACATCAAGTATGTCATCTCAACCAGCTCAATTAGAAATAAAATAAATTTTCTTACCAACCAGCAGAATCAATTTTTTTTGTTTGTGTTAGGATGGAATATACTTTATTTTATTAATTTTTATGTTTTACACTATGCAGATGGATTAACTATACCACTTCTGAAAATGATACACTGCGCGAACTCGCCAAGCGCCCTGTTCGACCAGATACGGAATGAGAGCTTAACTCAATACGTCTGTCTCACTTGACGAGCTGCATTGTGCAGACCTACTCTAAACTGTTATACCTTTGAGCAAGAGGGATTTCCCTGCTCAACAAAGCTAGATCGATGTTGTGGGCAGATGACATTACGGATAACACTTTATTTCTTATGTATATCAAAGTGTTTTCATGGTAAATAGCTAATAGACTTAAGACCATTTATGTACCGGAAATTTGTAAATGATATAAAGTCTTATTGAAAATGTTAAGATAAATAAAAAAACAATAAATTATATAATTTTTGATTTCGTTGCACTAATTTCCCGAGACAGTGTATATTACTGAAGAATTTTCAATACGAATTAATATTTTCTTAATTTATAGGTACCCAAGAATCATGTCCCAAAGTATTAACTTGGAAACACCGAATAGAAGAGGCGATGCAGACGAACTTTTTCCTTTGAATCTACCACATTTTTTAAACTTTAAGTGACAACACTTGCACAAGCACAACAAACTCGTCACCGTTACATTTTGGCATTTTCCAGCCACAAGTTTCCCCTTTTCGGAAAATTTGAAAAGTAATTTTTAAGTAAGAACGTAAGAAAATCTAAATCCATCGCTGACTGCTGCTAATCATTTTGCTGAATTCATTTTTATTATGCAGTTATAGTTTCAGAACATTGTGCAGTTCCTAAACTAGAGTTTTTTTTATTTACTAAACATGGAATTAAAATAAAAGTTCTTGTAGAAATATGGTTCAATGCCATTTGCTTCTGTGAGTTTTTATTTTTGAAACGAATGGAAGACACCTACAATTTACAATTGCGAGTTTTAAGACGCCCTCTATGTCTTTATTTTAAAGCCCTATCGAACATACTCTGAATAATTTGGCTTATATTTTTATGTTTATTTACAGAAAAAATAGAAAAACATATTTTTTTCTTTATAATGTAGGTGCTTTATCAAGTAAACTAATAATTTGATACAAGTTACAATAGAAAGAGAAAATACTATCATCTTATTTCATTTACCATGAACTTTATTGGCATCTACACCAAAAAAAAACAAGCACAAAAAACCAAACTGCCTGCAGCTGTTTTAATAGAAACGTAACAAGATTTTAACAAAAACCGTATTCATTACTTTGAGTCCTTATCCTTTTGTTCGCTATTTTTCCTCTGCGCTTGTGATATCTGAACAATCCGTGACAATGGTGAATGCGTACTACTGCTACTAGGTGGCACCGCCATTCTACTAACTCCACTTGATCCTATCTTTGGCAAAGAACTCATACCACCACGAATCGCTGACGTCGCACCGTCATTTGCATCCCTGGCAAGAGGTGAGGGCCTTAGAGAGAGTCTTCTCTGTAAAGCAGTCTGGGTAGCAATTTGATTGCTGTTAGCACCGGTCGCAATGCCTGTCAATCCACTCGGCATAGGTGGAGGTGGTGGAGCCATTCCAGGTGGAATTTGTAAATTTGTAGGTCGAACACTAAATCGTCGCTTAAATTTTGGTGTTTCCTTTTCGGTGTAGCTTGGTGGTGGATCGTTATGATCAACTGGCACGGTTGATAGACGACGGCGATTAAGAATACTGGTTGTGGTGGGTTGGTTCAAAGCAGGCCCGACAATCGTTGAGCGACGCGAGTAAAGACGATTTCCGGATGTTGATGGTTGGTCGTCGGGATTGAAAATGGAAAATATCGGTGATAAAGTTGGCGGGGCAATTCCAGCTGTGCCAAGTTTTCGTCGCTTTTTATCGTTGGAGCTCTCGTCAACCGGCTGCTGTAAGACGGCTTGGGTGTGCATGACCTCAAGCGCACGGATTAAATCAGCGATTGTTGTATTCTCAAGGATCTCCTGATTTGCTACTTCCTCATCAGCTACTGAGAATAAACTAGGGCGACGATTTACAAAATCGAGATTTGTGTTCCGAGGGTTTAAATCTGTGAAGAGGCTGCCACGGCGATTTGGTGCGACGCCCCCAGGGAACATGCTGCTTCTACGCATGTTTGGATTCTGAGTAAACAGGCTCTCACGCCGCTTTCTTGAAAATCCCGTTGGAGGAGCAAATTGTGGAGGTAGACTTTTTTGATACGACTCCTGGCGTGGAGCCACATCAAATACTGTATTACGTCTATTCAATATAGAAGGAACACCAGATCCTCCATTCGCAAACATGTTATGAATGTTATTTGAATCTGGGGCTGCTTTTTTAACATCCAATTGTCCTATATTTATGGTACTGTAGTAATCTGACCGTGAGTTGATTCGGGGAGGTACCTCTGGTACACTGGTTATAGAGAACTTCCTATCCCCTACTCCATTTTTATCAATTAAACCCTGTGAGGATCGTTTTCTGAATGGAATTAATTTCTTGAAAAATTGCTTGCCTCCATCTGGCATAGAGAACTTTCGTTTCTGTCTATTGACAGTCTCCTCATCACGATCAATATCCACAACAACTCCTGGATGTTCCATTGTGCCTGGGAATACTGACTTATGGCGATTTCTACAGCGTATATTGATAGCTTGCTGAATCTGGTTATTATCACCACTCCATGTCCATTCATTCGTTCCTGGCCGCATGGTGGTTCTGGGATGCAAGTTGAAATCAGAGAAAGCACGCTCTCGTTGTGGTATCGAATTCATACCCGGTGGTGGGAAGGACCATTCACTGGACAAAATTTGAGAGTCTGTGAAACCGTGATAACCGCCGTTTATTCCAGACGAACCCAGTGTTAGTTCATCTTCGTGTGGTCTTATGCTCGCTAACGCTGACACTACCTGCGCTAAGAGATCTGTAGTTTGCTTGAAACTTTCAGCAGTTTCAAATGTCCTCTGTTTGTTAATATTACTCAATTCAGTGTCTGAAGATGTTCGGAATGGTGGTGTGTTGCCAACGCGATTTTCCACTGTACCGTAGCACTCTGAGAAAGCTCGTTTCCTGCTTATTACTGGCGGATCTACGCGATACATCGTAAGATCAGGACACGATATTGAGCGTTTTTGAGCAAAATATAATGGCTCGTTGTAAACAGGCTACAATAGAGAGAAAGAGATAAATATAAAAATTAAAGTCTTTAAAGTAAACATAGGAATATTAAATAATAAAAGAACTGACTTAAAAACTCTAATAGAATGAAATAAATAGGTCTGTTCCATTACTTTTAAAGAAAAAAGATGTTCGTAGAATATATACGTATGGTCATCCTTCAGAGAAAGATGTCCGCGTTCATTGAAACTCAACACATACACCATTAATTCATCATCGGACTCCTTTTAAGTGATTGGCCGCATTCCATTGACCGCTAGATGACTAGCGGCATGCCAAACTCAATTGTCCATATAAAAAAACTGACATTTCAGCATTTGCGCTAGAGCTCTAGCACATTTTGTAAAATATCCTTTTCTGGGAAATTTTTCAATCTAGCGCAAAATGAACTGTTAGATTGAAAAAATAACGAACTGGCAAAACAAAAGTGAAAGTGCAGAAGTCAAATATTTCCAATTTAGTGTAAAATGGGAATTCAAACTTCTATGTTATTAATATACATTTTATTTGTTTATTTAAATTATAGTGTATTAATAAATATGCGGCATTATGGCACAAAATAAATGTTTGAAGATGAAATAATACGAATTCAAATTGGTTCTAATGTCACTTTGCCGCTGCCGATAGATCTCTAGCGCCAGCGTTCCTCCCTCACGGATATTATGTTCTACACGACTAGCGCCTCGTCATAGCGCTGGGCCACAAATGCAGGTAGATTTTTAGGTAAGTTCAAAAATATAAAGGTAAATTACACCGAAAATCCCTTCTCTTTTCCACTCACCTAAAATCGACTTGTCTCGCCCGACACTACTTTCATGGGAAGGCATGTGTGGCCCAGCACATAGGTGGCACCATAATTGAGCACAAGTTATGTCACTAGTGTCAACTGACATCCAATCAAATTAATAATTTTATTGATATTGGGATGGGGTGACATTACCATCTTGTGGTAACTACTGTCCAATTGCGTATATACTACTCTATTAGTTGAAGATTCTGCAATATTGAAATAATTCGCATAGATCGGCTAAAGATCTCATTAGTGCGCCAACAATTAAAGGAACACCTTTCAAAGGGAGTGGAAATAATTAGCGGCTTACGTCCGCTTCATTTAGAGCTCAGCTCTGAACTAAAAAAGAAAAACACCTATTCAATATCCGGTGCAAGGCTTTTATTGTTTCGGATTAGAAACTAAAATGAAAAACTAAAGCTGAATTGGTACTTGCTGTATTCGTGTATTCGCCAATATTCAAAATGAGCTGCCTGAGGTAGTAGATACGGATACCGGAATACGTACCGAAAGTACCAGTAAAGACGCGATTAATTGTGCAATTAATGCTCTTATATTAAGAATAACAACGCGGTAGGACTTGATGGTATTTTCGTAGATCTATTGCATTTAGCACCAACAATATCACCGGAGCAGCTCCACCCATACCTGTAGAGCAAACTTGGGATACAGTGAGTGAACTGACGAGTGGAATCTGTCCTGCTTTTATTGGTGATTCTGATCATCGGTGACAAGAATGCAATCATAACCCAAAGTGTTTGACCCAGCTACTCAAATATATTTTTTAAGGTGTTACATATTTATTTTCCTTTGTAATATAGAACAAACTTCTTTAAAACCAACTTTTTAATCAGTCTATGTATATAAATAAAAATGAAATGATATTCGCTGCGGTCACCGGTCACTTGAGACAGATTGTGCTCATATTTTTTTAATGTTCCTAACAGTCCGAATAAGGTTTATGCGGAAAAAAAATTGGAAAAGATGCCCGGGTAAGCGTAAAAAGTGGCATGGCACCTCCATACAAAAAAATACATTGATAATCGTAAATCTCGAAAACCACCGAACCGATTTAGCTCAAATTTACAGACAATCTTAGGTATTGGCCCGGAAGTGTTCCTCTGTGGTCAACATTGGACAAATGAACGTGGCACCTGTTGTGCAAAGCTCAGGTCACCCTGTTTGTATCGGAAAACTCAACAACACAACAATATAATTAAACTTGTTTTTTATACCAAATGTTAAAGTGTCATATTTGTCCTCCAAATAACTTTGAAATACTAACTTATAAATACTTCTAATCTTACTAATTTTCGATCTTTTTGACTTAACATGGAGCGACAAAAGAAGTAAGAGAAATTTTTGTATTGTATAATTTGTATTCCATTTTGTATCTATTATTGTAAATCCAATTTAATAATGTCTAATGTATCTTATAATAATCTTATATAATTCACAGAGAATAAACAAGTGAAAAATAATTTATGCGAATACGGATGCCTTTTTATTATTTTGGACATTTCAGCCTTTAGCCGCAATTCGCATATTCGCCAAACAGGTTTATTCATAGCTCCACAAAAATCAAAAAGCAACAATTTTATTATTTCTTTTACGACTAACACATTTATCTCTGCCAAAAATTATGCCACAAATGAAGAAACGCCCTTTTTTGTTTTTTTAATAGAAAAAAATCGATTGTTTGCTGCCGCCATTGAAAAATATCAACGCTTTAGCCAATATTGATGTCACTTACAGACAAAAAGCCAAAAAGAACCAGCCAACGAGCCAACAAAGGAGTGCCACCAATACGTTTTGAAGATTTTCATACAAACATGCCCTTAAGCCATTCGCCTACGCCTACACCGCCTACTTCCTCGCCTGCACGTACGCCAATAACCCTAACTCCCAGTGTACCGCCAGAAACACTTGTTTTACAGCAGGTTTCATATATTCCGCCCAAGAGTCAAACAGGTAAGCTACTTGATGAATCGAATACTACAGAGTTAGCAAACATGACGCATGAATTTGATGCGAAACTTGCCACCATGATGAATGAGTTTACGAGGCAAATAAATGCTATGCAGGCCACATTCAGCACCAATAACCAGCTTGTCATGGACTCCCTGCTTCAGCTTCAAAGCGAAATACGTAAACCTCCCCAACAGTCATCGCAGCCAACCAATAGTTTACAGCAGACATCGCAGCCGATGTCACAGCCGACGTCACCTCCGATATCACAGCTTATGTCTCAGCCACCAGTTCAGCCTCAGTTAGTGCCGCAGATGACAGATATGCCATGTTCAACATCAATGCTCCAGCTGCAACACGCACCTCACGTTCAGCCGACGATATCGTCTCAGCCAGCACCAGCACCAGTCTCATCGTCTCTCTTGCAACTACCTGCAGAAAATTTACAGCCAACTTTTTCACAGCAGCCGTTTCCACAGCTAGCCGCCATGTCGCAACAAATGCCACAGACAATTCGACCTTCGCCCTCACCGAACAATGAAAGTCACCTGTCTTCGTTCTCACGTCAAAAAAAAAATCTATCCGCTTCCAACTTTTTCAGGTCTACCAGAGGAATGGCAAATGTTTGCCGAAGCATTCGAAAGAACAACTCACGAGTTTGAGTACTCCAATTTGCACAACATCATGCGCTTGCGTGATGCGCTTAAAGGTCGAGCAAGGGACACTGTGGAGTCTCTACTAGCTAATTCCAACAACGTTACGTACATTATGTAAACTCTTGGGGAAACATTTGGTCGACCGGAACAGCTGATTAAGAGTCAAATTGAGAAGGTTAGTGTTATCGCCCCGGTTGAAGATGAAGATTTGGATTCATTGGTCAATTTTGCCAATAAAATCAATAACATGGCTACATTTCTTCAAAATGCACGTGGTGAACGACATCTTTCCAACCCCACTTTGCTATGTGAATTGGTTGCCAAGTTGCCAACGCCAAGACAAATGCAATGGGCAGAAAGGTGCCTACCACTTGAACGATCGCCAAATATACTGGATTTTAGCAGGTGGCTAAATGACTTACGACGCCTCGCGAATATGGTAACAGATTCACTTCCGTCCACGTCTCTCAGCTCGAAGAATATGAATCGCAGACTGAACCCTAATGTACAAAATATCAAACGTTTTGCATGCGTCAGCGTTTCCCGAGAAAATTGTCCTATTTGCAAAGGTACATGTAACAACTTAACCGAATGTCATTCTTTTTTACAGCTTCCGATTGAGACACGATGGGAAAAATTAAAGCAGATGAAGGCTTGTTTTTCTTGCTTAAAGATTGGTCATCAAGCCATAAAATGTTACGCGCGTAAACGATGTGGAAAAGACGGATGCTTGAAAATTCATCACCATATGCTGCATTCTACACCAATGACGCAGACAGAAGCAAACCCGACCAGCTATGACAACACGAGAGAGCAACCACAGGATGCTCGAAGAAACCACGAAGCGCCGCCGCAATCAAACATCGACGCCACAACGACAACACACGAATGGTGGAACTGCCATGCGGACAGCAACCACAACGATATGGTACTCTTCCAAATTTTGCCGGTGAAGCTCTTTGGTAATGGAATTGAAGTAAGTACCTACGCCTTTGTCGACGATGGTGCCAACGTGAGCATGATAGACCGGGATTTGGCAAGACAACTGCAAATACGAGGGAAACCCGAATTTTTAGAGCTACAATGGCTCAACAATCAAAGCGTAAGACAACAAACCGAGTTAATAGATCTAACCATAAGTGGAGTTTATCAAAATGCTGAGAGATACCATCTGTCAAATGTGTATACCACCGCAAATATGGCGTTGCCAATTCAAAGTCTGAAGTGTGGTGAATTACAATTGATGGATGGGAACTCGCACCTTGCTGGACTGCCGTCAATTGACTATCATAACGTACAACCAAAGATTATTCTTAGCCTAAATCACGCCTTTTTGACAGTACCGATCGAAAAGCCTCGTGCATCTGCAAGTTCAGGACCGATAGCAGCTAAAACCAGACTTGGTTGGATGGTCTATGGCCCGGCTCATGGGAAAAATACGCCGCGTGTCCAACGCGTATGCCATCATAGAACGATAAGTGATAATGATAACAGAATAATGGAGATGCACGAGATGATGAAAAACTACTTCGATATGGAGACCTTCGGAATAAAGGAATGTGTGAAAAAGATTTTGTCAAAAAGTGATGAAACTGCGCTAGAAATATTAAAATCCACAACAAAGAAAATCGGTAGCCGATACGAATCCGGTTTGATTTGGAAAGATGGTGTTCCTCCTTTCCCCGACACTTTCCAGATGGCCGTAAAAAGACTAGAAAGTGTGGAGAGAAAAATGAAAAGGGATGATGAGTACGCCAGCGAATATAATGCAAAAATCGCCGATTATTTGAAAAAGGGATATGCTAGAAAATTGACCCAATCCGAAGCTTTATATCGAACAGATAAAACCTACTATTTGCCGCATTTCGGTGTTAAAAATCCAAATAAAAAGGGTTTGCGTTTAGTTTTTGATGCTGCTGCTGAAGTGTCTTCGACTTCACTAAATAAAGCTTTACTCTCAGGTCCTGATTTTAACCAACCACTTATTTCCATTCTCTTTAAATTTAGACAAGCGCCGATTGCCGTATGCGGAGACATACAGGAAATGTTTCATCAAATTCAAACACGGAAGAAAGACCAGGATAGTCAGCGTTTTTTATGGAGAGGTGGAGACTCATCCAAGCCCATCGAGTCGTTTGTGATGCAGAGGATGACATTTGGAGCGACCTGTTCACCCACCATCGCTCAATTCGTGAAGAACACAAATGCTGAGCTTTTCCTGAAATCATTTCCTAGATCCGTGCAAGCCATCGTTGAAAGGCATTACGTTGACGATTATGTGGATTGCTATGAAACTGAGGAGGAAGCTATCAAAGTGGTGAAAGAAGTCATCCACATACATCACGCTGGAGGATTCACGATGAGAAATATTGTTTCGAATTCACAAAATCTAAAAAGGGCTGTTGGCAATTCCGCTGAAGATCGTGGTGAGTTTGTCGACTTAGGAGAATTAGAGAGAATACTCGGTATGCATTGGTTGTCAAAATGCGACGAGTTTGTTTTCATCTTAAAATTTCAGAAAGTGCCAAGCGGAATATAAAATTTTAGTCGAAAACCCACAAAAAGGGAGATGCTCAGCGTAATTATGTCGGTTTTCGACCCATTTGGTTTCCTAGCCAACCTGATGATATCAGTAAAGATTCTCATGCAAGCGGTTTGGAAAGCTGGCTTGCAGTGGGACGACCCATTACCAAACGAACCATATCGTCGCTTCAAATGCTGGATGGAGGAGCTCCCTAAGGTAGAACATTTTCGCATCCCACGCTGTTATTTTTCGGGCTTTCAAAGATCAGAGGTTGATCTTCACATATTTGCGGACGCGAGTGAAGAGGCAATGGCGGTAGTGGCGTATTGGCGTTGTGTAAGTAATGACAAAGTCCATGTTACTTTCGTTGCAGCAAAGTCGAGTTGTGCTCCAACGCGATTCCACACTACTCCTAAACTCGAGTTGCAAGCTGCAGTAATGGCTGTGCGTCTCATGGAGGCAATAGCTAAATATCATGCGATAAAAATTAGACGCTGCATTTTTTGGAGTGACTCACAGACCGTGATTAAATGGATAAGATCAGATCACCGCGTCTACAAACAGTATGTGGCCAACAGGGTATCTGAAATCCTGGAATCCAGCAAAATTAAGGATTGGAGATGGTGTCCAGGTGAGTCCAATCCTGCAGATGAAGCGACGAGGGCAAAGTTTAATAAGAGCTATGAGACGGATGGTAGGTGGAAGAACGGTCCACAATTCTTATATGAAGATGAAAGTAAGTGGCCAGATGAGATGCAGATTGAGATTAAAAGAGATGACAGCGAAAATGAGCTTCGGTCCAAATACGTGTTGCTGGCATATCGGCTATCATATACACCAGTTCCTTCCATTCATCGATTTTCAAACTACCGCAGATTGAGACGTGCTACAGCTTGGATGATGCGGTATGTAAACAATCTCAAGCGAAAGGTGCGATTAGAGTCCTTGGAGAGAGGACAGCTTACAATGGGAGAAGAATTGGCAGCCGAAAGGTACTTGTGTTATTGGGCCCAAATGCAGGTGTATGGTGACGAATACAACAGTCTAAAGCAGAACGGATCTGTGTTAGCAAGTAGCGATTTGAAGATGTTGAATCCCTTTATTGGCGAAGATTCTTTACTGCGTGTTAATGGCAGAATCGAAAAGGCTGCATGTATATCGATGCAAGCGAAGCAGCCTATTATTCTTCCAAAGAAGCATCAACTTACAGTCCTAGTAGTAAGACACTACCATTGCAAGCTACGCCATATCAATGTGGCTACAATAATGAGCGAAATTCGGCAAACATTTTGGATTCCGTCCTTGCGAAGGTTGGTTAACAGTGCTCAGACTAATTGCTTTCTTTGTAGGTATCGGAAGGCTAAGCCTCGCCAGCCAATCATGGCCTCTCTACCAGTCGACCGAGTTACACCCTATGTTCGGGCTTTTACGTATACCTGCCTAGATTTCTTTGGGCCAGTGAGTGTGACGATACGCCGCCAAAAGGAGAAGAGATGGATCGCTTTATTTACGTGCTTGACGGTGCGTGCAGTTCACCTAGAGATTGCATCTGATCTCTCCAGTGACGCTTGCCTGATATGTATTCGGAATTTCGTTAATCGTCGTGGCGTACCAATACAGATACGAAGCGACAACGGGACAAATTTCGTAGGCATTGCAAAAGAGCTGCAAGGGGTTCCTAATTTTTTCGACCATGATGTAATGACGGCAGGGCTCAACTCGCTAGGCATCCGCTGGAAGTTCAACACGCCGCTTAACCCGAGTGAAGGTGGAGCTTGGGAAAGGTTGGTGCAATCGGTGAAGAAGGCCCTGTATGTGATGCTGAAAGAGAATTCGCCACGTCTAGAAACACTTCAAAGTTTTCTGATAGAAGCGGAAAATATCGTCAACTCCAGGCCGTTGACCCATTTACCGGTAACACCACATGATCCCGAGCCCTTGACGCCGAACCATTTTTTGCTGGGTTGTCCCAACTCTACCCAGACCCCAGGGGTGTACGAACCCCGATTGATGTGTTTGCGGAAGCAGTGGCGCGTGGTGCAGAACTTAAAAAATGGCATGTGGCACCAATGGGTACGTGATTACCTCCCAGAGTTAACCCGGCGTACCAGGTGGTGTTCCCCCTCAGTACCGATAAATCCAGGCTGCTTAGTGTTGGTGTGCGACACTGATGTTCCAAGGTCGCAATGGAAAAGGGGCAGAGTGCTGCAGCTCTATTATGGTAAGGACGGAGTGGCTCGTTCAGCAAATGTCAGCACCATTACGGGAGTCTACCGAAGACCAATTTCTAAGCTCGCCATACTGGACGTTGAGGTGCCAAAAGACGGTGGTGAATCCTCCCCCTCTGGGTCAGTTCACGGGGGTGGGGATGTTGTGCAAAGCTCAGGTCACCCTGTTTGTATCGGAAAACTCAACAACTCAACAATATAATTAAACTTGTTTTTTATACCAAATGTTAAAGTGTCATATTTGTCCTCAAAATAACTTTGAAATACTAACTTATAAATACTTCTAATCTTACTAATTTTCGATCTTTTTGACTTAACATGGAGCGACAAAAGAAGTAAGAGAAATTTTTGTATTGTATAATTTGTATTCCATTTTGTATCTATTATTGTAAATCCAATTTAATAATGTCTAATGTATCTTATAATAATCTTATATAATTCACAGAGAATAAACAAGTGAAAAATAATTTATGCGAATACGGATGCCTTTTTATTATTTTGGACATTTCAGCCTTTAGCCGCAATTCGCATATTCACCAAACAGGTTTATTCATAGCTCCACAAAAATCAAAAAGCAACAGCACCTCAGATACAAACAAACAAAAAACATTTAAAATCTTATATATTGAAAACAACCGAACCAATTGAGCTCTAATTTTCAGACAATCTGATTCGTTTCCGTAAAATGTTTGTGAATTCATATCATCAAAGTAAGGAAGGGCTCATCAGCGAAGTGCATATCGGTTCCAATTATTTGAAACACGATTGGCTGAGTGAAAGAGCGATATTAGCTGCGAAGAATAAGGACGTCGATGATTCGAATTTAATTATTCGAAATCAAACCGCAGGCACAATCCATTCGTTCAAATAAGTTGAGTGCGTAACAAATGATGACGAAGCAACAACTTATCCAATTGAATTTTTGAATTCATTTTATGTGAACGGTTTTTTTGTGTGCGGTTTTATTCTTGGGGCGAGTGAAAGACAATTTCAATAGCTGAATTGAGAAGCTTTCTTAAAACAGTAGTTATACTCTTCAATGTTTGTTAGACTTTGGTGAGATGTGACGTAGTGAAATAAAACTATGTTTTCTGGGGGTCTAGCCGGTGATTTTTTTAAAATAGGTAAATTCTAACAATCTAAAAATTAAGTAACGAAATCTTATAAATATGCAGTAAAAACTATTAGGTATCTGTTAAAAAATGAACTTGCCTTAAATTTCATAATGTACAACTCATTCAGAATCCTCCTTAAGTAGCCAACATCCTTAGTGACACCATTCCAAATACGATTCTGTGTCGCTTTGATATTCTCTGAAAGTTGGTATTCCAGTCTCGATAGCTTTTTACTTTGTAGACCTCTGAAAATTGGGAACTTATGTCAATCTCTTGGGAATTCTTATTGATGCGAGAGAACAGAACTTATAATGAATATTGAAATCACGTTAACTTACTTGCTTATAAATGTCATAATCATGACAAGATATCCCAATGAGAATATGAACCAAACAATTATGAAAACTTGATAGACAACAAAAAGTCCTCCAAATTCACGGGGCTAGGGGAATGTAATTAAAATATATCCTTCAGTAAATAACAATTTTTTTATAATATTTTTTTACCTGGAAAGATTGAAATGTCGGCACAAAATCTCCAAAACCAATTGTTGTCATCGTTACATATGAATAGTAAACCGATGTTGCAAACGACCAACTTTCGAAATACGAGAATATCAATGATGGCAATATAATAAAGAATGTTATGCCCGGCACCAATGCTATGCATACCGTTGCAAGTAGACCCAATTGAGGTGGGACATACCGTATGTCATTAGACATTTTGTACTTTTTGTAGCGCCTGTAGATCGATGTAAACTGTAAGAATGCGATAAATTTATTAAAGATATATTTAAAAAAAATTAATGTGGCTGCTTACCGTTTTGCTAAAATAATCCCCCAAGCCAGAGAAAAGAATACCATTGATAGGGATACCGATTAAAGAATAGACTACCATTATCATTCGGCCAAGTGTTGTCGTAGGTGCTAAATTACCATAGCCCACTGTTGAAAGTACGGTAAATGAAAAGAAAAACGCATGGTAAAATGTCCACGTGTATGGCTCTTCATATTGATCTGTTGTATAATTAGTCACTGGTTTGCCACAGTAGTTGGTAATTCTTTCAAGGACAGTATTTTGAGCTGACTCATTTTTGGTACTGAGCTGATCAACAAGGTATTCTAGAACGACATTAAAGCACTGGAGAATTAAAAGAGAATCTAAATGTAAGTTAATTATAATATTATTTAAAGTTTGCAAGACATTTAAGTTAAAAAAAGTTAAGTTCATAGTAGTACTATACCTACTATGAAAATTATTGGTGTTAAAAGTCGCTGCGATTTTGAACACCAATCATTTTCAGGTATTTTCGAGATTTTGTCTTTCGGTACTTTCAAGAATTTTGTGTATTTTAAGAGAAAAATATTCCGAAAACAAATATTTCTTTCATATATAAGGTTCGCTAATTCATGAGAATCACGGAGAAGGAACATTTTTTTTTTGATTCTCACAGTTTAAGTACCTCCGCAACACCCCACGCGTTAGAAGTGTGGTTCGGGCTTAACCCACACATGGACACGGACAGTATCTACCCAGGTAGATATTCGTTGAATTTGCATGCAAAATGTCGATACAAAAATACATGTGTGCACCAAGTAGAGCTTAAAAGTAAACTAAAGTATATTGTATGAGACATACAAATTATGTGTAGCAAAGAAAATAATAAAATACGATTTATTGCGAAATTGCTTTGAAGCACCTCACCGATATCGTTGCTCGATAAAAGGGAGCGCCCTGCTTAAAAGCTGTTATTTGGAAAATAGGCACAATCAAAGGTAAAACAATAAATAGAATGAATGCAAAAGGCTAATGTTGAAAGAAAAACTATAAACCAACGGAAAAAACTCATACAGAATGCGTGCGATTTTGTTTATCTATCCCGATTTTTTAGATTTTTCAAGATTACGCTTCCAGATAGCACCGAGGTTTCGGCGAAAACAACCACCAAGTATCTAGGCATCAACTTTACAGAGAGGTTCAAGTTCAACCAACATGCTGATGTTGCCCTTAGGAAGGCAAATTTTGCTCTTCATCTGGTACACCCACTACTAAAAAGGCGCAATGGATTAAGCCAGAGGAAAAAACTACTGGTATACAAGCAGCTCATCAGACCAGTGATAACCTACGGATGTCCCATATGGTTCACTATCTCACCAACGACAATGAAGAAGATCGAGCTTTTCGAAAGGAAGATAATCAGAATCTCCAAAAGGCTCTGGCGAAACCCGATAACGCTTAAGTACTATCCATTAACGATGCTATATGAGAGAGCAGGAATGATTCCAATGGGACAATTTATGATGGAGCTCTCTGCTAGAATTCTCCGGAACTTAGATGACCACCCCAACCAGGAAATCCAGCAACTCATTCAGCAAGATTTAGAACCTCTATTACCATATCTGAGCGCAAGGGCTATCACAGATGCAGGATTTGAAGACATCATACACAAAGAAGTTACACCATTCTACGAGAGGACAAACAGCAGACATTATAGGGGTTAAGCCCCTGTAATACAATTTATATAATGCGGCAAAATTAGTTAGCCTAGCCAATGACAAACTAAATATGTATTTAGAAAATTATTCATGTAATAGATTAAGTAGCCACTAATATTGTTTTGTAAAAACAATGTAAATTTATCATTATAAATCCGTCGGGCCCCTTTTGTTGAGCCGACATTACCTATTTTAGTTATAAGTCTAGTTTTTAAGCCAATTTGTACATAAACTGATTGAATAAAAATAATTTCTTAATCTATCTACCCCGGTAGATACTGTCCATGTAAGTACATTTAAATTTCCATCCATGTGAAGGTTAAGCGGATTCCCTAAGAACGGAATGAACATAGCAGAGATTGTAGTAGGGGAAGTGGACTTAATAAAATCTCATTGATTATCCTGAGTTACACTAACCGTCCAAAGGATGTAGCCCATCACAAAAAGTGCTTAATTTTTACGTTAAGTTAAGTTAAACTAAGTGAATTATTGTCCTTTTAATGGCCAGTTGCACAGTCAGAGTTTAAACTGAAGTTTAACTAAACCTGACCGAGAGTTTAAACTTTTGGTTTAACTCGTTCAGTTTCACAGTTCAAAATAATCTGCTAGTTAACTAAACGCAGTTGTGGAAGCGCAGAACAATTTCCCTTAAGGGGATATTTTTCTACTAGCGCACTTTTGATCAAATAAATAGTTATTGCTTTTCTCAACTTTATCTATTTTACCATTTGTAAATAAAGGAAAATGCGTGCAATATTATTACATTATGTATTTTGATATTAACGAAGTGAATTGATTTATTTTTGACACATGTTAGAACTGTCATCTACTTTCACCAATTAATTATTGCAGTAGGTAATTATTTTTTGTTGTTGGGCAGTTGTTGAAATGTAGTGGGCATTCGGGCGGATGCGATCACAGGTACTGCTTCTTGTCACTCGCTGGGTTTTTACCACATCCGATCACACGGCGACAGTAATGATAATACAAATTGAAAGGATTTTATGAGCCTCTAATTACGGTCATTGTCTGGTAATAGGTACGCGCAAAGTTTTTTGCTGGTGTTTCTGCGAAAATTTGCGCTATCTTGTGCCTGTTATACAAAAATGTGATCTAGATATGTATACAAAAATGGTATGAACTCCGAGAAGTGTGTTCAAAATCGGACAAACAAATTGCATTGTATAAAGCATAGAGTAGGTAGTGTCTTGTTTCGTCATTTCCACACACTAAATTAATTAATTTGTATTCAAAAAACCTCAATAGGTACTATTTATGCTTGTCTACATTATGTTTAGGCTAAAATCTACCTGATGTTCACATGAAAAAAAGTGTTTTTCCTTGAAAAGTATATTGGTTGGAAATCTATTGAAATTTTCTGATGACATTTTTTAACAGTGGGCTTACCGCAGTAATGCTGAAACTAATCATAACTCTAGTTTTCACTCATATAAATTCAAGAAGTGTAGCACCCAGACAATTTATCTCTTTTATTCTCTCTCTCATCACTCCGTATGAAATAGCAGCTGTCAAACGAAAGTTTAAACGGCAGAATGCAGGCGTTTAACTTAAACCGAGAGTTGAACTCCACTTTGGATTTAAACGAACACAGTGAAACCGAAATTTTGTTGAACGAAGGTTTAAACCAAAACGAGAGTTTAAACTCTGACTGTGCAACTGGGCATAATACCCTATTCACACCAAGCCGAAAACTGGGTTTTCGCGAAAACAGTCGAAAACTTCATCGAAAACAGAAGTTTTCCCATACATATTGCAGTTTTCAAAACGAGTTGTTTGAGGTCGTTTTCCATGAAAACGCCACGAAAACGAGTATAATCGTTGGGTTGTTGAAGCAGACACACCTTTGGCAACATTCAGCGAGCTCAGCAAAACGCTCTCTCTCTCAGTGCTGTCGTTTCTTCTAGTTTTTTGTTTACAAATGTCGAATCTCTTGGTATCTTTACACCATAAAGAGCAAATTATTCAGTTTTTTCTATAATTTTAGAACGGTAGCACTACCTGCCACAATTTCAGATTTGTTTGATTTTGATGTTTTGATTTTGATTGTTGCTTATGTTAATTATTTTATGCATTTAACCATAAGTTAACGATTATCAAGTAGCTTAAATAATTTTGTTTGTATATTATGTCAATACGAGCGAAGTTTAGTAACTAAAATAAAAGTCTAGTCGCCACAAAAATTTCATAGCTAGTTTCACAGCACAATGGAAACGTGAAACGAAAACGAGTTGGTGTTCGGTGTGAATGCATCCACGAGTTTTCTAAACTTTTTTGACGAAAACTAGGTTTTCGGCTTGGTGTGAATAGGGTATAAGGGTGACAAAATAATATTTTAGGGTATTAGATATCGATTTCAACAAAGTGAAATGTTTTTGCAAAATTTAGAAATGGTTCTACATTTTTTCGGTGATCTTCCAAAAATAATTGTGGACTTATTGCCGAAAAGAATGACTTCAATTTTTTTTTGGGAAAAACGCCAAAAAATAAAAAAAGAAAATTCACCAGAATGCCAGGAAACTAAGCCATATTTTTGGAAAAAAAAGCCAAAAACTTAAAGGGAAATTACCTACGCCCAAAAAAAGATGGAATAAAGCCCGAAATCTGACAGTAAACCCAAGCAGGAGGGTTGCAGGGGGCATCATGCCCCCCATACGGTTTCGTTTTTCGTTTGAGGTCTTATTTCACGTTTTTTTGTGATTTTTCCAAAACACTTTTTTGGACGTTTTCTCAGTTTTCTTAAATCGAAAAAATGTCCGAAAGAGTTTTGGAAAAAATGGGAAAATTAGAGGCATTTGTGTCAAAATATTTGGGCGATTGTTCCTAGGAAAAAATGCCACAAATTTGTATGGAGGTTTTTGGGCTCTTTTTCCACTAATTTTAATTAATTTTTTGGCGTAATTTCTTCTGGTGTAATTTCAGGGAGCCTGCAACAACTTATCAAAGTAGGTACAGTGTTCGGGCGTTTCTTCCATTATCAGGAAAAGAAAAAATGCCAGAAATATTGTATCTGGCATATTTTGCAAGCATGTTCTCTCTGGGGTTTTTTTTCCCATTTTCAGAAATAGAAAAAACGCCTGAAAAGTTAAACAAAAAAATGCCTAAAATTTCGGAAAGGTTGCCAGAAAAGTCTGGTATTTCTTCCTAGGAAAAAAGGTCAGATTATTGTATAGACAATTTTCAGGCATTTTTTCCAAAACAAAATCTGGCGTAATTTCCGGGAGCCGACTTCCCACAAGCCATCACATCAAGAGACAAACCTATGGTCTAAGCTTGCCTACGGTTCCCACCTCATGTCTTTTAAAAATATGTAAAAAATGTGTCTTGTAATTTTCCTTGATTCTGTTAAATTTTTTAATTATTGTTGTGGTTCTGAAGTCTTGTATCCTTCCAGACATACGTTTGCCGTGCAAGGCCTACTTTTCGAATGGATGTTCTGTGCAACCGCAACCCTTTCGGAATCTCTTTAATGTGAGGCGCTTCTCGAAAAGTTAAGTGGACTCAATTGTCTTTTATGGAGTTATAAAGCCCATTTTCACTTGTGACAGTGAATTTATAGCGCTATGTGAGCATGTTGGAGACATATTTTCCCCATTGGACTTAGTGGACATTTGGTTCCTATACAGAACGGAGCGACGGCTCACACTTCAAGGTCATCGATTTTTGTTTGAAGGAACACTTCCGAGAGCGCCTCATCTCAATAAGAGACAATTTGGAGTGGGCAGTGCGTGATTTGGCCCCATGCGATTTTTTTGGGATACCTACATAATACACAAGTGCAAAATCCCCAAACCCCAAAATCCCCACTTTTTGAAAAATCCTCAAATTATCCCCAAACACAAAATCCCCAAATTCAAACTCCACCAAATCAAAAATCCCCAAAATTTTAATTCAAAATATTTAAAGAAATTTTCGTATACCTAACCTTGCGCCTACTCCAAATCCAACAGTGACCCCAAGCAGGAGGGTTGCATACCATACCTATTTTACTATTAATGCATTGTGAATTCACTCGAAATCTATTTGGGTATTTTGGATTTGGGGATTTTGGGTTTGGGGATATTGACTTAGGGATTTCAGTTTGGGGATTTTAATTTTGGAGTTTTCGTACCCAACCCAATTTTTTTTTTGTGGGGCTTTTTGAAAACAAGCAATTATTTTAGCCGTCCAAGGACCTGAAGGCGAACATTGGTAGAAATTGCCAACATACCGTCTGCTTTGCTGCTAAGGGTCATGATGAACGCTAGATGTTGGTTTATTTTCTGTAAATGTGCATTATTTCGATTGGCGTTACACCACTTTACCGTATTCGAACTATAGGTACTGCCAGGAGGAAGGTTGTTGCTTGAAATTTTTGCATGGATGGACTGCTGAATTAGACTTCTGTATTAATTTGAGATCTGTTCAGTTACGCATTTGATATTTGCGCTCGAAAGCTAAGTAGTGTGGTGTCATATATATACGTTATCGCTAAATCATGATTGACACGACGTCAGCTGGGCTGTTCCATCGAAACAAATTTATGCCTACTTCGTTGATTTATCCATCAACTGCAAATATTCCTCTCTATTTTAGCATGTAGGATCAGTCGATTTGTGAAGTTTTCTACAATTTGCACATTTATAAGTTAACATTTTAATATTCGGCAGCCTTATGTGCGCAAAGTAAACAGCATTTGTCAGTTGCTTCATTGAGTAATCTTACCTCTAAGTTTTCGCTGGTAGCTCCACTTCACTTGAGTATGGATAATAGACCTAATTTTTTAGGTCGACTTTTTGTTCCAAAATTTAAAAAAAATTCACATAGGCCAATAATTTAGTAATTAATAAGTTAGAAATAAATTATTATAAAACAGTGTTAAAATTTTACTATAATTTATTTTGTCCTAATTTTTAATTATTTTAGTCCAAATTTACATATATACATACATAGGTTAGGTATATATTAGTTTTTGCACTTTATAGATCGTGCCAGAAAAATTAACAGTTTTTAATTAGCTGATAACTGAATTGAATACTTCAAAAGATAGATACCAATTAATAATTTTTCCACGGAATATTTAAGAAATTCATTAGAGTGGAACTGATGATGAACGTGAATTGGATGAACTCCATTACACATAAAATTAATTGGAAAAAGTATTAGATACACTTCACTCGCCAGAGTGCCTAAGTTAAGTGCATCTGTGGATACAGCCGTGAACGAATACTTGCATTGCGGAAGAAGACAATAGATTTTGTAGACCTGCTGGACTCTTAACCGTCTCCAACGGCCGATTTCTTTGAAGTAATAGTATAACTGATTTTTAATTTTGACGCCCAAATGAAATAAAGACAATAACGTTTGATATGCGCGTAGCGCGTGGTACAGAGGGAAGTTGCATTAAGTCATTTCCCAACTTGAGCCAATTATGCTCTCATTCGCTGACGGAGTTAGACCACAGGGCGTCTTATATAATTTTTTTTTAATGTTTGGATAGTATATGCGATCACTTGTTTGTATGTCTATCCAGCATATGATTAATCAAATGTTGAGCTGTTTCAAAAGTAACTATTCTTTTCTTCTTACCATTTGAGTTTCTAAGTCGGCCTGAAGATGTAATTTTAGTGCATTGTCACTTTTAAACACAAGTTAAAAACTGGCTCTCTGGGCAGAGATCAAATACAAATAGTACAAGCTCTCACCTCCTTGGACTTTTATCCACTGCATATAGAGAAAAGACATATACCGGGCCTTTAGAATGCGAAAATCCTACAAACAATTGCTCCTTTTGGAAATGCTGCATATTGTCAAAAGAAGATCAGGTCGGGAAAAGCTTATCCAAACTTACAGTGAACTTATAAAGCGGAACCACAGTAGCTTTCAAAAGTAAAACTATAGCTGTTCAGTCGCTATAGCTGCTTTTTTAAATCTTAAATCTAAATGTATTTTTATTATATTGCTAATCAGTCATAGTGTTTCTTAAAGTGTAATAAATTTGTATCGTTTTCCATTCGTTTTATTTTTACTACTAACAAAGGGCACTCCAAAATTAAATCCAAACATGAAAAACGCTTCTAAAACTCCTATCACTCCGAAGTCCGAACACCCAATGGAAAATATTTGGAAGGGTTTTGTTCTCTTTGACAAGAAATGAGACCGAAAATCACGAAAAATTATGTATTTTTTATGGATGAACAATATACCTTAATCTGCCTTCGTCTTCGTTAACGTCCATGATGCTTCTTCAACATTGTGCAAAACTGGAAATGATGAGTGATCAATGTCTTACATAGAGTCTTCTCAGTAGTACAACAATATTTGCGATTAGTGATCGTCGCTAGACGAGTTGTGTTTTTAAAAAAATTGTCGGACGATCCTGTAGAAATTCGTATAAATTGTGGAAAAATATCTAGATAGCAAGAAATTTGTGTCAATATTGTTGCTTCAATGTGAGAATAGTGTAGTGTGGATTGAAAAGTACTACTTATTGACCACAACGCTATCTAATGGAAAGTAGACGAACTTATTCAACGGAACTTCGAATCGTCGAAACTCAACGAATGCTGAATGGTCTAAAACGAAACTAGTACATTCTCGATTGTTCCGGTTGGAGTATAGAATATTCGAGAAGCTTTAGTGGGGAGTATAAAAAGGGTTGCGAAATCCGACGAGAGGACAGTTTATCTTTAAACCGTGTAAAGCAAAGTTCGAATAGTATCGGTAGTGATTTAAAATAAGTGGAAAAGATTGTAATAAGTGGAAAAGATTGAAATAAGCGCAAAAGTTGATTTTAAGTGATATTGTCTTGTAATAAAAGTGATTTATTAAAGTTTAGTAAACAGAATAGTGTTTTATCTTTTCGAATCCCAGCCGAATGTAACATTGGTGTCAGAAGTGAAATAAAACGTATTCTGTGCGAAGTGTTGTGAAAAAAAAAAAAAAAAAAAAAAAAAAAAAAAAAAAAAATAGGGAATTACCTAATTTGTGGCAGTAGAAAAACAAGACTAAATAAAGTGAAGTGAAATTGAATTCTGTGCTAAGTGTAGTAAAGATTTAAAAAAAAAAAAAAAAAAAGTGAATTAGTAAATATGGTTCGCACATTGGCATTACTTCAACTCAGCATACCTCAGTTAAAAACTGAGCTGGAAAAACGGAATCTCTCCACTGCTGGGGGAAAAAGTGACCTCAGACTTCGTCTGCAGGAAGCTGTCGAAAGCGAGGGAGAAGATCCAAAATCCATGCTATTCGAAGTGACAGAAGAACAAGTAGCACAAGTAAGTACAGGCGCTGACATGGCCGCTATGATGGCATTACTTCTTTCCAAGTTCGAAGAACAGAAGAATTCTATGGAATCTAAGTTCGCGGAACAGAAGAATTCTCTAGAAGAACAGAAGAATTCTATCGAATCTAAGTTCGCTGAACAAAAGAATTCTATTGAATCTAAATTCGCAGAACAAAAGAGTTCTCTAGACGAACAAAAGAATTCTCTAGAAGAACAAAAGAATTCTCTAGAAGAACAAAAGAATTCTCTAGAAGAACAGAAGAATTCTATTGTCGCTGCACAAAAAGATTCCGTGGAAGAATTTAAGAATGTTCTAGAAGTAAAATTCGACGCGATTGATAACAAGTTAAACCAGCATGAGACAAAATTTGACGAAATGAGTCAAAAATTACAAAAACATGATACAAACTTCGAGAACTTAGCAAGAGAGCATGAGACAAACTTCGAGAACCTAGCTAGAGAACTGGACAAAGTCAAGAAACAGAAAGCCCGAGAATATTCTGCTGATTGCCCTAGAAGGAAGGAGATGCAACCGCCTGTTTTCGATGGTCAAACATCATGGCCAATTTATAAGCGGCAGTTCGAAGCAGCTGCAATGACCAACAGCTGGGACGACGAGGAAAAGTCCATCGCACTAACGCTAGCACTACGAGGCACAGCTGCAGAGTTGCTTCAAACTATTTCTGAAGAAAAGCAACGCAACTACGACGCATTGGTGAAGGCTATCGAAATGCGCTTTGGTGATGACCACATGCAGCAAGTATACAGGGTGCAACTGCGCAGTAGAATCCAGAAGCGGGGAGAAACGCTCCAGCAGT
This sequence comes from Cheilosia scutellata, assembly GCA_955612985.1. Lineage (NCBI taxonomy): Eukaryota > Metazoa > Arthropoda > Insecta > Diptera > Syrphidae > Cheilosia > Cheilosia scutellata. The sequence goes on along the minus strand of OY015313.1, from coordinate 53,193,606 downwards.
TGCAAGCGGATATCGAACGGCTGGCGCATTTGTCGTATCCCAACGCCGGCGAGGATGTCATCAACGAAATGGCTGTAGAGGCGTTTACCCAAGCCATAGAGGACCGACAACTGCAAATGGCTGTACGAATGGCTGGAAAGAAAACTCTCCCTGAGGCACTGGCATTTGCCCTGACCATGAAAGCTGCTGACCAAGCATCACAAGGGTTTCACCGTGTGAGAGAGATGACAACCGTCGAATGCTCGTGCCAAAGGGCAAACGTCGTAGAACAGAACAGTGCTCGCAGGGGACCGATTCGTTGCTGGAACTGTAACAAAATTGGACATCTACAGCGACAATGCAGAGCTCCACCCAGACACACTAGTTGTCCGTACTGCAGCGCTAGGAGTCGTAATGAAGGGGCATCTGAGCGTCCAGCGGATGACTCTTCTCAAAATCATCAGTCGGGAAACGTGTAAGAACCAACTTCGCGGGGCAGAAGTTGGTTTCTGGAATCGACGCCCCCAGGACCACCATTCAAGTTTCCCAAACCAAACGAGGTAACAAGAGTTTGACAGTGGAAGCCCATATCGGCCAGAAAATGTATGTGGCCACCATCGACACCGGTGCCACCGCTTCCATTATAAGGAGGGATATCGTTCGCCAATCATGGCTGCACAACACCAGCAGCTACTGTCTAAAAACAGCAACTGGAGCAACAGCAAAAGTGTATGGAGAAGTACTGCTAACAATAAATCTTGCGGGATTAGTCTTCACCCATACCTTCCTAGTGGCCGATATATGTGACGAATGCATCATCGGAATCGACTTTATGAAGGCGCACGATGTAGTACTGGACATCGGCTTGCAAGTACTAAAGTACAGGAACGTCGAAATTCCCATGATCTACGGGGACGAGCATGTCACAGCTCTAAGGACAGTCATGAGTGAAGACGAGATATTACCACCTTCTTCAGAAACACTTATTTGGACAAGGCTGGAAGGTGATCCTGGGAGCCACCGATTCTACCTAGTTGAGCCAGATCCAGAAAATCATTATCAAAACTACGTCGTTGGAAAGATGCTTGTAGAACCTAAAAACAACATGGTTCCCGTACGAGTTCTAAATGTTGAACATAGAAGCATGAAACTGAAGCAAGGGGAAGTGGTGGGTAAGTGCGTACCAATTACTGCGGTCACAAAATTATCCAATGAGGGACCTACCAAACCTCTTACATCCACGGAAATGACGGAGATAAAAAGGAGTATATTTGGACAGTGTGAGTTGAATCAGGAGCAGCAAGAAATGGCGGGGGAACTAATCAACGAGTTCGCTGATATATTTGCTTCGAAGAGCGGCGAGTATGGTCGGACACATCTCGTACAACACCGAATCGACACAGGAGACGCAAGACCTATTCGTCAGCCTCCCAGACGACTACCATTGGCTAAGCAGACGGAGGTTGCAGAAATGGTGTCGACGATGGAAAAGGAAGGGCTGATTGAAAGTTCGAAAAGTCCATGGGCGTCACCGGTTGTACTGGTCAAGAAGAAAGACGGCAGCACGAGATTCTGCGTGGACTATCGTCAGCTGAACAACGTCACCAAAAAGGATAGCTACCCTCTGCCAAGGATTGACGATACCCTGGATACACTATCCGGCGCCAAATGGTTTTCCACCATCGATTTGAAGAGTGGCTACTGGCAAGTGCAGATCCATCCCGAAGACCGCGAGAAAACAGCTTTTACAGCAGGAAACGGGCTCTGGCAATTCACAGTAATGCCATTTGGACTGTGTAATGCTCCAGCCACCTTTGAACGGCTAATGGAGCGTGTTTTGCTGGGACTAACGTGGAAAACCTGTTTGGTGTACCTGGACGACGTCATCGTGGTAGGAAAAACGTTTGACGAACATCGAGACAACTTGAAGGAAGTGTTCCAGAGACTTCGAAGCGCTCAATTGAAGCTGAACCCGAAAAAGTGTGCTCTTTTTAGACCAGAAGTGAAGTATCTCGGGCACATTATCTCTTCCGAAGGAGTCAGGACTGATCCAGAGAAAGTCGATGCTGTGAAAAACTGGCCGGTTCCCAAAGACAAACATCAACTTAGGAGCTTCCTGGGACTTGCGACCTACTACAGACGCTTTGTGAAGGACTTTGCCGGGATTGCCAAGAGCTTGCATCAACTGACAGAAAAAGGAAAACAATTCAAATGGTCAGGTGAGTGCGAAAAGAGCTTTGAAAAACTAAAGCAGCAACTGTGTTACGCCCCCATACTAGCATACCCTACTCCTGGAAAAACATTTATTGTGGACGCAGACGCTAGTAATGTGGGAGTTGGAGCCGTCCTTTCGCAAGTGCATGATGGCCAAGAGAAAGTAGTTTCTTATTTCAGCAAAGTTCTCTCCAAGCCAGAAAGGAACTACTGTGTAACCCGGCGGGAACTTCTCGCTTTAGTCCTGGCGACAAAACACTTCCACAAGTACCTTTATGGGAGCAAATTTATTCTTCGCACCGATCATGCATCTTTAAAGTGGCTGCTGCAGTTTAAGAACCCTGAGGGACAAGTCGCGAGGTGGATCGAACGGCTGCAGATGTATGACTACGAGATACAGCATCGAAAGGGAACTCTTCACTCTAATGCAGATGCTCTCTCCCGCCGGCCTTGCAAAGCCGATTGCAAACATTGCGTGCGTCAGGAGGAAAAAGATGCCGTTTCCGTGCAGAGGCTGAGAGCTGAGCCCATTGGTGGCTGGACTGCGAGAGAGATCCGGGAGGCTCAAAGGGAAGATCCGGATATCGAGCCGATTCTCGCCTGGAAGGAGCATGAGGGAAAGCCAGACTGGCAGGAGATATCTAATCGGAGCCCCGAGCTGAAGGCATACTGGGCGCAATGGGACTCCCTTCATGTGCAGGACGGCATTTTGAGGAGAAAATGGGAAAGCTCGGATGGAAAGTCGTTCGTGATGCAGCTCATTGTTCCCAGGTCGAAAGTAAGCGATGTTCTAAGAGAACTGCATGATGGAGTATCCGGGGGCCACTTGGGAATAAATAAGACGCTCGAAAAGGTGCGAGAGCGCTTTTACTGGGTCCACTCAAGGGATGATGTAGAAAACTGGTGCAGAAAGTGCGTAACCTGTGCGGCCAGCAAAGGCCCGAGAGTGAAAACTCAAGGCAAAATGCACCAATACAATGCTGGAGCCCCTTTCGAAAGAATTGCAGTTGATATTGCCGGACCGTTTCCTGAAACGATTAATGGAAATCGTTACATCCTCGTGGTTATGGACTACTTCAGTAAGTGGCCAGAAGCATTTGCCATCCCTAACCAAGAAGCCAAAACCGTGATAGAGCAGATTGTTTTCAACTGGGTGAGCAGATTTGGTGTACCATTGGAATTGCACTCGGACCAAGGCCGAAACTTCGAGTCCAAGATTTTTCAAGGAGTATGCCAGTTACTCGGGATTAAAAAGACGAGAACAACGCCGCTCCATCCGCAATCAGATGGGATGGTAGAGCGCTTCAACAGAACTTTGAATGAACACCTATCTAAGGTTGTATGCGACGACCAGAGGGATTGGGATAAACAGATCCCAATGTTTCTACTAGCCTATCGCAATGCTGTGCACAACACTACGGGACATACACCATCAGAAATCCTGTTTGGTCGAACAGTCCGGCTACCTAGTGAGTTGATGTTCGGATCTCCCACTGAGGAACACAAGGATGAGGACGATTATGTTGCGGACCTCAGAGAAACCATCAGGGACGTGCATCGAAAAACTAGGGATAAGATCAAGATAGCCAGCGACCGCATGAAGACGAGGTACGATGCCAAAGCAACAACTACAGGATTCGAGGAAGGAGATCTGGTATGGCTGTACAATCCCCATAGAAGAAAAGGTATGTCGCCTAAGTTGCAACAAGATTGGGAGGGGCCCTATAGAGTAGTCAAACGAATCAACGACGTGGTCTATCGAATCCAACGAGGAAGAGGTAAACTTAAAGTTGTCCATGTGGATCGTCTTCACCGTTACATTGGGGAAAATGTTGACGCATTTGTTCGGGACGAACAAGTATAAGAGGGGGATATTGTAGTGTGGATTGAAAAGTACTACTTATTGACCACAACGCTATCTAATGGAAAGTAGACGAACTTATTCAACGGAACTTCGAATCGTCGAAACTCAACGAATGCTGAATGGTCTAAAACGAAACTAGTACATTCTCGATTGTTCCGGTTGGAGTATAGAATATTCGAGAAGCTTTAGTGGGGAGTATAAAAAGGGTTGCGAAATCCGACGAGAGGACAGTTTATCTTTAAACCGTGTAAAGCAAAGTTCGAATAGTATCGGTAGTGATTTAAAATAAGTGGAAAAGATTGTAATAAGTGGAAAAGATTGAAATAAGCGCAAAAGTTGATTTTAAGTGATATTGTCTTGTAATAAAAGTGATTTATTAAAGTTTAGTAAACAGAATAGTGTTTTATCTTTTCGAATCCCAGCCGAATGTAACAATAGGTTAAAATAAAGTTGCGTAGATATTGCTTATTGACAATTTCTAGTTGTTTCGTTACTTATTGCTTGTTTGTTGACTCAGGTTGAGAGCCTAGGCCAAATAACTGAGATTGACAAGTGCAATTCTTCCATTGATTATTATTAACGTGATATAATTTTTAGAGTTTAGAGCGAAGTCGACTTAAGCAAAGCCTCTTACTGACTTGAAGTTATAGTGTCGATGCCTAATGCAGATCTCCCTTATTTCGGCTTCCAGATACCTGTGTGTTTAATTGCGCTACACATACATGCAGTCAGTGGCAAAATTATTTGCACAAAAGTAAAGTTAATTCTACTCATAAATTTGAACTTACTTCATGTAAATTTTGGCATCAATGGAAAGGTCATTTAAATTCCGTTTGAATGATACAAAACTTTCCTTAACCCATTAAGTACCCATTGAAAATTTAGAACTTTTGTAAAAGTCAACTTTTTTGACTTTTTTCCTCGGTCAAAAAAAAAATAATGTTTTGATGCAAAAAGTTTCTTCAAACAATTATTATAATAGTGACTGCAAACATTTTTATGAAAAGGAGGAAAAAGTGGCTAAAATAGTCATTTTTAGCAATTTTCAAAAAATCATAAAACATATTAGCGAAGAGATTTTTGAAAAAAAAAATGTTTTGCAGTCACTATTAGAATTGTTTAAAGAAACTTTTTGCATCAAAACATTATTTTTTTGGACCGAGGAAAAAAGTCAGAAAAGTGGACTTTTACAAAAGTTATAAATTTTCAATGGGTACTTAATGGGTTAAGCAAAGGAAAGGTTTTGTATCATTCAAACGGAATTTAAATGACCTTTCCATTGATGCCAAAATTTACATGAAGTAAGTTCAAGTAGTAGAATTAACTTTACTTTTGTACAAGACTGTATATATGTGAGTGTTAAAAAGAGGTTTATCAAACTACAATAAGATTTTTTCTAATCTCGATTGAAAATACTAGTTTTCTTTCCACCTAAACGCTCTAGCAAATCGCAGGCAAAATCAGTATTGGAGAGCAGTATAATTTCCTACTTATAGGTCTTGAAGCAGGAAATTATTTTGACAGTTTAATCAGCACGCTATACTCTCAAAATATTAGCCGAGAATAATTGATTAGCGCAATTGACACATTGCTTGAGTTTTGATGCTACATTGTGGTTCGGCTATGCTCTCAGAACTCAGAGGTTATTGCAACGATCCCAACAATGCTGAAAAAAAGCTGTTTTTGTATATATGTATAAGTAACACTTGCCACCTCCTCCTACATAACTCATTTAAGGCAATTAAGCACTGATTTAATTTAACCGTCTCCGATGAGAATCAAATTAAGTAGGTATTTCCTTTTAGTACGCGAATGCTATCGTGATAAACGCTTTTCACTTATGAAAGCGGGAAATATCCAAGAGATATACATGCTATAATAATTCAGTCATTCAACTAGTTCCCCTACTATCTTACTACAATGCATATGCAATGGAGCGTTAACCCACAAATTCAATAAACATTTCAAAAGATCTCGCTACTGGATCAGTATAGTAGACATCCGGAACAATCATTCAGCTCGAAATGTGTAACAAAAGATAAAATGAATTGTCTGTGACAATTCTTTTTATAAGCAACTGTAATCTATCACAGCGCTAGTCAGAGGTATTCTGATTTTCAATTTATTGTTGAAAATAGAGGGGCAGTCGTTTTGGGTGCGTGCGATATTGAGATAGTGTGAATGAAATGTTGAAGTTTGAGGTCAAGTTGACAAACAGAACTTATAGCTTCCTGATGTGCTTCGTAATGACATTCCCTTTAAATAAAGCTAACTACAGTTAACAATGTGCCAAAGATTATATGTTATATCATCCTTCTAAATAATAAGAAATTAATTCATTTTTATTTCATCTTGAGATAGCTCATAACCGCTTTAATTTAATTTGTTTAGTCGTACCGTTCAACAACGACTTATCGCGGAATGGTTAATTGGTTTTATTTTGCCATATCATCCATCATCCACAGGCTTCTTAAATCTGTTAAGGATTTTTTTTTCAAGGCTTTCAAATTATAATATTTTTCCGGATGCAGAAAGAGAAAAGCAGCTATTGCCAACAAATTTATCGATGTACATCAACTTTCATACATGGCTTCGTCTGTACTTAAATTTTAAATATATTAATGTTTGTCTAGAAATCCAAAACATTATCGGATGTATAAATGGTACTGGTACGTACATATACGCACGAAGACCTTACTTATATACTCAGATGGCGCTTTCATGGGCTTCAATGAATACGCCTCTCAAGTTATCCCGATCTTAGGCTACCTGCAGCTGCATCCAGTTGCGCACTCCAAGTTGGTTCAGATCCTCTTCCACGTGTGCGAAGTCTTCCTCTACTGAGTTGTCCCTCTTCGGGGCGGAGCGCTGGTGTCCATTCGCTTTACATTTCCTAGCCATCTTAGACGATGGATTTGCAATTTTCTGACCAGGTGGATGTTGAAACATAGTTGGTAAAATCTCCTTTTCCAAATCCCATCAACTCAAACGGGACCGAAAATCGCTCGAAGAATTTTGCGTTCAAAACGATCAAGGATATAGTATCTTCATTCGCCCTTGCTTATGTCCATTCTTCTGCGTCGTATAGCATGAGTGGGATGGCGTATGTAGAGTTTTTTCACTCAAAAAAAAAGAGGAGGGGAATCCTCAAATCGAATTTTATTGTTCGGCCCCTAAATACAGAAATAATAAATTTTTTTATTCAGATTTGTTAACAAATTGGTTTTGACTCACATTTTACGACGCAGCAATTTTTTAACATCCAGACAAACGGATCTTAATTCTATTAAATAAATGTCATGAAAATGTCCCCTTTGGATAGCAGAATACAATAAACAAACATGTTAACACCACGAATGACACCGTAGTATAGATCCGGCGAAGAAACCGTTGCTACTTGGCTTTGGCAAAACAATATTGGGTTTAAAACTCCTAAAGTTATGGCGCCGATTGTTGGACGAAAAGCAAGAAGGGTGAGCTGAAACTGGGCTCCTTCAAAAAAAAAAAAGATTTTTGGTCCTGTGTGCGATGGAGGATACAACCGGCGAACTCTATGATCTACACCAAGATGTGAATGTTAGTCGACTACATTGGCTGGGCCACATCAAGCGAATGGACAATAATGGTCCAGCTAAGAGGATCTTCGATTCCCAGCCCTTAGGTTGAAGACGACAAAAAAGACCGAACCTCCGATTTATAGATCAAGCCAGAGCGATTGGTCCGGATAACTGGAAGCAGCGTGCCCGGGATCGCAGAGAATTGAAGGCTTCATTGTGTCAGGCAGAAACTCTTCACGGGTCGGGAGCCCGTTAAGTATGTAAGTATGTATCTGACTTTCAAGATCACTTGGCAAGTTCAGGCAGTTGAAAAAATACAACCACTGCTCATTTCGATTTATATTTAGTTTTTACATCAATAGTTCTTTGCGATGTAAAATAGTAGTTAAACTTTAGTAGGTGCCTACACTCAGAGAAAAATCGCAAGCCAAAATCTAGTATGATCAAGCTTGATTTTAGATTTTTATATTCTTATGTGCTAACTCTTAATGACACCCATTGTTCTTAAAATAAGCCGAAACAATCTTAAAAGATGACACTGAAACACAAATGAGCACGCCAAAATCTTGAGTTAGTTTTCTGTTCTTGAAATAAGCCGAAACAATCCTAAAATATGACATTGAAACCCAAATGAGCTCGCCAAAATCTTGAGTTAGTTTTCTGTTCTTGAAATAAGCCGAAACAATCGTAAAAGATTATGTACATTGAAACACAAATAAGGGACAAAACCATCTTAAAACCAGCTTGTTCATGATTGAAACAAGCGCAACAATACTTTAAGTGCATGCGCATGCATTCTATTCGTTCCTAAAATTCACACTCACTTACTGAGTGAATTCTCATAGGGCAATATTAAAAATTTAATATTAATACTACTAATCTACTGATGTGATACATAAAATTGTAGGTCCTTCCATTCGTCCCAAAAATAGAAACTCACACAAACGAATGGTTGCGAGAAACTAGGCCTAGCGTGTCAAGAGACCTATGCGCCACCTATTTATTTATTTATTTTTTTATTAATACCTTTGATAGAATGTCAAAAATCTTTATGAATAGAATTTCTTATTTCACCAACTGCACTGAAAAGCGTTATATTACTGGGGTAGCCAAACAATATTCATCTAACAGAACATTTACGTAGTAATACATCAGATTAATATTACATACTTCGATTACATGTATTTCCTCACAGCATACATATAAATCTCTAAATATGAGGTTTTTTTCGACATGTACAAGTCGTGTATCGTCTTTGAATAGCTTATATCAAATACAAAAATGAAAACAACACAATCAATGGCGGTTATCTAAATTACAAATATTATCTTGAGGATGTTTACATACTCATTACAATTTTTCAATTGCTTTTCGAAATCCCTTTCCACTGATATATACGTTTTCTTAATTATAAGAAATTTTCAGACAAATATCTATCAATTTATTGTCAGCTAAAAAACAATTTTTCGGGCTTTTTTGATATTGGTTTCAGTTCTACGAGAATACGAATTTATGATGTTGAGCTTTTTCAAGGCAAATGTTTCAATGTCCCATTTGACAGTTTGCACTTCAAAAAGTGAAGAGTGATAAGCTGACTTAAATACTAAAAGTGTTATCGTTAAATATAGTGGTGGGGAATCACAAAGCAGAGTGACTCAGTTGCAATTTATCTAAGTACTTAAAAAGAATTGCGAAATTTGCCAAGGACATAAAATAAGTGCCTGGTCAGCGTAATAGGAAATAATGCAAACGCGTTAGATCAACTCTTTTCTATATTTTCTTGTTTTCACATATATACATATTTAAGTAGTGTGTGGTGAATTTCTTACTTACTTAATCTGTACATCTGTGTATTATATGCACGAAATCAATGAGTAAAGCTTTTATTACACATGTCAAAAATAGTGTCATATTGACGATATAGCATGTCAAAAAATTGACACAATTTCTGACATGTGTAATAGTAGCTTTACTCGTAGGCGAAAGGCCTTACAAAAGTTTATTTTCTTCATTCAGTATCAACTTTTCGAACTCCGGTAAGAAAGTATACATAATAACTTTAAAAATCACGAAAATTGAATAAATTGTTCTTGAATTAAGGTAGGAGGGACAAAGAAACAGACAAACGTGTCATTTAATAAAGTATAGTATGAATGAACTTTGCTTCCGCCTCCGATCTCGTGTACTCTTAAGTAACATTATACTTATCCGGTGAGTGTTACTATAGCAATGCTGTAGCCCTCTCCCACCACATAACCTTAAATTGGTAACCCATAATGTTACCATTACAACGCTGAAAGAAATTTTAAAATCGGCCTATTTTACCACCCCTGATCCAGAGTTTATGACCACTATACAAAACGCTGAAAGAATTTTTTAAATTGGAACAGTATATCTAGAGATAACTCCTACCCCCCTTTAGCACTCCACCTCATCTCCCTAAGTAACCTGTACTGATCCAGAGGATGTCGCTATTTGAACGTTAAACGAATTTTTAAAATCAGCCGAAGTAAAAATGTAAATTTATATTTTTTTCTTTTAAATTTCTTAGTTTGGGTACACTGTTTGTAACTCTTCTTTGAGAGCCTAATCAAACTACACATGTACATAGTCCCGAGGCAAAAGATAGACATATTTATGGACAGTCAAGCTGCGATCAAGGCTATCGCCTCAGTCAATATAACCTCAACATTAGTATTAGAATGTCGAGAGGAGGCCTCGCTGGATTACCCTTATCTGGATACCAGGTCATAGCAACGTTTATGGAAACGAACAGGCTGACGAGCTGGCCAGGCAAGATTCAATCCTCCACTGCTCACTTGCGGAATCGGTCAACATTCCAATAGGAGCAGTCAAAGCAAACATTTCCTCAGAATCCCTATCCATAGCCAGTCTCAGGTGGCTAACAAACTGTACCATATCCAGAAAGATGTGGCCAAATTATAGTGGGGAAAAAACAACCCACCTCCTGAGTAAAACACGAAAAGATATATAGACAGAATAACAGCGATCACCACAGGCCACTGGTCTAGGGGACCATGCAGCCAGATTAGGCATCCCACATAATACACACTGTCGCAGTTGTAACGACGCAACCGAGAAAGAAAGTATTAAAGAACTGATCCTATTTGAAGTCCACAGGCTTTAGAAAGGGACTACATCAAAGAAGAATGGCATCTGTTTTTTTAATATACTCGTAAAAATAAAGTACTTGAGTAGCGGAGACTTAACAAGCAATAACCAATATACAGTTGTAACCTATTTGGTAGGTTGAACTCGGCACTACATCTATCCATCTTCTTCTTCACAAAATGTTACAAATATATCCAACTGTATATACCTAAAGCAGCATATATGTTGTTATCTAACATTACAAAAATACATTTTTGACATTGAATCTGGTAAAATAAACTTGTTATTACCTACAATTGGAATAAAAATAATTAATATATAGAAGGCGTTTAGCCTACGCCAAGTAGCTAGATATTAAATTTAAATTGTTTATAGCAAATGAATAAATGCTAAATATTCTTTGGATTTAATTGAACACATATTTTTGAAACCCTATACCTTAGTTTGTAAAAGTAATTTATAATTGCCCACGTGGATATATCAATCATTTCAATACTAATCAGCTTCTTAAAATACATATTCCATCACCATTTTCTCAATGGAATTATAAATGTCATAACAGACAAACAAGTGTCAAATGAAATCCCTCCCAAGTGTCAAATGAAATCCCTCCAAGAGTTTGATGTCTTTTTGACAGCGCATTAACATGCCTATCAAAAGTAGACCAATGTCATTTTAATGCCTGTAGGTAATCAGATTTAAAAACAAGTGTAATAACAACAATTTGTCCGAAACATAAACGTCAACGAAAATAGTTGACACAAGAATATATACAAGTGTGAGAATTCATCAAAAGGACTGGCTGCCATTCAGTGTCGCTCTGTCAGACCTTAAATCTAAGCCACTGACAAGCAATAAACTTTAATATAACAGTCTAATTAGACCAATAGTTACGCACGATTTATTGATATGGATCGGGCGGTTTATAAAACTTGCAAATAGCCGCACTGCTTGGGTTGTTTATGATTTATAGTAGCGCGCTTTTATTTTTATCGCTTTTAGTCAATAGTATAATAAAATTCAAAATACTGTAAACCAATAAAATAATAAATCCGATATAGACATTTGTTTATCATTTATTTGAATGCATTTAGTTGGCAATAAAATGGTATCACATGCTGATGATGATGATCTAATCTAGGCACTGTCTATATTCCTCACCAAATGTAAACTTTATTTAAAATAGTCTCATCTTTTCAAATTGTTGTTGATTGTCAATTAAGGAATTACTTCGCACCTTTCTGATGCGGTTGAAGTTTTTTTTTTTTAAATTACGTATGTGTGTGTTTTTCTACTTAAGAGGTTTCATTACTATAGCACAGTATTTAGCATGATTATCGTGTTTTTAAATTCGGAGCGAATTCTTCTCATAGCATGAATGAAAGCTGTGACTTAAGGTAATGGTTGTTAACTCGAGTTGACTGAATTTGAATCTCTTCCTATTGGCCATATTTGGGCACGTGCATAAGAATTTCTTTTCTGTTGGACAATTCAGTCAACCCAAAGTACATCTGTAAATATTTAGTCCGAAATTGACCATTATGTCTTATTCATATATTCATATTTAAACGCAAATGTAAAGTCCATAGAACGAGAAGAATACAACTTATAATGGAACATGGAACGCTATAATGGATTTCATTATTTTATATATAGCCATCCGACATACCTACTCCTTTTTGTTAGCACAATGGTATAACATTTTTGTGTAAAATACGCAATATGGGTAAGCCTTTAGCCTTTAAAATTGTGTATATACTTGATTAGTGCATTTTCCTTTGAATGTCTAGAAATATTATTAAAAATTTTTATTAAATACAAAGGGGAGTCGGAAGTCCCTATAGATATTAAAAAAAAATTTTTTTTTTTTTTATTCAGTGCGGTTTTAGGGCCGGTAAGTCCATAACCGACCAAATATTCACACGACGGCAGATCCTGGAGAAAACTCAAGAAGTCCAAATGCATTAATTTACATTACATTAATTTTTATTGAACTTTTATATATACAATTTGACTTAAGGCTAGTTTACAAAGTGGTTATTAATATTTTATGTGTTGGCTCAACAACAGGGGCCCAACGGTTTACATTGATTTTTTTTAAAATTCTATTTACATAAATTGTTATTGTTTTCTTAGATTCACACTCGTATAGTATTCATCGTTGTCAGGGTTGACCTCAGGGTGTTCAAATCCGGGTGTCGATGTCCTTGTGGTGGTAGAGAGGGTTGTTCATCTTGGTTTTATCCTCGATGGTGGGTTGTTTCGGTCAAATGGTAGAAGGGTATAGTTGCCCTGTCAGTGTCTCTTGGGAATAGGTCCTCGTTTAGTAGAGCCAATACATGCAGGTATCGATGCTCTGAGATGTGTTGCGTTTCCGCAATCCTGCGGACTAGAGGGTTTGGATGGCTGGATGCATTCCCGAGTATTCTCTGGAAAAGTGTGACCATATACTTTTCTAGGGGGATGATGCTGGCTTCTTCGTAGAGTCTTGAACTTCTGACGTTTTTCCTACGGATTGGATCGTAATGGAGTCCTGTGCAGATCCTTAAGAGTTTTCTCTCAAAAATGGCCAGCTTTCTCATGTACGTCTTGGAAATGGTGTACCAAATGGGGAAACCGTAAGTTACTACCGGCCTTATAAGTTGTTTGTAGAGTAGCAGCTTGGTTTTTTTACTGAGTCCGTTTTGCTTCTTCATCAGGGGGTAGACTCGATGAAACGCAAATGCAGCCTTCCTCAGTGTTCAGGTGTGGGTTGAATCTAAATCGCTCGTTAAAGTTGACTCCAAGATATTTAACGTCGTTTGTGGTTGATAGCGCTGATCCATCAGGTAGTCTCAACGTTATATTACGACAATTGGTGGATGAAGTCCAAATGATTACCCACCATACCTATTTATCGACTTTAAGGCCGCATATGACAGCATTTATAGAGACGAGCTATACAGAACCATGTCTAGTTTTGGCATCCCTGCCAAACTTGTCAGATTGGTCAGAATTGTGCTAGAGAACACTCGCTGCTCCATAAAGGTCGGAAACAATCTTACCGAGACCCTTGATATCAAAAAGGATTTAGACAAGGCGATGCGCTGTGAATTTTTTAACATCATTCTTGAGAAAATTGTGCGACACTCGCAAGCCAACACCAGGGGCACAAGTCTGTGCAACTACTGGCATACGCGGACAACATCGACATCATTGGCATTGGCAGAACAGAGTGAGCTGTGATTGGTGCGTTTGCAAGCATTAGAGGAGACACACAACTTCGACGAATCGTACAGAACGTCATGATAGACAGGTAACTTTGATGTAGTTCGGGACCTTGTCTACCTCGGATATTAATTCTGAAAATGACATGACATCAGAAATCAAGCGAAGAATTACACTTGCCAACCGCTGTTACTTCGCCCTAAGAAGGCAATTGATTAATGTAAGGTCTTGTGGAGAAACAATCAGGACCCTCATCATCCCAGTCCTGCTTTATTATGGCGCAGAATCATGGACGTTATCAACGGTGGATGAAGATCTCCTTGGTCGCATCAAACGCAAAACTCTTCGAGTGTTTTTCGGTCCCGTTTGAGTTGACAGTCTTTGGAGGAGGAGAGAATCCAGGAGGTATAACCAGTGGCCATGTAGGTATTCATGAAAAAATCATCACCAAATTGGGGTCTCACTATGTAGTTCACAAACTCATGGAATGTCCGGCTCTCTTTCGTCTCAGAAAGAATATCCTTGGCGAGGAAATAGTTACTTCAGCAAATCTTGCTGACATACCCCCAGAGAAAAACATTGTCTTCCTGATTGTCTCTGTGGTAAAAATATGTCTCATGGATAACGCTCGTATCTATCCTCTTTTTTAGGGGATTATCCCTTTTTTCGAAGTCAAAGAAACTATCGCCTGAAAATTTCCGAAATCCCTTTTTTATCCTATAAACTCCTCTTTTCACCATAGCAGAAATATTCAAACATCTGCAAGCCGAAAATAGTGAGCACAACGAAATCACTATATGTTGGTGGAATGAATACAACCGCGGTACTAATAATCATTTTTAGTGTCCTGTCCAGGCTAACTTTTACGAAGTCACAATTGCGAAAATTTCCATATAAAATTATCCATTGTGACCGCCAAAATATTTAAGTTGAAGACTAGAAATGATTATTAGTAAGGCCCTTTGTGCTTGCCCCGAACAACATTATCGGTGGAACGAGTCTTTTCTGCGATAACAAAGCCTTGGACCAATGAAAAAACTCGATTGCAAATCAAAACGTTAAAAGCAATTCTCACAATAAAATGTAATATTCAGTACTCAATTCATGCATTGGAATTCTACAAATTTCTGAACACGAAGCCTGAGTTCCTTCGTTCAATCGCTGCAGAAGACAAATATAAGAAGAAAACCAAAAGTGGAGAAATTATTGCTATCGAAAACGATTCAGATGCGAATGACGACGACGGTGATGATGGCACGTTGGATGTTTATTAAACACATAATTTAAAAATAATAATACTTTATTAAACACAATTTACATTAATTTTTGTATTGATACTAATCTTGAATTTCATCAATTTCAGTGCGAAAACAAGTTAAAAACTTATCCCCTATATATCCTCTTTTTTAAATTGCGATATCCCTTGAAATCTCCAAATTTCGGGCATTTATCCCTTTTCTGTCCGCAAAAAGATACGAGCGTTACTCATGGACGATGGACCTCTCTAGGTAAGTTACAATAGGCTCCTTTCAAAACTATATCACTTTGGTATAGTAATTACAGCTATTTCAAATTACACAACTAATTTATCATCAAACTCCTTTTAAAGTGATTGTTTTGAACTCTGACAGTCAATTCTCCGTATAATATAATCCATTTGTAAAGACATTTCTGTTTATTCCCCTGTCAGTAAATTAAGTCGTAGGTATTTCGTTGTCAATTGACCAAGCGCCTACCTACCATTTTCGCCTATTAAGCGATAAGCACAATGTCACCAACTGATGATTTGAACGGAAGAGAAGACCTCACCTCCGTGTAATTGTTGTTGCTGCTAATAGGTGGTTTTGTTTATTCCCGTTTTCTCTGGTTTCTTTGCCTTTTCTTCTCTTTTTGACGCAATCTATACTATATGAGAATGAGATTTCAACAGTTTTAATACATACGAGAAAGAGAGACTTATTATTGGTAAGAATTCGTTGGCTGATAACCAGGCCGTGTTTGTTAATTACTGAAATGGAAAGCGAGGAGTAACAAACAATGATTCTCGTTTGTTGGGTTTCCCCTGACAAATTTTAAGTGTTGCTGTTAAGAGAACTACACTTCCATTGACCGCTAGTCGTCTTTAACAAACATAATAGCCCTGAACTGCCTGAACCTGATGGAAAAACGCTGGCGCCAATTTGAATTAGTATTATTTCATCTTCAAAAATGTATTTTGTGCCATCATGCCGCATATTTGTTAATACACTATAATTTATAAACAAATACAATGTATATGTATATTAATTACATAGAATTTGAATTTCCATTTTACACCAAATTGGAAATATTTGACTTCTGCAATTTCACTTTTATTTTGGCAGTTCGTTATTTTTTTTTTTAATCTAGCAGTTTTGCGCTAGATTGAAAAATTTCCCAGAAAACGATATTTCACAAAATGTGCTAGAGCTCTAGCGCAAATGCTGAAATGTCGGTTTTTTTTATATGGAGTTTAGCATGCCGCTAGTCATCTAGCGGTCAATGGAACGCGGCCAATCACAACTCTTTGACTTTGACACATTCACTCTTTTTTAAGTGACATTTTTTAAATAGTTTTGACAATAAATTGACCATTATGTATATTTGTCATGGGAACAGGGAACTTAGTTGTTGGATCTCGCTGCTATTCGAGGAACAACACTTTTTTTAAATACATAAAAAAAATAAATAAAAAAATACTCCCGCTGTTTTCTCGTTTGGCGGTAAAACATAATACTATATCTATGTATTATTTTACCAAAATTCTCTTTAATGAAAAGACCTCCTATTGATACCGAATTGTCGTCTAGTAGTCGATACTTCGCGGTCCTCCGATACACTCATTCTCAGCATAACGGCTGCTCCGGCGCCCGACAAATCTCCCAGCATCTCGTGGTGTCCCATACTCTTCTAAGCTTATCAAACGACCGGGAAATCTGCGCCGACCAAAGTTCACGCTGCGAAAACACCACCGACGAATTATCCCGCAAAAAATTGAAAAAAAAAGACTTGACATGTTTGTTAAAGTGTATTTTGTATATTTTTAGGTCGCAGTTGTGGGAAACTTAAACTTATTGGTTGAACTCAATCCTGTTCTTAAAATATGAATAAGAAAGTTATTTCATTCATTCATTCATTTTCAATGGTCCGCATGTCCATTAATTGGGTCGCGGGTGTATGTTGCTCAAGTGGACCCTCCATAGCTCTCGATCCTCCGCCATCGACTCCAAATAATCAAGGGCAATCCCCATACGGATAGAAGAGAGATTATGGACTTGATCTAACCATCTCATCCTGGGTCTACCTAGAGGACGCCTGCCCTATGGTACGGATTCCATAGCACGTCGAGGAATCCTGGTCGGGAACATGCGTTTAACATGACCAAACCACCGGTGCATGGACCGCTCCGTCCTGGTATTTCTAATGCATGTCCAAGCTGTCTCAAAATTGATCCAGCCTGACCAATCCATACAGGAAAACTCAGCATTGCTCCTTCCATCACTCGCGAATAAGACCCCGAGATATTTAAACTTCTCCAACTGTTTCAATGGGACTCCACTAACATGCGCATTGAACAGGCGTTCTGGGAGACGACCATCACTTCAGATTTGTTCACGTTAACCTTCATCTCAGCTTCAACACAAACGGCTACAAACCGATCGAGTGCGCCCTGGAGTTCAGTCTGAGAGGACCCAAGGATGACCAAGTCATCAGCGAAGAGCAGATGACTTTTCCTCAGATCTCCCAATTCGAAACCTTCTTCGCCAAAACTGCGTTGTAACATTCAGTCCATATAAGTAATGAAAAGGAGAGGAGACAAGACGCACCCCCGGCGGAGTCCAACGCCAACGGTGAAAAGTATTGATTTAACGCCATTTATCCGAACACAGCTTTTACAGTTTGTGTAAAGAGATTGAATGGCTCTCAAGAGAGAACCGTCAATTCCATACTCCTGTAATACACTCCAGAGTTTACCTCGAGTGACTCGATCGTATGCCTTCTCCAAATCTACGAAACATGATTTCATCCACTCCGGCAGCTTTGCCAGCTTTTAGCGATTTGATCGCAAAAGTGACTTCCTCTTCCTCTGCTCAAGGCGATGGGTCTGTCATCTTCAATGCCCTGGATTGGATTGAGCAATTTCGAAAAGTGCTCGCTCCATCTGTGTAAGATGTCTGTAATCGAGAATCACCACTAAGTTTTATGGTAATAAAAATGTACCTACTTAAAAATTGATGTTTCAAATAAAGATGTTTTATCCAAACGTAATCTTTATTTAACATTATTCTCATATTTTAATCAAGGTTTATTTTATAGAGTAGGTATCACTTTGAGGTACCTACTTACCTCCCTATTAAAATAAAATAAAAAAATAACCAAACTTGCAATAAACGAGAAACGTGCATGAGATCAAGCCCTGCACTTTATATTACTTTCAAGTTTCAAGTGGCTATATAACTGGACAGGGGATAATTTGCTGCTCTATCCAATGCAATGTTCTAATTGTTTTTAAAACACGTAATCCCACATAATCCCCTTTTGCTGGCAAGTTTTAAGTTTATAGATTAAGGGATAACTTTCCACTTGTCTTAAGTTCAGAGCAGACTAATGAATGTCTAATAATAATTATGAAATCGAAATGACTATTTAATTTTTAGGTAGTAAATATCAACAAATAATACCGCTTGTATAGTTTAAAATCATGATTCATCAACCCATTCACTTATTTTCCAATAATGGTCGGTCTTATTAAACAAAAAAAGAATCAGGCTTCGAGTTCACAGCGTCCAACTAGAAATAGATATATTAATAAAAATAAATAATAGGAATGGAAGACTATTCAAGCCGGAGCTTGGTGTCCATTCGCTCAACATGTCCTAGCTTTCTTAGTCGACCGCTACGTTCATTTCTCACCAAGTCAATAAGTCGTTGTAGAGTTCGCTGTTAAATTTCCTCCTCCAAAGGCCGTCAACGCAAAAGATACCAAAAATTACACGAAGAATATTCGAAAACACCCAGAAAATCTTAATAATAAAATTCAACAAAACTCGTTAGATTTCAAAATATCAACTTCAATAATATAATCGCTTATTAATTCCCCGTATTGGCCAATTTATTTTATTATAAGTATATTTATTTATCATTTATCACGAAGGTACATACGTCATTGTCTACAAACTATAGTGAATCACTTGTTGATGGGGATGGGGACACAAACCGGTACTAGACTCGGGCAATATTATTAGCAGCTTATTCGACTCAACCTCATAAAATTCAACTTTGAATTAAATTTCTAAATAGAAATTATCACCCTAATTACATTCACTAAACTAGTAAATTGACCAAAGCTACTCAAAGGGTTTCCTTGATTTGTTATAAATTGTTTCTTCCTTTTAAAAGCATTTGATGTTCACCGAATGCTTTCGTAATTTTACAAAGAATAAACGCAACGCCTCAATTCTGCCGTTTACATTTTATATAGTGCGATTAATTCATTGTAAGGTTGAATCGGAACAGTACGAATGGAGCTACTTCCTGCACTTGTTAGCAGGCTAATCTAATCGAGGTATGTAATTCAGAAGTAATGATTTGTAAGTTGGACTTAAGAGCACTTGAATATGACATAGTTACGTCAGTGAATGTAAACAAGACTGTATCTGTATGCATGAAACAAAATGGATTGTGCTATTCATCAGGTGATTTTCTTTGAATATTCACAAACCACTATTTTGCTATCCGCAGAAGTGAATCTGATTCACTTGAAATAATTCGTTCTATAGAATTCAGATTCACTTAAAAAATGCGAATTAGATTCACCTCCGCTGAATAGTGTTTTGTGAATATCCAAATAGAATCCACCCCGATGAATAGCAGAACAGGGCTGAATCGAAAATTTCTTCGAATACAAAACGTTTATTGAAAAATTTTGCGCACCTCATTTTCGGGAGAAAGCGGGTGTACTAGAAACTAGACTACTGGGTGAATTAAGTTTCCGAAATCATCTACTAAATGATAATCAATTAAATTTAAGAGTTTTTCTGTTTGTATGTGAATTTTAACTACCCAGCTTAATATGGAGCAGCAGTCGATTGGCCAAGGCATTCAGAACATAAACGAATTTTAAGCTTTCCAAAAACGGACAGATGTCATTGTTATTATGCTTACTTTTATACAATTTACTTTATTCAATTTATTACTCATTACTCAAATAAGAATTTTTTTTACAATATGTAAAGGGTGTCCCATAATTCAATCAAAATGTAATTTTGATAGAAAATACAGATTTAATTAGAAAGCCTACATTTTTTATGGATTCATAGAGTATGCAGATTGGGGTTATGTATTGATATAGCACATCGGATTAATGTCCGCTACGGTTTTTCTGGAACAACAACAACAGGTGGATGCTGATTTTTCGAACAAAATCATCATCAGTGATGAAGCTCATTTTCATTTTCATGGCTTCGTTAATCGTCAAAATTGTCGCATTTGGGGTTCAGAAAACCCACGAGTAATTGTTGAGGAACAAATGACTGTTGGTGAGGATTTTGGGCTGGAGGCATTTTATCGCCTATCTGTCCTTTCTTCTTCGAAAATGTGGCTGGTCAGGCAGTTACAATTAATGGTGTTCGTTATCGTGACATGGTAACCCAGTTTTTAGTACATAAATTACAGGATATGGATGTGACCAACATGTGCGGTTTCTACAAGACGGTGCCACATGCTATACAGCTAGAGAAACAATTAAATTACTGCATGATTCATTTCCTAATCGTGTATAATCGGCCGTTTTTGCGATCAGAATTGGCCATCCAGATCTTGCGATTTAACGCCATTGGACTTTTTTCTTTTGGGTTTTTTGAAGTTAACGGTCTATGCAAACAAGACCACGACCACCAACGCATTGAAAGAGGAAATTGGGAAGTGTATTAATGAAATTCAGCCAAAAATGATTACTGAGATTTATATTACATCGACAACTTTGTTTGTTCACATAGGGTTCGGTTTCAAATTGATCCAGAGCCAATAATTAATGAATGCGCGACATTTATGAATGTTCTTGAACAATTTAAATGTTGCCAAAGTCTTTTTACAGGGCTCTAATCGCGTAATTTATCAGACTATCATCGTTGAGACGATTGTATAAAACGACCTCGTTTTAAGTTTGCTTCATATAACATCACAATCACGTCGATCAATCGAATCGTTCATCGTTTTCATTTTGAACAGTTTGAGCAGGACTGTAAACAAACTGTGACAACTGAAAACTAATAATATTGGTATATTATTTTGTTTGTTTTGTTCTCGTTTATGTGAAAATGCATGTATACGTTGGAAAATAAGCATAGGCGCAAGAGAAATTATATTAATAAGGTTTGTAAAGGAAGAAACAGAAGAGGAAGAAGAGGATTTGTGCATGCATTTTGCTTAAAGCATTTACTAACTTTGCTTTTGGGGGCGCTTACAATCCGGGGTGGACAACGGCCTCAACCAACAAGCCTCTAGCTAGTTGCCTCCAGTTAGATACGCTCACCAAGTTCGTTGAGGTCGCCGTCCAATTAACCGCTCCACCTAAGGTTGGGATCCTCTGCTACGTCGACCCTCACCCTCAGGGGTGGACTCAAAGACTCGTCGGGCTGATGCGTTGCTTTCCATACACGCTCCACGATTCCAAGATTCTTTCTCTTAAAACATCCAAGGAGGTATTCTTCCGATTTTGACAGAGTCCATGCTTCTGCACCATACAGCAGGACCGGGATGATTAGGGTCTTATATACCTAATATCTCTGTTAATGCCATTTCACTCCAATTCCAATACCTGTATGAACATGAAAGCATACATACCACTACAACTACATATCACTCGGAGATGGTAGATAGTTCCATTTTATAGACAGTATTAAAACGACGTTGTGACAGTGCGGACCGATGTACTATTAAAAACGATTAAGAAACGACCGCCCAACCGACCAACCGAACGAACGAACAACGAGCAAACGCCCGCTCGCGATCTTTATTTTTGCACTACATACCAACTTATAATTGACATTGAATATTGCCTTTAATTTAAATTTGAATTCTTCCTTTTATTTCTCAATACCTGTTAATAAAAAACCAAAAGGTGAAATAAAGTTTTTTTTATTGGAGAAGTTACAGCTGCCGCCGTGTCGCCTTTACATGTTTTCTTAATCTTGTGCATCGTGTCCGCAATTGGTCAAAAAGGGACAACAACATTGTGTGCGCGCTTAAATTCGTATCTAAAAGGTGGTAGACAGATGTGCGAGGAGGGATAGTTTTTTTTGTTGTGCTTTGGATTTGGATTTTTTGATTTTGCTTCGCCAACGCAAACAATAAATGCCAATAATCAGTGAATATAATTTACGGAGCTCTTCAAGAGGAAATAGCACATCGTCGGGTGAGTCAGAGGACGAATTAAACACAACCATAATGTCGAATCCAGCAGAAAAATCGCCAGGGGCTATAGACAGTGACTTGATTTCGTTGTTGGTCACGAGCATAGACGCTCTAAAAGTATCTGTTCAAGAAATACGAAACAACACTGCCGATAGCCAGAAAGAATTACAAAATCTACGCAGCCAAGTAGAAGCCTTGCCGATCGATATAAAACCAGACAAGCAGAAGGAAGTGGATGTGTCAGTGCCAGGACCATCATCAGAACCAGATTTGCGGAAACTAATGGAAGTGAAAAGATCATTGCCAGGACCATCGCCACGACCAGAATTGCCTTTATCGCCCGCCAGTGACATACCTTGTCACACTACGTTGATTCCTCAAAACGAATCAAGGCTTTACGATTTGCCACCGTTTTCCGGAAAAACAGAGGAATGGCCTTTATTCCTCGCGAGTTTTAAAGACACAACCGACGCCTTTAGATACAATGAGAGGCAAAATTTAATGCGCCTACAAAAGAGTTTGGCAGGTGCCGCCAAAGAAGCAGTCGATTCAATGTTAATTTACCCCAGTGACGTTCCCAACGCAATCGAAGAACTCGAATTTCGCTTTGGTAGACCAGACTTGCTTGTAAGATGCCAACTCAATAAGGTCAAGCAGTTTCCAGCCATCAGTGATGCCAAAATGGATCAAATTATATCGTTTTCCACAAGAGTGCGTAACGTAGTTGCATTTCTAACATCCGCGAATTGCCAGCAACATTTATCTAATCCATCGCTTTTGGAACAGCTTGTCTTGAAATTGCCAGCCAATAAACAGTTTGAATGGGCGAAACATGCCTCTGCCATTAAGCCATTTCCCACCATTCAGGATTTTTCAACGTGGTTAAGTGACCTTGCCAGGATTGTGGGTCTAATGCCACCACCGAGTCAAACAGTGCAAAGAACCAGTCTACAGCCGCAACAACCACGCCGAGTAATGCACGTTGACGAAAATGTTCCAAAGAAAGACGCCAAATGCTTTCATTGTGAAGGACAACACAAACTGGTGGACTGCAAGGAATTTAATCAGTCGCTGAGTGTTGAAGATCGTTGGAAAAAAGTAAAAAGTTTACAATTGTGTTTCTCCTGTCTACGCAAAGGTCATAACTCAATGAATTGTCGAGCCAAAAAGCCATGTGGAGTAGACAGTTGCCGTCGTTACCACCATCAGAGCCTTCATGAAGAGGCTGCCACAAAGGATGCCATCTATCTTTGTCGCCGTGTGTCGAATGCGATATATAGCCAACTTTTCAAGGTTCTTCCAGTCACATTATTTGGTCCAAATGGAAAAGCTGAAGTTTTTGCTATGATCGACGAAGGATCTGCGATTTCCATGCTGGAACAACATGTTGCCAATGAACTCGGCCTGAAGGGCGCATCTCAGCCGTTGACTCTACAGTGGTATGGTCAACAAGTTACAACGGAACAATCATCTAGAGTCAGCTTGGAGATTGCAGGCCATGGAGAAGACCACCGATTTGTTGTCAAGAATATTCGAACAATCAAGGATTTGAATTTGCCAGTCCAGTCATTTAAAAAATCGAAATTTGAGCATTTGTCATTAGTTCCTGTTGAAGACTACAATAACATCAAACCAGTTATGCTGATTGGATTGGACAACGTTTATTTGGGTGTATCGACAACAATTGTTCAATCGAATATTTCTTCGCCTATAGCCGCCAAGACAAAGTTGGGCTGGGTTGCCTATGGGCCAACCTCAGAATTAGCAAAATCATACCCATCGGTCCATCTCATACGGGAGAACCATTCATTGAACGAATTACACCAAATAGTTACTGAGTACTTCTCATCAGATAACTTTGGAACAAATGCTGTGACTACGCCGTTGGAGTCGAAAGATGACATCAGAGCTAGGCAGATTATGGAGGAGACAACACAGCGTATTGGTAAGCGTTTTCAAACTGGCTTACTGTGGAAGAGTTTTCCACCCAAACTTCCAAATAGTTATACAATGGCAGAAAAACGCCTTATCAATATAGAAAAGAAAATGAGCCGTGAACCAGATTTTGCCGACAGATATCAAAAAGAGATGTCAAAATATTTTGAAAGTGGATATGCCAGAAAACTTTCAGCAAATAAGTTGCGAAGCATCAAGGAGCCAGTGTGGTACCTGCCCCATTTTGCCGTTCAAAGCCCACACAAGCCAGAAAAGCTACGCATAGTGTTTGACGCCGCCGCCACCGTAAATAATATCTCTCTCAATTCAGTTTTGCTGAAAGGACCGGAGCAAGCCAAGCCACTACTCGAAATCTTATTTAAATTCAGACAAGGTGTCATTGGAGTTGCAGCAGACATTCGTGAAATGTTCTCACAAGTGCAGATACGTCAAGCCGACCAACATGCACAGCGCTTCCTTTGGAGAAACGGAGATACCAGCCAGCCTATTCAACAGTTTGCCATGACTTCAATGATTTTTGGATCCGTATGCTCGCCGTGTAGCGCTGAGTACATTAAAAACCGGAATGCTGAAGAATTTAAACAACAATATCCTGAAGCCGCAGCTGCCATAGTACAAAAACATTATGTTGACGATTTCGTAGACAGCTTTCAAAACGAAATTGAAGCGGAGCAGATTTGCCGACAGGTAGTTGACATCAATGCTGAGGCAGGTTTCAATCTGAGAAACTTCATATCTAATTCCAATAGCCTACAAACTGTCATGAATGGAAAATCCAACGAAAATATCAGCCCTGTCAACATGGAACGTCAAGCCACAACCGATAAAGTCCTTGGAATGTATTGGGACACGCCGTCCGATACGTTCAGATTCCAGACAAAATTTCATCGAATTCCACAGGAAGTTTTACGTGGATCTCGCGCCCCTACTAAGAGAGAGCTTCTGGGAATAGTAATGGCCGTGTTCGATCCGTATAGATTACTAGCTGACTTTCTAATATTTTCAAAAATATTGGTTCAAAGTACCTGGAAAATCAGCCTCAATTGGGATGACCCAATTCCAGCAGAAATACAAAGAAGATGGATCGCCTGGTGGAGTGAGTTCCGGAAAGTAAAAGAGTTTAAAATAAATAGATGCTATTCACCAAAGTTGCCGATATCTACAAGTACGGAATTGCACATCTTTGTCGATGCCAGTCAAGTCGCCTTCTCAGCTGTTGGGTATTTCCGTATTGAGCATCCCAATGGAGTAGATGTTGCCTTCGTTATGGGTAAAACCCGTACTGCACCCCAAAAATTGATGTCGATTCCCAGATTGGAGCTGCAGGCCGCGGTACTAGGTGTGCGGCTATACAAATTAATTCGTAAAAGCCACGATATCAAAATTGATCGAGTTATATTTTGGAGTGATTCCCGCACTGTCCTGTATTGGATTCACTCAGCCGAAAGAAAATACAAACCATTTGTCGGCCACCGAATCGCCGAGATTGTTAACACTACTTGCCCAACACAGTGGCGTTGGGTGCCTTCTGAAGAAAATGCAGCAGATGCAGCAACCCGCCCCCGATTTCCACCAAAGTTTTGTGCCAACAACATGTGGATAAACGGACCAGCCTTTCTAAGACTTGCAGAAGAATATTGGCCAACATTCCAACTCGAACCCTTGGAACTGCTGGAAGAAGAAATTAAACCAAAAGTCATCCTACATGTCCAGGCAAGTAATGTTTTCATTGAATTTAATCATTTTTCTTCGTATTTAAAGCTCAAGCGCATGACGGCCTGGATGTTACGTTTCGCCAAAAAGTTACTGAGCCGTCTGCGCCATGATCACAACTCGCTGCCAATTGGTCAACTTACGTGCACTGAACTAGATGACGCCGAAAAACTATTGTGCCGTATAGTCCAACGAGAGAAATTTGTTGCTGATATTTCCGCCTTGGAAAATGGTCAGCCCATTTCTAGACGTAGCCCGTTGTATGCTCTCACACCGTATTTAGATGAATACGGTCTCCTGAGGGTATATGGACGAATGGATGCAGCTTCCTGTTTGCCCTTTAGTGCGAGACGCCCAATTTTACTACCACAAGGGCACATCGTTACGGAACTCATCACACGCTACTTTCATGAGAAGTTCCATCACCAAAACACAGCTGTAACAATGAATGAGATCCGTCAAACATTTTGGATCCCACATATAAGAGCAGTACTAAAAAATGTTTATCGCAATTGCCATGAATGTCAAATTGATAGAGCCAAGCCTACACAACCATTGATGGGACAGCTACCCATTGATCGTGTTACTCCATATGTTCGCCCTTTCACATATACGGGAGTAGATCTATTTGGTCCCTTTAACGTATCCATCGGACGCCGAAGGGAGAAAAGGTGGGCAGTGATTTTCACCTGTTTGACAATTAGAGCCGCCCATTTGGAGCTTGCTGAGAACTTGTCAACAGATGCCTTTCTAATTTGTTTGCGAAATTTTGTGAATCGTCGAGGAACACCAACAAGAATCAGAAGCGATAATGGGACTAATTTTATCGGTGCTCAGAGGGAGCTAAAACAGTCCGAACGTCTTCTGGATACGGATCGTATAAGCGATGTGGCCACAAACAGCAATATTGAATGGATTTTCAATTGTCCTGTAAATCCAAGTTCCGGTGGGTGTTGGGAACGCCTAATTCGAATTATAAAACGAATTCTCTTCAAGACGCTGCATGAGGTATCACCAAGGGTTGAGACGCTTCGAAGTGTTTTAATTGAAGCCGAAAACATAATTAACTCTCGACCACTCACCGATATTCCGTTGTCCACCGACCAAGATGAACCGCTGACGCCGAATCATTTTTTGCTGGGATGTGTTAATTCAACCCAAACTCCGCATCCAGTCGACACTCACATTTGTTTACAAAAGCAGTGGAGGATTGCTCAAAACCTAAAGGATCGCTTCTGGAAAAGATGGGTTGTTGAATATCTTCCACAACTTTTACAACGTCCTAAGTGGCACGAGAAGCCAACGCCACTTCGAGTTAACGACTTGGTAATAATTTGTGATTCCTGCCAACCAAGAAGTCAGTGGCAAAGGGGCCGCATTACCAAAATCTTTCCAGCCAAAGATGGTCACATCCGCATCGCTGAGGTAAAGACAGCCACTGGACTGATGAGACGTCCAGCTTCGAAACTTGCCATTTTAACTATTAATGGTGAATCCCGGAGTTATTCACGGGGGGAGGAATGTTAATGCCATTTCACTCCAATTCCAATACCTGTATGAACATGAAAGCATACATACCACTACAACTACATATCACTCGGAGATGGTAGATAGTTCCATTTTATAGACAGTATTAAAACGACGTTGTGACAGTGCGGACCGATGTACTATTAAAAACGATTAAGAAACGACCGCCCAACCGACCAACCGAACGAACGAACAACGAGCAAACGCCCGCTCGCGATCTTTATTTTTGCACTACATACCAACTTATAATTGACATTGAATATTGCCTTTAATTTAAATTTGAATTCTTCCTTTTATATCTCAATACCTGTTAATAAAAAACCAAAAGGTGAAATAAAGTTTTTTTTTATTGGAGAAGTTACAGCTGCCGCCGTGTCGCCTTTACAATCTCGATGCTGAGACTCCTTTTTCGTTGACAGTATATTTTGTTTTGTCTTCATTTACAGCCAAGCGTTTAGTGAATTGCATCCTCAAAAGAGAACACAGCTAGGGTTCGAACTGTCTTTTAACAAGTATGAAGAAAATGGATTTTTGTTCTATATTTTCACATTTCACCACACTAATGCTAATGCAGTGTCCTTTGTGAACATTATGTATGCTTTTGATTGGAAAATGTTTCCTTTAATATTTATTTTACTTTTAAAAAACCTAAACATAAACAAAATACACCAAAAACGATGAAACGATTGCAAAATAGCCATCGTTCAATCGAATCGTTTCGACGACGCCATTTGACAGTATAATTGTTTACGTGAAGCAATAAAAAGCGATGATCGTCCTATCGATTCGACGATTATCGTTGTTTGTTTGTTATATGAAGTAGAAGTATCGTCGAGACGACGTCGTTCGATCGTTTTAGCCTTACGCGATTAGACCCCAGGAGTGATCGGTCAGACACGAAACTACTTTTGAGGAATTGCTTCATAATTAGCTCCTTATACGATATTAAATCGTACGTAACGAGCAAACTGCTGTGAAAGTTCTGAATGACCCTTCAGTTGGTAATGGTATTCTAGATTTCCTTTGACAGCGCACTTTTTATTACCAAATAACCCCCTTTTGGTTAAGGTATTAAAATGTACCCGACATTCATAGGCACACATAGGTATAAGTGGACAAAATGCAAAGAACAAAACAATGAGATATCTAACAAAAGTTGTACGACAGTCAAACTAGAAAGCCCATATCCTACTCAGAGGTCAGTTCCGTCAGATTATTAGAGTATCTTATATTATTAAAAATTACCGTTTTTGAGAGAAGTAAAACGGTAAAAAGAACACCATCCATCATCTCCAATACTAGAAGAAAAGGAAAGAAACACCTGTGAAGAAAGATATGCATTTAGTCAATCAACTTAATGAGAAACTAATTCAAAAATGTATATTTAGCAAAATCGAATTGTTCAAACAACAAACAGTCAAAATAAAGACAAAGTTCAAGATGGCGAATTATAAACAGACAACAAACGAAAAAGAAAGAAACAAAAAAATAAAAGAAAGACAGACATCGCCTCAATAGGAACATGAAAAAATTAAGAAAAATTATCACAATGTCAAAAATCCCATCTTCAAAAGAGACCTGCATTATTCCGCAGAGTACGGACTAAATATTGTACAGTAAATAAATAAATATGACAGCTTGATTAATTAACTGAAGGAAAATAAAATTAAGGCAACTACAGCACTAGTAAACAGAAACGACATAAGAAATACTACTGAAGAGGAATAGTCATGTATGATGTATGAAGTATAGAAACGCCACGTCCCCACCATAATATTAAATCAAAACAAAAAAAAATTAAATTAAAAGAGGGATAACATATGCAAGTATCATGTATCATGTTCCCCTGAGAGTAAGATAGGAGTACGTAAATAAAGAAGAAAATCTTTAAAATTGTTGATACTAAAATTTAAGGGCAAAGCTCCGCTCCTAATGTTTAGGTTTACTTGTGCTCAGAAGTGAAAAAGATAAAGATTTCAAAAATATCTTTAAAATCAAAGGTATGAATAAAAGTTCAGATTTATGCATAAGAGAAGGAACACTACATACATACGTATAAATATTGCAGTAACTTAGATGTGCAGGAAGTCATCATGCTATGGATTATATGAAGCGAAAATAAAATCATCCTGCCAACCCTAGATGTTGTTCAGTTGCAAAAGAAATCTTAATTGCAAGTGACAAGAAACAAAACAACATTATGTACAAATAAGTGTAGAAAAAGCGCTCCTAAAGACGTTCATATCAAAAACGAAACGACTAACATAACGTAAAAAAGAATAAACAAATAAATACGTCAAAAGAAATACCCAAACTCTAAGAAATTAACAAATATGACTCAAAACCAAAGAAGAAATTCACATAATGCACAATTCACAAACAAAAGCTGAGCAATGGACTGCATCATGATAAAAAAATTGTTTTAGAATGGAAACAAATAACAAAATTATATTAGAAATACTTACTGACTTTACTTGAAAGACAAAGCAGCAGCAATAGGACTGGTCTTAAGAAAGAATTGCAAATGGCCGCGTTCAATGTGCTAAATATTCAGGTGACAGTTAATCATAGAACTTTAGGCAGAAAATCTTGCCTAAACGCACGAAACTTGCCTTTATTTGCAGACAAATCGACCAATCCGAGGCTGTTGACAAGCTAGGCAAAAGCGTATTGAACGCGGCCAATGACTCTTAATAATTTGAATATAGCACATACAGGACATAGCTGTCACTGTCATATGGTTATTTTTTAATTTGGTTTACCTCTGTGCCAGAACTTGTTGTTCTCGTCCGCCATTTCAACTATTTTGTTTATCCTGTTTTGTATACCCTCCACAGTAAGGTGCCATTACCTATAATTTCGTTTTCATTAATGGCGTAGAAGAAGCACTTCTTCAGATTGAGAGCAGTTTTTTTACTCTTATTTATTTATTTATTTATTTCATCTTACAAGTTCAACTTATTTTAGATTACTTTGCAATAGTTTATACAAGAATACAAGAATGAGATCGTTTTTACAAATTATAGTTTACTTAAAACTACAGATTTACAATGTTCCCTACTCATATTAAAATCAATTAGGTTTTTGTATTTATTGTAATTTACACAAGCTATAGTGATAGGATCATTCTGACCATAATTTGTTCTGTGTCTAGGTGGCATAAAGAAAAAATGTTCCCTAGGTCGAAGAACACGAGAAGGAGCATATATATTAAATGATGACAGTAAAAACGAACAATCAATGTGGCCAGTTAAGACGTCATTAGCAAACATTGCGGAATAATATATCCTTCTTTTAGAAAGAGGTTTCAAATTTATTAAGGAACATCTATCATCGTAGGTTGGGAGATTATTATTCCAGTCGAACTTTCGTAGAGCATACCTAGTAAACCTTCTTTGAATTTTCTCTATGCGAGATTCAGCATTGCGGTAAGAAGGATTCCAAACAACACAGCAGTATTCTAATATCGAACGAATCAAGGTGTTATAGAGAGTTTTAAGTGTATATGGATCATTAAAATCTTTAGAGTTTCGAAAAATGAAACCAAGCATTTGATTAGCTCTGCCAACTATGTAGTCAATATGCAAAGAAAAGTTTAGTTCAGTGTCAAAAATGACCCCCAAGTCTTTTTGGTCTGAAACTCTACTCAATGTCGTATTTTGTATTCTATAATTAAAAAATATAGGGAACTTTTTTCTACTAAAAGTAAGAACCGAACATTTTTTAATATTAAAATAAAGGCCATTAAAAACACACCAGTCATTTAAACGGTTTAAATCATTTTGTAACGCTAAGACATCCGATATACAGTTTATTGTCTTGTAGATTTTTAGATCATCTGCGTACAAAAGACATTTTGAGCTTGATACGAAAGATGGTAAGTCATTGATAAAAAGAAGAAAAAGAAGAGGACCAATATGACTTCCTTGTGGAACACCTGAATAATTTCGAATTTCATTCGAAAACGCGGTTCCAATTTTAACAAATTGTTTGCGATTGGTCAAATAATTGCCAATCCATTTGAAAATACTAGAATGAATTCCAAAAAGTTTAACCCCCAGTTTCACACTGAAAGTTTAAACTAAAGTTCAACTGAACCTGAACGTGAGTTTAAATTTGAAGTTCAACTCGTCCGGTTTCACAATATAATCTAAACTTCAGTTCAATTGAACTCAGTTCAACTAAATTTAATGAATGAATTTGATAGTATTGTACAGTACTTACGACTTTTCTAAAATCGTTCCTTGTCTTGGCTTTAAAAGAATACGCAAAACAACGTCAAATATTTATGTTTTTGACAATCGGCTGATCTGAAGTTTAAACGGCAGAATACTGTAGTTTAACTTAAACTATAGAATGAACTCTGTTCAAGGTTTAAACGAAATTCTGAAACAGTATTAATTGTTGAACTAAAGTTTAAACTAAAAGTGTAGTTTAAACTCCCACTGTGAAACTGGGGGTAAGTTTATTTAAAAGAACATTGTGCTGAACTCGATCAAAGGCTTTTGAAAAATTAGTATATACGCAATCTACTTGAAGACGTTTTTCAATATTTTCAAGACAGAAATTGGTAAAAATAACCAAGTTTGTAGCGGTTGATCTACCACTTACAAACCCGTGCTGAAGTTCAGAAATATAGTTGCGAACAACTGAGTACAACCTTTTTTTAACAGCTGCCTCGAATACTTTAGGAAACAGTTGCAGCTTTGCTATAGGTCTGTAATTCTCGATACATCTCTTTGAACCCGATTTGAAAATTGGGGTTATGAGCGAATATTTCCAACAGTCTAGAAACTCGCCAGTAGATAAGGATAAATTAAATATAATCCTTAGTGGATCAACTAGGCTA
Source organism: Cheilosia scutellata (assembly GCA_955612985.1). Taxonomy (NCBI): domain Eukaryota; kingdom Metazoa; phylum Arthropoda; class Insecta; order Diptera; family Syrphidae; genus Cheilosia; species Cheilosia scutellata. The sequence continues at coordinate 53,161,175 of OY015313.1, read as the reverse complement.
TATTTGCAATTTTTGAATAACAATGGTGGAAAGTTATCGGGTGCTACGCTGACACTCGAATCTAGTAATGACAATTCAGAGAGGATTTCTTCATTTGTTAAAGAAATAAAACCTATGTCAGTTATATGCTCAGAGTGACCCGAGAAACTGCAATTATTTTGCTCACTAACAAAATTCGACTGGAAAAATTTTGCAAACATGTTACAAATTTCGTTTACATCACTACTTGAAATTCCGTTCAATGACATACAAGAAGGTATTCCTAACGATTTCCTTTTAGTATTTAGAAACGACCAGAAAGCTTTAGAATCACGTTTTATATTAGTTTCAATGGTTGTAACATAGTTCTTGTAGACGAACTTCTTTAAAAAATCGTATTCTTTTTTCAAACGCAAAAATTCAAGACGCAGAGATGGATCGTTTTTACTTTGTTTACACATCTTATACGTATAGTTCTTCAACCTAGATAAACTCCTATTAAACCATGCAGGTTTATTAGATCTTTTTACATGTTTAGTTGGTACAAACATAGAAATCGCGCGTTCAAGTATTTTTTTAAATTGCAAAAACGCATTATTTAAATTACGGGAATCAATGATATTTTCCCATTCAACACCATTAAGAAAATTATTCATTGCATTATAATCTGCTTTTAAAAAATCAAATTTTGTATTTTCAATACATTGTTCAAGAGACAGCGGATTCAATACCGACATATTAAATGAAATTTGCAATGCATTGTGGTGAATGCTGTTAACAAGTAAGGGGAAATCGGCCTCAGTGACAGTAGCTTCAAGCTCTTCACTGACAAAAACTAAAAAAAAAAAAAAATTTTGCACATCCCAGCTCATGTGATCTTTCGCGAAACACAAGCGTTGCTACTTCCATGCGTCATTAATTGGTGGTTTTTTCTTAAGTTTCAGGTGCCTTAAGTGTTTAGAACGGTCAATTGTGCAGGTAACAGTGGATAATCTGGCCTTAACATTCGATTTCTCCCCAATTTTAGCTGCCGATAAAGCTGAATTTGACGCTATTTTAAGGATACTTCGCGTTTCGCAAGGTGTTAAGGCAGAAGAAGTGGTTCCTTTATATTTTTTTTGGGTAATACGAAGGGTTTTTTAAATAATGGCTTACACAATGATCACTTCGCTTTATTTTTCGGGCTATAGCATGGCATGAAAGACCTGCAGAGCAATAAACATCTATTCTTGCCCTTTCCTCCACTGTTAATCATTTTTTCTTGCCCATTTTTATTAACACTCAATCAAGAAGAATTACTTTATAAAATGTACCGTTTAAACCGAAAAAAAACTATTCACTTCTAAAAAAAACCGTTGATTTGCTCACTGCTTCTAATCTAATGACTCGATTTATTTCCGCATATTTTTTACTCAATTTACAATTTGTCTTCAAAGTTCCGTTAACTAAATCTCTCCTATACACAAATTTTATATTTTGTTGTTAACAAAATAGTCTCTCATTTACCATAGTCGTTTTTTTCTAATCCACCATGTAACGGGAGAAATATCGATTTTACTTTTCGAAAATGCCTGCTTCTAATCTTATGACTTGCAGTGTATTCGAGTATGGACTGACAAGTCGTGCATGGCTTGAATGATGACAAATGAAGCCATTTCACTCTAAAAATTAGCTGATGTAAATTTTCGTTTTCCATTGGGGAAACAAATTCTTTTTCAGATTCAGATCACTTTTGGGAATCTCGATTTCTTAACTAGATTTACACCTATTTTTACAAAAACAAAAACATTTCATATTTGTAAAACTTTTCACCGAATGCCTTTCGGTTTACAGAAAAAAAAATGTCTGACTCGAAGTAGTTTTTGACCGAATGCAATGAGAGGATACTAGATGATGATGATTGTGATGACAAAAAAGACGAAGAAATACAAAAGTTATAATTGCAAAATCAATAACCATTATATGTACATTTTTTCATCAACAATGTAAAAAAAAAAAACCTTAATTTGATAGCCACGCAAATTCATAAACACAAATTTATTTACAATTTATAAATACTATACTGTTAAATGACATACCCAACCCAAATCTTAAAAAGTGATCTCATTTTATGATCTATTTGGCACGAAAAATCTGAAATCTGAGTGCAAAAGCCCAATGAAATGATAGGAATGATTGGAATATGTAGGTATGTACCTTATTTCCTTTTTTAATGTCTGTCGAACTGCCATGTAGTGATATGTCATTGATTCGTATACAAAAATGTAGAAAAAATTATTTTACATTTGAACTTTTCCGTTTTAAAAAATAAAACTTCATCCAGGTTTTTGAAATTAAATACAAACAAATTTCCATAGAAATCGCGTGAAATGACTTGGCATTACGACATATAAACGCGTTGCACTTAGCCGATTTGTGCACTTTTCTGTTTTCTACTTATCCCTTCTCGACTTTAGATACGGATACGGCTACTACTATTTATTGCAACTTTTGTTTTTTCTTAAGAGGTAAGTACCCAAAAGTTCAGAAGCGATACCGGACTAAATGCAGTCATAGGCAAAATTATTGTGACTGAATTGTGATCGCTCTTCTGTATAAAAAAAAAGGGAATATCTAACAGTTGCTGGTTGTCAACCACTGTAATGTTAGTCTTCTATGGTATCAGTATAATTAACAGGCAATATCATTTAATTCAGTTTAATCGTGCGGTTCGGCAGTAGATATCAATTTGTGTTAAAAGTTCGATTTTTCATAACGTACGTATTTTGACGAGCAGTCTTGGTGATGGTAAAACATTTTCAATTTAAGTGCAAAGTATAACAGCGGTATGTCTGTAAAGCAAATTGCAGATTTACAAAATATGCACAGAATTCCGAGCTTTCGGAACCGAGTTTTATGGACCAACGACTGTTAATTCGAGTTAACTGGATCTAATAAAAAAAAATTACTACGAATGCCAAAGGATACGCGTAAAAAAATCGTTCCAGTTTTGCAAACTGTGAGTCATGGTGGTGGGTCAGTAATGTTCTGGGGCAGTGTATCGTCAAGCGGTGCGATTGAACAGTGAACTACCTAACCTAATGAGAGACTCATCGGTGAGGGGTTTATTTTTAAACAATATAAAGAGGCATATCGTTAAAATTATTTCCCCATATACCTCTACATACATATTTGAATCTATAACTTTCACTTACCATTTATTTCAATTCTCTCCTGGAGCTGTGTAGCTCGATTTTCTTTTTCCAAATTGTGTTCAATGTGGTAATATATACTTGCGCCAAACATTAAATACGAGATGTAAAATATTAGCAGCAGGATCCATCTCCGTGGGGACATCATTTTTCTGTTTAAGGTAATTTAAATAAAATCATGTTATTAAATAAATTTAAAACAAATTAACAAATTTTAAAATACAAAATTATAGTAAATTGTTATAAAGGATAGAAGTTGTTTGTATTCTCACAAAAGATGATGCAGGTATGCGAAATACTAATATACCATACACGCAAGAATGTGTGACACGTAATTTGGCCTGTCACCTTCTTTACGCCAATCTTATTAAAACAATCTCATCCACTGATCTATTTCTACTGATGAAATAAAAATAGAAGAAATTCAGTCAGATCACTCTTCAGTATTTCGTACACTTGAAAATTAAAATGCAATCAGCCCAAACCCTCGTGAGCCCTAAAAAACAACTCATATTCTCAGAAATATGCCAAATTTTTCCGAATTAAAGGAAAGCCAGTAAATGTTGGCAAAAGACAAGGGCGCCAAACGACAAGAGCAAACTTAATAGTATAAATAACAAACTCATAAAGATTTAAGAGAATTTAATAATGAATCTGTAAAATTATATATTATGTACCTTTACTCGCCTTACAAATGATGCTAGTACAGACTACTCGCTGTGGAAGGCAACAAAGAAAATGAACAGCTTACATTTCGTGAGTGAAAATAAAGAAAAGCTAGTCATAACTGGGCAAAAAGTAAACGCATACGCTGAGTAGTACCTTATGAAACATCTTCCAACCCTACGAAGATAACGAGTATCAAGAAGGGCTGAACATATTACGACGATCAACCTGTTCGGCCTAACACCAGCTTTTTTTTTAGTTTGACTTAATTTTCTTCAACAACAGTAACTCGAAACAGGACTAAAAACCTAGCTGTATTTACCCAGTACATGCAATAACGCCCAGTGCAATAAGGCCCATGGGCGTAATTGCACTTTCCAAAATGCAATAACGCCCACGACAAGTGTGAATTAAAGCCCACGAGCTTACAAAATGTACGCCCGTGGGCCTTATTGCACTGGGCGTTATTGCATGCACCCGCATTTACCTATCTACCTATCTACCGAGCATTTGGATAGTTGCAGAGGTAATAATTTTCCCAAACTAGAAATCATTAAGTGGGGCTACCTCTTATTGCCCAATATCGATACTGCCAGTTTTTGTTTAAAAAATACTGGTTATATCAACAGAGCAAATTTTTTGGAGAAAAATACCTACTGCATTCAGATGGTTTAAGATGAAGATACAAATTTTGCAAAGGCTTAGATTTCCCAACCATGTAAACCCAGTAATTACAGACCTACTTAGCACTGGGAGTATAATCAGAAGATTTCGACGGATAACGTCCCATAACTTAGTCTAGTTCATTAAAATAGCTAAACAAACAATGTAACAAAAATAAACAGAAATCTGACAAGCCACGGTTTTCTATACTAGAACCCTCTGAAATTTAGATTTGCTGATTAGTGCGCGACTAGGTGCAATTCAATGAAGACAGACGATAGCCGTTAGCTTTTCTACTATCGAAGTAGACAAGAACTTTATTTACAAATGATTTTAAATAGATAATTTTCAAATAATCGGTAAATGCCTTAATTTAAGGTGTCCAACATTTTTTTATCATGATCGATGAGCGCATGCAAATGGCTTTCGACATCTTCGATTAAAGTTGGATTTGACTAAAGCGTCTGATCGCCGTAACTACTTCAATAAATCATTTTTAAAAATTAATCACACAGTTTTATCAATCAGGTGGATATGTTTACGAAAATTAAATGTCAGCGAAGTAAGTAAACAAAAATTAAGCGAAAAATCCCTACAACGGATGATGTATGACTTTGATTGCCAGTTCACAAACGAACCGACGTGCTTTAAAAAACTTTCCCTGTTAGTAGTAGCTTTTTTTGGCTAGGAAATGTCTGAAATCATTATTTATGATTAGGGAAATGTTTAATTATTACGCCTGTCTACAGAGGAGTAATGGGTGTAAATATAAAAGTAGCCTATTATTCAAAAACATTTTGGTCTTGAGAATTTTCACTGAAGAAGTGAAAATCTTAATAACTTCTTAATAGAAAAATAAGTCCATTTGGCTCACTCTTCAACTCTTCCCCTACTAATCTGTGTTTAAACTTTGGTAGATAATTCCATTAAAGTATAATCTCAAATATACCGATTAGATAGCTTAATTACGAGTAATTGGACAAAAACATTGAACAGGCTAGACACCGATATCTAATGCGGGTGGACTTGGAATTTTATGGACCAATGAACACATGCGTCACTGGCGATTAGGTATCCAAAAGAGAAAACAAATCAAAACAGCAATACATATAAATATGGTATTTGGATAACAAAATTCGTACGTAAATCGAAACTGAGCAACCGCAAGCGTGAGTCGCAAATTCATGTAAATTCTTGGAACTTTTAATACGCATGGTGCTATTTATAAAAATAGGCGCAAAACGAACGGCTGAATTGAGAAGCCTTTTCAGGACAGTTATACTCTCGGACGTTTATCAGACGTTCGTTAATTTGTGTAGTCCAGCACAACAACCACTGAGCCACTGCGCTCTTAACTTCACTATCTTTTAGTAGTATTTTAAGCCATGGCCAAGCTGCAGGCCTATATTTCAGGCAATGCGGCAGGGCGGGTTAGTAAATTCAGTAAATTCTTGCCTGAGTTTGATAGTCTATTAAATAAAGAACCATGCAATGCATACTTCTGGAACAACTAAAGTGACCCTTTATTAGACCCTAATCATCCCAGTCCTTTTTTTATGTTGAAGAGGCATGGACTATTCCAGTACTTTTTGGTTCCATCTGCATAGACGGTGAAAGGAGGAGGAGATACAACGACGAACTTTAGGGGTTGTACAGCGACATCGACCTAGCCAGAAGAGTGAAGGTCCAACGACTGAATGGACGCGAAAGCTACCGCCGGAAAGATCTTCGTAGAAGAAGACCGCGACTCAGGTGGCTCGTTGAATCGTTTAGATTTAGATCATTGTAATAGGAAGCTACCAAATGAAGTTTTCGGAGAGAGCCGTACAAGTATAGAGAAAGTGGAGAATGATCTCCTCCTCCTCTTCTTCCAAAGAACTTCTACAGAAATCGTTTGAAAATACGCCACGCCTTGTACCCATTGTGGCGTTGATATATCGTCTGTCAAAAGGGATCAAATTCTTAGAACGTTAAAAATCTAGCTTTGACGAACTCTTCCAGGTGCTAGCTGTACAATGATTTCTTGTCCAATGTAAATATGAAAGACTTATACTGATGAAGATGAACGTACTGTAAAGGTTTGTTCCATCGAAGATTTGTTCACCTCCATCATAGTTTAATTTTGTTTGTACATTTTCATTCATCTTTTTTTTTCATTCATTTTCAATGGTCCGGATGTCCATTAAGTAAGTCGCGGGTGTAGACCCTTCTCAATTCTCAAGTGGACCCTTCTCGATTCTCCGCCATCGACTCTAAATCATCAAGGGCAATCCCCATGCGGGTATAGGAGAGATTATGGACTTGATCTAACCATCTCACCACAAGGACATCGACACCCGGATTTGAACACTCTGAGGTCAACCCTGACAACGATGAATACTATACGAGTATGAATCTAAGAAAACAATCACAATTTATGTAAATAGAATTAAAAGAAAAAATAAAAAATCAATGTAAACCGTTGGGCACCTGTAGTTGAGCCAACACATAAAATATTAATAACCACTTTGTAAACTAGCCTTAAGTCAAATTGTATATATAAAAGTTCAATAAAAATTAATGTAATGTAATCTAACCAACTCATCCTGGGTTTACGTAAAGGACGCCTGCCTGATGGTAGGGATTCCATAGCACGTCTTATTGGGATTCTGGTTGAGGACATGCGTTTAACATGACCAAACCACCGAAGCATGGACCGCTCTGTCCGGAGAAGTAGCTCAGTAGCTGCTCGACATTGAGTTCCTCACGTATTCTGATATTTCAAATGCGATCTCTACGGGTCACACCAGCAATTTGTTTGTACATATAGTAAAATTGATAATTAAATTTTCTGTCACAGAAATCAACGCGCTCTGCTAATCCATCTTTCTCGCACCTACATACATTGGTACATACACTATACTAATTAATTTCGATAACCAATAAAATCAATCAAAATTTAGTGGCAAATAAGTATGTATAACCATCAATTAATTAAAAACCCGTCTTCGCAAATATATTAAAGATATATTAGGTAGATCAATCAGACATTATTTGTATAAGTATTTCTAATATTTCTGTCAACTACTGTTGACATGAACGTTAGGTTTCCGTTCGTTTTAGAAAAAATTCCATGGAAATGTCACGTATATATTTATGATGCTTTTCGAAATAAAAAATGTTGGTAACCCAATTTCTACGTCTTTGCCAAAACTAATTAATTCTCGATATGCACGTCTATAGCTTCATTTCATTATTCTCTTTTAATTCTAAATTCCAGCACGTATCAAAGTCTTATAATTTTGATAACAATTCTGATTAAACTGATTTTTTTGTTGTTTCGAGAATTGACTACGCTTTTATTCCGAAACATAAATTTATTTTTAAATTTCCTTATAACAACACCAGTTTGAAAAGGGACTGAAAACCGAACGAAAAAAAATTAACTTTAAAACTAACTTTGATTTTAAATCAAAAACAAAAACCCACTAACCGGTATATTAAGTGTAAGTGTAGCTACCATCAATATTTTCGCCATAAATACATAATGTTAGAATTAGTGTTAAAAATCAAACATATTACAGTCGGAATCCGCTATAGTCTATAACGAAGGCGTTATGATTATGACCGGTTGGATAAATTCAGTACCTTGGAAGTACATACAGAGTAAAAAATTCCAAGCAATATATGTAGGAGTTTTTAGAAAATTTGTTTCATAAAAGACAGGCTGTTTGCTGCACATAAGAAAACGAGTCAAGGACGCGTGCTGATTCGATTACCCATTAGAATCAAATTTTCAGAGACATAAATATTTGTGCAATCACTCTTTTGTTCGCTCCTTGAATACTAAAGCGGGTCTCTTTTCATGTGTTCAGAATCGAGAACATTCAACATAAGGCCTATTTTTTGAGAATCTATAGCTAGCTCACTTTTACTTTTGGCTCTACGAATTAACTGCAAAGGAATTAACTCAAAAAAAAAAAATAAATTAAATAAGTCCCAAGAATTTCCATATAAATTTAGGAGTTATTGCAGGTGAAATAACTCCAAAGTGTTGGGACTTTTTTCATCAAGTTTTGGATTTATTACACCTTGTGCAAATTAGGACTTATTTCATCAGCACGGCTTTAGGACTTATTTCATCTATGTTTGGAGTTATTTCATTTGTCTTAAAATAGCAATTTGTAAGAACATTTTGCCTTCTAAACTGTTTTTTTTTTATTAAACCGTTGTACTTTAATATTTTTCGTGGTTGACATAATTTAAAAGCATATAAAATTGATGCAGACGAATAATGGAACCTTTTCAGTGGTGCTTGTTGGATGTTTTAACCGAAAAGGTAATATGTAAACTAATCCGCGGAAGCCGCGGGCGGCGCGAATTTTATGTAATTAAAATTTATACAAACGAATGATTGCACCCTAGACTGAGGTGCTGCTTATATCAGGACCTGTTGCGCCAAATTCAATGGTGATGAACAGCAGAATATCAACGTGTTGTAAATATTGTCGAGCAGAAGTGGACTATGGAGTGTCCTTGCCATTAAGCCGGCGTACTCTAGATAGATCTAGGATCAGATATGGTTAGATCAAGTCCATAATCTCTCCTCTACCCATATGAGGACTTGGTGGATAGAGAGTACATATGTAGATACACTGACATGTATCTACAATACATTATGTCAAAAAATTAGCCGAGGATAGTTTTTTAGCGCAATTTACACACGGCCTAAAAATGACTTCTCTTAAGCTAATTTGCAAGAAATTCTTTTGCCCAAACGATACGCCTAATCTTTAAACATTTAAGAGACAAATTAAAATTTAAAAAAAATGTAGGAGACCAGCCAGCGGCAAAGATGATTGCGAGTTGGGGTGGGGGTCTCAGTATATTTTATTTTTAGTAGAGCTCCCGACAATTTGTATACATTCTCATACAGATAGACATAATGTAACTATACATAAAAATGGTATGCAAAATATGAATGACAAAATGAATGTACAAATTAGCCGACCATTGACTGTAACTTTGTCATTGCAATTATGTAGTCACGTCTAACATGTAATCTCAATTAAATAACTCTTTTAGGCTTAATAGTTTCTATTTAATCAAGCAATTAAATCTGCGTTAAATGAGTACCCTCCACTATCTATTATATCTGATTAATCAACATTCAAAGAGCGTGCACGGTTTCGGTTGTAAACGCATTCCCAATATAACTACGTTCTTCAAGGGATTGATGTTGTCGAAATATTTGCGTAGGAAATGTTTTCGTGCAAATTGATAATAGCTCATGATACGGTTTAGTAAGAGAGACCTGAATTTTAATTTCAATTTAGTTGTACGTGGGCTTTTCCGGGCTATGAATGAAATATTTTATTTGCTAGCTTCATTTAAATATTAATATACAAGGCAAAGACGCTATGCTATTACGTAGGTACGTATATAATAAATCAGAATTTGTTTAAAAGAAAAAAAAATATTATTACATACATATGAACCATTGTTATTACTTCTAAAAAAATAAATTGGCTCAAATTCGTCTCTCTGGACATTTGACGCTTAGGTACAAACAGCTGAACCGAATTTTAGATTTTTTTGCAAGGGTGGAAACCGTTTACTGCAAATGTGGATGCAGCTCTCCCTCGCATAGATACCTGTAGTATCCTGGCAACTAGTAGTCTAAAATGTCAGTCAAATAAATAATAAAAATAAAATAGTAATTGTGACTTGATCGGCAGAGACGGCAGAGAGCAGGCGGCATAGGACAAGATGCTACATTGGCGACGAGGATAAAAACAGAAAAATTCAGGTAAACAAAATAGGAAACCTGGTGATGCAATTGCGAAAATATGATGCGACTTAAATGTTCGCAAATAAAAGAAAAACAAAATAGTGTGATGCGACATAAATGTTGGCGGCATAGGACAAGATGCTACAATACCTAAAAACGTTTTTTGTGTAATATGGGTTTATATAAATCAATTTGTCAGATGCGCCCAAAAACATGGCTCGTTGTAGCTCAGGTACGAATGCTGATATCTCACACTCCACAACAACGTAAAAGTACTGTGAGATTGCAATCGCAACAAACCACCAGAACTTTTGCCGATAGCGTATTTCCGCCTTCATTAAGTGCTAAAGAAAAATGGTACATATATCAATATCAAGAGGCCATCATAGAAGTCGCACCTGATATGCTAGCATTCACCTAATCACACCCACGAAACTCTTGTTTTAATAAAGAGTACCGGCAAACACATGCAGCAAAGCAACTTGCCTACATATAGCTGAAGAGAAGGACAAGATCGGCTATCCTAGGGGCGTTTCGGCGGCGTCGCAAGACGGGTACGCACACGACGATTTGAAAAAAATTTCGGGTCGGGTCGATGTTGGCAGATTGTGGCGGCCATTGTGTTTTGGTGGGGTCTGTCTAATTTGGGGGTTTACTGTTCAGTAACTGATGCCAAACTACTATGGTAAGTTACACGATTTAAAATGAATGTTGGTGAAAGCAAAAGTTGCGCCTATTTTACGACAGACTTCAAAGTCGGCTCTCCAACGCTTGACAGCCGGTGCCGTGAAATAAAGGTGAATCGTGTTTATTTCTATTTCAGATTGGAAATAATGTCGAACTGCACCTTTTTCAGCTTTATTTATTTCATGATAGCAAAATGGTAATAAGGTCGAAAATTAAAAAAATAAATCCCATAAGCAGCTGCTTGGGGTTACTGTATAGGATTTGGAGTAGGTGGGCTGAAATGATCTTATTGAAGTGATCGACATTATTTCCATTTTTTTTTTTTTTGGAAATAAAGTCGAACGCAAACATTTTTGGAATTCGACATTACATATTTCCAATCTGAAATGGAAATAAACACCATTCGACCTTATTTCCTTCGACTTTATTTCACGGCACCTTTTGATAGCCATTCGAGACAACTGGTTTGATAAGCAATCAACCCGTACTACAAAGGAACGCAGGATCGGCCGAAAGCATTGGCGTAGTCCGTGAAAGTGTACAGGAGAACCCGAGGCAATCAATTCCTTGCAAGAAGTCGGCTATTTGAAGACATCAAATTGTCGAGTTTTTCGTCGGGACTTGGGCCTATACCCTTTCAAGATCCAACTGACCCAGGAGCATAGTATACCCTTTTTTGGCCGAAAAATCATCTTTAGAGACAAGGCACATTTTTGGATGAATGGTTATGTTAACAAGCCAAATTGCCGTAAATAGTACGACGCGAACCCACACGTGGTATGGTAATTCATTCATAAAAAGCTGTGTTTGGTGCGGATTTTTGACCGGCGTGCGGCGTCATTGCTCAGTACTTTTTCTTGAACATGACGTTGGTGAGGTAATTACCCTCAACGGGTGGGGTTGCCTGAAGTCGCAGCTCAATGCGAATAAATCGCAATCGACTGATGCCCTTAAATCCAACATAGCCATGTCATCTCTCAAATTCAGCGGGATCTATGCGGTAGATTGGTCAACTCGGATTCGTGCCACTGTGAGCAGCCGCGGCGGAAATTTAGACATGGTGTTATATTCCATACAATAATGGCATACATACATGAATATTTCATTGGACCCTTTTTGATAATTTTTTTCCAAATTAATATTAACATTAAATTATAGTACCTACAGCTACACACTTAATTCTTCCTCGACGTTTCTCGGTAAATTAAATTCAAAGTTTTTAATTATACCTACATTTATACGACCCAATATGTACTTTTAGTTATTTGGCATTTTGTAAGATAAACTTAGTACATATGGGATCATTTTTGATGGCTTTTAAGTAAGGTCATAAGTCGCATGCACATCCGGGAAAAAAAATGTGTCTGCAATAATACATATGTGAACGGCTAAAGCTGAACGTCAACAACCTGAAAGGGGGTTCTCAGCTCTTGAAGTCGGTGAAGTTCAGCATTGACCAAATATTCGCCAATTTTGTTTAATGTGGCGTTTAATCAGTGTTACTATAGATACAGCTTACTTATCTTATTTCTATAGAACTCAAAAGTCATAAACGAATTAGGTAAACGAAAGTTTTCCTTGCAATTTCATTACGATAAAATATCGCATAAGTTATGGCCATACAAATTGTTGATAATTTTTATTGTTCATATAAAGTTTAATGAGCTTACAATAGCAAATTTCTTATGGAAAATCTTGATATTTTGATTTCATTAAATTTTAAGTGATTACTAGAACTGATTGATACAACCGCAATATATTATACTACTTTGTTAAAGAAATCAATACTAATCTACCTGGCGATAGGTCTGTTTGACGTGGACCCTATGGCGCCCTATTTAACACTGTGTTTGGGTAAGTCAACATAGAGCTGAGATCACACTGATAATGAAAATCTATTTTCGAGATGAGCATTGGGCCGCCCTAGTTTAGTACTGAGCTGCAGCTGACCCTAAGTATTTAGTCAGGGAGCTCAGTGCAGCATTTTGCTGTCAATCGTATAGCGGTAATTGGGATGAACTCCTATTTTTGTGAACTACGCAAGCTATTGACATAATATACATGGACTGCTAGTGAAATGTTAGTTTCATACAAACCTGCGAGGAAAAATGAAGCAAACATAAGCACTAGCCCTTTTGGTTTAGTGCGGCGAAAGTAGGAAAGAGTTTTCAACTTCTGCTATTCAACCTTTGCTATTTTTTACATAGAACACAGCCATCCATTGTAGAAACATTCCAACAGCGCAAAAATAACGACTTATTCAAATTATTTCGAACGTTCTATAACATATGGCAGTATGGTACAGAACACAAACCTCGCAACAAACCAAATCGCACGAATTGCTCGATGACATTTCTTAATAAAATTTGGGGTGTTATTTCCTTTTTTGAGCCTTATTTCCTAATGAAAATTGGAAAATTGAAAATTGGGGTCTTATTTAATTATGAAATAAGACCCCAAACGAAAAACGAAAACGTATGGGGGGCATGCTGCCCCCTGCAACCCCCCAGCTTGAGTTTACTGTCAGATTTGGGGCCTTATTTCATTTTTTTGCGATATTATTTCATCGTAGTGGGGCCTTATTTCATATTTGAAATTGGGGTATTATTTCATTATGAAATAACACCCCAAATTTGGGGCCTTGTTTCATTTTTACTTTTGGGGCCTTATTTCGCGGAGCCAGCTCAGAGAATCCTAGGAGAATACCGGTGGTAGATTCGGCTGCGATTCGCAAAAATTAACGCTAAAGAAGCGAATGTTTTTAAAAAGCTTATGCTAAGACTATGATAACTTCGTAGGGAAGTCTTTGAAAATTTGCGCGTGTGAGTTATGCGAGGTGAATGGAAAAGAATAGATTGTGTCACAACTTTATATTAATGTATTTATTAGTACGAATTTTTAATGTTGTATACAATAGTCAAAAATGAAAGTGTTTGTTTTATTTGTAGTATTTTGTTAGGTTAAGTTATAAAAATACTATAGTAAGAAGCCAAGAAATTTTAATTTACTTTGAAACTAAATACATGAAATTACAACCCATCAGAACTTTTTGTCTTCTATTTAAACCTCAAATTAATAGACGTCGAAGTCGAATGTGTTAATACCTCTATCTACCATTTGAAGGAGCTACTTATGAATTTCTAAAACAATTACACATTTACGTACTTGAATACTAACAAGCAAATCATAAAGCACTTCATTCAAAATGTTTGATGTGTCAACTAGGTAATCGTCTCAGATTGCCTGCAATTTGACATGAAAATTATGTACGATTTTATTGCTCATTTAGTCGTTTGGAGAAAATTGTGCAATTTTTTATACTGCTGCTCAACCTTATTTACGTTGGAAATGTTCTTTCCTTTACAAATCTTGTGTTCAAAATAAAAAAGTCAAGTTTGCAATTATTGCATCTGAAATTATTCGAAGCTGTTCTTTTAAAAAAAACTTTGTATTCCGTTGTACGCATTTATATTATTGATCGTTAACACCAGGGGTCAGATCACGCATGCTGTCTCTATCATATCTGTGGCAATAAACAGATACTGCTATTGTCGAAACGAAGTCATTCGATCGTTTTCATTTTACGTGATCTGGCCACAGTTTGAAAGCGGGTAAATCGACCTCAGGCCGCAGTACCCCAGTGGTTAGTGTCCTGGACCACTGTGCGAGGGATCCCCGTTAAAACACAAATTACATCTTAAGGTTTTTTTCTAATGCGCCACCTCTCAAGCACTTCTGACAAACATCCGAGAGTATGACTGTCCTGAAAAAGCTTCTCAATTCAGCCGTTCGGACTCTGTATAAAATTGTAGGTCCCTACCATTTGTCCCAAAAATAGAAACTCACACAAACGAATGGTTGCGAGAAGCTAGATCTAGGGTGTCTACCGGCCTGTTGCCCCACCTATTTATTTATTTATTTTTTAAATCGACCTCTACAAATTTGAATATTTTCATTTTAAGAAAAGTTTAAAATGCGTCTTCAAGTTGAGTAGATATGTAAAGACTGAATCATTTTTGATGGTATGGAGCAGAACTTCAAGTGCAAATCCTATTTGGGTTTTATTTCCAACTTGTTGTTTACTTTTGGACGTTTTTTTCCGTTATTTCCAAATCCATTTGGGCGTTATTACCTAACGTCTTTGAGTTTATGACTTGAACCAATCCTCTTCAACATATAAACATTAAAGCAAGACTCTACTGTATCCTGATGAATTTATAAAATATTATACTACATCGCTGTCACTAGAGATAGCAGCTCGAAGGGTTGAGGCGGATAACAAGGACATTTGGCACTACTATCTAAAATGGGGCCTAAAAAAAAAACACCAGTAAGTAAGAGCATATCTGAGCGCAAGGGCTATACCAGATTCAGGATTTGAAGACATCATACAAAACGAAGATACACCATTTTACGAGAAGATTATCTATGTATTTATTTTTGGTAGTTTTTTTTTCTCGACCAAAAGTTGTGCCTATTTTTTCTTTTGCGAACCATAAGATGCCAGTTTCAAACTGGATTAAATCCACATCGACCATCGACTCCTTCCGGCTAAGAGTTAGAAAGCTAACATTTTGAAGCAAATTTCCCTTTTATGGCCCAAGTGAGTACTTAGAAGCGATTTTCGAACTCCAAAAGGGTGAAAGGTGGGTCAAAGTTAGTTTGGGAAAATTGTTATTATCCATTCTATTGACTTCAAAATCGGTTTGTATACTGAATATAAGAAATGGAGCAAATCAATTTCTACGATTTTGGAAATGTTGCTTAGAGCCCCAGTTATTAGCGGTAGGAAAAGGGGATTCAATTTGTGCACAATTTTGTTCATGCTTTCGAGCACGTAGCAAGGCACACTTAGGTAACGAAGCGCCAGATAAATGCTAATGATACCTCTGTGGCGTCGCCTCGCTTACGGTAGATAGACAGACAGTGTCGATGCATTGCATGATCTTATGTAATGAAAGTAGATTTCTCGCGAGGAGGTAAATCTTGAAAAATTGGGTTCTTTTTCGTTGCATGAAGTGAAGTGTCTATGATATGACATAAAATATAAATTCTCATCAATATTGTAAGTTCCGTTTTTTTTTTAAGTTTTAAAAACTTTAAACTTGCCGTTAGTTTTAGGTCTATAAATAAAAGTTAGAAACAAAAAATGACCCGAGCTCTAACTAAACAAAATATTGTAACATGATAGTTGTTTAATATCTCAAGATCAACATTTTGGCCGAAAACAATATGTCTGGCTTGGACTTCTAACTCGTCTCTACTTTAAATTTACGGAAGCTAAAAATTTTGAAATCCTTAAACTGAAAGTCTAACTAAAACTTATTATTAGTAAGGCCCAAATGTGTAGGTATATTTATCTTACTACCTATATCTACAACATCTACCACTTCGTTTTTGAAATGCGCGACATTCCACAGGCGTGGTTCTAAAGTTATGTTTCCTTCCAGCTTCCAGGTAAGTCGCCATTATGCGTTGGAAAAGTGGAAGGTGCGTTTGCCGTTGATGTAGAACTGAAGTCCGTCGCGTCGATCCATCAGATCACCTGAAAATATTGAGGTAGAGATAGCTTCTATCTTGCGCGCAAACATATACATTTGGTTCCAAGATGTCGAAGTAACTGCTTGCACTTCAAGGGCATTAGGCGTTTTTTTTTTTTCTATTTCAGAGCAAGCCTGAAGTCCTGAATTGTCAAAAAAAAGAGTCGTGTTTCTTCTTTAGCTCAGGCATATCAGAGCTCAGAAACAAAATATGTAGTTGAAATGACGGACTGGACGAGCCTTGTTGCTCTGGCACAGAAGGTAAAGCAAATTAATAAATAACCATATGACACCTATGTGCTCAAGTATGTTTCATAAACAAATTAGAACTATCTGATCACGCTCGTCGTTAAACCTAGTCTCCTAGCGTGCTTCTTCAGAAGCAATGGCGTAACTTTGTGCTGCTGAGTTTAAACAATTCTCCAGTGCTTTTCGATCTAACTGTGAGTGCAGTAGCTCAGTGATTAGTGTGCTCGACTACTGTGCGATGGGTTTCAGTTTTTTTTTTTAATTAAAGAAATATTTGGTTAATTTTTCAATTCCACAGAAATCTTAGAGAAAAGCTCAGACGCGTGGCGCAAAAATGGCTGTAGGGCAATTATTAATGGAGCTGTGAATATAGGATAGGTCGATGTAAGGCTATCCTTATATCGTCTGTTTCTCGGCAGATATTGGAAATGTTAATGCACCTACAGAACGACTTTGTCTTAGAATATACCCCAGAATATATTCTAGCAAGGATCCGCTTTTGCATTTGTGTACTGTGCAGTGCAGCCAGCATAGTGATGTCCGTATGATTATATGTTTGTTCATGATTTATGATTTGGAGGTTTATATACCTACCTATGGAAGATCTATGATTTCTAGAATTACATATGAAATGTATAATCCTTCCGCATGACTAAAACCTCACATAAATACAAACAAAAAATCGAATATTTTTGCTTAAGTCTACTTATCATTTCACACTCAATTTCATCAGACTTTGCATGCAATTTTGCAATGAGATCCAATTAACGAGTTATTATTTATTTAAATTCACCAAGGCTTGTTTATCCGAGCTCTGAAGAAGGCTATCTTATACAATGAATTAATTTAACTTTAGCCTTGTAGTTTGTATAATTTAAGGAAAACTTAACGTACCCTATCGCAGAAAAGACAATCCTAAGAAAGTAGTTGTCATGGTGTTAGAGGCAGTTCTTATCCAATAAAGCTGAATACTTACCTTTCCCAAGAAACAAACTGGAACACTATCTCCTTTACAACTATCCGTTTGAAGTTGTTTTTTTTTTATTTATTTAATATTAGAAATTTATTTAAAAGGCAAACATATTTTCAGTTTTGCAAAACTTCTTAGAATTTGATATTCGTTCGTTAAATGGAAAAGTAGACTTTCTTAATTCCTTCCGAAACACAATCGACAGATTAATAAATAACTTTGTTTTAATTTACATTGGATTACAATCGCACAGACTTCTTTTGCAGCGGGACACGTACATATATACAAACGCGATAAAATTTTAAGACCGCACCGCCGGCCGCCTCAAACCCACTTCGTTTTCGACAGACTTAAATTTAGCTTACTGAACAAAATCAGAATAGAATCACACTATGAAAATAACAAGCAACATTAGTAGGTATGTATTTAAAGGAAAATAACGAGTAACATGCTAAAGAAAAAAGTCCAGCGCGCCGCGTAAGGGTAAGGTGACCGCTTCGGACGCGAGCTTTTGTACGTTCGTAATATGACTGTGTGTTTGGAAGAATCCGCCGCCGCTCTACGCTGGTAGCGAGAGAAGAATATTCTACTATCATTTAGCGTTTTCGATTTGTTGTTGTTGCTTATTAGCTTATTTGTGTCCGTCGTCTTTGTCAACGTCACAAATACCCCCACACACCCCTCAAATCGATCGTATATAGTGCACGACAAAACACAACGCTCTACATTGTTCCTAGAGTGCTTAGCTTAGCGTATAGCGTTTGTTAAGAAAGATCGTGGAGCTGTTAAGTGTATAGGTACACAGAGCAATAAAAGAGAACACCGGTAGCTGGGATCATGGTGTCATACAATAGTACGAGTATACAGTGGGAGGTCTTTGTGTTCCTCGGTTTAGTGCTCTGCAATTTGGGAGCGCAACAATTGTAATTGCCAATGCCGTCGTATAGGAACCATATGATCAGTACGGCTACGGATCACCATCTTCTGTACCTATGTATTATAGTGCAAGTTTGCGTTTGTCGCTCTCTCCGGTCTGTTGCCAAACTAAAAGAAAAATTGATTAGCTTATGTACATATCAGCAGGGAACTTATCGCCGAAGTTTATTTATCGTAGAAACGGTTTGTTGCAATGTGTCAGTAATATTTGATTTAGATAAAGGTTCGATAATGAGTATCTTGCGGAATGCGGTAGAACGAAAGAAATCAAGTACGTAGATCTTTGATAGCAGATACATTTGCACTCTCGAACCAGAGAAACGATCTTAGGATTAAAGATATTTAAATGAGACGGTCCGTGAGCTTTATTGCCTTTATTGCCTCATTGATCAAATACTGTTCACTCTTATACATATATAATGTACTCTTATTTTACCAATGCTCCAAAAATAAGCCTGGTTTCAGTTCAAGTCGTATTATAAGTCGTATGCATAAGTTCATAATTATTTGTTCACCAACATAAAATAAAAGCCCTTTCTTCTCGGAACCATTCGTTTGTGTGAGTTTTTATTTTTGGAACATATGGACCTATATATAGCTTTATACCGAATCCAAAATCTTTTATTGTGAAGCTTTCTTATTACAATTATACTCTGCTTGTTTATCTGACGTTCGTGAGGGGTGCCGCCTTAAGGTACTTACTCATATTAGGTGTTTTTCTGAGGGGGGGGGGTTGAATCTGGTACCCTTAGCTGAGTAGTCCAGCACACTAACCCCTAACGCCCCACTAGCACACATAAATAGGGGCTACATAAATTATACAGGGTGTGCCAGTTAAGCGGTATAATCGTTTAAGGGAAGATTCCTGAAGTTCCGCCGAACAAAAAATTGTATGGCAGGGGGGGGGGGGGTCTACTCTCATCATATTTCCCGTTATAGCCCATCAAAGTATGTGACCTCTAATTTGGAGGTGTTGCCACTTAAAACGCTATAACTTCTAATCTATATATAGGTACAAAAAATGTTTTATACATTTTAAAAAGAATTTAGTAGCGCATACAAGTCTTAAGCACTTCGGTTATATCTGTTCAGCTACAAAAAAGTTATGCCTCCTCAAAACTCAAAATTTTGAAAATTGTTGTTACATTTTTTACTTAAAATACTTTTCTTCTCAACATTTTTACAAATTTTTTTTATTTTTTTTTATGAAATTTTTATCCTTGAGAAATTTGCTAAAAAGTATGTTTGCAATGCAATTTGTTTACATACGATCAACAGAAGTTGTAGTAAAAGCCACTTTTTATCAGATAAAAATGATAAAAAAAAAATTAAGTGGGAATAATAAACTAACGTACCTATGAGCAATGGTTAACAGTTAATTGTCGAATAGGAAAAAAACTTAACATTGCCAAGTTGATCTCCACAAAATGTATTCAAAACGTTAATACGCGGAAATAGTGTTTGTATACGGGTTCTGCAATGGAAACGCTTCGTTGCCAGATAGGAGTACCACGGATACCCAAATCGTAGAACACCATGTAGCTGGTTGTTCGCTGATGCATATCAGCGCCTTGTTGATACCGGTTCAGCTACTCCAAATAAAAGGGAACGACGCGAACTTCAGACCCAGTGGCGGACGAAGTTGAGGTGATATGGAAGTTCAACCTTCAGTCAGGCTAGCTGTGCAGTTGGAACTTCCCAGAACCAGGATTTAAAGAACTCTACAGAGTAATTGATTACACCCTTTCTATTTACCACCGGTACAGGATTTACTACCAGGAGTTACACAAAAGAAGAGTGGAATTTTGCCAGTGGCTACTGCGCAAACAGGCAGAAGACGGCACTTTGTCAAGAACATTCTGTGGACTGACGAAGCGCAATTAACAGTTAGTTTCCATTACTACTTGGAATTTCTTAGAAAACGATTGCAGGAGCTCCTTTAAGATGTTCCTCTTGTTCAAAAAGTGCGATGTTCTTTCAACAATATGGAGCAGCTTGTCACAGTAGCAGCGGGGTAACTGCATCCTTCAACCATACTTTTAACGAACTGTGGATTGGTCGATTTGGCACCAACCCTTGGCCATCCAGAACCCATGGATTTTTTCTTCTGGGTGCTATGTAAGAAAAAGTTTATTTTAGAGAATTATCGAGCCTGGAAGACCTCCAAGAAAAAATGAGTGCCGTTTCAGAAGAGATGAGAAGAAGTTTGTTGCTCGTTAATCTACCATACGCAATGCTTAAACGCGCCTGAAAGTATATTCAAATGGAAGGGAAGTTAATATAAATACAAACATACACTATAAACTGTTCCAAAAAGGTACTTTTCAGTATTTAAGAGATTTTATGAGTTACCCAGTGGGTTCACTTCTTTTTGACCATTTTTGTGTGACAAGAAATGGCTTTTACTACAACTTCTGTTGATCCTAGATACGTAAAAAGTAATTTTTAGAAAATTGTTCAAGGATAAAAATGTCATAAAAAAAAAAAAATTAAGTAAACATTTTCAGAAAAAAACCTTAAGATTGGTATGCACTACTAAATTGTCTTTTCAAAATGTACAAAACAATTTTTGTACCTATAATAATTTAGAAGTTATACCGATTTAAGTGGTAACACCTCCAAATTAGAGGTCACCTACTTTGATAGGCTATAACGGGAAAAAATGGTGAGAATAGCCCCCCTGTCATACAATTTTTTGTTCAAAGGAATTTCGGGAATCTCCCCTTAAAGGATTATAGCGCTTAACTGGAACACCCTGTATTTAACTTCATTCCAATTATTGGTTTCATTTTAAATTTAAACAACATTAACATTTTTGGACTTTGGACCGAATCCAGGGATTTAATCGCGCCTTGACAATCGGTAAAAATTACGATATCCTTCGCAGATTTTACATTATACCGTAGCCACGACAGGGCCTCCTTGATCACCATGATTTCCGCAGACTGATCTGACTGATCTCCTGTGATACCCTACATCACTCTCCTAGTCAGTCCTGGAGGGTATGCAAGTTTCTAAATTCATACTGAATTGAAACTGGGGGAGGGTGAAATCAGTAGGTATATTTACGGATGCATCCTATTTTATCTAGAATAGACGAGTTATCAGATTGTCGACTAGTCCACTGACGGATTGCTTTAATACGGATGGCTGCATTTACTGACACTTGTTTTTTCGGCCTTATGTATCCATTGCCTAAGATTTGTTACGTTTTTTATTTTCAAGAAACTTCCAAAAACATGAATTCCTTATAATTCGTTTTATCTTAAAACTACCTAAAACTGATTAAAATTACCTAAGGGGTATTCCATGACAAAGTGAACATTGGTATCCAATTATGAAGATAATTATTTATTATTAACTATAAGATAAAACAAAAGCCAAAACACAGAATCAACATAATCCACAAAAATAAGATTGCTTTTTTTTTAATGGTTATCAAAGGCTTACGATGAAAAGTTGTTTCGAACGCAACTTTTTTTTTCCAATGTTGGAAATACTTAACCGTCTTTTGTGTGCTTTGTCCGAAATAAAAACGCATCTGAAGTGTTAATTAAATTTCGCGATCTTTCTGCTTCAAATACGAGAAATTGTATTTTGATTTGTGTAAGTGCATCAATAATATTTAAATAATAACAAAACATCATTTTGCTTGTCCCACCCGTGACAAATATACAGAACATTTTTTTTTATTAGTTACTGACATAGAGGTTATGTCTAAAATTTTATAAACAATATTATTATTTTACAATGAAAACCTATGTAACTTTTTTTTCTATTGTGAACGTTATTCAGAGAGTTTTCAGAAAAATAATAGTGTCCCACCCGTGACACCTGTGACTGTCACGGGTGGGACACTTGTCCCGGAGGGCTATTAGGCTTTCAAGTCTGGTAGAGTTATACGTTATTAGCCCGTATTTTGCTAAACCAGAGAGAATAGACCACCAGTTTCGGGCAAAAATGAGAGATCCATAGAGCCAGTTTCAAAAAGTTATTAGGTGGTTAAATACGTGTGTCATGTTAAAGTAAATGGAGGCGAATTTGGTCACGCATACACTGGCACCTAATAACATTTACAGTTATTTCTGTGGTAGATTTGTCGCAAATCGTTCCACTTTTCCAGTTTATTTGTCAGATTTAATCTATGGTTAAAATTTTCACAGGTGCAGCAATGCATGCAATTTTTTTCCACACTGTCATCGTATACATCTGCCAGTTGTTGAAAATGGGTCGACATAGCAGATACGAAGCAAAACACTATTTTGCGTTTATTATTTATTAAATTAATTTTTATTTTTGAAAGAAAGCTATTTTATTTTTGACTGCTATGTCAAAGCTTGAACAAGCAAAATTTTAGAATTTCCTTGGTTAAATGCCGGTAACCGACGAAAATCGGCTGGTTATCGATTTCTCTGGTTAACCAAATCATGGATTCTCTGGTTAAAATTTGACTGAACAAACAGATTCTATGATTATCATCTGGAATAACAGTTGATTAGAGTTAACCAAAGATTAACAAACCGGCCCTAAGGGCCGGTCTGTTCAGAGCTGGTTAAATCTGCGGTTAGGTTATCATAGATATAGTTTAACCCATGATTATATATCTGTGGTAATCAAAAAGTGTTTGTTCACTTATTTTCTACTCTGATCACCAAACCATAGATTTGCGACAAATCGTTCCAGTTTTCCAGTTTATTTGTCAGGTTTAATCTATGGTTAAAATTGTCACAGGCGCAGCAATGCATTCAATTTTTTCCCACACTATATTGCATCGTATTCATCTGCCAGTTGTTGAAAATGCGTCGACATAGCAGATACGAAGCAACACACTATTTTGCGTTTATTATTTATTAAATTAATTTTTATTTTTGAAAGAAAGCTGTTTTGTTTTTGACTGCTATGTCAAAGCTTGAACAAACAAAATTTTAGAATTTCCTTGGTTAAATGCCGGTAACCGACCAAAATCGGCTGATTATCGATTTCTCTGGTTAACTAACCAAATCATGGATTCTCTGGTTAAAATTTGACTGAACAAACAGATTCTATGATTATCAGCTGGAATAACCGTTGATTAGAGTTAACCAAAGATGAACAAACCGGCACAGGTCTTCTCATACTGATTCCCATTTTCTTGGTATAGAATTTCACATGTAAAATTTCATCTAGTAGTCTACAAGTGAAAGTCATTTTTTTTTTTACACTTGTAGATCTGAGCTACAGAAACAAGATAATGTCGAAATTCCCATCTTGCAATATTCACCTGTTATACTCCTAGGAGTGGCCACAAATGTAATGTTTAGAGGTTTCCCTATTACCTATTATCCCTATCCCTATTATCACCTTAAAGACTATTTTGTTTTTCTGTGCACTCACTTATAACAAAATATAACCTGGCAGCGCCGTCTCTTGACAGTAATAATAAATGAGAAGGATATAGTCATCTGAACACATCGATGGAAGGGGAATAGGAGTTATGCTTATGAGGACTGATGAGATGAGAGGAGGTATTGCAGACATTGCGAATTGGATCGTCAAAGATAGTGTCTGCGACTGTATTAAAAAGAATTAAATAAAGTTATCTTTTGTGTTAAAGGATTTGACTTTTCATTTGTGGATTTGAAGAACCTAATCGAATAAACCGAGACAATCATTTGTATTAGATCAGAAGTGGAATTTTGGAACCTGACTAAGTTAAGTTAACTTTAAAATTGGTAATTTTGAGAGTGAGTACAGTGATATTATAATTGTTGCCTGATTGCGTTGATACTCGGAGCATGGTATAGTTAGTGAATGCATACATGCATAAGTATGTATTTATAAGTTAAAGAAGCATATATATAGAAAATCAAATTGTTTTGCGCATAAAATATTGATATACAGATTGAGTTGATAAGTATCTACGTCGAGATGAAATTTGTTTGCGTTGTTGGTGGAAACGCAACAACAACCGTTATTTTAGAGTAGAGCAAGGACAGATGCGTTTTCAGTATATGAAAAAGTATCGACGTCATTGTTCTAGTTGCGTGCAATTGATAAACGAAACAGTGCGTATCTGTGATGATAGCATATATGTAGTTGTGGCTACATTGACACAAAAGAAAATGTGTTGAGAAGAGCAAAGACAGATGCGTTTTCAGTATTTGAAAAAGTATTGACGTCATTGTTCTAGTTGCGTGCAAGTGGTAAACGAAACAGTGCGTATCTGTGGTGATAGCATTATATGTAGTTGTGGCTACATTGAGATAAAATAAAATGTGATGGTCGAAGTGCAACAACGACCGCTGTGTTAGAGCAGAATGGAGACAGATGCGTTTTCAGTATATGAAAAAGTGTTGACGTCATTGTTCTGGCTACATGCAAGTTGTAAACAAAACAACGCGTAGCATAATGTATAGGTAGTTGTGGCTACATTGAGACAAAAGAGAAGAGCAAAGATCGATGCGTTTTCGGTATACGAAACATCGTATGTTCATCTCTCTTACAGCGCGTACCAATTCACTTGGCCATTCTACTGCGCAGGTTTCTGTGTATTTTGTTTTTGTGTTTTGTTTTGTGTCGTGTATATTCTCTTAAATCCTCTCTCTGCGCAACCGACGGTTGGCCAAGTGAATTGGTTCGCGCTATACCTAGGCGAGATACGTGGTTGAATGAAGGGTGCAAAGCAATGCAGGATTTTTTTTAAGAGAAACATTTTTTTGAATATTAAGATAAGGTTATTTGTTTTTTCGGTATACGAAGGAGCAAACGTTTTCTTTTATCCAGCTTTTATCCAGGTGCGATTGGAAAATGATTTTTGTGTATGAGTCGTAACATTTTGTTATGATCGGTGCGACCACTTAGAATATAGGTTATATGCTCTGAGCGTTTTCGCACATTGAAATCATCTTGTGGATGGTAGTATTTGTTAACACTGATTTTGAATGAAATTCCTATTATGCTGATAACTCTGTCGATCTGCCTATCAATGTTTTGCAATATAGGAAGATCG
Source organism: Cheilosia scutellata (assembly GCA_955612985.1). Lineage (NCBI taxonomy): Eukaryota > Metazoa > Arthropoda > Insecta > Diptera > Syrphidae > Cheilosia > Cheilosia scutellata. The sequence goes on along the minus strand of OY015313.1, from coordinate 53,135,536 downwards.
GCGAATAGTATATATATACACCCCTATTGTTTATAAATTCAAACACGATGATTTTGTTTGTTTCTGGATTATTAGACATGGAGCACATGAGCGTCAAACAGCTTCAAGTAGAGTTGAAAAAGAGAGGACTGACGATCAACGGACCTAAAAGGATTCTGATCAAAAGAGTTCTTCAGCATGATAGGGAGCACGGGGAAAGCGGATCTTCTCAAGTGGAACTTAATTCCAACGAGATTTTGAGCCCAACGATTGAGCAAACTGGCACAAGTTGCGCAGTTCAGAATGTTACCACAATCTCCGATGTTTGTACACCTACAGATGAAGGCCTGAGGGCGAGAGAGTGGGAATTAATTAAGAGGGAAAATGAACTTCTTGAAAAGGAACGAATCCTGTTTATAAAAGAACGTGAAATAGCTGCGAAACTAAGGCATTTATATCCAACCCAACAACAGCCGAGAGCCACCGCTCCAGATAAACCGAAGGTAAACTGCACGATAAGGGAAATTGCGGATTCACTTCCAGTTTTCTCACCCGGTGACATATCTTCAATGTCGGCGGAAAGCTGGGTCAGCAGAGTTGAAGGATTGGCAACGATTTATGGCTGGGACGAGTGGGCATTATTAATGGCAGCGACAACAAAAATGGAAGGTCCTGCAAGATACTGGTGGGACACAAAACAGGAGGCCTCTGTTACCTGGGCTCAGTTAGCTTCAGGACTCAAAATAAACTTTCCGCATAGTTACAGCGAAGTTGAGATACACCGGCAGTTGATGAGGAAAATAAGAAAACCAACGGAAACAATTGAAACCTATTGGTATTGGTAGGATCGAATTGTCAGACAAAACTATTATTCAATATATCCTTACTGGTTTGAACGATGCACAAATGAGTTCGAATTTAGCTGCAGGAAATTTTAAGGATATTGCAGAATTAATAGAAAAAATAAAATGGTATGACAGTATTCGCGCTGATTCTCAAGCCATTAATAATGCAGGAACGTCGAAACAAGTTACCACAAATCAGCCATCCACCAGCGAACATACAACACGTCAACATCAACGACCTATGACATCAAAAGGCTTCATAACTTGCTATAATTGCAGTCAAGCAGGACATTATGCTAAACACTGCCCGAAATCCAGGAAAAGACAGCTGGTAGAATGAAGCGTTGATTAGCGTTTGATAGAATTCGACGAGGGCGTCGAAGATGTCAGGACGGCCGAATCTATAACAAAATATAACCTGGCAGCGCCGTCTCTTGACAGTAATAATAAATGAGAAGGATATAGTCATCTGAACACATCGATGGAAGGGGAATAGGATTTATGCTTATGAGGACTGATGAGATGAGAGGAGGTATTGCGGATATTGCGAATTGGATCGTCAAAGATAGTGTCTGCGACTGTATTAAAAAGAATTAAATAAAGTTATCTTTTGTGTTAAAGGATTTGACTTTTCATTTGTGGATTTGAAGAACCTAATCGAATAAACCGAGACAATCATTTGTATTACACTATTGTATATCTTTGTATATAACCTTTTCAATCACAAGTTCAGTTCTTTACCCGAATCTTATTTCGAGTAGCGTGTTTTAGAAAGTCTAGAGTTTAAGACTTGAATCGATTTTTTCCTCATTTTTACTCATTTTATGTTTCACAAATTATGTTTCGCATTAGCCAACAAGCAGGTTGATTTTCCTCGCTTGAATCCCTGCTGTGAGCTGCTGCACTTCTTTTGGTAGAGGTAGTCGTCCATCTAGGGATGCCAGACGTCCCGCTCAGTGCGGGACTGTCCCGCTTTGAGGCCTTTGTCCCGCAAGTGTCCCGCAATGAAAATTGTCCCGCAAAATGTCCCGCAACGAAAATTTGTCCCGTAAAATGCCCCGCCTTTCAACTTGTCGCCCTATTATCACTTCATTTTTGTATATAAATCGTTAGTTTCTACTATTCCTTTTGTAGAATTAATTTTTGTTTATATTTTTATATAAAAATAGCGTAGTCAATACAAAAGACTGGTAAAAAAATATCTTAATATATAATCTTAATATAAAATGTTTATTATTATTTATATTAAGATATGTTCCTTCTTGAATTTTACTTTTTAAACATGTACCTTATCGGGAAAATCCGAAAAATAAATATGTACGTTGCAAACACTCGGCGCCACTTGAATAGCACACCCCGTATGTCGGTTTTCTATCGCCGGTCCCAAACCAAGCATGCTAGAGACTTATTTTTATTTTAAAATAAAATTCATTTAATTGTTGTCATTTGAAGATTTAAAACTAAAGCTTTAAGTATTAACAAAACATTATTAACTAAAAACCGGCTAAATGTGGGGTCCTAATTTTGCGCCACTTGAACACTTAAACAAAAAAACGTTTTAGAGTATTCTGCTTCCTTTTAACGCAAACATTACTTAAATTCAAGGTAATTGAGTATTTTAGATTTAAAAATAAAAATTAATTGTGTTTTGAGCCACCTTTCTGCTCCAAAATGCTCACCTCCCCGATTTGGAAGGGATGCATACAAATTGGCCAATAATCTTGCGAAATCGAGCTCTAATTTGATGACTTGGGTTAATTTATATTATATCGAATATTGTTATCCCGATCCTTAGATTTGACGTGTCAACCATCCCCAAATATTTTCGATGATATTCAAATCCGGTGAGTAGGCCGGTCAGCTTAATAGCTCCACATTTTGGTTCTCTATATACGTTTTAACAAATACCGGGTTGTTGGCGCATTATCATATTGATAAATTCAAGGCAGAGGTCCAAAAAGGTTATGAAAGTATGGAAGGCCTCTTTCAATATGCCATTGCAAGACAATGGATTCATTGTGGTTGACAAAAATTGTAATTTGCAGGTGCCATAACATAATACGAAACGGCCCCCACACCTTCAACTCTGCTATGCAGCCGGTCCAAATGATTAGTCTCTTTGCGGAGGTTATGGAAATAGTCCGGTGCTTTCAAATTGAATTCTTTTCGTCTGAGAAGACCACACAATGCTTCTACTATAAAGTCCAGGTCACATGTGCGGAACAAAAACGGAAGCGTAGCGCTTTTCGAACCGGGTTAAGGGGTGACTTCTTCTTGATTTTTTGTCTTTTTAATTTTGCAGATCTGGCATCCCTACGTCCATCATGTATGCGGAGAATATGTGCGGATGGTTTTATTATGGGTAATAAAATTGTAAGGTGGGTGAAATCGCATCGTCACCTCCACGCGGTGCCCGCTGGATAGCCGAAAGGTGAACTAACGACGAGCGTTGGATCCATCGGATCCATGGGTTGTAGATACCTGAGTTACCTTCTCAGGAACTAGGAGCAGGAGAAAACATACGCTCTGAAGATCCAACCCAAAACGATCTACTTTCGTCCTGCACAGGCCTCACAAGCCGGTCAGGAAAGGGAAACACAATTGTGATGAAAAATACTAAATATGCCTCGGATGAACAAACCAAAAATGTTGACGACCCCCCCCGCAAACGAAAAACGGACAACGATTTACGTGTATGTACGTGGAACGTGCGTACATTAAACAGACCCCGCAAAGCTGAACAGCTAGCCGAGACCCTCGCCAGTTTCCAAGCTGATGTAACAGCTCTCCAGGAGATGCGATGGGATGGACCGGGCCTGAGAAAAACAGAAAACTGTGATTTTTACTACGGGAATTGCCACTTCGATGGAAAGTTGCGCTTGTTTGGGTGCGGATTCGCTGTCAGAGGGAGACTTAGGCAAAGTGTCTTGAGCTTTCGCGATGTCAGCGAGAGAGTGACGACGATACGTATCAAGGCCAAATTTCACCATCTTAGCCTTATAAGCGCCCATGCCCCTACAGAAGAGAAAGACGACGCCACCAAGGAAAGCTTCTACGAGCTCCTTGCCAAAACTTACGAGCAATGCCCCAAGCATGACATTAAAATTCTTTTGGGAGACTTTAACGCCAAAATTGGGAGAGAGGACATCTTTGGCAGGACGATCGGAAGGCACAGCCTACACGACACCACCTCCGGCAACGGACTCAGGCTAATCGATTTTGTAGCGGGAAAAAACATGGTGGTGAGCAGCACATGATTCCCACGTCTTGACATCCATAAGGGCACATGGCGGTCACCAGATGGTCGAACCTGCAACCAAATCGATCATGTCGCGATTGACGGAAGACACTCCTCTAGTATTCTGAATGTCCGTACTTTCCGAGGAGCCAACATCGACTCCGATCACTACCTAGTTGGTGCCAAACTTCGAGTACGGATATCCAGCGAAGCTCTTAGGCGAACAACAACCACGCAGAGGAAGTTCAATGTTGGACGACTTCAATCGGAAGAGACCGCCACAGCCTATGCCGACCGCGTATCCCTTGAGCTTGCGAGAAATCCCACAACCGTTGATATGAACCCGGAAGACCAATGGCAGCTATGTCAACAAGCCGTAAGGAACGCAGCGTCAGAAGTGTTGGGCTTCTCACAACCACCTCCGAGAAACCCCTGGTTCGACTCCGAATGTGCTCAGGCAAACAAAGTCAAAACGGAAGCATACAGGTCGTGGCTCCGGAAGAGAACTAGAGCGTCCCATAATCTCTACGTTGATAGAAGGAGGGATGAGAAACGCTTGCTCAGGAGAAAGAAAAAATATCATCAGCAACGTGAAGTCGAGGAGATGCAGAGATGCTTTAGCAGGAAAGAGGTGCGAAATTTCTATAGAAGAGTGAAAAAATCTACTTCAGGATTCACGAGCCGCCCTGGGCCCTGCAAAGATGGGGATGGAAACACAGTAGTGGATACACAGTCGATGTTAGCCATCTGGAGAAACTATTTTAGCCAGTTGTTGAATGGTGATGACAGCCAAGATCCCGCCAATCACCGACCTGTACCAGTCGATCTAGATGACAACCAAGAGTTACATCCGCCCGACCAAAATGACATCAAGGTAGCCATCAGCAGACTAAAAACGAACAAAGCAGCTGGAGCCGATGGGCTACAAGCGGAACTTTTTAAAAACGCTGGAGATGACCTGGTATACACCAACTCATTTGCAAAATATGGTCGGAGGAAAGAATGCCCGACGATTGGAATCTCGGTACTATCTGCCCGATCTACAAAAGAGGAGATCGCCTACGCTGCACCAACTATAGAGGCATAAGCCTTTTAAACATCGCCTATAAGATCCTGTCGAGCGTATTATGTGAACGTCTTAAGCCGTTTTCTGACGACCTAATAGGTCCTTATCAATGCGGCTTTAGACCTGGAAAATCTACGACCGACCAAATCTTCACATTACGCCAGATCCTGGAGAAAACCCAAGAATTTACTATCGATACCCACCACCTGTTCATCGATTTTAAAGCAGCCTATGACAGTGTAAATGATGAACTATATCGTGCCATGTCCAGCTTTGGAATTCCTGCTAAACTGATACGACTTATCAGGATGACGTTGGAGAATGCTCGCTGCTCCGTCAAAATTGGTAGGGATTATACCGAAACCTTCGATACCACCAGAGGGTTAAGACAAGGTGACGCACTGTCATGCAGTTGTTTCAACATTGTGCTTGAAAAGGTAATACGCAACACCCAGGCCAGTACATCAGGCACTATCTTTAATAAATCAACACAATTACTTGGGTTTGCTGACGACATTGATGTGATAGGAAGAACAAGGCGAGCAGTAACCGGTGCTTTCACTACAATGGAGTCAGCAGCAAGCAGAATGGGACTGACTATAAACGAGGACAAGACGAAGTATATGCTTTCATCAACAAAAGTATACAATCCCACCACCGACTTGGTCAGAACGTGACAGTTGATAGGTATAACTTCGAGGTAGTCCGTGAATTTGTCTACCTAGGCACTGCTGTAAATGCGGAAAACAACATCAGCGCGGAAATCAAACGTAGAATAACTCTTGCTAATCGCTGTTTCTTTGGGCTAAGTAAGCAATTGAGGAATAAAGCCCTATCGAGAAGAACCAAGGAGACGCTATACAAAACACTCATCATCCCGGTCCTGCTATATGGTGCAGAAGCATGGACCCGTACCCAGTCGGATGAAGGCTTCCTTGCTGTATTCGAGAGAAAAGTCCTACGAACGATTTATGGTCCTGTTTGCGTCGACCAAGAAAACAATGCTTGGCGAAGAAGATACAACAATGAGCTATACGTGCTGTACAGCGACATGAGCCTAGTAAAAAAAATCCGTATCCAGCGGTTAAGATGGCTGGGCCATGTAGAGCGGATGAACATCGAAGCTCCAGCGCGTAAGGTCTTCGACGCCATACCAGAGGGAAGGAGACACCAAGGAAGACCTCATCTTCGATGGAGCGACCAGGTAGAAGGAGACCTCCGACTGCTTGGAGTGCGTAATTGGAGACGGCAGGCTAGAGATCGAGCCAGCTGGAGGGGCATAATAAGTAAGGCCCAGGAGCACCACGCTTTGTAGCGCCATCAAAAGTAAAGTAAAGTAAGTAAGTAATAAAATTGTAATTTAATAAGCAACGATTATATCACCAAAAGAAAAAAATTGAGCAGAGGAAAGGGTTAATTGTTTCTTTTGTAAATAATGTTCTAGTTATTATAGTTGAAGCCCAATAAGCTCGATTTCCCGACCGAAGGCTCCTGTATAATGCCGATGTCATAATTTAGTCATCTCTTAGGTATACCAAAATATCCTTCGACGCACAATTCCAATGTTGGAGACTCGTCTGGATGACTTTTAGTTTTAGCATGACTATTGGATATCGCCGGCGATGGCTATGTCCTCCAACAGCTTGTTGGTATCGTCTGTATTGTCTTCTATAGCCCTATAGAGCCAAAGATCTTAAGCTTGGTAAGCCTTATATAGTCCTCGCTAACCAGCAGCAGCAGGAAGGATAAGCTATTTTTTGGGGGGCTGCTCTGATTTTATAACATACCAGCCTATAGAAATTGCCAGGCTTTGAAATCTAAAACATTTCAGAAGAACTCCAGAGTATATCGTCATTTTCACATAATTCAATTTTACAAATACATACTACGTCATCTATTCTTGCGTATACATATATCTATCTATCTTTATAATATAAAAATGGTGGCAAAAATGTATAGTAATTCATCAATTGAGAACGGCTGGACCGATTTGGCTTAAATTTCTTTTCAGTTGTTCGTAATTGCCAGGAGAAGGTTCTTCTAAAAGAAAATTTTGGGAAAACCCTCCGGAAAAGTCGGGAAAACGGAAAAATCGAAATTTGAGAACAACTGGGCCGGTTTGGCTCAACTTTTTTTTCAGTTGTTCGTAATTGCCAGGAGAAGGTTTTTACGAAAGAAAATTTTGGGAAAACTTCCGGAAAAGTCGTTTTTGTATGGAATTTTGTGTGCAATTGTTCCGGAATGGATTTTCAAATAGCAAAATAGAAAATTCTTAGTGGTAAACTCGGAAAATTCCGGAAAACGCGAAAAATTTTAATAATTTTTTTCAACGGAATTTTGCATTTCATCGCATGATTTGATGATTTTGGACGTTGTAAAGGTGGAAAATTCGTTGTGAAGCTTGGAAAATTTCAGATAATTGTGAAATTCATTGTGTTAAAAGACGTTTTGCGTGCATTTTGCGTGGAGAGTTAACCTGCTGGCGCTTTCATTATTCAAAGTCAAATCGCTGGAGAACTGCATTCGTATAAATCCGTTGACAGCGTGACCGACGAGGATGAAGCGACCAACTATCCGGCGGAATTTTTGAACTCGCTTGATGTGCCAGGAACTCCACCGCATAATTTACAGCTGAAGGTGGGATCGATCATAATCATGTTGCGGAATCTGAAACATCCGAAATTGTGCAACGATAGATACGCGGTTGTCCGTCAACAAACTGATGAACAATGTGATTCAAACGACGATCATCAAGGGAAAATTCAAAGGAGAGGAACGTGATGGGACTTCTACCACTTAAGTGGTATTTCTACCACTTTTGCTCAACCCAAAATTCTACCACCCACAAATCTAAATCTATCACTTTTTCAGTTGGGAAAAAATAACAAATACCCATCATCCGCACAATAGAATGCGAGTGGTTAAATAATTTTAGATTTTTGTGCACTGGAAAATTGGTACTGGTACTGAACTATGAAAACAAAATCTGTGATGCTTTGTCAGGTGACGTTTATAGAGCTGAAGAAAAAAAAAATGTTTTTGCGCCGGAAAACAAATCGAAAAACATAGTTTATCACATCACTCTCTACTGATTTCGATTCCATTCAAATAAATCACATTGAAATTTGAACTATCTGTGTTTTATTATCACTCTGGAGTTTATCTGAAGGCGTTAAATTTGGGCGAGACCAAGTTCGCCGGGTCCGTTAGTAATTAATAAATAAAGCAATCATTATTGCAGCTGTAACTAGCGTCGTCTGCTACGACAATTATTGCCGAATGTCTGACAAACATCCGTAGTCGTGAAAAACTCAACCCAATGAAATTACATGAAAATAAAATTTAATAAACAATTAAATTAATTATGATAGGAGATAAGTTTAAGTTTATTTTAAATATTTAATGTAAATGTCGTACGAAGTGCAGTTTTCTTTTTTAGTTCAGAGCTGAGCTCTGAATAGAACTCGAGTATTTTGAGCATGCTCTGAACCGAGCGTCCTCAGATCGTTCCGATTTGTTTATGAAACACAATTGAGCACATAGTTGTCATATGGTTATTTATTAATTTGGTTTACTTTCTGTGCCAGAACAATAGGTAAGGCTCGAGAGCATCGAAGACTCTATGGAGCACAGCACAAACGATGTAGTTTGTGGACCATAGTTTCGTACTCGCACAGTATAACAAGAGTCTTAAAAGATTTTAATGTCAATAAATCCGCTTGCCCAAATGGTATACCCACATAATTCTGAAAAGCTGTTCTTCCGCAAGCTACCAAGCTTTTTCATCTATTCTTCTCTTCTGGACTCTTTCCGAGCAGATGGAAAACTGCATTTGGGCTTGCCCCAAAAAAGGCGATTCAATTCCACCAACTACCGACCCATTAGTTACCCCCATTATTTCCAAGGTGAACTTGTGAAACATCTTGAATAACGAAAACTTCTCAATACTTCAAAATACTCTTCTGTTGATTCTGAGGAGTGAATTTCGCTTCTCGATTTCAAGTCAGAATCCACTCGATGAGCACTTACATAAGTGAATTTTATGTATTTTATACAAGCCAGCTGGCAGCAGCCATACAGTAATTTTTGAAGTTTCACCAATACATGAGTGTAGTCGCCCAGAAGCAGTTTTCTTGTTCCATTGGATTTCATAATTGATTGAATCCTCGAGTGAAACCAATGGAAAACGACATAATAATATTCATAAGAGAAGAGACGTATAATACAAATACAAATACGTCGAGCACGGCCACGGGTCAGCTAGTATATTATTATGTGGGTGTGTATGAATAGGGTAGGCGCTGATTGGCATAAACTTTCCGGTGCGCAGCTGTTGTAACTTTTCATACATATCAATTCACTAGACTGAATCAACGGTGTCGTCAACAGTCAACATGGCAGTTACCTTACGTGAGCTACTTCGACATATTTGGAGCTGATGTCAATGAGGATTTTTCAGGACTAGTCAGGGTCCTCAAACAGAGATGGTGGCGGATGATAACTGCCCGGATCAACAACATTCTTCAGCAACAGTCTCTGACCTAAAATTGCGCATTATAGACAACATTTTGCTGATTTGCATTACCTATAGACAAATTAGAACAGATTCTTGGCTTATAAAAATCCTAAAATCCTTTATTGTAAGTGTCGCCATTGTTTTGAAACATTTTTTTTTAATTACCCCTACCGTCTAAACGAAACCAGATAGACCTCCCTCCCACCTTGTTTTTTTGGAAATCTAGTGCCTCACGCGGTTTTCAATACAATTCACAATTGTTTGAAACCAATGTGCACTAGTACGCCTCTTTCTCTATTATTCCTCCCTTCCACTGGCAAAACATTAATGTGGTTTTCTATTGGGACAAAAAATGAATTCTTTTTTTTTATCTAGATCACTTTTCATGTTCCATTAGGCAAATAAATCATTTTTTTTTTATCCGGATCACTTTTTGCAGATCTCGATTTTTTTCGAGATTTACATACACATATTCTCACTAATATCTAACAATATACCTTGCACAGCTGTTTTATGTCATTCAGAATTTGTTTTCAAAACAAAATTACTAAAAACCTCTTGAAAAACCTCTTGATTATTCAGAACAAAATCGTAAATGCTGACTTAATTTTGGAGCAATTGCTATCATCTTCGTCATCTTATTCTTCTTCCTCGTCATCTGTGGATTTCGATTCTTCGTCGATGTTATGGTTAAAGTTCGTATATTTCCATCGACAAACGAAAACAATTATCAATCCTGTTACAAAAGCAGATCAATCTTTTCAAGAGAACAAACTAAATTTGGCTTTTTGGTTAATAAATCAGAAAATTCCATAAAGTATGTTCAAAATCTGATGAAAAATAAACATCAATGCTGAAATATATTCACTCAAATCTAAATTTATATCACGCATAATATTGTTGTAAATAAAATACGTTATGTAAATTGGTAATAATTTATATCGTTTTCTAAACACACCCACTATTTCACCCCGTAACCGTCAAATATATAATTATTTGAATAATTGTTTAAATTATCCACCACATCAGCTGTCAAATTCCATATGCGACGATTGTGGTGTACCTATTTAAAAAGTTGATAGTTGAAAAAAAAGAGAACGCGAGACAGGGTTTTATGTCAAAATTTGCGTCAAAAATCGGCAAAATTTGTGGAAACTATACAACTTTATAATCATTGGTATATAGTTTCTAACTGCTTACGATTTATTTTGTAATAAATTTAGATTATTTTATTTGTGCAGATAAAGGAAGCATTTATCTCAAAATCATATGGAATCGCCAAACAGTATGGACGAAATAAGCTATCTCATACACCTTGAGGCTTACAGACGATTTAAAGATGAAGAGACACACCTTCGTCGAACCGTTGAAGAGAAAATCAAGCACTACATTGATGTTAAGATCGAATATTTAAATGTTTACGCTAAATACGTTGAAATGCTAAAACTATGCGCTGTTCGTGAAATCTTGGAAACAGGACAATTCGTAGATGGCAATACAGACCAAGCGACTAAAAGTATTGAAACTATATTCCGTAAAACATCCATTGATCAACAAGTTGAATTTCTTCAAACACACATTTTGGGAGTTGCAAAAGAGATTCTGGCAAAAACCCGCCATTTTAAACATCTTCCAGAGTTGCACTATATCACGGCGAATAATAAAAATCGCATCGATTTTATAGAATCCTCACTGGCAAGGTTGGACTCAAAGTTAAAGACTTCTATAACCTCTGGATTTGACTCGTTTCTTAATCGGATCGGAGAATAGTTTGATGTGCAGTGTAGCCACATTGTAGGTATATAATAAGAAGAACAATTGAACATACTTTTTTTGATTCTGTTTATTTAATGTTTGTCTCGGTTGCATATAGGATTCACAATTTCGTATCTTTCCAGGGCAAGCGGGAATACATTTGTGATGAATGAAAAAAAAAGTAAAATGGGAGAAATGTAAAACAAAGTAATAAGGGATTGGAAATAAATAAAAGTACATATAAAAAAACTAAATTTTACAGTGTTCATATTTGGGAAATTCTGATTTTGTTTACCATTTAGAACGTTTTGACCAATCTTTTGGTGTCCAATGGAGACATTTTGAGTCGATCCGTATCTTTCGCTTGTCCATGGCCTTCTGGTGTTGTTCTATTATGTCTCTGCTGATACAAACGATGTACTGGCCTTTGTAGTAATTGATAAGATTTAAGTTCTGCAGCGTAGATATGACATCTTCCTTTTTAATACTAGTTCCCTCGCAAATATCACTGCAATTTAAATTTTAGGTATATGCACGTATGTATTTGTACAATAATGGACACTTGCTTGATTGTAATGTTTGGTTTTTCATTGTCCGCTGATGGCTTCTGGGCTATAAAAATCTCGAGGATTGTCTGTGCCCAATAGGAGCGGTACGAAAGTAATCCCAAATCGGAAAGTGGTTTCTCCGGGGAACCTGTCTTTCCCTCGAACTTGGACAACTCGTAGCTGAATTCAATGAGTAGTTTGCCATATCCCTTTCTTTGATATGGTGGCATGGTGAGAATACATGCTACATTATAATCTTCGGTGCTCTCCTTTTCTTTGGAGAAATACCCAACAATGTGAAAGCCTCTCGAATCAAATTCAGTCATAACATAAAACAAAAATGGATCTGTGTCGTAATACAACGTCTTGTGATCTAAGAAAAGTTTTGCCAATAAGCACAAGTTCTGCGCATAGACCTTGTTCTTTCGGCCATCAATTTCGAAGAAGGATATTGTGTGTTTACGATAGATCTCATTCCCAGGCGGATGTCGTAAATTACACTTAATCAGGTGACGTTCGAGACATTTTCTGCTCTTTCGATATTTTAGACAGAACTCACAAATGTATATGCAAGGAGTTTGGCAAAGTTCCTGTGGATAAGGAGAGAAATACCAAGGTTTGATGCGATGCCTTCCAAGCTCTATCATTTCAACGTTCTTCATTCGAGTCACTACATCGTCTTGGTGGATAACCATACTGCCCGATTGGCGAGGAGTTTGTCCGTCCTGAGAGGTTTCCTCAACAGGTTCCACTACTGGTGGTGGTGCCTGTGGGGTTAGCTAAATGAGGAGTAGGGGTTAGAATTTATCTATTTGATGACCAACCTTTCTCTTTCGATTAATTTTCTTCTGAAGTGCAGCGGCAAGAACTGCATTTCCATTAAATATCTCATTATTTGTTGGGACAGGACTTGCTGGCCGTGAAACACTTCCAGTTCCTGCTAAAGAATGATGCTTTTTTGGTGTTGTAACACCAGTGCTTGCTCCAGTTGTTGTTCCATCACGTCTGGGGAATTGAACTTTTCTTGTATCGAGATCCTCTTCATCCACCCATTCGTCTAAGCGTTTATTGACTAATCAATAATAGACCAATGTTAGGGACAATTGTGTGGCATATATATTACTTAAACTTACAATCTACGTAGTGTACGTAGAACTGGCGTTTTCCTTCATGTTCCTTTATACTTACAACTTCAGCTAATGGCCAATCTTCAGTTTTATGCATACGAACTGGAAGTCTACATCCCTCTGTTAGAGCTGCCTAAAACATAGAAGTAAACAATTTTGTTTATGAAATTTGTAGTTATAGGTATTGCATTCGGTCTTTATAAGAAGAGTTTCGAAGGCAGTGTTAATTGTTTTTAATAATTATCAAGCAAAATTAGGCAAATCTATATTTTATAACTAATGTTTGGTGAGGTATTCTTTTCAACGCTCAAATAAATATCTGAAAATGATCAGAGTATAAATATTTTTAACGCAACTGACATACTCCCAGTGTGAAAAACAATTCTAAAACATCTTACTGTAGATTCACATATTGATGAAAAATCCTCATCAAAGTCGATCTTTGCTGTTATTTTCATTAAGTCCTTTTATTTTTTAGAGAAATGGAAAAAATATGGACAACAATAAAACTTTTCAGACAATTGTCTTGTTATTGTCAAAATTTTCAACAACTGACAGCAGATTTTAAGAATTAGTTTTCGTATCCGGAAGGTTGCAAATACGTTAAGAATATTCGGATATATCGCCCCTAGTGGTCAGAATTACCTCCAACACTTTTCCGTGAAATATAAGGGGTATTATAAGGGGCCAGAAACTCGTCGTAAACGTAATAAACTTGGTAAGTTTACGAGGTGGTAAATGAACTGCCAAAATTTGTATGGAAAATCATTTACCAAGAGATGGTAAATAATGGCGCGAAATCAGAAAAAAATTACTTTGCATGCATTTATAATATTTTTGATGCATTTGTAAATAGAAATTGCACATTTTACTATTCCAACTGTAAGATAATTAATTAATCCATCAAATTGTATTATGAAAATAAGTTTTAAGAGAGTTTAAATAACGAAATCCCCAATTCCAAACAAAAGGAGTTTTCGTTCGCGGCAAAAAGATTGGAATTGGATAGTTCTTTCGGGGTTCGTTACAAAATTCTGATTACGACGGATTCTGTGATAGACATGACTATCTTTCAAAAGTCCGTCCATCTACTCGCCTACGACATCGACATAATCGGCAGAACACAGCGTGATGTCACTGACGCGTTCGTGAGCATTGAGACAGAGGCGGCGAAGATGGGTTTGGCGGTCAATGAGGGCAAGACAAAGTATATGCTGTCATCAAGATAGGACACCCAACTTGTACAGGTCACTATAGACAGGTATAACTTTGAGGTGGTTAATGATTTTGTCTACCTAAAAAAACCTACCTAAAACGAAGAATATCTTTTGCCAATCGTATGGCAGGAGAGGGGGTCTATTCTCACCATATTTCCCGTTATAGACCATCAAAGTAGGTGACCTCTAATTTTGAGGTGTTACCACTACGCTATAACTTCTTAACTATTATAGGTAAAAGAATTGTTTTGTACATTTTGAAAAGACAATTTAGTAGCGCATACAAGTCCTAACCACTTCGGGTACATCTGTGCAGATAAAAAAAGTTATGGCTCCTTAACTCAAAATTTTGAAAATTTGTTGTTAAATTTTTTTACTTAAAATGCTTTTTACTCAACATTTTTACTTAATAAATTTTTATTTTTTTTTATGAAATTTGTATCTTTGAGAGATTTCCTAAAAATTATGTTAAACAACTTTTTTACGTACAATCAACAGAAGTATAGTAAAAGCGATCAACGGAAGGCGCTCGTCCAGTATTTTAGATGTCCAACGTAGACTCGGACCACTAGCTTATTGTAGCTCAGGTACGAATCCGGATATCTCCACAAGACATCCGTCCACCCGATCAAAATGAAGTGAGTTTTTTTTTAAGGGAATTCCAAATTTTGCAGCACTCCCACCAGTCTCCATTGCTTTAACAAGGTTGGAACCTACGCCACTCGGGTCACAGGCAATGACTCTAACCACTCCACAATGGGCACTGCAAATAAGGATAGCAATACATATCTAAATTCAAATTTAACAAAGCGGAGATGTTGCGACCCTGAGGGTCTTCAGAGACCACATAAAACTTAAAATTTGCAGATTAAATCCGGATAGACACTTGAATCAAATAAATTCAAGATTACAACATTCCCAAATTTCATGTTTTATGTTGTAAAATCAGCTAAACTCAGTGTTCTTAGACATTTTTATTTATAACAAAGTTTTTTTTACATAATCCTTACTATATTTTGCAGTAAGATGGAATTCGTTCTTATCTTCATAATTTATAAACAAAACATGAATACTTTGACACTATTTTCGTTATTTAAAGCCTATTTCTTGGAATGTTCGTGGAGTTTTTTTTTTGTTAACAATTTGCTTATTTCCTAAGTCTATATAAAAATCGATGTTAATTTTTAAGTAAATAGCTAAGTAAAGGTCGATTTAAACATGCAGATCCGTAAATGCATCCGTAAATGCATTATATTCAACAAAAACTATTAACAGCGAATAATATAAAAAACGTTTTCCAGTAATTAAATATGAGCACATTCATTCGAAAATAAAGGAATCGAGACTTTTTTCGTTCAGTTAAGTTTTTTGTTTGCATCCATTTAACGAAATACATAGTTTTCTATTTTATAGTTTACAAAATTAAATCTAGTTTCCGATATACTACTGATTCGACAGAACTCATGGGCATTCGCAGGCGAAACCAATATGATTTCTTTTACATTGCTTCGCTTTATGGTTATGAGTCTGTTCTTGCATGTCTTTTCAAATATCAATGGCAACAACGAAAAACAAATCACTAAGTGTGCTTAAATCCGATGTAATGTATCTGTCCATTAAATTAAATCATTTTAAAAAAAATTATAAAACAACATATTTAAACAGTTTTCGAGTTTTCATATTTGAATAATTACTTTGCAGGCACATGTGAATTGAAATGTGTTCGTTAATTAATAAAAAAAAAATTATTACTGTTATTTTTCTTAAACTTTAATTTAATGCTGGCATACTTAATGATTTGCGTTTTGTCTCACCGTTGAATTCGGTTTTTTGTATGTTAAAATGTTTCTTCTGTAAACAACAGAAGGCGATGTGGGTATCTAAAACGTCCATGAGCAGCTACAAGCAGGGTTCATAAAAAAACCTACTCAACTTCTAATAACTTATTTTGTCAGAGTATTGATTTACCAGCGACACGACCGACGTCGGTTACAAATGGGATTTTCTTTTTTCATGAGTTTAAATGAATATCATAGATTTATCAAGAAACGAAAATGCTAAAGCAACCGAATTTGAGCAATGTAATTTTCATAACGCCTTGTATGTCAAGTATGCAGCAAATTGTTAAAATCTCTTAAGCGCTACGATTTTCGGAAATTACTGAACTAAATCAACACAACTATTCGAAGAATATGATTATTTCCCCACCAATTATGAACTAAAAATGTGTATTTAATTAAATAAATGCAACGATAAAATTTATATTAATATACTATGTATGTATGTATAAAGAGAAAACGAAACGCATTATAAAATATTGCTAAATTTTCTAAAATTTCATATTTTATAAAAATATATTCAAACACTCAACGCAGCTGGACTGAGAAAGTTTTTAAAAAACAATTCTTTACCTCACTGTTTATCTTATTGTCATGAAGATGTTGTATTCCTTTGCATTCCCACAGACTCTTAAAACTTAAACATAGTACATTATGTATATGTATGTATATATATTATCTAAATACATTTTTCAACAAATCTTTTTAAGGCTTCGTGGCAAAAAAAAAATACTTATATTGGATGTTTAAACTTAACATATTCGTGTAATTGCGTAAAACAGATGCTCTAAAACTGTTTTCTATCTGCATCAGTTATGCTGCCTTGAGTTTCGCATAAGCGGTACTAATAGGGACGGAGGACCTGCTTGACGTAGGAATGGATGAGCTAATAGCTCAGCAGCTGTGGCCCTTTGAGCTGGATCACGAACAAGCATACGATCCAAGAATGATTGCAAACGAGGTGATACTTTGTGGGCGTTTTTTAAATTCGGAGGCTGCATGTCCCGAATGCGTCGCATTGCTTGCAATGGGGGTTCATTGAAAAATGGCGGCTCACCGTCAACCATTTCGATAACCATTATTCCCAGCGACCATATATCTACTTCTGGTCCATAGGGGAGTCTAGAAATCACCTCTGGAGACATCCAATAGGGTGTACCGACAAGGGATTTGCGTTTTGGCAACTCCTGTGAGACTTGGGCACAGAATCCGAAATCAGAGAGTTTAACTCGACCATCAGCTGCTAATAAAATTGAGTCCGATTTAATATCCCGATGAATTACACCCTGTAAGAAAAAAGCGCATAAGTATTGAAATAGATTAAAACTATTGCCATTCTAAACTCACCTGAGAGTGGAGATATGCTAATGCTTTGAGGCACTGCTTGCAAACAGTGGCTATTTGTTCCTCATCCATTCGGGAATGAGTCACGATATCGGTAAGAGCACCACCTTCCAAGTACTCCATTACAACCCACAACTCATCATTTACTAAGAAACTGGAGTAGGTTTCCACTATGTTTGGATGATGATAATCACGCATGATTACCACTTCGTTGAAAAGAAGTTCTCTTCTTTGTTGCTTTCGTAGGTCCATCTTCTTAACGGCTACTTGACGACCTAAAAAGAATTGAAAAGAATGTATAAGTGATATATCGAAAAAGATAAAAGACGCGACAACATCCTGCATTTTATCAAGAATAGTTCTCTGCGTGTGCAATAAAACTATGAGATGTACCAAAAAGTCAATTCTGGGTCGTACAAAGGGAAGTGTAATGTGTTAAATCAACTTTGTCACGATTGAGAGAAGGAGAAAAGGTTGATCACGTACCGGAACTTCCAGCTAGTCGCCGATATTAGCAACGAAATCTATGCGTTTTTATGATTATATCTATCAATCATAGATCAGGATCACTTCGATCTAAGAGTACGGCGACATAGAAATGTGAATACAGCTTTGTGCAGGAACCGTACCTTAGATATGTTAAAATTCAGGGACTAAGGTCCTAGATCTATGAGGTTTATCACCCACATTATGGAAGGTAAGCCGTTGTATAGAAAGCATTTCGGTATTACATTTTTCCCCATTATCCGTTATTGTTTTTGGCACCAAAGCTATCGTACTTTCCCCGCACCTTATGGCATCGACAAAGATGAATTACTACCAGAGACAGTACGAGCACTATCAACGAAATTGGATGTGACGCCAATGCCCATCATATCTAATGGCGTTTCGGACATCAATAAAAGAGGTGAATAAATTTTCGAGTTTGTTCTTCTTTCTAACATTACTTTATGCAGCAATGGCAACACACCAACGTTTCATTTTTGACTTTACTAAGAAGTACTATCTCCAGTCATGTTGATAAATGGAGGGTCTCCACCTTTAGAAGCACCCAAAAACTCAACTAGGAAACAAACCTACTCCCCCCGTTAGCCTGGTTGTGGCTCATTTCATTTTTCTTTGGAATTGGGAAACTATTTTTCGAAGTATTTTATCCTGTCGAAATATTTTATTATTTTTATTTCGTTATTAAACTTTTTACAGATTGCTGGTTTTTAAGAACTTTTTTAAGACCCTAAAAAAAAGTCAAAAGAGCATTGATGTTTATTCGCTTTTGACGCTCACTGTAAATATGGAATTAATGTAAAACTAAGGTCATGGCAAAAATTCTGCGAATCCATAGAAGATAAAAATGGGATCGCAAAGTACTATTCAAATACCATGCGTGAACGGATATATACAGAGCACTGTCAGCATATTGGCAGAATCCAGTCAAGTATCTCTAAAATTTTCTGGGGTTCAATTTCAAGAATCTTTGGCGAGTTATTGCTATACAAGCAAGTTCTAAAACCAGTATGGACCTACGGGCTCCAGTTATGTTCATGTACATGTCAAACAAATTTGCAATAAATTCAAGTTTTCCAAAATGAAGTACTAAGGAACATAGTTAAACCACCTTGGTACATACGCAACGCTGATCTACATAGACATCTAAATACATAAATGGTTTAGGAAGAAGTTAAAAAAGTTTCCCAAAGGCACAGAAGTATACTTCTTAACCATGTTAACCTAGACATAACAGAACTTTCAAATGCTGACAATGTAATCAGGAGATTAAGGCGGGTAAAACCTCTTGGTCTATAAGAGTTAGCTAAGACCAAGAAAGTAGGTACCTAATATGTATTTTCAATCAAAAAAGTATAGAAATCCGACAAATGGCGGATTTATCTTCTCAATTTTTTAAAAATGAGTCAAAAATAAATTGACGATTAGTCGAACGACTACGTTCAATCCAATTCGGGATGACGAAAGTCAGGATTTTTTTAACTTTCTCGTATACGTAGTAAGAAAAAGATACATACATATACGTATGTATTGTTTTAGAACAAAATTTCGAACTCGAGATTTTAATCAATTCTGATATTTAGGCCTATTCGGCAAAATCTGTTATTCTGTTATGAATTTTCTGTTATGAATCATAAAAGATCCCGACCATAAAAGATCTTTTATAAATCGTATTCAGGGTTTCGAACTTTTATGAAAATCTGTTATGGAAGTTCGAAACTTGAAAATCTGTTACGAAGCTGTCAAAATAAACCGCAGAGTTTTTTTTTATGCATAGACGGTAGGCACCTGAGCAAATTTGCGCAAAAAACATATTAAAATGCAGTCTGAAAAGAGTATATTTTGAGTTATTACAAACTAAATAATTGTGTAATAAATAATGGAACATCTTTTTAGGAAAAAGCCTGATATGAACTGTATCCGTAAAAATGTAGTGTCGTGAGAAACTTGAAATAAATATCCAACTTTACATCGTCATCTTTAGAAATACAATTTACCTGAATTTGAAATGAAATGGTTGTATTCGTGTATTGTAAATTGTTCCAAACCAATCTAAAGAGCTGAATAAAACTCATACATTAGGAAGATCAAATGGATTACTATTTATTCTTAGTTCCAGCAAAAGTGATCGGTGTCTTCGTCTAAACAAAAAATATTCATTCAATCATTTTCAATGGTCCGCTTATCCATTACGTGGGTTGCGAGTATAGGTTGCTCAAGTGGACCCTCCATAGCTCTCGATTCTCCGACATCGTCTCTAAAAAATCATCAAGGGCAACACCTCATACGGGTGTAGAGGAGAGATTATGAACTTGATATAACCATCTCACACTGGGTGTACCTAGGAGACGCCTGCCTGATGATGGTACGGATTCCATAGGACGTCGTGCGATCCTGGTTGGGGACATGCGTTTAACATGACCAAACCACCGAAGCATGGATCGCTCCGTCCGGAGAAGTAGCTATTCGACATTGAGTTCCTCGCGAATTAAAGCAAAAGTAGGTACAAATTTCCAAATTATTTTCGATTACATACCCACTAGTTTATGCACAATTATTACATTAGTCTTCTTTTGTAAACATTTCGTTGACGATAAATTATATAGATATCCATTTCAATTCAAAACTTTCTAATTAATAAAAATCTTTTATGATAAAAGTCACAAAATTCTGTCTTTTATTCTGTTATGATTTATAACAGATTTCATAAAAGATTTTTGCACGCAGAATACCAATTCTGGAGATCGTAAAAGATTTTTTGACAGTTCGAATTTTTGTATGGAAATTCATAACAGAATAACAGAAAAAATGGATAAAAGATTTTGCCGAATAGGCCTAATTGATGATAGGGGAAAAATGGCTCTCGCAGTTCTGTCCGTCCGTATGTCTGTCTGTCCCATAACCTAAATGCTTGGACGGATTTGTTTCAAACTTCGTATTTAGAGTTTGTCGGCTTACCGCTAGGAGGCGTTTTTTTTTATGTTTTATACCAGCCCTTATATTTTGATTTTTTCGAAAACAGCTCTACCGATTTGAACCAAAATTGATAGTTGAGTTAATGCAGAAATGGTTAATATGACTGCATACCCAATTTTTTGTTGAAAAGTCAACAACTACTATCGTCATTCTTAACTCGATAGCAAACTCAACTCAGTTTTTCATTAAAATGACTGCGTCCTTCGATATCCACCCAAATCGCTAATAATAGTAGGTACTTGAAAAACTGCTCATATCTCAAAAACGCCATTTTCGATTATGATAAAATTGTAACTGGCAGGCAATTTTTAAATCCAGAATAATGCCTTGTGCTCACTTTTCAGCTAAACAGTGTTTTTTGAACCATGACTGCGTCCTTCGATTTCCACCCCAGTCGCTAATAATGGTACATTAAAAACTGCTTAATTAACTGCTAGGTAATGTTTATATAAAAGAACATTGCTTTTCGAATCCAAAGTTGTAACATTTGTCTGCATAATTTTACAAAAAACCGCTCTAACGATTTCGATCGAAATACATACATATTTAAGACAACATAAGCAATGATCAAGTACTTAGTTTTTCTAAAAAAAAACTCAAATATAGCAGTTTTATAAATATTTCTCAAGAGTCTACCCAAATACCGATCTGTATTCACACCCGGTATATTTTTGCAAAGCCCAAAACTTCAATGGCAATATAATTCGAAATTCATCGCCTACTTGCCTCCTTCAACTGTCAGTTCGGGGTGAAATTTGAAAGTAAGTAATAAAGTGTTGTAGTTAATACGTATGTTTATGTAGTATGTATTACCTTTTTAATTAACAAGGCTTCAGTTACTAAACCTGAGTACATCTTGAGTCAGTGTGATTTTAAACGTAAAATTTGCTGAAATGACTCTGAGATTCCGCGAGACTTCAAGTTTGAAATCATTTTTTTCAAAAATTATTAACAGATATAACTTGATTTAAAAATAATATCAAAGTACCAAGTCCTGGCTGCCAAAAGTCCTAAAGTCCTTTATTGAGGAAACAGTTAACACCTCATTAAATACTCTCTCCAAAGCTTGCACACCAACAGAAGTTTTTGGAAATTTCGGAGTGCCACCGCACAGATGGCTGGGAGCTTGTTTTTACTTATAGTTCCAAATCCGACTCTGGCATATCATTTGCCGTTGTAAACGGTAGTGGTTCCATACTGACTAAAGGACTGTTACCCCAATTGTCCTTCATCTTTTCTGCGGAAGCAACAGCCATCCTGCGTGCCACGACACTTTCAAAAAAATCCAAAACAATTATCTTCTCCGACAGCCTCTCAACGCTAACCGCAGTTACAAATCTCAACAACGACACTCCAGTCATCGTAGCCATCAGAGATAAATTAATAAAAAATAATGGCAAACTCAAACTCGTTTGGATCCCGGGACACGCCGACGAATATGCTGATTCCGCAGCAAAAGCCACGGTAAGCGAACCTCTGTTCACTTACTGTATATTCAATAAAAAGGATATCAAGAAATTTATAACAGCCTTCTGAAATTCTCAAAATCAACGTGAATAGAGTACATATTCGCACCCCTACAAACTGATAAACACAAATGCCAAAACTCCCCTCTAACCTATAAACTGCTCAAACAAAATGATGAAGGTTTATATCCGACTTCGCCTTGGACACACACTAACAACACATGAATACCTCATTTCCAAGAGTAATCGCCCAAACTGTCATCTCTGCAGATCAAACCTGGTTTTATCTTCTCACCATCTAATCTTCGAATGCTACGCCATCAAAGCCAAAACCCGAAATCTATATCCTTCATCATCCTTTCCTGAATTACTTTCCATCCCCACCGAACTCAACGTAAAAACAGTATATAAAATTATTTCTTCTCTAGATTTAGCCAACAAAATATAGTCTTTTAATCTGTTAGAATTAATTAATTAAGTTAGAATTAAGCCGAAAGCCCTGGTAGCTAGTGCTTTTATTTCATCACTGTTAACATTATAATTTATTATAAATGTCAAAAAAGCTTTAATAATAATAATAATAATTCGAAATTCATCGCCTACTTGCCTCCTTCAAGTGTCAGTTGGGGATGAAATTTGAAAGTAATAGTGTTGTAGTTAATACCTATGTTTATGTAGTAGATATGTATTACTTTTTAATTAACAAGGGTTCAGTTATTAAACCTTAATACATCTTGAGTGGGTATAATTTTAAACGTAAAATTTGCTGAAATGACTCTGAGATTCTGCGAGATTCGCAATAAACGAGAAATTTTCGTCCGACCCAGTCGGGCACATTTTTTTTAGATCGGGTTAAAGCCCCTCACTATTGCAGAAGCATCCCTCGCGTAACAGATCTGCAATGTCTTTCGATGATTTTTGGTAGAAATGATAGCTATTTCGAGCTACACCACGTGTTCATCATCAGACTTCTTTTAAGTGATTGTTTTTGAATTTTGACAGTCAATTCTCCGTATATTGGGAAGACATTTCTGCTTTCCCCTGTCAGAAAATGAATCTTGCATTGGATTTGACAATTGACAAATGACTACCACTTGCGCTTGGGTTTTCTTTGCCTCTTTATTTTGTTAACATAAAGTAAATAAGATAAAAAATAATATGGTTGGGGAAGTTGGGCATACTTTGGATGCTACAAAATGAGAGAGTTCCTCGATATTGAGAGTGCGGAACGGACTCAATAATGAAAGACCCAAAGATCCTTCATAAACTGCGTCGAATACATGCTTAATTGCAGGATCGGCCCTTTGCACCATGAGAGTTATGAGAAGCGGCGTCGAAAACGGGGCTGTGAACGATTCTTAATTTACTTCCCCTGGACTTTTTCAACGTCCACAAAAGAATCTCTCAGATTGATAGAATCAAACCTGTGAAAACAGACGACCTATGTATATACGGTGATATTAAACGCAATAAAGATAGTGGGTAGAAAATATAACTCTGAAAACTTTACACGCACTTCGGACTATATACGTAATCCCCTATATTGACTTTAAACTTGATGTGACAAGAATAGGATCCCAAGCCGAATAGAGTGGGAGACCAAGAGCTTTCTGTCATCGATCCGCATCATGTCACATTCGACTTTTTGACGTAAGAGTAGATGTGATGAGTTCTTCTATCTGATTTTGATTCAAATATGTAAAGTCAATTAAAATTAAAATCAAATATAAACGAAGCTCTGTCCACGGAGCGACAAAGTTGCATTTTCGTAGTCGCAGATGCAGCTATGCCAGAGATTCGTTTGTATAGTATAGAAGCTGCAAGCAAGCGTACAAAAAGCTGCATATGAAGAAAGTGTGCGTATGAAGCGCAGCTACTTGGACTGTAGGCCTAACTGTTGTAACTATAAGCTCTAATAAAGGAGAACATGGAATGGAACTGGGTCCTGATAAGTGGAAGCAAGAATACATTACATACACTCGAATTCGTATACAAAGTAACAAGAGCGTTATCCCAAGTAACAAAAACTGTTTTTAGTTAAGTTCCTCATTATTTACGTATGCCTCGACTTATTGACCAAAAAATGTCTTTATTGTCAGAGTTTAGTCTCATCGGCAATGAATAAGAGGAGCAGTGTAAACAAAAAATAGTAATAGTTCGAATGGCAAATTGTAATCACTTATTTCAATGACAAAACGATTTTTTTTAGTGAAAACAACAAAATCAATGTATACTAACCTGTTGATTTATCCGTTGCAATGCATACGGTTCCGGTTGAACCTTCTCCAATTTTCATGAAGTTGTCAAGATTTTCTCTAGGATCTCCAGCTGATACAACCATTTGTAAAGCTGCACGGAACTATTAAAGCAATAATATAAATGTCATTCGAAGGCTAAATATTCCACTAAATACCTGTTCATGTGTCAACCTCTGTTCTTGCTTTGGAGCACCGGTGGGTGCTCCTGTACTGCCTGGTGCTAGGGAGCTATTTCCTCCGCTGGAACTAGACGCTCGAGAGCTTGTCTTGGTACTTCCATGAATTAATGGAGCATGTAAATGATGTTGATTTTGATCATTGGTTGGCAGACTTGTAACTGGAGGTGGAGGTCGACTTGGAGGTTGCGGTTGTGATTGTTGTTGTGAATTGTGTAGCTGTAACGGTTGAACTGGAGGATTTGGTGTGAGTAATGGAATGTTGTGGTGGACGGTAAAGTTGTTATTTGCTTGAGATTGCTGCTGTTGTTGTTGAATTAGATACTGCTGTTGCTGAGACGGACGAGATGCTGAGCTTGCTATAGAGCCAGCAGGAGAGTTTTGCTGTGGAGGTGGCTGTCGATAGTGCAATGAAGGATTTAAATCTACCTGCACAGCCAGTGGACCATTACCATTATGTTGTGCTTTTGGTGGATACATTGCGTGATGTGGATCGGTTGGTGACTTTTGAAATTGTATCGAGGATCCAATAAAATTTTGCTGCACAGGAGGCTGTTGTGCCTGCGGATTAGACGGATAAGATGCTACGTCCCTCCTAATGCTCGAATAAGGCGGTTGCTGCTGTGGGGGTGGCATTGTTGTGCTTGGCTCTTCAGGCACCGCTGGTGGAACGTTTGCATTACCACGTAAGTCTCGTCTTACACGAGGCGGACTCGAGCTCCTTAAAGAATTAGATCTGGCAACATGCGAAGTCTTGGGCAGAATAATACCACCGTTAGTGGTTGACGCTCCAACATCGTGTAACATACCCGGCCCACTAGTACTGTTTAATGAGGCATTATCCAGTTTATTATTATTGTGATGTGGTCGCACGATGGTTTTTAAATCTAAAATTTCCGTTGGAGTGATTTCTGATGGATCCACCAATGGCAATGGTCGATTAGTTGATTTTAAAATTTGATTATTTCCAACTATGGAAGCCCATTGTAAAGGTAAACCAACATAGCGTCCCTCCCTTTTATCGAATCCCGTATGCACACGGTGTTCGAAATTGCTGGGCATCGATATTTGTGGTTTCTTCTTTTTTTTAGAAAACATTTTTTAAACTTTAAGTAATGCGCTTTTACTGGGTTAATTACAGATTAACCCCTTCCGATTTCTAGCTCACTATGTGGGCAATAGGTGACGTTTGTTAGCTGGTATCCACTTCATTCCTTACCACTATTCAAGATACACTAGTCAATAGCACTGAAATTAGCACGTAGTTTTGCCTTCATAAAAATTCAGCTTGTCGTTTATTAGTGAACAATAAATTTTACACTTTTCTGTTCGTTTTTTTCCCTTCCCTTGGAGAAAACAGAATAAAAATGAACTAGGTATTTTTGGACGTACACGGTACACTACACGCTGGTACAATGTGTTCGTGGTGGCTTTCTATTAGGGTGGCCAATGAATTAATTATAAACAATTGTTGTAAATATTAAAAAACTAAACGCAAAGAAATAAAACCTTTAAAAGGAAATAAGAAAGAAAAATAAAAGTCGCTAGGCTAGGCGTAGAAGAGTTATTTTTCTATAGAGAGGGCAATCGATTGAATCGTAAACACCGCGATTTTCGTGTTATGTTTGACTGTTGGGTTGTATTGGTATGTGCATATTCGAGACTCGAGAGAAATGAGTCATTCCACTGAGAGCACTGGACTGTCACCAGACCAGGCAGCGCTAGAGTGGGGAAGTAGAAGTAACACGAAATAGCCAAAAGTGGAATTGATTCAGAAATCGGATAAGTATTTTAGCGACAAATTTGCTTATCTGTACCTACATACATTTTATTTATAGGCGTATTTTTTTGGGAAGTGAGTATAACAAAACCAAAAGTGGGTATAACAATTTTGCATGTAAAACCAAAAATGAGTATAACAAAACCAAAAGTGAGTATACCAGTTTTGCATGTAAAAGTGAGCTAGCTATAGATTCCCAAAAAAATATGCCTTATATTTCACACAGGCGTATTTTTTTGGGAAGTGAGTATAACAGTTTTGCATGTAAAACCAAAAGTGAGTATACCAGTTTTGCATGTAAAAGTAAAAGTGAGCTAGCTATAGATTCCCAAAAAATACGCCTAACGTCACATTGAAGCACGCGTGGCGTTGACGTTGATAGATTGTGCAACTTCAGGCGTTGGATCGACTTATCGTAAATATCATAAAGTTAAAGACAACGCCTAGTAGAATAACTACTTTCTACTATCAGCCGCGTTTGACAGCTACATATCGACACCACCCCAAATATTTAAACTTAGCATATATTTATGGTACGTTTAGAAATTTATACAAGGCGTATTTTTTTTGTTAAGTGAGTATAACAAAACCAAAAGTTGGTATAACAATTTTGCATGTAAAACCAAAAGTGAGTATAACAAAACCAAAAGTGAGTATACCATTTTTGCATGTAAAAGTAAAAGTGAGCTAGCTATAGATTGCCAAAAAAATATGCCTACACAGTTCTGCATGTTGATATTATTTTAATTAAGATTACCTACCCACGGCGATAAAGGCGTTAAGAGTGACAAAGAGCAAAAAGAGGAACTGAATCAGAATGTATGGAACATTTGCAACAGAAACAGAATCAAGAACAGAATAATTTTTTTTTAATTTGTCTACATTTTTTGTCGTCTGGCTGCCTGTTTTAATTTGCGTTGCGAATTTGGTGTTGAAAAGAGACGCTCACCAACCCCCAACCATAGGTCTGTTTTTTTCCACATCTATCTCAGTGAAGTAAAGTAAAGTAGGATTTTTAACACGCAATTACAACAACTATATAGAGTCTCGAAAGTGTCAAACAGTTCGTAGTTGTTGTAATTGCGTGTTAAAAATCTTACTTTACTTTACTTCACTGAGATTGGTGTGGAAAAAAACAGACCTCATATAAAACAGAGAGTTCGAGTTTACGCTATTAATTACTTGAAATTCAGTGTTTTATTTCCCCTTCAACATTTTAGCAAAACTCAAGCAAAAAAAAAACCTGAAAAAATTATCCTACGGCTGAAATTTCGTTTTCCACCACTAAAGTGTCAGAAAATCATCTGACGATAATTATTTAGCCCAATTGACACACGGCCTAAGGGCCCAACCCATATTATCCGTCGCGTTCGTTGCGGCAACGTATTCGACTCACAGGTTGATACAATACATAGCAGCAGCCGTCGGTATCCGTTGACAGTTGGCACAGCGTGAGAGGAGGCACTTCATTGATGGAAATATTTAGATACTTAATGAGAGAAAACTGTGAAATGCTGCAGATAACTAAATAATTTTGTGGATATTTTCGAATTTAATAAATTGCAAATTGTTTAAAGATTCAAAGTGCGGATTGCTGTGGGTTGTGCCCAGGAACGCAGAAACAATCTGAAGAATTAAACGAGATTCCGAAACGTATGATTTTTTTATTAATAAAAAACAACTACTTATGCTGGCTTTACATTATCACGCCACGCAATTTTGCATGACTTTAGAGAGAGAGATCCGTTTTTTCCACAGTCAAGACTAATGATGTGTAGGAGTGAGACCATAAGCCTAACAGTTGAATCTAGGTTGCTATAACTTTTTTATGGAGATTTGACAGCTCAGATGTAAACAATAAATTTTTTTTCATCGGTTTTGTTGTCGTACTTATTAAATTAAAAGTGAAAAATGAATTTAATAAAGGCAACGATATTGATATATTTATTATTTTTTAGCAAATATTTAAGCTTCACATAATTAATTTATTAAAATAGAAAATAAAGTACAAAAAACCAATTATTAATACATTAAAATTTCCGTTTGCACAAGACGATTATTTTTATCGCCTTGCATACGGTATGGAACTGTGGCTGCCGTTTTTGTCAGTGCTTTCGCCTTTTCTCTCAAATGTGCCAGTTGCTAGAAGAAAAAGCACAATAATCTAGCAATCTAGCTGCATAATTTTTAAGGAACTTACCCTATCTTTACTGGTGTCTATAAAGCCTTCCTTTTCCTTGCCACGAACACTCTTGTACTGACTGTACAAAATGTCCATTGTTGCAGAAAGAATGTCGGGATAAACCTTACAGATCTAGCCTCCAATGCGCTTAAAGTTATTTATAGAATCCTCCAAATCATTCATGGACATTGGCACAAGATTTGTATTGGGCAAAACTTCCAGTGCGAGGTGATATTTCTTTTCGTGATAGAAGTTACCCCAGCGATATCGAACATCTTAATGGCATCATCTAACATTCCCTTCTTGACCAAGTGTTCGGCTACCATGCCAGTTGCAGTTCGAGAATCGAATTCCTCACAATCGAATTGTTGAAACAATCCACTACAAAGAGAAAAGACATTCAACTGTTGTTGTTGTGATTGTGGAAAAATTACCTTACCCTTACTTTACTTACATAAAGGTTCCTGGACATTTCGCGGCCCACCCAGCAGAAACAGCTTACTCAAAGCGAGTGCAATATGTACAGCATGGGTTCTATACTTTTCCGTGCGCGAAAGAAATTCCATGGCAGCTTCAAATTGTCCAGTCAGAGCCAGCACTTGGAAATACAGATGACGCTGTTCACCTGTTCCTTACTTAGGAAATGGACAAAATGATCCTTTTCCATCTGCTCCTTTGGATAGGAGCATGCTATCTAAGAGTTTTTGGTATCCCTACGTTCGTCTTTATGCATGCTACAAGACTGCATTAACATTTTAATGATTAAGCATATAATTTAGAATTTTGTAGTACCAAAGACATAATTAGCTCTGTATTTTAGTTTACGAAATTCAATCATGCGACTTGTACTACAAAATTCTAAAATATAAGCATAATCATTAAACTTTTAATGTTGTCTTGTAACATGCATAAAGACGAACTCAGGGATACCAAAAACTCTTAGATAGCATGCTCCTATCCAAAGGAGCAGATGGAAAAGGATCATTTTGTCCATTTCCTAAGTAAGGTTACAGAGAAAACGTATCCTTATCCATCCGTTTCTTTGGATAGGAGCGAGCTATCTAAGAGTTTTTGTTATCCCTGAGTTCGTCTTTATGCATGCTACAAGACAACATTAAAAGTTTAATGATTATGCTTATATTTTAGAATTTTGTAGTACAAGTCGCATGATTGAATTTCGTAAACTAAAATACAGAGCTAATTATGTCTTTGGTACTACAAAATTCTAAATTATATGCTTAATCACTAAAATTTCAATGCAGTCTTGTAGCA
The DNA here is from genome assembly GCA_955612985.1 of Cheilosia scutellata. NCBI lineage: Eukaryota > Metazoa > Arthropoda > Insecta > Diptera > Syrphidae > Cheilosia > Cheilosia scutellata. Next base: position 53,105,449 of record OY015313.1, on the reverse strand, counting down.
GGCATTAACACAAACTCAGGGATACCAAAAACTTTTTGATAAGTAAGTAAACTATGTTGCGCCCGACTTATTCACTTTTTGACTACAGCTTCTTCGGGGAAATGTTTTTCGTCTTCTTTTTCTTTATTAGTTGATGTGGACTTTGTGGCTGGATCATCTACATTGTATAAACAATTAAATCAATACATACATATATACAAATTGCAATTTCAATCCGTAGTTTGTTATCAAAATAACAAAGTTACGACTGGTACCTACTTACCGGTATCCAAGCTCTCAAATGAGCATTGAAATTCCTCCTCGTCAAGATATTCGGCATTTGGATACCAATTGTTATCTGAAAATTTTATTTGCAATACATTTTCCACTAGTTAAAACAAAATGTTAAATTACCATCAAAATTGTTTTCCATTTTTGAGAGCGATCGCTAGCGCGGTGATGTGAACCAGAGGAATCTCAAACATTTGGTATTATGGCATCGTAAAAACATATGATAGTAGTGTTCATTTTGTTTTATAGGATTGATAAATTCCATAGGCCATCGCTATAAAAATATCAACATGCACATCTTTCCCATAATACTTATCACGTAAACAAGATGGCCGACCAAAATACATGTCACGTATTTTTGCATGTTAGGTGTTGCTGTCCCTTACCATCTATAGACTTTTTAGTATTTAGCATCTCTTTAATTTTGCGTGATAGGACTGCGTGGTAATGTAAAGCCACCATTAATACATATGACATGTGACTATAGGCGTATTTTTTTGGGAATCTATAGGCGTATTTTTTTGGGAATCTATAGCTAGCTCACTTTTACTTTTACATGCAAAACTGGTATACTCACTTTTGGTTTTGTTATACTCACTTTTGGTTTTACATGCAAAACTGGTATACTCACTTTTGGTTTTGTTATACTCACTTCTCAAAAAAATACGCCTTATAGCTAGCTCACTTTTACTTTTACATGCAAAACTGGTATACTCACTTTTGGTTTTGTTATACTTACTTTTACATGCAAAACGGTTATACTCACTTTTGGTTTTGTTATTTATACTCACTTCCCAAAAAAATACGCCTTATCATATCTTTTGTGACAATTTTATCACAAATCACCTTTGCCGATTTCACCGATTTCAGACTTGTGAGTCGGGCATAACCTTCCAGTCACCTATAGAAACTTGCCTAGTTTTGGAGTTAAATTCGGAGACCGTTGACTATAAGTCAATTACGCACTGAACGCGTTCATTGACACGATTTTAAGAACGTGCATTTAAAAAAAAAATAAGAAAATTAAATTTGTAGTGTTGAAACTTGCGTTTTAGTAAGAAATAATAATCGCAAAAAGAATTAAATAATAATGTTTAATCCAGAAGACCATGGCCTTGAAGCCGACTTTCGCCTAACAAAATATTCGACATTACGCGGGTGAGGTTGCAAACTCCCTCAAGATGTTCTTTCGAAATATCTTGAGGGTGTCGAAATCCAAAATCCATCTGAAAACAACATATTATCTTCCTCTAATGTTAAAAATGAAAATTCTATTGGTAGGTATTGAAATAAAATAATGAAATCAAGATCCATTATTTATAAAAAATTGTACGATCATTACAGGTATTGGTATGGATTGCGCAGTCATACCTCTATCACGCCACAAAACCTTATCTCTGGTTCAAACAGTCGACTTTTTCTACCCTTTAGTTGATAATCCCACAATTATGGGCAAAATTGCTCTTGCTAATGTATTAAGTGATATCTACGCTGTAGGTGTAACTGTAATTGATAAACTGAGCCTTATCATAAGCTCGCCAACAGAGTTCACTGATAATCAAAGGGACATCATTGTTCCTATGATTATAGATGGATTTAGGAGTTCGGCTGAATTAGCTGGATGTAAAGTTGGTGTACGAAATATTGCAGTTAACCCCTGGTGTATGATTGGAGGAATTGCAAGCTCCGTATGCAGTAGTAACGAAATTATATTGTAATTCATGGTTGCTGGTCATGGTTCAAGGTCATTATAATAATCTATTTCTCACAGCCCTTCAAATGCAGAACCAGGCGATGCAATTGTACTCACGAAACCTCTGGGAACACAACTGGCTACGAATGCATATATATGGTGGAAGGAGAAGGGAAAAATGTATGAACAACTTTCAGAGCATATAATAGAGGCAGATGTTACAAAAACTTTCCAAACAGCTATTCAATCAATGACACACCTCAATTTGAATGGTAAGGCTAATATACATAATAGTAGTATATGTATTGTGTTCCATAAATATTTTATTTTTAAGGAGCAAAATTAATGCACAAATACTCAGCACATGCAGCCACTGACGTCACCGGATTTGGCCTGCTAGGACATGCAGAAAATCTTGCAAAATTTCAGAAACAAAACGTTGAATTTCATATAGAAAAGCTACCTGTTATAAAAAATGTCCTCAAATATGGTAGAATAATCGGGCAAGATCAGAAATTGAAACGTGGTTGTGCAGTCGAGACATCAGGAGGTCTACTAATATGCCTTCCGGCCAATAATGCAAAGGCATTTTGTGAGGAATTTGCATCTATTCATGAAAATAAACAAAACGCATGGATTATTGGATGTGTAAAAGAATCGGACAGCAGAAGCGCAATTCTGGCCGACGATGTGGAATTTGTAGAAGTTGAGTTTTAACATGTCTGTTTGAAATGTATTTCTTTCTAAGTGAGTTCTAAATGATCCAACGTATGACAAGTATTTTTTAAAGGTCGAGAGATCAGAAAATACTTTGATTTTTTTTTTTGGGATTTTGGTTCTTACAGACTGATATATGTAAAAACAATTTTATGTAGCTACCTAAAAATGTACCAAATGTATTTATCTGTAAGTGAGATCTAAATGATCCAACGTGTGACAAGTATTTTTTAAAGGTCAAGAGATCAGGAAATACTTTGATTTATTTTTTGGGATTTTAGTTCTTACAAACTGATATACATTTATTCAAGTAGGTACCTACCCAACCAAATACAAATTTGTTAATAATCCATAGTATGTAGTTTCAATTGTTTATTTTATTTTGTAAAAGTTAAATATACAAGTTGGCGAATTTTCAGGTTTCAGGGCCTTAGAAAACGATAAGAAATATATATCTACTGTCCATAGTGAACAAGATTCTCACTTTGTCTCTTTCCAGCAGATGGTTTAAAATAAAGCTGGCGATAAAGGCCGCTTCTTGCTTTAACCAGCTTTTACATAACTGCATTTTTAAATTTTGTTATTTTTACATAGAACACAGTGTCATCCATTGTAGAAACATTGCAACTGCACAAAATAACGATTTATTCAAATTATTTCGAACTTTCTATAACAGATGGCATACAGCATACTCAGCATTCAAACAAAATCACACGAATTGTTCGATGACATTGTAGTGTTTTCTGCCCCTATTGTAGAACACAACTCAACTTAGGGCCATTTTATTCACTATTGTTCAACTTGCCGAAAACTCCAAAGTTTGCCAACTTCGAAGTTGATCTTAAATCGAGAGTTGAACGGCAAGTTGAAAATTGCTTTTATTCACTACATTAATTTGCAACTCCGAAGTTGAAATCCTAAAGTTGGCCTACCTGCAGTTTGTAAAATATCCCTGGGATATTTGTGACAGATGACACATAATATGTCAGTTCAACCTTAGATTTGTATTCGCGCGTAATTTCAATCGTGTGCATTTTTGTTATTTTCCATTAGGCACATCAGAAAAAAACATTTTTGTCATATTTTGTATTATCGTGTGCACATCGTGTGTTTTTGTTTTTATTTGTGCAAGTAAGTAGGCGTCGACATTAAAATGTCAAAAAAATTCGTAAATTCTGTGGCTTCCGCAACGAGAAAAAGGACAAACAAAAGAGTACTGGCGACAGGGCTGAAAAGATGCGTAAACTTTGCGTAGAATTGGTCATACAGGTTGATTTGGAAGAACAATGTCTGAAGGCGAGGTAAGTATCCCAAAGCCAGCGAGTTTCTTTGACTAAACCATAGTTTCCTAGGCGTCGATACTCACCACAGAACTCTTAGACGAAATCCATCGCCTCCCGGAGAACATAAATCGAACAGAGAAACTGCTAAAGGCTGAACAAAAGAAATACGAAACACTGATACAACTGCGTCCAGTGATTGATAAAGTCCAACGACTCGAGAAAGACATTCCAACGCATAACGACGAACTGAAGCTGCTCGAAAATAAGCTGGCCGAAGTTAAGAACTAATAGAGTTGGCCAAACTCAATCTAGCCGAAGAGATTGAGCGTTTGAAGAATTCCAAGAAACGCTACAAAGACAAATCCACTGCCAAGGTAAGCTTTTTATATTTCTTTTAAACTCGAAAAAAAAAAAAATAAAAAATTTATATCGTTACTTTCCATAGTACAATATTGATTCAAAGAGCACACGTCCGGCTACAAAGCTCTCACTATCGTTTAACGCTCTCACACCACAGAGTGGTTGTTTTTGTGGCAGTAGTGCCATCAAACGACAAGCCGAAACCACGCTCTCCTCAACCAGTCTAGCCGTGAAACTGAAGAAACGATGCATCATGTCGCTATACGGACGGCAATACCAGCAGTCTGACGATAGACCTGTTATCAGCAATAGTTATCTCTCGTCGTGGAATTCATCACGATGACATACAACGATTCGTCTTCCGCGACACTATCGTCAACTACAAATGATCAACTCGATTGCGAAGGCATCTAGAGTGCGCTCTTTGAATCAACCTTGCTGCCGCCAAACATGAGTACACAAAACGTAAGTTTCTTCTTTCAATTTTTTTATTTACAAACAAAATTCCATGTATAATATTATTCTATAATAAAATGGGATGGATAAGCACAAAACAGTTGTCGAAATTATACTTTAATCTATGAACAATATGTGCTATGATATTCCAAATTATTTTCTAATTTTCATGAATCAAATTTCTTTAACCTTCAGGCCCCGGTTTGTGCAACCAACTATCTCTTTGAAATGTAATTACCCAAGAAATTGTTGCTGATGTTATGTCATCTCGTAAGATAGGCATTCTCGGTCCGCTCCCAGTACAAGGAAGTGCCATTAAAGCTGACCTACCGAGCAATGTTAATGCAATTCAACTGAACCGAATTCGTGGGCAATTTATTAACAACATCAAAATGCATTCAACGACCAGCACCTTGGATAAGGTTCCACAATTGTTTGTACAATTTTCAAATTCGAATTGTAACGTTTAAATTATAAAAAATAAAACTGATAGAACAAAAAAGAAAATAGTGTGTCTGTGTGTGGGGTTAAGAACAAAACTAAATTCACTTCACACAACACTTTAGTGCTGCATCTGGTCTCGAACAATGTCACTGTCTCCATTGTGAGACTGTACTAAAGTTTGACTATTGCCATTCGCCTCGGGATTTGATGGAGAGGCTGGTTGGTGTGGATTTGTCGTTGGCTTGCGGCACACCCAGAAAAGACTTTCGTACTCACTCTTGAGCATGGATCGGGGATTTTGTGCGTACACCAGTCTCACTTTTTATCACTTCGAAGCCCACTGCGTCTATGATGTTCTTCGTGGGTGGGTTCGATACTGTTCTTCGATTGCATGTCGCTGTAATGATAAAGCAGTGGGCCTAGATTTACCCATATTCCACCGGGAACAAGAATTCTGCAAAGAAAATGTTGTTAGTATCTGCGTAGCCAGTCTGGGTTATTGTCCATACTTGTAAATGGTTTCAATGAATTCTACAATGTTGTTGGCGCAGTCTATGAAGAGGCACGTTGCAACGCAATCATAGGAATTCTCTATTTCATACACCTACAAAATTGAGACCAAATTAAAAGAACAATTTTTAATTTCAATTGTGTTTTAACGTTATTTTCCATTGGGCACATCAGATTTGAATTTCAGATCTCAGATTCATCGTGGCACATAGAACATGAAAGCGGATTGATCTGCTTTTTGTAAATAAGATAAGTTATTATTAGTGCGTTATTAGACAGTACATAAGTTGAGCAAATTGTTTTCGTTTGTCGATGAAAACATACGAACTTAATATGGATAATTATATCGACGAAGAATCGAAATCCATAGATAACGATGAAGAAGAAGAAGATGACAAAGATGATAGTAATTGCTCCAACATGAATTCCATGTCCATTACCTATTTACGTTTTTGTTCTGGATAATTAAAAATAATTTGCACGATCATTATTCAATTCACTGTATTTCAATTTTAAAAATGAATTATTAATTATTTTCTTCACTGCAGAACTGAACTGTCAAACACAGAAATAAAAAATAAAAAAATCAGAAGTTTGACATAAAACCCCAAGTTTGCTTCATAACTTCTACTTTTTCGGGGAGTTGAGCGAATCCAAAGTTAATCAACTCTTGGTTTTCTCAACTTCGGAATATCCAAAGTTGAGTGAGTCAACTTCGAGTGAATAAAAGCAATTTCTCAAGTTGAGAATAAAAATCCCCAAGTTGTGTTCAACTTGAAGTGAATAAAATGGCCCTTAGTTGAGTTGTTTTCAATTTAACTCAACTTTCAACATAAACTGATAGTCAACCACCGCCATCTTCGCTGCAACTTTTCTCTCAAGGTGGTGTATGCGCATGTTGGTATAGTACCTATATAAATGTCGTTTTCCATTGGTTTCATTCCTAGTGCCGGCTACACTACGTATTGGAGAAACGTCAAAAATCATTGTATGGCTACCGCCAGCTGGTTTGTATATAAAATAAGCAGAAGTGATTTTCTTGATATGTCATTAGGTCTGTTTTTTTCCACATCTATCTCAGCGAAGTAAAGTAAAGTAGGATTTTTAACACGCAATTACAACAACTATATAGAGTCTCGAATGTGTCAAACAGTTCGTAGTTGTTGTAATTGCGTGTTAAAAATCCTACTTTACTTTACTTCACTGAGATAGATGTGGAAAAAAACAGACCTAATGACACACATACGCGTAATTTTTTGCAAGGATTAATGTAGAAGTGAGGAAGGAAATTTAAATTTCGAAATCTTTTTTTAAACAATTGGCTGAAGAAAAAACGCGCCATCGGCGCGATGTTCACTAAGTGCTTGGCCACACATGCCTTCCCATGAAAGTCGTGAAGGGAGAGACGGGAAGATTTTTAGGTTAGTAATGCCCAAAACACACTTGCAGAATTCACTGCGCAGCAGGATTAGAATACACATGTTCGTTCTTATGTGGTGATACAAATGTAAATTCTGCACCCACCGCAGCACTGCAACATGTCTCTATTTCTAAATCCACTGCATAGCAACGCAGTGAATTAAATTAAATAGACTTGGCAGCATCGAATTTTTAAATTCTGTGTTGCACTCTCGTATTTTTCCTCGCATTGACAGGAACCGCTCCAAATTGAATTCTGCACATCTGTCTCATCTGCAGTACTGCTTATGCAGTGAAGCATTCAGAATTTCCGCACATGTGTTTTGGGCATAAAAGAAAAGAAGGGTATATTACACCGAAAATGTCTTCTCTTTTTTACTCACTTAAAATTGGCCTGTCTCGCACGACACGAATTTCATAGGAAGACGTTATTTTGACATTGCTCTCAATTCCTGAAACGTTTCTCTAAGTTCCATGATTCTATGAATCCAGGATTTCTGTCTTTTTCAAACCAAATTGCCCTTTTTTTAATTAATTTTGTTTTGGGAATATCTGATAATATGACAATCACCCCTATAACCAATAATATTTCCCCGGGAATGTTTCCCATTCAGCAATTTGATTTACATTGCTGACAAGGGAAACATTTCCAGCGGAATTTATTCACGATACCCCTAAATATGAATAGAACACTTTAATTACATGTACATAATAAAAATATCACAAACTCATCAAAACACGTGGAAAAAAAAACATTAAATTTTTTTGTGTTTTGTTGCTGAATAAAGAGCTGCAGTTGAAAGGATATGTTCGATTTTATTTTGCGATAAGAGCGACGCAATTAAAAATAATACGTATAAATCACCATTAGCAGTATGAAAAGGTAGCTAATGTCATGTTTAAGCTTAAACAGGCGAATTTAGCTTAATCACGTCGGTGGGTACATTGTATAAGGGGGTTTCCACATGTCGGTCGATTGACAAAGTTTGACAGCTGCTCTCGTTTATGTCATTGATCGACATTACTAGGCGTATTTTTTTGAGAATCTATAGATAGCTCACTTTTCATTTTACATGCAAAACCAAAAGTGAGTACCTACAGTCAACTCTCGATTATCGGGCATTCTATTAACCAGCAACCCTATTAACAGGGACATTTTTTTTTTTCAAAAAAATTATTTAAATTTATTAATATTTATTTATTTAGAAATCGATTATCCAGGATTTACTCTATTATCCGTAATCATTTTTTAGTACACAACTTACTTCCAACACTGCGAAAATTTGAGTAAACAAGTTTTAAAAGGGTTTAAATAACGAAATTTCCAATTCCAAACAAAGGGAGTTTTTGTTCGCGGCAAAAAGATTGGTATTGTAAATTTCGTTATTTAAACCCTTTTAAAACTTGTTTTATTAATACAATTTGATGGAAAAACTAATTATCCTACACTTGGAATAGTAAAATGTGCAATTTTCTCTTTATAATTGTATCAAAAGTGGTTTGTTCGCATTTTATCAATTCGTTCGTTCCCTGTCATGTGAAACAGCTGATTGGTTTACCACCATTTACCACAAACAGCAAATTGGGGCGTTCATGGAACGTTTGTCGTAAACTTACCATTTTACGCAAATGGTAAACTTACGACGTTGCATGAATACCCTTATTGTAACATTTTCTTTTTTTTTTTCAAATCAAATGAACATTTTTAAGAGCCGGTGCAGACTTGGGTTTTTTTACCGCTCGGGCCCGCAGCGGGTCCGCGTTTGCGTGTTGAGGCGGGTGTTATTACCCGTAATTAAAATGACGCGCGGGCTCGCAACGTGTCCGCCTACTTGTGTGTACCACCTAATTTAGGTGTGACTGTGAGTAATGTTATGCCCAAAACACATGTGCAGAAATTCTAAATGCTTCACTGCATGCAGTACTGCAGATGAAACAGATGTACAGAATTTAATTTGCAGCGTCTGCTGTGCAGGGGATAGCCGAACACGCTTTCAGAAGCGTTCGGATTGCTTCCGGACGGTTCTGGATGACCAATCGAAAACGACATAATTTTCACTATCAATTAAAGACAACGTGACATTTGGTTAGTTTAGTTAGTCAATTCATTGACCAAAGATTTTTCGCTATTTCCTCTTGCCAATTTTCTAATACAATTCAAATACGTCAATAGTTGTCAATTCGACATATGGATACCCAGCGTTAGTGGTGAATTTACGAATTCTCGGTGGATTCACGATGGCGCATAGGCATAATCACAATTTTTGTTATTTTGCTAGCAAAAAGATGAGCATGTGTGCTAGCTATGTTGGTGCTAGTGTTGTGCTAAAGAGCTATTTTTAATGAGCAGCGATCGCAGATAGCAGTACACAAAAATAGCTGCTCTCAATAGCAGCTATTTAATCACTCTTTAGATAGCAGTTAACGTCGGAAAATATACGATTGTGTACAGTTTTTTAAACCCCACTTATTGGTTTACCTGTACATTGTACGGGTGTCGGTCGCATCTCGCATATACTCCTAACCCTATCCCTTGCTGGGTTTTTCCCGCATCAGCACTTCCGTCGCCAGTAATGATGTAGTTAATGAGAATTACATAAGATTTTACGACCCTTTCATTTATCATCAGTCATCACCATTCATAATTGTGCGCAGATATTTTTAGTGTTGGTATTTCCGCGATGCATTTTAACTGGGTCATAAAAAAAAGAGGTGTCTTTCAAGATTTCCACCGACCAACGAAAAACGGTTGTTCGTTAAAATATCAGAAATATTTACCTAACAATGACATCGAGTATAAATCGAGTTTGTATTGTAGGTACTCTACCCATTCATAAATCGTAATATACTTTTTTCCTTATTTTCTACATCCCTACCCTACATTGCAAAGAACAGCCAACGGAGCACATCATAATCATTACATACTACACAGTCACAGCGATTGAAAAAGCAGCGATTGGAAAAGCAGCTATTGAAAAAGCAGCGATTGAAAAAGCAGTGATTGCGGAGCAGTGATTTCTGAGCAGTGATTACTGAGCAGTGAGCATTTATAGTGTTCATAGGTTCTCACTGCTCACTTGCTCAGTTGAATGCTATTAGCTTCTTTGAACATAGTGGTTGAAAAAGCAGTGAGCGGATAAGAGAGCATGTTAATGTCTCAAATCTCAATCACTGTGTGTGTGTCCACTCAACTGTGACAGTGACTGTGGCTGTCGATCTCGAGCACATTTTTTGTTGCTCACTTTTTCTTTTTGTATGTCCTCTTTGGATTGGACTTAACAAAGAAATAATATATATAGGTATGTGTGGGAAATGGAATGCATATTTGTGAGATATAATATATCTATCTAAGCCTATAGGTTTTATGAGTTGGATTTTTATCTTTCTTGTGTGTTCTGTGTTGTGTATGTGTTTGTTGTCTGATTGGATTCATAAAGGGATTTTTTGTATGTTGATCACTGAGCAGATCACTGAGCAGTGACTAGTGAGCAGTTATATCAGAGAGCAATAGCAACTGCTATCTGCTCATTGAAATAGCAGAGTGATTAATAGCAGCTATCGCAATAGCTGTCTCACCACTAGTTGGTGCTAGCATTTCATAAGGAGAGCAATAACTGGAACTGCTTTCCATTGAAATGTCAATTTCAATCTCAATCTCTTTTTAGTTCGTCTATGGTGTCAATAAGGATCAAAATATTTAATTCAAAATAAAAAGAACAAAATAAATACCTACAAATCTGAGTACATACTTTGGTGCAATCTGTTTGAGATGAGTTTCATTCAATTTGAAAATGCTAGAGAAAAAGAAAAAATCCGAGAAGATTTACGGAAAGCAAGAGATGAGCTGCTTAAAAGGGTAAGACTTAAGACACATTTTAAAAATCTGCTTTGATATGGGTTTCGACTCCGAACGTCAGGTTTCAGTTTTCGGTTTTGTTTTGTGTTCTTGTAGGTATTTTTGGGTAGAACTGCCAAAAAAATAGACGAAGGGTTTAAATACTATGATGCACTGACTTTCCCATGGCATAATTCAGATCATCCAATGCAGCTTTTCGTTTTAATCACAACTTATTTACTTCCAAGATATAGTTATTCACCCATATTCCCGTTGGCGTTTGTCCATACGACTCATGTGTCGTGTTACGACAAATGACACCGGGGATAGGGTGTTTGATTGTGACTCACGGCGGTGTCAGGTGGGTTTTATTGTAGGACATGCTGGGTTAATTTAATTAAAGAAGACGGTCAGTCCGCTATTGGTGCCTGTTAATGTTATCCCGTCTCTAATGACTAATATAGATCATTGGTGGTTTAAGTCCTTAAGCCGCTTCACTCTGCAAATATTTCCTGCAAAGGCAATGAAAAATGTCTGTTAAAAACAACTCAAACGTTTTAAATAGCTACCGTGCGCGTGTAATGAAATTTTTCTTTGAAATGTGCCAGTTATTTGGAGATTACGTTAAGAATTTCGGAGAAAATGCCTCCTAGGAATCTATTAACCATTAATGAACATGAGCTAATTCCAAATAACAATGTTTTTTTCTTTATCATTGGTAAAAGGCTCAAAAGAGTGCAGAAAGGCAGGCGGAGAAACAAACCGAGAAAGTTCTTAGTGGGGAAGCGAGTTGGATGCTCCCAGATCTAGAGAAAAAAATAGAAAATTCCAGCAAAGCACAAATGAAACAAAAAAAGAGAAAAAAAGAAAAGAAATCAAAAAAGAAAAAAAAAAGCAAGCGAAGTAAAGTATCAAATGAAGACTTGAACAATTCTAGCGACACAGAAGAAGAAATTCCCAAAAAGAAAAAGAAGAAAAGTAAGATGTCTACTGACTCCAGCAGTTCATCGACATGCTCTTCCCCGAATGTCTCACAAAAAAAAGAAAGTGACCCACCCGCGATTCGTGATGATTGGATGACTAGCCCCATGTTGTTGAAAACTTTTAGTAAAAACATAAAGCCTGTCAAGGAGAAACAGAATATAAATGTTTACGACCCACGTAAAAATGTTAGGGAATTAAATCCCCATTGGAAGAATGACGGCACTGGGCTACCATCATTTAGGAAACCAAAGGACGATTTTGAATGTGACGATATGTCAATTGAAAAATACCCTAAAAGTTATGGTGGATCAACTGGCAGTTGGAAGAAGCAAAAGGAAACCATTTCTTCTACGAGAAAAAGTTGTAGTTCCAGTTCATCATCGGCCTCCGAAACAGACGAAGTTGTTAAAAAGGACACCAAACCAGAGCTATCCTATACTACTTCAAGCTTTCTTACTGATCAGCAAATGAATGAATTGGGAGCAAAGATTATCAAAGCTGAGATACTTGGAAATAATGAACTTGCCGAAGAGCTGAAAAAGAAACTGGAAAGTGCCCGGGCAATGAGGGAGCAAACGAAGAGCGATAGAAAGCAGTCATTCCTCAAAGAGAGGGAGATTGATACTAAAAATATTTCCGAAGAACATATTCTACTTACAACTACTGACAATAAAGGATTCAGTCGCCCACTACCTTGTAGGAATGAAAAGGAAAGTGATCGCTATGGTGGCCGACGTGGCAAGCAGAAAAACAAAAAGATTGAAACGCATGTGTCTGGCGAACGTGTTCGATACTTTCCTGATGATGATAAATACAACATTAAACAAATGGTAAGTATACTCGCATACATAAATATTAGATTTAATGTGTTGTATTTCAGTTTGAACGGGAGAAGTATACAAGCGCATCGGATTCAGATGCACAATTCGCCAAAATAGCAGGAAAACTTAAAAACTCGAACGACGACTTGGAAGATTTATTCGCCGATAATGTTCGTGAAAGCCCCGTTGACTCCGTAAAGGCAGGCAAAGAGAAACAACAAGCAATTGACGAACATGAAAAATTCACAAAGAAATTGGACAATTGTGACAAATGTTTTGATTCCCTGAAAATGGAAAAACAGCTTTTGGTTTCAATTGGAAAGACAGCATATTTGGCGCTACCATATCACGAAGGTCTTCAACCAAATCACTGCTTGATTGTACCAATACAACATGTTTCTTGTTCTACGCAGCTAGACGAAGATACTTGGAAAGAGATATCAGATTTCCGTAAAGCGTTGACGAGGTTCTTTAGCGACCAAGGTCGGGATGTGGTATTCTTTGAGACAGCGCGGTATCTGCACAAACGGCCACATATGGTGATCCATTGTGTACCCGCGAAGACCATGGAAATGGCGCCATTCTATTTTAAAAAAGCTATCCAAGAGAGCGAGTACGAGTGGTCTACAAATAAGCAACTGATTTCTCTTAAAGAGAAGGATGTAAGAAGATGTATACCGAAAGGATTACCTTACTTCTGGGTAAATTTTGGAATGGACTCTGGATTTGCCCATGTTATTGAGGATCAGGAAAGGTTTCCCTCAAATTTTGCTCAGGTAAACTTTCGTATTTCCAATACAATTGAGTACCTATTTTCTCCTTTTCATTTCAGGAAATCCTTGGTGGAATGTTGCATTTGGATGCTGTTCAATGGCGTCGCCCTCGAAGGGAGCAAAACATTATACCTAAAGTCAAGAATTTTGCCGATTTATGGAAGCCGTACGATTTTACTGATTGATAAAATAAATTCTGTTAATATTCTTAAAGAACACAATAATGCGTGTATATATAATATGTCGAAGCATGGTTCAGTGTATGTACGGGCTAGGTAGTAACACAATCTACTGTACATTAAAACATTAGGCTTACTGTATTATCAGCTAGCGAGAGTAATAAAATTGAAATTGAAATAAGAAAAAAGGAAGATACATATTTTATTGAAGGCTGATAAAAACATAAAAACGGGTAGGGTAGACTTGTTGCTAGTTGAACATGCTGGTGCAACGCATTGATAGACGATTTTACAATAATGTGCTGTACATTATCTGCCCAACCCGTTGCTCCACTTCTTAAATTTTTTGTTGACTCGAGCTGTGTTAGATGCAACGAAATTTGTGTGCCTGTGCTAGTTCAGCCATCAACTGATATCTGTTTATGCAATGTGTATAGTTTACCATTACATTGCAGCTCAGTTGTCTAGTCTAGTGCAAGACGATGGTCTAGATCTAGACAGCGCAGATCATTGCGGAAATACCAACAAAATTATTAAAACGAAGTAAGTAAGTATTGCTTTAAAAAAAATTAAACTAGAAACAATGCTCTGTACCCTAGGAAAATCTTGGTAGTGATCTTCCTAGGGTACAAAGCACTGATGTCGAAAGCGAAACTCGAAATATTTCTTGAAGGTGTGAGAAGCTTTCAGCCAAAGTGCCAAATGCGTTCAACGCGTTGCCCAACAAGTGATGCTTGGTTAAATGAACAAGGCTATCAACGCGTTCATCAACTCTTTGAGCAACCACAATGAAAACTTACTTATTTACTTATCGGGCTCCCGACCCGTGAAGAGTCTCTGCCTGAGACACTGCAGCCTTCTATCCTCTACGATCCCGGGCACACTGCTTCTAGTTGTCGAGATCAAGCGCTCTGGCATCCGCGATGGTTTGGTCTTTGAAACGGAGGTTCGGTCTTCCTTGTCTTCTCAAACATGGGGGCTGGGATTCGAAGACCCTCTTAGCTGGAGCATTATTATCCATACGCTCGATGTGCCGAGCCAATGAAGTCGATGTGTGAAGCTCATAGAGTTCGCGGTTGTACCTTCTCCTCCATTCGCCCTCCTCGCACACAAGACCAAAAATCCGCCGAAGTAATTTTCTTTTGAAGGAGCCCAGTATCAGCTCGCCCTTCTTACTTATCGTCCAGCGCTCGGCGCCCGCCATAAAGCAGAACTGGCAGGCTAAGGGTTTTGTAGGGCACACATTTCGTCCTTCCGAGGTAGGAGTTTTGAACCCAGTTGATTTGCGAGACCGAAGTAGCAACGGTTTCCTAGGGTAATTCTTCGCCGGATCTCCACTAGGGTAACAAACCTGGAGTTTATGTTTGGTGCTTGTTTGTTTGATGATAGCATGTACTTAGTCTTGTCCTCATTTACTTCAAGGCCACGGATTTCGCCTGTACTTCAATCGCCGTGAACGCTTCTATCACGGCACGCTGGGAGCGACCGATAATGTCAATATCGTCCGCATAGCCCAGCAACTGGACGGACCTGTTGAAGATAGTACCTTCCGAGTTGACACCTGTCCTGTGCAGGTACGAGATTGAAGAAGTCGCATGATAGCGTGTCTCCTTGCCGAAATCCGGTGCATGTTTGAAATAGTTGCTACTTCCAAACTGCACGTTGCAGCGTGTTTTCCCGCGACATGCGACCCAGCTGAATTAGTTTTGCCGGAATTCCGAATTCGCCATATAGAGCTCCTGACGATGTATGCTATAATATGCGGCTTTGAAGTCGATAAATAGGTGGTGAGTTTCAACTTGAAATTCGTTGTTCTTTTTTGCCTCAGTGTGAAAATTTGGCAACTATAGTTGCAGAACGGTTTTAGACGTTCACACAGTACGTTGGATAGGATCTTGTATGCGACATTAAGCAGGGATATGCCTCGATAGTTCTTGCAAGACATAAGATCGCCTTTTTTGTAGATGGGGCATATGGAGCTGATAGTCCAGTCATCGGGTATGTTTTCTTCCACCCATACTTGGTTGATGATTCGGTACATGCTCCCTACCAAAACATCACCACCGTATTTAAAGAGCTCTGCTGGTAGACCATCAGATCCTGCGGCTTTGTTGTTCTTAAGCTTTTCTTATAGCTAAGGCCCCGTTAATAGCTATCAGTAAAATGCAACCAAACAATTTTTTTTTTTTTTGCTTTTTTGGACCACTAGTTGCTTTTGAATTATAAAGTCAGTTTATTAAAAAAAATAAGCAATTGATCTACAACTTTTCTCGAAAACTTTTTTTTTCCGTACGAAAAATCCCTATTGGAAATCCCTATAGACCGGTGTTCAAATATGTCGATTCAAATATAGGGATTACACTTATAGTAGTTCGACCTGACTGGAGCTGTAGGCGCCACCGTTGATTCCATCTAGGGAATTCCTCCGCTGCCACCTGAGAGTGATTGACTTAGTGAGGGGACTCTTCTCTCTTGTCCGCAATGAAAACGCTGTTGTCCACTCGAGGAACTTTTTTTTTCCAAAATCAGACATGTTCATCAACTAGGTGTACGAGGTCATTCATTCGGGTTGATAAACTAGGTGTATGGGCCCGCAACGCGTACAATATAATTCAATTTAAATTGGAATTACGTTGCTCAACATGAACAACGTGAGTTTGTGCACTAGTGTACGAGCTTTAAAATTTGTTTTTTCAACTGAAGAGTTGAATAAAATTATTTAATGCGTTGGGCACTAAGCATTATTACCTTCTTGTGATGATTTTCTCCTTCAGAGATGGCGTTGAACTTATTTTCTTACACTCTCAGTTTAGTTGTTATGTTAGGCTTGGGTGGCATTCCCGCTGAGAGAACTGAGGTTCAATTATGCCAATTGTAGGAATGTTGCGATATTTTCTTCTTCTTAAAGTTCCTTTCCGCTTCGGAGGATGGACATCATCATTTTTATAAGTAGTTTTTTTGTTTTCTACTCATTTCTGCAGTCGAAAGATTGTCCCTTTCCCGGATGTTTGAATAAGTTCCTCTTCGTCGCAATTCTTCTTCATTTGTTATCCTATCAACCCAGGAGGTCAGGAGACACGAAATATTCTTGTGTATATCCACATTTCGAAGGCCTCTATTTTTGTTATCGTTGATCAAATGCGGATTTCGACTAATCCTATTTTGATATTTTTAAATAGATATCTCTGCTGCATCATCATGCTACGAACTTTGTTTATTTTACTTGTTAATATGACAACATTCTCTGCGTAACTTATGTAGTGTATGTTAATTCCATTTACCTTTCTTCCTCCGTCGTTTTCTGCGATTGCTGTGATAAAATATGGACTATCTTACTCCTCCTTGATCTGACTCTTCTCGTTCTATTGTTATTTTTCTTTTTTTCTTTTTTACTTTTTTCTTACTTACTTAAGGTAGTGCTACAGTCCGGGGTGAACCTGGGCCTCAACCAACAAGCGTCTCCAGCCAGCATGATCTTTGGCCAGCTGTCTCCAGTTTCACACGCTAAGTTCCACTTCCGTCCATTTACTTGTCCATTTACTTGTTCAAGAGAGGGCTTTTCTACTCAGTCATTGTCTGAGTTCATAGCGGATCCTAGGTAGACAAAGTACTTAACCACCTTGCTTTTTGGCCCCAGTCTACATTTTCAATCCCTCTTTTGTCATTCATATCTATATGTTTACTCTCGGGGATTTCTACCATTTTGTTGTGTTGAACCGTGTCGATTGCCTTTTCGTAGCATGCAAGAACGTCTTTGCTCACCTCTAAGTTACGTTGGGCAAGCATATGTTGAGTGCGAACAATGCTTCGCGCATACCAAAACCGCTTTTAAAACCAAATTGCCAGGAGCTGATGTTTATTATATATTCTTCTATGGATCATTTTTAGGAAGTTTTTCAGCGCGTGGCTCATTAAGCCTATTGTTCTATAATCAGCACAATGTGTTACATTATTTTTCTTCGGTAGTATTACGAAGACAGTTTGTAGCCATATCATCCGGAACCGTGCCATATATGTTGTTGTTGAATTGAATAGGTCCGGTCCTGTTGATTTCTACATATTTTTGGATTCTGACTTTCATGACTTTTTCTTGCATGATCTCTGGTCCATCGCATCTGCAGGCGAATTTTAAGAAAGCTCTTTGATGTATTCATTCCATCGGGATAGTTGGTCTGTTGTACACAATAAGATCTTTTCTTCTTTGTCTTTCAGTACACCGAATTGTTTTTTCCTTCCAGTACCAGCTATTTCGTTGAACAAGTTTTTAATAATTATTAATATTATTAATTAAGTATAACAATTTTATCGTGGCAGTAAATGCTTACTGTTAATATTTAAAAAAATGTAACCAGGAAACAATTAAACAAATTCCGTACTCATTGTTAAATATATTATTTATTGTGTTTTTTGTTTGTTTTTTTTTTTTTTTTGTATGATTTTGTTTTCATTTAATACAAATACATTCTTAGATAATATATAATTTGTTTCATTTATCATTCTCATTTTATAAATTACAATTACAAAACATTTGTAATTCAAATTCTGTAAAAATGTACAAAAGAAAATAACGAAAAACGAAGCCTTTACTATTTAAGGACCCGTCTCTTTTTTGTTTTACACTAAATAGACAAATAATCAACCTACAAAATTACTATTTTATTTACTTTTATAAAAAATTTGGTTTTTAAATGTACATGGTGTCTCAATTCAAACAATTTTTTTCTGAGGAATTTTACATTATTTATTTAAAAGCAAACAAAATCGTCTAGTGTGTGACAATTCTGTTACGAACGATTTTGTTAGTTGCGCTGTAATTGCACCATTTGCAGTACGAAATTTCACCAAACATGCATAAATGTTGATATTGTTGTTGATATATCAATAAGAAATTGTTAATTTTACAGGCAGTTATTTTATGTTTATTATAACATGAATTTAAAGCGTTTTTTTTTTTGTTTTGATCAAACTTAAATAAGAAATTTAGGCAACCAGCGAATTAATTATTTTTTGCAAAATCCTAGGCAATTAAACATGATTGACGTTATGAACAAAAACAAAAAAAAATGTACAACTTATAAGGGAGAAAACATTACAGTTTCGGAAAGCTGAGTACCCGTGGTATTTAATATGAAACGCAGAAGTAACTTCTTCAGGTGTAAAACAATAGAAATGGTTTGAATTGACACACTCAGTATATGAGCTTTGTTTGCTTTGCATTTGTGTGATTGGTAAGAATGGTAAGACATGTTTTTATTATCTAATATCTCATTACAACATAGAATTATTATTTTGACGAAGATATATATAGAAACTATTTAATTCACACAATTTGTATAGACGTTTTAAGACGTTGAATTTTGTATTCAAAAATAAAATAACAAAAAAATTTCAATTGAATATATATTATGTGTATGTAAAGCTAGCAACATTTACTCCGATGTTTCTTACCTGGTGCACGTTTAAGATTTATCGTATCATTTGACTGTTGTGCTGAAAGTGCGCTCTGTTGGAGTTTATGATTTAACACTTGTCTTGTGATCGAGAGAAACATTTCCTCAACGTTGATATTATCTTTGGCTGATGTCTCGAACAGTTCAATGTCCATCTGTCGGGCGAAACGTTGAGCGTCCTCCGTGATAACGACCTTACGATCCGGATCATCATTTTTATTTCCGACTACAATAAAGAGAAATATTACAAAAAAATGTACAACAAACAAAAATATCGGTTTATACGGATGGTTACAAAACTAGTGATAGTATGGGGTCAGGCATATACTTAAAAGATATAGACCTACACGTGGCAATGAGACACATACAGTGTGTTCCAGGGAGAGGTTCTGGCCGTACTTAAAGCTGCGGAACTACTTGAAATTATTTATCAAGTAGTGAATCAATAGTAATTATTGTTTGAGAGAATAACATTAACAACAACTCATAGACACAATCACTTTGGTAGCAATGATAGCTATTTCGAACTACACCACTAATTCATCATCAGACTCTTAAGTGATTGTTTGAATAGTTTGAATTCTGACAATCAATTAACCATATATAATCCACTTGGGAAGACATTTCTGCTGTCCCCTGTCAGGAAATGAACCTTGCAATTCGACTTTTCAATTGACAATGTGTCTACCACCTGCGCCAACTGAGCGATAAATACAAACCCGCCAACTACTGATTAGAACGGAGGAGAAGACCAACCTCTGTGCGTTGTTGTTGCTTCGAGGTGTTTTTGTTTATTGCCGTTCTCTCGGGTTTTCTTCGCCTCTTCCCCTCTTTTTTCGCAAGCTGTGCGATTTCAACAGTTTCATACGAGAAGAAAGACTTCTTGTTGGGAAGAATTCGTTGGCTGATATCCAGACTATGGTTTGTTAATTACTGAGTGGGGAAGCGAGGAGTTACAAAGATTCAGTCGTATTTACCCTAGATCAATCCTAACCAGCGAGAATCGTTGTTACTCACTCCTCGCTTCCCTACTCTATAGTAATTATCTTTATTTTGAAGTGTGGCATTACTGAAAGAGCTTTCCATTGTTTGCTTCTAAGGATTTTTTGTCTGATGTTTGACAGTGGCTGACAAATTTTATGCGAGAAACGGAATGAATGTCCACATTTTGCAAGCCAATTTCTTTGTAATTTTTTCATAGAACTACAATACTACCAACATTCTCGAACTAATTGCAGTGAAAACTTGGCATTTATCCCCTTTTCTGTACGAGCGTTAACTATGCCCTTAGTTCCCAGCTCAGCAAATTTTGCTAGGCGTTACAAACGCTTCATAGTTGCTAAAAGTTTGACTTTGTGAGTCTGTGCTGTGAGTTCCAGTTGAAAAGCTACTAAAGTTAGCATCTAATAGCAGGTCAATGGTCTTCTTACTTGAAGTTTTCCAATTTCCAATACACTCTCATTAGTGAGCTGGACATAAGAGGGTTTAGGGAAAGGATCTTGCCTCAAGATCTTCAATGCAATTTCTATATTTCTACAAAAGGATCTTCAAGACGCGAGTACTCGGATGGTGTTGCTTGTAATTGCATTTACCAATTCTACGATAGCTAGATGTGTTTGTGTGTATGAAAGCCATAATCCATTTATAAAGTATGCAAAATGGAAGAACTGTAGTTATTTTCCCACCAAGTATTATTAGCAGTAAATGATCAAAGGAATTTTGTTCATGCCTATGATTTATGGTACCTAAGTTATTTCTGTTCAAAGAGTTTACTAATTTGTAAGTACTCTACCTAATCGATGACAATCTATAAATGCATATTATGAATAGTAATAAATTTTCCAACTCACCCAAAACTTTATTAACTACGTCACAATTATTGTTGATTTCGTCTAACCATCGCCTCACATTCGCAAATGACTCGCCGTTAGTCACATCATATACGATGATCACACCGTGGGTACCCCGATAGTATGTGCTAGTGATTGTACGAAACCTTTCCTGTCCGGCAGTATCCCAGATTTGTAATTTTACCCGCTGTCCATCGATGACAACGGTCCGAATTTTAAAATCAACTCCTATAGTCGTTATGTAGCTTCCGGAGAATGTATCATCTGAGAATCGAATTAGCAGCGATGATTTTCCAACGCCTACAAATCAAATGAAAAAAAAAACCTTTTAATTGGGCGATAGCAACAATTCGTTGATAAAGATGTGTAGTGCATAATATTAATTAATTCTTCGTACATATTTACTCAAATTGAGTGAACAGCAAATAGCTACTAAACTAATTCCTTTTATTTAGATTTTTAAGAATATATAATTTTAATTTTTGTTAGAACAAAAAAAAAACAGCAGCAATAAAGGAGGGAGTAAAATAGAATTGGGCGGTGGGGCGAATGAAATTCTAGCAATGGTATCCTCCAACAGACCCAGAGAAAAAAAGCAAATTATTTTAATTTTTAACTAAAAATTATTAAGAAACAAAATTTGTCCACTCACCACTGTCGCCGATAATTAACAGCTTAAATAAATGATCAAAATTTCTCGCCATTTTCCTGTTTCTCAATACAAAACTTAATTCAAAAAGAGTTTCCTCTTTTACTTTCCTTTTTTTAAGATATGTTGACGAAAAAATATGAAGAATTAAATTTTGACAGTCGAAGTCGATAGTCTTTCTCACTCGAGTGAGTTATCTAATCATGTTTATTGTGAATGGTGTTGTACGTTTTTAGCACGGCACTTTTGCTAGAAGTGAGAAAATTGCCTTCCTTTTTTAATTCTTTGTCCTACTCACTTGCCCAACAGGAACCAGAATAGAATTGAAATTTGTTTTGATTGATTGAACACCACCTTTTGCCGAGTTGGTGGCATTAAAGTCTTATTTATGTTATAAATTTCTATATTTAAATGTAATTGGAAAGGGTGTGAAACTGAAAGGAAAACATTTTCCTTATTTTATTATCTATTACACTTGTTCAATTTCGATGAAAAGAAGACTGGATTGGATCGGTAACGTTACGTACGATTGCGACCAAAGGTTAATATACAGAATAAAGTCGCAACACAATACACAAACGGCATCAAATCAAACAAAAAAGTAAGCATGTTTGTTTGAAGAAACGAATAGCAACATCCAGCTCCATCATGTTGTATTCGATTGGGCAAAAAAGAACACATGTCGTTTTCCATTGGTTTCACTCGAGGATTCACTCATTCTGAAATCCAATGGAACAAGAAAACTGCTTCTGGGCTACTACGCTCACGTATTGGTGAAACGTCAAAAATTACTGTATGGCTGCTGCCAGCTGGCTTGTATAAAATGCATAAAATGCACTTGTGTAAGTGCTCCTCGAGTGGATTCTGACTTGAAATCGAGAAGCGAAATTCTCTCCTCAGAATCAACAAGAGTATTTTTTGCGCCAATGGAACGGTTTCAGAAGCGATTTTCTTGATTCCGGACGCTCCCGGACGTTTCTTTTTGCCCAATGGAAAACGACATTAGGACAATTTTTTAATATGCTGACGTCAAATTTTGTTTTAATAGTACTTTTACACCGCACGTAAAAGCTATCAGAAATGCATCATTGAAAATTTTGATTTCCGATTTTAAGACGATTAAACAGACAATTTTGACTTTAGTTAAAAAAAAAAAAAAACACCCAAGGCCTAGCTTCTCACAACCATTCGTTTTGTGTGAGTTTCTATTTTTGGAACGAATGGAAGGGACCTACAATTTTATGCCGAGTCCGAACGGCTGAATTGAGTAGCTTTTTCAGGACAGTCATATGCCCCTATTGTGTAACTACAGTTGAGTTGAGTTGAGTTGTCTCTTGGTTTTATTTAATTCAAAATTCGGTATTGTCCGTATTGTAATACACAACCTTGATAGAAAAGTTGTCTCTCAAAACACAACAAAGATGGTAGTGGTTGTCTATAAGTTGCTAGTTAGTTTGGGTTGTGTGAAAGTTGAGTTGAATTTAAGACAACTCAACTCAACTAAGTTGAGTTGTCTTACATAATAGGGGTAATACTCTCGGATGATTGTCAGACGTTCGCGAGAGTAGAAAAAACCTTAAGATGTAATTTGTGTTTTTCCGGGGATCGAACCTGAGATCCCTCGCACAGTAGTCCAGCACACTACTATCATTCCTACCAAAGTGACTGTGTCTACGAGTTGTTGTTAATGTAATTCTCTCAAAACAATAATTCAGAGACTAAAATTCGACATAATTTCCCAACAGAAATTGTCAGGGTCAATCCCAAACAAGCGAGAATCGTTGTTACTCCTCGCTTCCCCACTCAGTTAACAAAAAAACCATGGCCTGGGTATTAGCCAACGAATTCTTCCCAATAATACCTCTCTACTCGTATGAATCTGTTGAAAATCTCACAGCTTGCGGGAAAAAAAGAGAGGAAGAGGTGAAGAAAACCGAGAGAACGACAATAAACAAAAACACCTCGTAGCAACAACAACGCACAGAGGTTGGTCTTCTCCTCCGTTCTAATCACTAGTTGGCGGGCTTGTATTCGTCGCTCAATTAGCGCAAGTGGTAGTCACTTGGTCAATTGAGAAAATCGAGGTGCAAGTTCACTTCCTGACAGGGGAAAACAGAAATGTCTTCCCAAGTGGATATATACGGAGAATTGACTGTCAGAATTCAAAACTATTCAAACAATCACTTAAAGGAGTCTGATGATGAATTAGTGGTGTAGTTCGAAATAGCTATCATTCCTACCAAAGTGACTGTGTCTACGAGTTGTTGTTAATGTAATTCTCTCAAAACAATAATTCAGAGACTAAAATTCGACATAATTTCCCAACAGAAATTGTCAGGGTCAATCCCAAACAAGCGAGAATCGTTGTTACTCCTCGCTTCCCCACTCAGTTACTTTACTTTACTTTACTTTTTACTTTTAAATTCATTTTTATTCATTCTTTTTTTAACTTACATACTAGACAAAAATGATTAAATCTAAATTAAAACTAACATTTATCTTATTCTAGCTTACTGGCTCTTAACGAGCACTCTAAACTTAACTATATCCTTATAATTATTGGCTTTCGGGTGATGAGCAATCTCTCGATTGGTCACTATCCCGATTGCGTCGATGGGCGCCTGGCAGTCGCCAACATGGTGCACACGCGCCGCCGGGACTCGAGCGAGGCCATAAGCGTCGGTCAAATCTCGGTAGCACTCATTCATGTTGACGAGCCCGGCCCCTCCCAAAGACCCCCTAAAAATACACCTAACTAACTTACAAACTAGCTTAAAACTAAGGAGGATGTTACGTAGGTAACGCACCGACCCGGGAGAGCGTGTCTGCCCTCACCTCTTCCTCAAGCCACCAAAATTCGGTGAACTGCTTTAAGGTATCAACCATGTCCCTATCCGCAATCGCGGTATTAAAACGGAGGAGCTCCTGAGCATTGGCGGCGTACCCGTCGTGGATGAGCCGCTTATCCCTCGCGCCGCGGTGGCTGTGGTACAATACCGGCACACCATCTTTATCCTGGACTAACCCTTTCATGTCTGCATGAAGAAATGCTTCAGGCGGGACAAAGCCAGACCGGAGCGTACTCTCGTGGTACATTAAATTCGGATAATAACCACCCGAGATCAGATTGTTAGCGTTGGCCATCGCCCTTGCAACGTGCCTTCGAATCACCTTAATTAGGAAATTGTCAATCCTATTCAATCGAGCCCCATCGTATAGGGTCTTGTTGGGATAATATTTTATGTACTCAGACTCGGGAGTTCTAAACAACCCTAGGCAGGTCCTGAGACACTGTCTCTCAAACACCCGAATCTTTTCCATATAGGAAGGCGCTATATTGAACCAAATGGGACAGCCATAAGCGATGATCGGCCTTATAAGGGCCACGTAGCATATGACCTTTACTCTGGAATCAAGTTGACTGCTGAGAAACAGTCTCCTTGTCAGAGCATAAGCCCTCTTGGCCCCAGCAAGACAAGCATCTATATGTTTGTCAAAATATAGATACTGGTCGAGCCAGATGCCAAGATACCTGACCACGCTTCGCACCGCCAATGGTTGTCCATTTTGTCCAATAATGGCTAATTTTCGCCAGTTTTTTCTGGTATCCCTAGAGGCCCTAGCCAATGGAGTTCTGAATAGGATTGCTTCCGATTTTTGGAAATTGATTTTCAATTTCCAATCATCGCAATACCTCTTAATTTGATCGAAGTCACGCTGCAACAGGACGCCACTAAATCGTCTGCGTACGCTATAGCATGTCTGAGGGAACCCACCAGATCACTCGTGTAAATATTAAACAAGATCGGAGAATTCACCGCTCCCTGTTGTAAGCCGTTTTTAATTTCGAAGACTTTGCTCGAAGTCACGTTGCCAGATTTGACTACGAACTTCTTTCCCATAAGCATGTCATAAATCATATATAGCAATGGTTTTTGCATACCCAACCTAGTCAGCTTATAGAAGAGCCCCTCCAACCATACGGTGTCGAAGGCCTTCTCAAAGTCGACCAGGCAGGCACCCGTGCATTGGTTCTTGCATTTGTGCCACTGAATGTCGGACACCAATTTCGACGCGGCATGAATCGTTTCATGCCCCGCTCTAAAGCCAAACTGATTGTCCGGAATAATCTTATTTTCTTCAGCCCACTTCAAAAGAGCTCTATTAACGACCTTCTCGAATACCTTGCTAACATTCGGGAGCAAACTAATTGACCGAAGATTAGCCGGGTTGGTCCTATCTTTATCCCGTTTGGGGATAGGGTGTACCACCGCCATTTTCCACTGCACTGGATAATATGCATTATTCAGCGCATTGTTAAATACCGTGGCGAAGATTTCAATCGCTTCTAGAGGCAGGTGTCTTAATACGACGTTTGGGACACCGTCAACTCCCGCCGACTTTTTATTTTTAAGTGACTCAAAGATACACAAGAGTTCATCTTTGCTCACGAACAACTGGGAATTTGTCCTTTCATCGGCGATTATGCCGTTTGCAAGGTTGTCGTCATTGAACACGGTGAAACCGTTGTTCTCGGATCGCCAATTCTGAAGTTCGGTGCGAAGATTAAAGTGGTTCAGAAAGGCCCTCTCTTCAAGATCGTGTTTACGGCGAACTGGGTTGTTCACAGTATACACGGTCTCGAAGAAAGCGCCCATCAAATCCACTCTCTCCTGTGGGTCTTCGACGACGTAAAAACCGTCGTTCGAGTCGGCACTTTCCGGATTTATGCCAGCAGTCAGTAAGACACTACTGTGTCTGTTCTCGTTCGTCCGAGGGATTCGGACACATGAAATGTCGTTATGATCCTTCCGCCTGAACAGTTTATTTATTTGTGGGAACATGTTCGGACTACTGGATTTTATAGCCCGAATTTTATTGCCCCAATACAAACTTACAGATTTTCTGTAATTCTCGACTATCAACTGTTTCAGGTTTTTGATCATCGACTTCAGTGTCCTCATCTCGGGATCGTTCCTGTCAGAAAACTGTCTGTGCAGCTGTTTAAGCCTCGAGAGCAGTCTACTTTTGTGTCTGTATAGAGCATCGATTGTCGCGTTTCGATACTTCTCAGTTTGTTCTTCGTCAGTGGAACGTCCTACCCGAGGGATAGTCCGCTCCATTGTCCGTTTGATGATGACGTTCATTTGTAATAAATGGCTGTCGATTTCATCGTTTGTCAAGTTCCTGTTTGTCGGTGGGTTGATCTCACTCGAACGTATATCACGCTGCAAAACCCTGGAGAAGCGCGACCATTGTGCTCTTCGATAATCGAAGGAGCGCAGTTGATCGTACTCCTCCAGCTGCGTTTGTTCGTTCGGGATCCGTATTACGACGGCGAGTCCGTAGTGGTCACTATCGTACTCGACCGTTCGTAAACAGTTCCGCGTTCGTCGATCTGTGTCTGTCAGTTCTAGTCTTTCGTCAACTAGCGCTAAGTCCAAGAAAGAACCTTCTCTAGGGAAAGACGGGAAATCCGTCGCGTACAACTCGAGTTTGTATTCAATCATATTATGACGCCAACGCCACCAGTCGTGAAACTGGTTGCCCCTAGGGTTCGGAGTATCATTTCCCCATGCCGCATGTTTAGCATTAAGGTCTCCGCCCAAAAAGTAATAATTGTCCTCCGATTGAAGCTGTAAGCAACGAAAAAGTGTTTCGAGCTCATTTAAAAATATAATGGGTTGGGGTGCACACTAACCACTGCGCTACTGCGCCCACTTTGACTTTAGTTGGTATCAAAATAAAGCTAATCAATTGTGGAATTTTCTTACGAAAGAAGTTACTTAATTCTGATTAAAACTTTTCTTTAAATCCAATTTTATTATTTCACTGATCGAAATCGATTTCAATGAACAGCTGATTCTCGTTTCTTTTATTTGGAACCCAATCGTTTCACTGATGTGTTCGATTCTCATTCTATTCTCAGCTGTCAGTTTTGCTTTCAATGATCAACTCGAACCTCAAACCCTAGACTTGTTTGTTGAAAAGCCACTGACAGGTACTTCCACTGCCAGGAATTTTTCAATCATTGCCTTAACCGACTTGTCAAAAAAATGAAACCACCATTCCCCTGATTTGTTCCAATGATGCATTTCAATGATAGCTATAACTAGGGCCTTACGCTGACAAAATTTTGCGTTCCCTTCCCACTGAAACTTCAACATTCCAAATGATAGTTGGTTTTCTTTGCTTTTTTTCATCAAAAAATGACGTGCGAAATTCGTAAAGAGGCTTGTTCGATTTGACAAACTTACAAATGCAGCGATGAAATTCAACATTTCGAAATGTTGGAAAATATATGCCGAAATGCTGAACAGTTGGCCTGAGATGCTGAATTTAGCCGAGTGATAAAGTTGTGTGGAAGGCAAAATCTGACGTCATATTAGGCGTATTTTTTTGAGAACCTATAGCTAGCTCACTTTTACTTTTACATGCAAAACTGGTATACTCACTTTTGGTTTTGTTATACTCACTTTTGGTTTTACATGCAAAACTGTTATACTCACTTCTGGTTTTGTTATACTCACTTCCCAAAAAAATACGCCTATTGATGTTTTTTTATTTTTGCTTCATATATGACTTAACTAAGGTATAAAACCGTGTCTCCATGGCAATATTTCATACCTTGCCATCTGTCATTTCTCATAGAAAAAAATAATGGCCATAAAATGTTGGATAGACATACTGGGGGCAGATCACGTAAATGAAAACGATCGAACGACATCGTCTCGACAATAACAGTCTCTCTTTATTGCCACAGATGTGATAGAGACAGCATTCATGAAAACGATATCGTTCAATCGTTTTTATTTTACTTGATCTGACCCCTGGGAACTTGGGCTGGATGGATTTATGAAACTTATTTTGTTGTTATTTATGATTTATACTAACATACTATTTAAAATTTATATACTTTGTGAGTACTAACTAGCTGCGTAGGCCTTCGGCTTTATGAAAACTGTGAAACTTAATCGGGGGTTTGATTAGTGTACTGGACTACTGTGCGAGGGATCTCAGGTTCGCTCCCCGGAAAAACACAAATTACAACTTAGGGTTTTTCTACAGCGCCACCTCTCGCGAACGTCTGACAAACATCACTTTTGGTTTTATTATAAGGCGTATTTTTTTTTAATCTATAACTGTTCACTTTTGGTTTTGTTATACACACTTTTGGTTTTACATGCAAAATTGTTATACTCACTTTTGGTTTTGTTATACTCACTTCCCAAAAAAATACTCACTTCCCAAAAAATAGGTAGGTACGCCTATTGTGCCTACCTATCCTAAGAGCAGAATCGAAAACGCAATTGATAGGCATATTTTTTGGGAATCTATAGCTATCTCACTTTTACTTTTACACGCATAATATTACACAAAAGGCGTATTTTTTTGGGAAGTGAGTATAACAAAACCAAAAGTGAGTATAACAATTTTGTAAGTAAAACCAAAAGTGAGTATAACATAACCAAAAGTGAGTATAACAGTTATGCATGTAAAAGTAAAAGTGAGCTAGCTATAGATTCTCAAAAAAATACGCCTAAACACAAGCACAACGGTAACCCGCATATCGCTAGCATTTTTGGTCTTCAAATATCTCATTAGCTGTCAAACCCAGATTGGCTTTTGTTAGTTGGTTTAGCACTGAAGTCTAGTATATGAAATAACAAAGTTATAACCACTTAATAACTTTCAAGACACAAACTGAAAGAAAATTAAGGTTTTATAATCAACACATATTTATTACAGAATAAACATGTCAAAGATTGAACATGATTTGGCCACTTCCAGTACCATTATGGAGGTATGTACAGATTCTAGGCAGTAGTAGAACCCCTTCTCATAAGAATCTTCGTTTAAAAGAAGTTTTGAACGTGTGCTATACATAACTTTATCCTTTTGTCATAGCAAATCCAAAATCTTATCAAACCTCCACCGCCAGAAGAAGAAAATAAATGCACACAAAAACCTATCGTTGTGAAGCATCCTTACTATCGACGCCCGGGACGTGGACACAACCATGACTGCTGCGATGCATGTATGGAGGGCGGCAATCTTTTGTGCTGTGACAGATGTCCATCAAGTTTTCATCTACAATGCCAGTGAGTAGAGTAGTACTGTATGCTAGCTAAAAAGCGGTCAAGTTTATAATATTTATTTATTTGCAGTGACCCTCCTCTTAGTGAGGAGGACATACCCAGTGGACAGTGGCTGTGCCACAATTGCCGCATGACGGTCAAGCCACAATCCTCGAAAGCGAGCTCGGTGGAGAGATCTACTAGTGTAACAAAACTTGTAGAACAGTCTGATCATTCTAGGCCAAATACTCCAGATCTGGAATCAATTCCTTTAAAAATACGCAGTCTTCGTAAGCGTAGCAGTAGCAGAGCATCAATATCCAGTGAATTGAGTAACACTGGGATGGAGAAATGTGCTGCATTAATGCAAACGATTACACCTATTGCAAAAGTATTGGATCCCAATAGGAAACCTACGCCACTTGATGAACTCATCAAGGCGGCTAGTGTATTGAATCCCAAGCAGTTTGAATTGCCAAGGGAGCTAGAGATTCATACTCAATT
Source organism: Cheilosia scutellata (assembly GCA_955612985.1). Classification (NCBI taxonomy): domain Eukaryota; kingdom Metazoa; phylum Arthropoda; class Insecta; order Diptera; family Syrphidae; genus Cheilosia; species Cheilosia scutellata. Next base: position 53,075,174 of record OY015313.1, on the reverse strand, counting down.
TCCCGGTAACGATAAAGGTAAGTGGTACTGCACAATATCAAGGTATACAACTCTTGTTTCATATTTTTTTTTTTGTCAGTGGAACCAATTAAAAATGGCACAAATAAAAGACCGGGTATTCGTCGAAACTCTAAGCCATATGAGTTGGATTTTCAAGGTCTAGTGCCTCTTCCAGCGAAAACATGTTTCTATTGTAGAAAATCTTGCAAAAAGGCACCTCTGGTGGCATGTGACTACTGTCCCTTGTTTTTCCATCAGGATTGTTTAGATCCACCGATGACTGCTCTCCCCACCGGGCTTTGGATGTGTCCTAATCATGCTGAGACTTTTATTGTAAGTTTTTCTTTGATATTTTATGAAACAACACCTTTTGTAACTCCATTCTACAGGATTGGAATTTAGTAAACAGCATATCTGCGACCGAAAGGGTGAAACTTTGGAGCAAGTTCTCAATACCATTTGACCACGAAGTCGTGAAAACTGAATTTTTTCGGCGCATCCATACTCGAAACCCTCCGTTTCGCATTAAAATTGCCCCTACCCGTTGCGTTGAATCAATCATTATTCCACCAATGGTTAAATATCATTACCAAAATCCCCCGAAGCTATTACCATCCCTTCGCGACGCCTACCGATGTGCAAACGCGTTAAGTCGTAGGGGAGTGCAGCCACCACCACAGGCACTAATATCTTTGCAATCTGATAAAAACTCACAAACGGTAACTGGAGCCCTCTTAGCCGATATTGAGGCATTAAGGTGTGCCAAAGAGAAACTCCGTGAAATACAAAGGGAAGATGGCCAAACTATTTTCAGTGATGATGATCAATCGGGCAAAGATGAGGAAAGCAATTCTGGGGACAAAGAAAATACAAAAAATAATAATAAATTGACAAAGAAAACATTAAAAAAGAGATCTAAGCGTCAAGAAGCTGAAGTAGATATTAAATCCGAATATAGTGACTCTGACGACTCTGACGAGATGATAGATATAGGTGAGATAAAAAAAGAACCAGGAGAAGAAAATGTTAAAGTTACACAAACTAAAATCGACACAGAACTTAAGTACCTTGATGTTGATATCATAAAAAAACTGGCGTTTCAACGGCTACAACAGATTATTAAAGATAATCCCGAAGTGATTGTGCAATATCAAAATCGCACAGCGGCTAAACGAATTCGGGAGTTGATGCGCGAAAATGAGAAACCACCAACGGTTCTGCCCAGTCAAATACTCTGCCCAGAGGACTTGCATCGCCTCTCAATTATGTTCACTGAGGAGAAACCAATTGCCGACTTAGACAAATACGAAGTATATGTACCGAAGAAAAAATCGGATGCTGAAAAGACAAAGGAGATTGCCATACGCTTGGAACCGCTTATTGCTAGATCACAGATTAGGACACGTGCTGTCCTCACTCCTCTTGGAAACATGTTGGATGATGATCACTGGTTTGCCAAAATCGATTTGAGTAAATCAGCTTACATGCGATACCGAAATTTTACCATTGGCAGTGGGCATGGTCTGAATCTTTGTCTAAACGCCATAGGACTATGTCGACGGGTTTCACCAAAACATGCAACAATATTCTTTGACGATTTTAGTAAGCAATTTGAGCTTATAAACTATTCAGAGCATGGTACAGAAGTAAACGGACAGTTGTATACATGCGACTTTAGAGAGATGATACCAACACCAGCCAAGCAATATAAGAATTCTTCAATCGATTTGCATAAGAAAGTTCAGGAAATTCTGGACAAGCGAAGAGGAATCAAACGACAGAATTTCGTACTCGACAACGATGCAAAGTAAGTAGAATGTAGTAACCATTTTTGTTCGTCCAATTAGGTATACCTTCCCTGCCTATAAATGGTTGGATTCGCACCGGGGTTAGCTCTACTAATTATAAATGTACTACTAATTAAAATTAATGACGTAACTACTTACTTAAAAGTGCAAAGGTATTTTCACTTAGTCAATATCCTCAGTTACAGTAGAGGTGATTTTCAATGTTCATTAACCTTACAAATTTTTCGAAAGTTTATCCGATTTCGTTTTCCCAACCACTAATAAATACTTCGAGCATGATTACTGTTAATTATTTTTCTTCTTAACATTTTTCGAGCAATGTTATTCCGAAATTTACTGACTTGCGATGTATGGTCGTTAGTTTTTATTTGTGCTACAGCCGAAGCATTTTTCATAGAAAGGTTGTCTTCATTTTATTTTTGCATCTTAGATAGTTTTCTTTAAACCCCGCTTGATATTTTGTACAGTTATTAATTTAGAGAACTAATTTGCTCGCATCTTTGGTTGTGTAATGTAGTTGCATTCGGAGGTAAAGTAAGTAAAAAGATTCAATCGTGTTCTTATGTTTGCTGTACAGACTAGATTATTTGGAACAGCCACATTGCTATATCGGCTGTCTTGCCTATGATAAACGTCGAAAAGTTAATCTACGATAACAATGTCGAACAATGTGTAGTGAGTGTTCCTTGGTGCAGAAACTCTTATCTTAACGCAGTAGACATAAAGCTAGAGGAGTACAAATTGCTAAAGGGGTTTGGAGGTCACTCACTTTGATTCGTGAATATTATTGTTTTCCAAAAATCCGAGTGATAAGGCAACTGAACTATTGAGATGAGGCCTTGGCTCACCTCGAACTTTAGAGCCGCCTATATTAAGTGTCACGGAAATAGAGAGATTTATTCTCTTCGCAATCAATTTTTTCATATACCATGCAATTCATCACTTTGCTATAGGTATTTGTGTTGGGCAATCTTATTGTGTATAAATAACAATAACCCTGGGTCAATCAAAATGCTAATAACCCTGTTTTTATTTCAGAATGGCTGCACCACCGCATCCCGAGTGTAAGTGTACGAGCGCTTCGCCATCACCTATGATTGCCGGTTGTTGGGAGGGCTCCGCTATCATAACTCATGGTACTCTTCTTCGATTTGGATGTCTTTCATTTGTGTTCTCGGTACCGGATTTTGAGAAATATAAGTGTCAGGGATAGAAACCTTCATGAAACACAATATTCACATTAACTGAATTATTAAAAAAAAAAAATAAACTTTACTTATGATCGGATTGGATCGTAAAATAAGTGCTGCCGTCTTTTACTTAGAAATGCACAAACCAAATTCAAATTGATAGAATGTATACCTACATTATTATACATACCTTCACTAAATTTCAGTAGCTCTGACTTCACAATGGCAAAATTAGATATCTACGGTGAAAAGGTGTTCTGGCTTCCATCGGCTTATACGGCCTTTGACAATGTCGTGACGGTTCCATAAAAAAATATACGTCAGGCCATCAGAGAAGCGGAAAGGCGAAATAGCTTAATTGAGTACCCACATTTCTTACTAGAAACAGACAGGAAATGTTAGACATTACGTTAGTTACTATTTACTAATTCTCCCTCGATTTCAGGGGAAGAATTGTCAGTATCTAAGAATGACTCTTTTATTCTAATCACTGTTACATGTTCTACAGACTAAATATCACCCTTTCTCCTGTGGTGTTTGGAACTTTAGGAAAATAAATCGGGATAAATATGGAGCCAGCTTAACAAAGGCCCTTATTGTGATTGTGGATTGCGTCGATTGCTTTTAGTTATTCGTACGCACAACATTTTTTTACTTCCAAGAGAAAGCGAAAGCATCGACCAGACATTTGTAATCGACTACAAGCGACTGTCAAACCAACAAATATCAACCGCAATCGACAATCACAATAAGGGCCTTTGTTGTCGCTCAACGATCAACTATCGACACTCACAGTAGGGGTCAAAGCTAGGATCTATGTAACTCATAAACTGATAGAATTTTATCGTTTGAGGATATACTCCTTGACAACGACGATTACGTCTGCCATGAATGAATTCTTCCAAAGAGGATTGTTTTGTTATAGACGAATAGATAGTATAGAAGAACGCTTTGAGCTGATAAAAAAGGTATAACAAATAAGTACAGTATTGACAGCATTCTTAAATCCTTCGAATCGACTGCCATTAAGGCGACCGTCAAATTACCTTCACAGCTCAAGATCATTCATCCTCCCAATCACAGGTACAATAATACCAATTATTTGAGCATTCCACTCATACGCCACATCGCCCCACCCATACGATGATAATTTGATAATTACGAATTACAGTCAAATATTTGAATACTTTAATTGTGGAGATCTAAAAAACTTTAACACAAGTGAGAGAATTTATTTATTTAACTTGATACACAGCCAGTTCTCAGGCACTTGAAGCAGTTCCCCAGGGTTCGGTGAGTAGCTTTCCTTGTATGGTATATGCCAGATAAAGTTTACTTCTTGAGCAAATTTGAAGTGTCGAATCGGTTCCTGAAAAAGGGTTATACACAATATATTAATATATTTCTTGATATTATATTTCTATTAAAAAGTATAGTAAATTAAAAAAAAATATATAAAAAGGCCACGAAACATTCTTAAAGAGCTGTAATGTAATGATACACGGTATAGAATGTTTATGATGGAGCTGTCGAATAGTGCACAAATACAAAAACAGATCAATATAGCTTTAAGATCCATAGTGCTGGGTCACACATGCCTTCCCATGAAGGCCGTATTGGGTAAGAAAGATCACAAGACACGCGTTTTATTGGCTTTTAAAAAAATTTAATATCTAGCATTAGAATATTTCGATACAAACAATAACTAACCTTAACAATAACCTTCCCCAAGTCAGTAGCAGCCAGTAACGAAAACTGATGTTCCTGTTGCCATCGTCTAAAAATCTGTTTCAATTCAGTTCCCAACAAAAAAGCGTGAGATCTCATCAAATCTCTGGAAAAAAAGTCCGTGCTCTGGCCACTCTTTAAAGCTGCATACAAAAGAAATGGATCATCATGTGATCTATAAACAAAGAATTATTATATAAACGAATATGCCACGTATCACTAATTAACCTACAAATCATTTGTAAGAAAAACAGAAGCTGCTTTCTTTATGCGGTTGATACCCTCCTTTGGCCAGTTATTCATGTGTTTTCTTCCTAGAACAAGGACGTGCTTGTTTTGTCTTTCGAAGTACTTGACAACCGATAAGAGCTGAAATTCAATATAAGATCTAGAGACTGTTTTGTGATTTTAAACATGATTACCAAATGAACAAAAACTTTTGTTGGCTTTTTAGCTCCGCACGAATATGCTACATTTAGTCCATCAATCACACAGTCATATGGTCCTGTTTTATCAACGAATTCGACAAAGTTGTCCACCTCCTTTGGTGTTGACTTCTGAAAAACATCTTTTCGTACAAGAACTCTCTGCAAGAACGATGAACTCAGTGCATTAAACTCTTCATCGGTGATAGTGATATTTCGCATGTATGAATTACAATTGCTGCATTTTCCATTGCCATTTAATTTGGCAACGGTGATTGAACAACTCACTGCGCCAATGCAGTTTTTTAGTTCTTCAACCACTAATTGACTAATAAGGATTTCATGTTTCCCAAGGAAAATAAACATTTTTTCTAAGTTCATACAGAAATTAAGGGGTTCTTTTGATACAGAACGTATATACGAAATATAAGCTTCACACTTCGGTTGCCTACCAGCTTCTACCAACTCTTCAAGCAATTTCCATCCTAGAATCATTTCTTTGTCTGCAAAGGCTCTGGAAATAATTGCACTGTACACCGACGTTGATGGAGAAGCAGACAATTTTGCCATTTCTAATAGTTTTAAGGAATCTTTCCATTTTGGAGTCGCCAAAAGTCCATGAATTATGTTCTCACATGTTGAGGCATCAAGTACATCACGCTCCTGAAGAATATTTTGACAGATTTTTAAGATTTCGTTTTCATCCGCCTGAGATATTCCATTGTTTGTATATGAAAAATGATAGACTCTTAGAAGTTTACCTAAAGTGGCATAATTTGGTTGAATGCCTTCGCTCCCAAGGAATTGAATATAGCCCTTTGCGATTGGCAGATCTACCGAACTTTTGCACTGGCCCAGTATTAAAGCGTCAACGTTGTTTAGATTTATGTTTTTAATGTTAGAAATCAATTGTTCCCTTAAATTTCGCCACTCTGATGGTGAGGGAATAGAACTGTTCTGATAAACCTTTTCTATCATCTGCGATATCAAATTTTCCCGGGGAAGTAACACCTTTGACGGTCGTTTGTAATGGCTAGATTCTCTAACTACACGTGAAATATTGCCGGGCAAATTGTTACAAAATCGAATAAATTGCATTGTAATCTTTAAGAATTCACATTTATTCTGTATTAAGGTTGGCTATCAGCACGTTTATTTACTAAAGTAAAACAAAACAACAAAAAATTAGTTCCAATTTGACTTCTTGACGTTTTGTCGAGTTTGATAGGAATACGATCCACATTATATTGGAAGCCTTCAGTTGAATCATTCGTTCAGCACCTCCTAGCTGTTCAATAAAACACGACTACAATAAAAAATTATCTCATTTTATGTTAGTACCTACCTATTTTTTTGAGAATCTATAGCTTATTTTTACATGCAAAACGGTTATACTCACTTTTGGTTTTGTTATACTCACTTCCCAAAAAAATACGCCTACTATTGGAATAGAAAAATGTGAGATTTTCACTATTTTCCATATTTGTTTACCGAGCGGTACCTACATAGTACTATGATAACTTTAATTTAAAAAAAAGAACGACCCATGCCATAAACAATATTCCACTTTACTTGGGAAACATAGGTAGGTGTTCAATAAAACACACATTAGGCGTATTTTTTTGGGAAGTGAGTATAACAAAACCAAAAGTGAGTATAACAATTTTGCATGTAAAACCAAAAGTGAGTATAACATAACCAAAAGTGAGTATAACAGTTTTGCATGTAAAAGTAAAAGTGAGCTAGCTATAGATTCCCAAAAAAATATGCCTATTGTTGGAATTATGTTTTCGCTTTAATAGTATTTTTTACACAAATAGTGATAGCCGTACATATTATAATAGTTTTTAAGTACCTACTACCTAACATAGATTTCTTCGAACTTTAGTTTCTATTTTCATTTAATAAAATTATGCTACGACTGTGGTAGGATTGTTTCGTGGCTTCGTGCTAATTGGTAGCTTACGAACACACTCATGCCAGTCATCATTTTGACACATTTTTAGATGCGGAAAAATAATTCGCGTCTGTTTTAAATAGTTTTGATTATTTTAATTCAAAAGAATTATGAAAATTACCCTAATTTATCGCTTGCATTATGACCCGAGTGAAAAAAGATATACTTCTCAATGGAATTAGATTGGAAATACATCCCTCCAAGCTAACCAAATGCGGTGAAATCCATATCAGTGATGACTGTACGAATGCTTTTCTGTTTTGCGCCTTTTGCTCTGACGAGGCTGATCCTGATGCAAAATTCTTTAGAACTCTTCCGGAATTTGTTGATCATATACGATGGCACCGCTCGGATGATTTGCAATATCTACAATCCCCTATATCGCCAAAGAATAAAACAAAAAACCTATTCGAGCCACTGGAAAACGAATCTTCAAATAAAATAAGTGCACCAAATCATGAAACCGACGACATTAGTGATTGGATTGCACCACCTGAGGAGCTTTTCGAGCTGAATACTATAAGTAGTTTTATTGAAATAGATCATACGGATACGAATGAAACTAAAAACGAAGAGATTCCAGATAAAGACGATGAAACTTTAATTAACATAGTGCCGGACTGTATAGGAGTGGATGAAGTAACAAAGATGACAATGAATGAAGAACCTCCGGAAATAACTGGAGAAGTGTTTATTGATTTATTAGATCTTTTCAAGAAATGCCCCTGCTTATGGCATACTAAAACTGAAGCTTTAACTAATCCTCTATTAATTGAAGATGTATACAAGCTGCTGCAGTTGCACTATAATGAATGCGCCCAGCAAACAAAATCTTTGGAATACGTTCGAAGTCTTATCACACAAATTAAAGATTGCTTTTTGGAAGAATACAAAGATTTGGAATATTCGGTGAATGATTCGTTAGATTGTTTACCGTGGTACTTTCCGTACTTGAGCTTTTTGTTGGACAATAATTCGAATGAACTCGATAAAAGTGTAAGAATATAGTTTCTGAATCTTATTAATACCTACATCTAATCCGTGTTTATATAAATAGGTTTTCAAAGATTTTCTGTGCCCCATATGTAAGCAGGACCAGACTTCCCAGGAAAATTTATGGATCCATATTCGTAAAATTCACGTTGAATCGGAAAAGTTAAACTCAAATAGATATGCGGATAAACCAAAAGAAGTACAAGATGTAAGACCCATAATACCAACCTATTATCGATTATTTCATAATCAATTCCTTTTAGAAATTTTTGGACCACTATCCGAAAGAAATTGTGGACAAATTCATTGAAATCTATAGGTCTCAAACACGATTATGGGATAAGAACAACGATGAATATTATTCACGTATGCTACGCAGGCGATCTTATGATATGCTTTTAAATGTCCTGCGCCAGCACAACGTAAAGGCAACCCGAACCGATGTGATCAATGAAATCAACCACTTACGCACACAATTCGCCTGCGATAGACAAAAATTGCTATCTAAAAACAATACAGATGCTTCGCACTCTTGGTTTTATAATAAACTTAAATTCCTCGTACATAGCAGAACGAAGAAATCAAAACAAAGGCAGCCACCATCAATAAAAGCCAGGCCGGAAAACTTTAAAAAAATTGTAAAAAACGCCAAATGCCCAATATGTATTACGGCATTTACGGACCATTCGTCGTGGTTGAGTCACTTGCAATCTGCACATACCAGTGAAGATTATCAATCCGAAAATGGTTTCTTCTACTGTACGATTTGTGGTTGGGAAAATAAAACGAAAGAGCTCCTTATTAGGCACCTGCGCAGCAGGCATACGCATAACTTGCAAAAATGCAACGATTGCAATTTAGGATTCCGTCTCTTGTCTATGCTGGTTGAGCATAGAGCAAAAATTCACGATGACTACCTGCCTTTCAAATGTGAAATATGTGCTGAGGGATTTGCAACCCGATCCCGTCTTCGACGACACTCGACTACTCATTGGACTGCAGAGGATCTACCTCATAAATGTGAATATTGCAATGCAAAGTTTTCTGATCGAGAGACTTTCAGTTTACACATTCGGCAGCACAATTTAAACACTACATTTCACTGCGAAACTTGCAATATGGATATGCAATCATTGGCGGACTTGCGTCTGCATTCACGCAAGCATACAGAAGATTGCCCGCATAAATGTGATAGCTGTGAAAAGGCTTTTAACAGCGCGCTTCTTTTAACGGAACATCGAAACGAAGAACATAGCCGCGTGAAGTTTCCATGTGCTAATTGTGACAAAGTTTTTAGAACGGAAAAAGCATTAGCTAATCATTCCGAAAGCCATCAGACTCATCATAATAACTGCGATATTTGTGGAGCGAAATTCTTTCGTAAGACATCCCTACGAAAGCATAAGAGGCTGAAACACACACATATTTCATAGAATTGCGAGACGTGCTGATGTCTCGACAGCATATATTTTTGTTTTTTCTTTAAGAAACTTTTTTTGGTGCAAATTAATAAAATCAAATACTAATGTACAACACAAAATTTTTACACATTAACGATTCCTCAATTAGATTTTTTTAACATCTACAAAACAAAAATTTAATGAGATTTTTATTTTACTGTAGAATAGATTGAGGCTTTCAGAGGCATTGTGCATGGAAACACGACCATGGGCATGGGCATACACTGAAATCAAAATTGTGTGCGATATTCATTATTTATTTATTTAAGCTAACAAATAATTAATTATGTGCTAATAGTACCACATTTTACAGCGCTGGCTACCAGGGCCTTCGGCTATACATTTCAAATAGATCTATTATTTATTAATTAGTTCTAACGTAGAAAATAGGGAATAAACTAACTTAATATTATGAAATTGAAATTGAAATTGAAATTGAGGGAAGAGATAGGAGTTGGGGTAGTTGGTAGTTGGAAGTTGGGGGATAGACTAGTTAATTTAGCTTGAACTGTGGGGCAATCATAAACTATGTGTTGAATGGAAAGTGTTTGGGCTGAGTTGCAGAGGTGGCATTGTGGCCGGCTGTCCGTGGTGAATAAATATCCATGGGTTAGCAGAGTGTGGCCCAATCTAAGCCAAGTAAAAGCTTTCGCGGGTAAAGAACTGCTGTTCCGTCCGGGTTAAAATATTTGTAATAGTGGGCGTATGTGGCCCACTCCTCTTTGTGTTTTTTTGTATCTCTTTTGTTAAAGACAAAGTGAGTGTGTAAAGGCTGGTTACCTGCATTTCTTGCTTCTGCATCTTCGTTCCCTTTTATTCCCTATTCCCTATTATTCAATTTCTTAACTACGACTCGCCACTGCAATCCAGAGAGCCATGAGACCTTTCCGAAAGACAAGTCAGTCTTCGACTAACTTCTCTCGCAGTCGGTTGTAGATTTTCCGAAAATGTCTAAGTCTTGTGCTAAATGCAAGCTAGTTATAAAACGTTCACAAAAAGTTGAAGTTGTCGAGTGCGGATATTATTGTGGTCGTCATTTTCATAAGAATTGTGTCGATTTATCCGACGATGATTATAAATAATTATCTAATCCCAATTTGTATTGGAAGTGCAACTCTTGTGCTAGTCTTAAGCCTGAACTACATCGAAACAAAAGTGAAAAAAAGTACAAAAAAGTAAACAAAATCATTTGTCCTACTTCATCATATAGTAAACTCTGTATATTTTCTCTCAATTTAAAATTTTGTGTGTGCTGAAAGCTTGAACATGTTCCAGCTTTCAATTTTCACAAAGTTCTTATAACCAATACACTCAATAAAATCGTTACAGACTTTCCGCCAGATCACGTTCAAATCACATAATTCCTATGAGTTTCACAAGTAAAAGCTCTTCGATTTATTAGTTCCGATTTTACTCATAGATGTTTTGTCAATAGTCATGTGTTTTCGATGAAATAAACAATAAAAAGCTCATACATAGAGCGTTAGTGGATTTGGCAAGTAAAACGGTTGAAATTCAAATTGTTGCGTCATTGTTAACAATAGATGCCACTACAAAAAAGTGTGAATTTCCAAATTATTCCGCTCCGAACCAAGAGGGCTAGTGGTTATGTTGGAACCAACGCGAAGACGTCGACTAGCAGTCCATATATAATAAGTCAATGCTTGTCACATTCTTAAACAGTTTTCATGCGCTCTCTAATAGTGTAAATGAGATTAAAACTGATCTCGCTGCTCTCAAAACCTGTAGCGATCAGAATCTAGATGGCGATATGTTCGATATCACATCACTGAGCGCATAGATGGCGCTAAATTCATCAGGGAGAAAAGGAAGAGGTTGGTAATTTATTGGTTAATAGCAAGAATTGTACTTGTACGTTGTAGCTAAGGTTAGAAGAAAAGAGAACGTGGAACCGGTAATACCTAAAAGCGCACACTTTAAATTAAAATTAGATTCATAAGTTGTTTGATTAAATAAAATGTTAAATTGAAGTACATGAAGTAAATCACGCGTTTTATTTGAACCAACTATATTGGTGACCCCGCACGCTAACAAAATAGAAAAAAAAAAACGAGACGAACGAATTTTCCGCGCTCGCACCAAAACCACGAGGCAGAAAAATCAACCGGCTTTCACAGATTACAAGCGAATATCGCTTAAAATATTTTATCGAAACAATTTTATCCATCGTAATTATTGCAATTGCGAACTCAACGAAACAAAATAATTGCAATTTTTACATCCCCGGTGCGTAATTGACTCAACATTCGGAAGCCACGTGTTTCACCGTAACGTCGAAACACGCCATCACGCTTTCTGCACGTTGTTACAGCACCAAAGTAACAAAATCATCGCTTCAATCAACCTCACCGGGTGCCCGTGCAAGATAAAACATCAACATCCAACTTTTATCAGTGTGCAGCGCTCGCAAATTGGCGCAAATCAATAGCACACCAAGTTTCGCCATCGCCACCATTTTCCACGCCGTGTCTTCACCTACGGCTACGGCATCTCTTTTCCTCGATTCGTCTCGCCAGCAACCAAATCACAGCTCGATTCACCAACACACCATCAGCAGCACTCGCTTTGCGCACGCAAGTCATCATCTCACCACGACTTGGCACTGCGCAGCACTGCTCAACAGTATCAGAGCCCAGCAACACACGCACATCCATAATCAACGCCACCAGCATTGTCAACACGTTCATCATCGCCATTCTCATCAGCACCACCATCGACACCTTCATCATTACCGCCATCTTCATCAGCACCGCCATCGTCATCATCAGCACACCTTCAGCATTATCATCAGCATCAGCAGCAGATACAACAATTAGAAGCTTAGCAAGTATCTACATTTCTTTTGTTTTTAACAATATCTTGTATCCTAGTTACTTTGTAGACTTGCAATTTTTTCTAAATATCATTTTTAGTTATGTATATGCAACACATATTCATATAAATCTACATACATATTTTATATTTCTTGTGCTACTTAAATAATTGATTCTCACGTCCTTTCGGTTCATATATTTCTCATTTTCGTGTAAAACCAAACCCTTTTCTTCCATCCGCGCGTGTATAACCTTCGTTTTTTTTATTTAAAACAAGATGGAACAGCCATCAATCGCTGCAAATCCCCCACCCACGCAAAACCAGCCAGTACAGCCAACAATATCGGTACCGCAAAACCCACCAAATGCACTGGCACCAGCCTCTAGCCCTTCAGGCTCTGCACCGTTTGGGGCAGTAAATGCTGTTGCAATTAAACTTCCAGAATTCTGGATTAAGATGCCAGCGATCTGGTGTATACAGGTAGAATCCCAATTCGCAATTAGAAATATAACCGTAGAACAATCAAAGTTCCATTATGTCGTTCAATCGCTTCCGCAGGACGTGGCTGCAAGTGTTTATGATATCCTGATCCAAGAATCCCAAACCCCATACACAAACCTAAAAAAGGCATTAATAGAACGTCATTCCATGAGCGAAGGTAAACGAATAGAGGCGCTTTTGTCAGGTGAGGAGATGGGTGACAAAAGACCATCGGAATTCTATCGCAGACTTCAGACCTTGGCTGGACAATCAATGATTGTAACAGATAGTCTTATCTTAGAATTATGGAAGCGACGCCTTCCTACACTAGTTCAAGTTTCAATTAAGGCCAGTTCCAAATCTAAAATAGAAGATCTGCTTGATGTAGCCGACGATATTTTTGAAGTTTACCAACAGCAAAATTCCTCTGTTTTTTCCATTGCGTCCCACTCTGACAAAACGATTAACGAACTCACCTGCCTCAACCAAAATCTCAAAGCTGAAATACACGAAATAAAAACGATGCTCTCAAATTTCAACATCGATAAACCACGTTTTCGAAACGCTAGCAGGGGGCGTGATTCATCAACTACCACACGTAACAGATCTCGTTCAAGGAATGAAAATAAATGGTGTTGGTTCCATTCAAGATTTGGCAAAAATGCACAAAAATGTAGCAAACCATGCAGTTTCAACAATCACCCAAACTAATTTCTACTACCATCATGGCGGCGAATGGTAGTAGAACTCATAACATACAATGCCGTCTTTTCATTAAAGATCCTATGTCGAATGTCACATTCTTAATAGACTCAGGTTCTGACGTTTCCGCAATTCCATCTTCATGTTTTCAAACCCAAAACACCAAACCAGACCAATTCATTTCCGCTGCCAATGGTTCGTCTATCAAGGTCTTTGGTACAAAATATCTTCAAACAAGCCTAGGTTTTAGACGAGTTTTTAACCACATTTTCTTAATCGCTTCAGTCACTAAGCCCATCATTGGAGCTGACTACTTAAGACAAACCGGCCTAGTAATTGATGTAAAAAATTCAAGGCTTATAGATCCTCTCACAAACACATGGGTCAATGGCACACCTTGCCAACAAACGGTTACTAGCCCACGATTCTTTGCGGTGGAACAGAAGTACAACTCCATCCTAACGAATTTTCCTTCGCTGATGGAACCCCCAGACTTCAACTTCCCCGTCAAACACACAGTCGTGCATCACATCCTAACACAGGGCCCATTGCCTCACTCTCGACCCAGGCGCTTGAACAGTGCTAAACTTAAAATAGCAAGAGAGGAATTCGATTACATGGTCCAGATAGGAATCTGCAAGCCATCCTCGTCGCCTTGTGCCTCTCCCCTTCATATGGCTCCCAAGCGGGAAGCAAATGACTGGAGACCGTGTGGCGATTATAGAATGTTAAATGCAATCACAATACCAGACAGGTACCCTCTACCACACATACACGATTTCACGACCATACTTCAGGACTGTACGGTGTTTTCAAAAATCGACCTGGTACGCGCATACCACCACATTCCAATGGCACAAGACGACGTCCTAAAAACAGCTGTGACCACACCCTTCGGACTGTTCGAATTTACCCGAATGCCATTCGGCCTCAGGAATGCAGCCCAAACCTTCCAGAGGTTCATGCATCAAGTGACAAGGGGACTTGACTTTGTCTTTGTTTATGTCGACGACATACTGGTCGCCAGCAAGACAGACGGGGAACATGAAGTCCACCTTAAACTGCTATTCGAACGGCTTTCTGATTATGGGCTACGCATAAAAGCTTCCAAATGCACTTTCGGAGTGTCCACACTGCAGTTTTTAGGGTTCGACATTTCAAAAGATGGAATCCAACCAACCAAGGAACGGGTTGAAGCAATTGAAAACTTCCCCGAACCAAAGTCTATTAAAAACGTGCAAAGATTTGTCGGAATGATAAATTATTATCATCGTTTCATACCACACCTAGCAAGGACCTTTTCCCCTATCTACGACCACCTAACAAAACTTTCCAAAAACAAATCCAAGGAAAAGTGTTTCACATGGCCCCCAGAATGTCAAGAAGCATTCACAAAGGCAAAGCGCCAACTTGCTGAAGCTACTCTTCTCAACCACCCTCAAGAAAATGCTAAACTTAGCATAACAACCGATGCATCCAATACGGACATCGGCGCTGTAATTCAGCAATGGAAAGGGGAATGTTGGGAACCAGTAGCCTTCTTTAGCAAAAAGCTTTCACCTACACAATCGCGATATTCTGCATTCGATAGGGAACTACTAGCAATCTACCTGGCTATACAACACTTTAGAAATTTTGTCGAAGGGCAGGATTTCACAGTCTTCACAGACCATAAGCCGCTGACGACAGCACTTACAACAAAGACCAAACGTAGTCCTAGACAAGAGCGACAATTGGACCTGATATCGCAGTTTACAAGCGACATACGATATGTCGAGGGTTCGTTAAACGTCGTAGCCGATACCCTTTCACGTCCAGATGCTGCTTCACTCGAACTCACCCTTCCAGGAATCGAGAAATTAGCCGAGGCACAAGTCGCTGACGAAGAACTCGCATCGCTCATTCGCAACCCTAATGCACAGTCCAGCGTAAAACTGGAATTTATAAAAATACCTGCTTTCAATATCTCCTTGTGGTGTGAAACATCTACCGAAACCAATAGACCATACGTCCCTCAAAGCAAAAAGAAAAACTATTTTCCACGCAATACATTCCCTTGCACATCCCGGTATCAGAGCATCGCGAAAGAAAATCGGAAAAATGTATTTCTGGCCCAAAATGAATCATGACATAAACACATGGGCTAAAAATTGCATGGCATGTCAGAAAGAGAAAGTGCAAAAACCATTGACTTATTATATATGGACTGCTAGTGAAATGTCAGTTCATACAAATTTTGCCCAGAAAATGACGCCAACATAAACTAGCGCTCTTGGTTCGGAGCGAAAAATAAGTGAAACAAAATGACGAACCATCTTGGATTTCTCCATAGAATGCTAGAGGCACCTATTGGGCGTGAGAGAATTTATGAGGTAAATTCAAATTGTTGCGTCACTGTTTAAAGTAGATGGCATTGGAAAACGAAGCCAATGATCACAACCATCTTTGATTTCTCCATAGAATGCTAGAGACACCTATTGGGCGTTAGTGGATTTGGCAAGTAAAACGGTTGAAATTCAAATTGTTGCGTCATTGTTAACAATAGATGCCACTACAAAAAAGTGTGAATCTCCAAATTATTCCGCTCCGAACCAAGAGGGCTAGTGGTTATGTTGGAACCAACGCGAAGACGTCTACTAGCAGTCCATATATAATAAGTCAATGGCAAAAACACACGAAATCGCCAACCGATCAGATAAAAATTCCGGCAGGTAGATTCCAGCACATTCACGTAGACATTGTAGGTCCGCTACCTCCATCTAACGACTACAAATATTTACTAACAATAGTAGATAGATTCTCCAGATGGCCCGAAGCCTATCCCATTAGGGATATAACGGCAGAAACTATTGCAAGGACATACGTCCACGAGCACGTTTCTCGCTTCGGGGTGCCGAACACAATAACCACTGACCAAGGCTCACAATTCGAGTCTAAGTTGTTCGGTGAACTGACAAAATTTCTTGGCACGACACGCATACGAACTACAGCCTACCACCCACAGGCCAATGGCATGGTGGAAAGGTTCCATCGCCAATTAAAAACGTCGATACGGGCCTCTGGAGATAAAATAAACTGGTCACAAGCACTTCCTTTAATCCTACTCGGAATTCGCACAACCACCAAAGAGGACATACAGCATTCACCGTGCGAACTCCTATACGGAGAAAATATTAAAGTGCCACAAGATTTTTCTTCATCGACAACAGATTATTCTAACGAATTCAACTTTGTTGAACAACTAAAATGTTTTTTTAAAAACATCCCGGCATTAACACTACAAACACGGAAAACAACACAAACTTCTATCAACCTCCCAAACTCTTTAAATACATGCAGCCAAGTACTGGTAAGAAGCGACAAAGTAAAACGAGCACTAGAATCTCCTTATGAGGGTCCTTTTAATGTAATAAGAAAACTACGAAAACAATTTATTATTGAAAAAGGTGGAAAAACATTGTCGGTCGCCATAGATCGAATTAAACCATTCCAAAACGAATAGGCTGTCATTATCTGTCAAACTGGTTCGCTGCGCTGGGAAGGGGGTGATGTAGCGATCAGAATCTAGATGGCGATATGTTCGATATCACATCACTGAGCGCATAGATGGCGCTAAATTCATCAGGGAGAAAAGGAAGAGGTTGGTAATTTATTGGTTAATAGCAAGAATTGTACTTGTACGTTGTAGCTAAGGTTAGAAGAAAAGAGAACGTGGAACCGGTAATACCTAAAAGCGCACACTTTAAATTAAAATTAGATTCATAAGTTGTTTGATTAAATAAAATGTTAAATTGAAGTACATGAAGTAAATCACGCGTTTTATTTGAACCAACTATAAACCCTGTTAAATAGCAACTCTCCACCGCGTAAAACAGCGAAAAAAAATTCGAATAGTTCTACAAGAGACACTGACTCATTCTCTCCTTGTTTGGTGAATTCTCTTAATTTCCATCAGAAGAATAATCCGATGTCATCTGCGGCTTGCCGCAACCTGGAGGAGGATCCTGATTCAACAAAAAATTCAACGTCCTTATCTCAAAAAATGCTAAACAAACCCAATCTGAAAACAATGTTAAACCAACCCAATCCAAAAACAATAATTCCTTAACTCCCCCTATTGAAGTCAATACAGAATGGAAGACAGCTAGCGCTATGAAAAAATCTTCAAAATCCATCAGAAAAATAATCGGCACTGATACTACGACTTCTCTTGGTGTATTGACTGATTACAAGTGGATTCATTTGTCTAAATTCCATAAAAATACAAAACCCGATGACATAATAAATCATATTTCAATGAAGACCAACATTCCATCTAACCAATTTAAATGTTATATGTTAGTTAAAAAAGACTCTAATTTAACTAATTATAAATTTGTGACATTTGTGACCCGAATTAATACAAATAGTGGTTCCGTGGGACTGTTGAAGAAAACGGAAAGGAGAGTTTAGTTTGTAGGAATATGACACACCAAGAAAATTGAAATACATATCTTGATGGTGCATGATGCATTCCTCGCCCTCCCTACAGGAAACAATAAAAAAAAACTGCTGCTTGGGTAGGAGGTGAGGTTTAATCTACTATTTTCATTTGGTTGACAATTAAGACGGGTTTAAGCGGAACACATACATAGATTGAGTCCGTGCTGGTACCTTCTTGAACTCGAACTCGCCTGAATCACTGCACATAGGCTAATAAGGTCAAATCTAGACCATACAAGGCCAACTGGACACTGTCGCGAGAGATTTACCATTATCATACTGTTACATTCGGCTGGGATTCGAAAAGATAAAACACTATTCTGTTTACTAAACTTTAATAAATCACTTTTATTACAAGACAATATCACTTAAAATCAACTTTTCCGCTTATTTCAATCTTTTCCACTTATTACAATCTTTTTCACTTATTTTAAATCACTACCGATACTATTCGAACTTTGCTTTACACGGTTTAAAGCAGGGACCGAACCCAATTGACCTATTTGTTGAAAAAGGTCTGATGAAACAGGTATTTGTGGCCCAATTTAATTAGTGGTGCATAGTGCTTTTTTTCTCTAGAATCAATTTTTTTTGGGCAAAGTAAATGGGTTCATTCGACCCAATTTTTTTTTGGGCCAATGAAACCTGGTACATAAAATATAATGTACATTTTAGCTTAACAAATGGGTTAGTTTGACCCAATAATTTTTCGGGTTTAAAGTATTGGGTCCAATCAACACAATATTTTTTTGGGTTAAGCCGCAAGTTTATTCTATTAGAATAGCCTGAATTATTAGTTTTATCCACATTATGTAACATTATACATACATTCATACGCCTTATCATCTCTTCAGTTTCCATTCTTTCTAATTCAATCGAGAAAAGCGAAATAAAGAAACAAATGAATGCAAGTCATAAAAATAGTTAACGGAAAATTAAGCTGCATAGCTAACAAAAAAGTAATCAAGGGCACGATTGGGTCAAACGTACTTGCACATACATGTATGTGTATGTAGATAATATATTTGTAGTTAAATGTGAATTAAGATACGAGTATACGACATGCCAAACACGACATACGCATTCCAGACTGACGTCAATTCGACGTCAGAATATTTCATAAAAGGGTGCATGTCGTGTCGTGTACTCGGCATATTATTGACGCTTACATTATTATGTTGGCATGCGTCTGTCAACTGTCACCCATATGTCCGACTCAGAATGGCATGTAAATTTCGGAGAATAAAAAAAATCGTTTGAATTGAAGATTTCTTGGACGTTTTTTAATCCATTGACATCGTAGCCATCCTTTGATGGAATTTGTTACTTTATGCCTTGATTGAAAGAAGACGAACCATATTTTGGGATATATACTATATTTGGAAAAATTAAGATTTTAGGGCTTTCTGGGTGACATTTCGAAATAAATATATATCCTAAAATATGGTTCGTCTTCTTTCTATCAATGCATAAAGTAACAAATTCCATCAAAGGATGGCTACGATATCAATGGATTAAAAAACGTCTAAGAAATCTTCAATTGAGGCAATTTTTTGCTCTCCGAAATAGCCAATAGCGATGGAATTGCGTCACATTTACTGACGCTTAAATATCAGTTAAATAATATTTTTGTTCAACACCCTACATATTGTTACATTCGGCTGGGATTCGAAAAGATAAAACACTATTCTGTTTACTAAACTTTAATAATTCACTTTTATTACAAGACAATATCACTTAAAATCAACTTTTCCGCTTATTTCAATCTTTTCCACTTATTACAATCTTTTCCACTTATTTTAAATCACTACCGATACTATTCGAACTTTGCTTTACACGGTTTAAAAGTAAACTGTCCTCTCGTCGGATTTCGCAACCCTTTTTATACTCCCCACTAAAGCTTCTCGAATATTCTATACTCCAACCGGAACAATCGAGAATGTACTAGATTCGTTTTAGACCATTCACCATTCGTTGAGTTTAGATGATTCGAAGTTCCGTTGAATAAGTTCGTCTACTTTCCATTAGATGGCGTTATGGTCAATAAGTAGTACTTTTCAATCCACACTACAATATCCCCCTCTTAAACTTGTTCGTCCCGAACAAATGCGTCAACATTTTCCCCAATGTAGCGGTGAAGACGATCCACATGGACAACTTTAAGTTTACCTCTTCCTCGTTGGATTCGATAGACCACGTCGTTGATTCGCTTGACTACTCTATAGGGCCCCTCCCAATCTTGTTGCAACTTAGGCGACATACCTTTTCTTCTATGGGGATTGTACAGCCATACCAGATCTCCTTCCTCGAATCCTGTAGTTGTTGCTTTGGCATCGTACCTCGTCTTCATGCGGTCGCTGGCTATCTTGATCTTATCCCTAGTTTTTCGATGCACGTCCCTGATGGTTTCTCTGAGGTCCGCAACATAATCGTCCTCATCCTTGGGTTCCTCAGTGGGAGATCCGAACATCAACTCACTAGGTAGCCGGACTGTTCGACCAAACAGGATTTCGGATGGTGTATGCCCCGTAGTATTATGCACAGCATTGCGATAGGCTAGTAGAAACATTGGAATCTGTTTATCCCAATCCCTCTGGTCGTCGCCTACAACCTTAGATAGGTGTTCATTCAAGGTTCTGTTGAAGCGTTCTACCATCCCATCTGATTGTGGATGGAGCGGCGTTGTTCTCGTCTTTTTAATCCCAAGTAACTGGCATACTCCTTGAAAAATCCTGGACTCGAAGTTTCGCCCTTGGTCCGAGTGCAATTCCAACGGTACACCGAATCTGCTCACCCAGTTGAAAACAATCTGCTCTATCACGGTTTTGGCTTCTTGGTTAGGGATAGCAAATGCTTCTGGCCACTTACTGAAGTAGTCCATAACCACGAGGATGTAACGATTTCCATTAATCGTTTCAGGAAACGGTCCGGCAATATCAACTGCAATTCTTTCGAAAGGGGCTCCAGCATTGTATTGGTGCATTTTGCCTTGAGTTTTCACCCTCGGGCCTTTGCTGGCCGCACACGTTACGCACTTTCTGCACCAGTTTTCTACATCATCCCTCGAATGGATCCAGTAAAATCGCTCTCGCACCTTTTCGAGCGTCTTATTTATTCCCAAGTGGCCCCCAGATACTCCATCATGCAGTTCCTTTAGTACTTCATTTACTTTCGACCTGGGAACAATAAGCTGCATCACGAACGACTTCCCATCCGAGCTTTCCCATCTTCTCCTCAAAATGCCGTCCTGCACATGAAGGGAGTCCCATTGCGCCCAGTATGCCTTCAGCTCGGGGCTCCGATTAGATATCTCCTGCCAGTCTGGCTTTCCCTCATGCTCCTTCCAGGCGAGAATCGGCTCGATATCCGGATCTTCCCTTTGAGCCCCCCGGATCTCTCTCGCAGTCCAGCCACCAATGGGCTCAGCTCTCAGCCTCTGCACGGAAACGGCATCTTTTTCCTCCTGACGCACGCAATGTTTGCAATCGGTTTTGCAAGGCCGGCGGGAGAGAGCATCTGCATTAGAGTGAAGAGTTCCCTTTCGATGCTGTATCTCGTAGTCATACATCTGCAGCCGTTCGATCCACCTCGCGACTTGTCCCTCAGGGTTCTTAAACTGCAGCAGCCACTTTAAAGATGCATGATCGGTGCGAAGAATAAATTTGCTCCCATAAAGGTACTTGTGGAAGTGTTTTGTCGCCAGGACTAAAGCGAGAAGTTCCCGCCGGGTTACACAGTAGTTCCTTTCTGGCTTGGAGAGAACTTTGCTGAAATAAGAAACTACTTTCTCTTGGCCATCATGCACTTGCGAAAGGACGGCTCCAACTCCCACATTACTAGCGTCTGCATCCACAATAAATGTTTTTCCAGGAGTAGGGTATGCTAGTATGGGGGCGTCACACAGTTGCTGCTTTAGTTTTTCGAAGCTCTTTTCGCACTCACCTGACCATTTGAATTGTTTTCCTTTTTCTGTCAGTTGATGCAAGCTCTTGGCAATCCCGGCAAAGTCCTTCACAAAGCGTCTGTAGTAGGTCGCAAGTCCCAGGAAGCTCCTAAGTTGATGTTTGTCTTTGGGAACCGGCCAGTTTTTCACAGCATCGACTTTCTCTGGATCAGTCCTGACTCCTTCGGCAGAGATAATGTGCCCGAGATACTTCACTTCTGGTCTAAAAAGAGCACACTTTTTCGGGTTCAGCTTCAATTGCGCGCTTCGAAGTCTCTGGAACACTTCCTTCAAGTTGTCTCGATGTTCGTCAAACGTTTTTCCTACCATGATGACGTCGTCCAGGTACACCAAACAGGTTTTCCACGTTAGTCCCAGCAAAACACGCTCCATTAGCCGTTCAAAGGTGGCTGGAGCATTGCACAGTCCAAATGGCATTACTGTGAATTGCCAGAGCCCGTTTCCTGCTGTAAAAGCTGTTTTCTCGCGGTCTTCGGGATGGATCTGCACTTGCCAGTAGCCACTCTTCAAATCGATGGTGGAAAACCATTTGGCGCCGGATAGTGTATCCAGGGTATCGTCAATCCTTGGCAGAGGGTAGCTATCCTTTTTGGTGACGTTGTTCAGCTGACGATAGTCCACGCAGAATCTCGTGCTGCCGTCTTTCTTCTTGACCAGTACAACCGGTGACGCCCATGGACTTTTCGAACTTTCAATCAGCCCTTCCTTTTCCATCGTCGACACCATTTCTGCAACCTCCGTCTGCTTAGCCAATGGTAGTCGTCTGGGAGGCTGACGAATAGGTCTTGCGTCTCCTGTGTCGATTCGGTGTTGTACGAGATGTGTCCGACCATACTCGCCGCTCTTCGAAGCAAATATATCAGCGAACTCGTTGATTAGTTCCCCCGCCATTTCTTGCTGCTCCTGATTCAACTCACACTGTCCAAATATACTCCTTTTTATCTCCGTCATTTCCGTGGATGTAAGAGGTTTGGTAGGTCTCTCATTGGATAATTTTGTGACCGCAGTAATTGGTACGCACTTACCCACCACTTCCCCTTGCTTCAGTTTCATGCTTCTATGTTCAACATTTAGAACTCGTACGGGAACCATGTTGTTTTTAGGTTCTACAAGCATCTTTCCAACGACGTAGTTTTGATAATGATTTTCTGGATCTGGCTCAACTAGGTAGAATCGGTGGCTCCCAGGATCACCTTCCAGCCTTGTCCAAATAAGTGTTTCTGAAGAAGGTGGTAATATCTCGTCTTCACTCATGACTGTCCTTAGAGCTGTGACATGCTCGTCCCCGTAGATCATGGGAATTTCGACGTTCCTGTACTTTAGTACTTGCAAGCCGATGTCCAGTACTACATCGTGCGCCTTCATAAAGTCGATTCCGATGATGCATTCGTCACATATATCGGCCACTAGGAAGGTATGGGAGAAGACTAATCCCGCAAGATTTATTGTTAGCAGTACTTCTCCATACACTTTTGCTGTTGCTCCAGTTGCTGTTTTTAGACAGTAGCTGCTGGTGTTGTGCAGCCATGATTGGCGAACGATATCCCTCCTTATAATGGAAGCGGTGGCACCGGTGTCGATGGTGGCCACATACATTTTCTGGCCGATATGGGCTTCCACTGTCAAACTCTTGTTACCTCGTTTGGTTTGGGAAACTTGAATGGTGGTCCTGGGGGCGTCGATTCCAGAAACCAACACGTTTCCCGACTGATGATTTTGAGAAGAGTCATCCGCTGGACGCTCAGATGCCCCTTCATTACGACTCCTAGCGCTGCAGTACGGACAACTAGTGTGTCTGGGTGGAGCTCTGCATTGTCGCTGTAGATGTCCAATTTTGTTACAGTTCCAGCAACGAATCGGTCCCCTGCGAGCACTGTTCTGTTCTACGACGTTTGCCCTTTGGCACGAGCATTCGACGGTTGTTATCTCTCTCACACGGTGAAACCCTTGAGATGCTTGGTCAGCAGCTTTCATGGTCAGGGCAAATGCCAGTGCCTCAGGGAGAGTTTTCTTTCCAGCCATTCGTACAGCCATTTGCAGTTGTCGGTCCTCTATGGCTTGGGTAAACGCCTCTACAGCCATTTCGTTGATGACATCCTCGCCGGCGTTGGGATACGACAAATGCGCCAGCCGTTCGATATCCGCTTGCAACTGCTGGAGCGTTTCTCCCCGCTTCTGGATTCTACTGCGCAGTTGAACCCTGTATACTTGCTGCATGTGGTCATCACCAAAGCGCATTTCGATAGCCTTCACCAATGCGTCGTAGTTGCGTTGCTTTTCTTCAGAAATAGTTTGAAGCAACTCTGCAGCTGTGCCTCGTAGTGCTAGCGTTAGTGCGATGGACTTTTCCTCGTCGTCCCAGCTGTTGGTCATTGCAGCTGCTTCGAACTGCCGCTTATAAATTGGCCATGATGTTTGACCATCGAAAACAGGCGGTTGCATCTCCTTCCTTCTAGGGCAATCAGCAGAATATTCTCGGGCTTTCTGTTTCTTGACTTTGTCCAGTTCTCTAGCTAGGTTCTCGAAGTTTGTCTCATGCTCTCTTGCTAAGTTCTCGAAGTTTGTATCATGTTTTTGTAATTTTTGACTCATTTCGTCAAATTTTGTCTCATGCTGGTTTAACTTGTTATCAATCGCGTCGAATTTTACTTCTAGAACATTCTTAAATTCTTCCACGGAATCTTTTTGTGCAGCGACAATAGAATTCTTCTGTTCTTCTAGAGAATTCTTTTGTTCTTCTAGAGAATTCTTTTGTTCGTCTAGAGAACTCTTTTGTTCTGCGAATTTAGATTCAATAGAATTCTTCTGTTCTTCTAGAGAATTCTTCTGTTCCGCGAACTTAGATTCCATAGAATTCTTCTGTTCTTCTAGAGAATTCTTCTGTTCCGCGAACTTAGATTCCATAGAATTCTTCTGTTCTTCGAACTTGGAAAGAAGTAATGCCATCATAGCGGCCATGTCAGCGCCTGTACTTACTTGTGCAACTTGTTCTTCTGTCACTTCGAATAGCATGGATTTTGGATCTCCTCCCTCGCTTTCGACAGCTTCTTGCAGACGAAGTATGAGGTCACTTTTTCCCCCAGCTGTGGAGAGATTCCGTTTTTCCAACTCAGTTTTCAACTGAGGTATGCTGAGTTGTAGTAATGCCAACGTACGAACCATTTTTACTAATTCACTATTTTTTTTTTTTTTTTTTTTTTTTCCTTCTTTTTCTATTTTCTTAATCTTTACTACACTTTGTAAGAATTCAAATTCACTTCACTTTATTTATTTTCTTTTAATTCACAATTCAGTTCACTGTTTTTCTTTTCACAACACTTCGCACAGAATAAGTTTTATCCCACTTCTGACACCAATGTTACATTCGGCTGGGATTCGAAAAGATAAAACACTATTCTGTTTACTAAACTTTAATAATTCACTTTTATTACAAGACAATATCACTTAAAATCAACTTTTCCGCTTATTTCAATCTTTTCCACTTATTACAATCTTTTCCACTTATTTTAAATCACTACCGATACTATTCGAACTTTGCTTTACACGGTTTAAAAGTAAACTGTCCTCTCGTCGGATTTCGCAACCCTTTTTATACTCCCCACTAAAGCTTCTCGAATATTCTATACTCCAACCGGAACAATCGAGAATGTACTAGTTTCGTTTTAGACCATTCACCATTCGTTGAGTTTAGATGATTCGAAGTTCCGTTGAATAAGTTCGTCTACTTTCCATTAGATGGCGTTATGGTCAATAAGTAGTACTTTTCAATCCACACTACAATATTATAACATATTACATGCACCTCCGCTGCGGCAAAACACAATGCCAGTCACCGTCGACATACGAATATGCCAACTTTGAGACAAAACGTGCATGCCGTGTACTCGGCATACTTTTCGCACATGCCACAATGTATAAAACGGGGCATATTCTACAATATGTCGAGTAATGATCGTGAAGTCAGAGTGGCACGCGTGTCGCGTATGTCGTGTTTGGCAGCTTTAGTATTACATTTTTTAATTTTTTTTTAATTGTCAAAACGTAAATTCTTTCCTTGTTCCCTCTACCAGGCACTGAAGTGTAAAATACCCTTTTATACAACCTAAAATATGTATTATACATATGTGTGATGTACTTAGCAGATGAAAATTTGTATATCATCATAATAATAAGAGACCTAATATTTCACCCAAAAAAATTAAAAGCCTCTATTACCCATTTTCTATGGCCCAAAAAAATATTGGGTCTAATAAATCAATTTATTTTCACTAGAAATAATATTGGGTCAAATAAACTTTTTTGTTTCGGCTAGAAAAAATAAATGGTTGAAATAACTAGTTCATTTGGCCACTTATGTTATGTGGCCAAAAATACTAATTTTATGTGGCCCATTTTCAAAATGGGTTAAGTTCTTAAAGGCATAACAGGAATCGACAGGCAGCTTCATCAGCATCAACCAGATGTACTTCTTTTTATTTTACAACCTTAACTACTACTGGCCTTTTTTGCAGAAAAAAATCAAAATACCCGGTATTTTCGATCCCTGGTTTAAAGATAAACTGTCCTCTCGTCGGATTTCGCAACCCTTTTTATACTCCCCACTAAAGCTTCTCGAATATTCTATACTCCAACCGGAACAATCGAGAATGTACTAGTTTCGTTTTAGACCATTCACCATTCGTTGAGTTTCGACGATTCGAAGTTCCGTTGAATAAGTTCGTCTACTTTCCATTAGATGGCGTTGTGGTCAATAAGTAGTACTTTTCAATCCACACTACATTAGATGGCGTTGTGGTCAATAAGTAGTACTTTTCAATCCACACTACAATATCCCCCTCTTAAACTTGTTCGTCCCGAACAAATGCGTCAATGCGTTCCCCAATGTAACGGTGAAGACGATCCACATGGACAACTTTAAGTTTACCTCTTCCTCGTTGGATTCGATAGACCACGTCGTTGATTCGCTTGACTACTCTATAGGGCCCCTCCCAATCTTGTTGCAACTTAGGCGACATACCTTTTCTTCTATGCGGATTGTACAGCCATACCAGATCTCCTTCCTCGAATCCTGTAGTTGTTGCTTTGACATCGTACCTCGTCTTCATGCGGTCGCTGGCTATCTTGATCTTATCCCTAGTTTTTCGATGCACGTCCCTGATGGTTTCTCTGAGGTCCGCAACATAATCGTCCTCATTTTTGGGTTCCTCAGTGGGAGATCCGAACATCAACTCACTAGGTAGCCGGACTGTTCGACCAAACAGGATTTCTGATGGTGTATGTCCCGTAGTGTTATGCACAGCATTGCGATAGGCTAGTAGAAACATTGGGATCTGCTTATCCCAATCCCTCTGGTCGTCGCCTACAACCTTAGATAGGTGTTCATTCAAGGTTCTGTTGAAGCGTTCTACCATCCCATCTGATTGCGGATGGAGCGGCGTTGTTCTCGTCTTTTTAATCCCAAGTAGCTGGCATACTCCTTGAAAAACCTTGGACTCGAAGTTTCGGCCTTGGTCCGAGTGCAATTCCAGTGGTACACCAAATCTGCTCACCCAGTTGAAAACAATCTGCTCTATAACGGTTTTGGCTTCTTGGTTAGGGATAGCAAATGCTTCTGGCCACTTACTGAAGTAGTCCATAACCACGAGGATGTAACGATTTCCGTTAATCGTTTCAGGAAACGGTCCGGCAATATCAACAGCAATTCTTTCGAAAGGGGCTCCAGCATTGTATTGGTGCATTTTGCCTTGAGTTTTCACTCTCGGGCCTTTGCTGGCTGCACACGTTACGCACTTTCTGCACCAGTTTTCTACATCATCCCTTGAGTGGACCCAGTAAAAACGCTCTCGCACCTTTTCGAGCGTCTTATTTATTCCCAAGTGGCCTCCAGATACTCCATCGTGCAGTTCCTTTAGTACTTCACTTACTTTCGACCTGGGAACAATAAGCTGCATCACGAACGACTTTCCATCAGAGCTTTCCCATCTTCTTCTCAAAATGCCGTCCTCCACATGAAGAGAGTCCCATTGCGCCCAGTATGCCTTCAGCTCGGGGCTCCTATTGGATATCTCCTGCCAGTCTGGTTTTCCCTCATGCTCCTTCCAGGCGAGAATCGGCTCGATATCCGGATCTTCTCTTTGAGCCTCCCGGATCTCTTTCGCACTCCAGCCGTGCATGGGCTGAGCTCTCAGCCTTTGTACTGAAACGGCATCTTTTCCCTCCTGACGCACGCAATGTTTGCAATCGGCTTTGCAAGGCCGGCGTGAGAGAGCATCTGCATTAGAGTGAAGAGTTCCCTTTCGATGGTGTATCTCGTAGTCATACATCTGCAGCCGTTCGATCCACCTCGCGACTTGTCCCTCAGGATTCTTAAACTGCAGCAACCACTTTAAAGACGCATGATCGGTGCGAAGAATAAATTTGCTCCCATAAAGGTACTTGTGGAAGTGTTTTGTCGCCAGGACTAAAGCGAGAAGTTCCCGTCTGGTCACACAGTAGTTCTTTTCTGGCTTGGAGAGAACTTTACTGAAGTAGGAAACTACTTTTTCTTCACCATCATGCACTTGCGAAAGGACGGCTCCAACTCCCACATTACTAGCGTCTGCGTTCACAATAAATGTTTTTCCAGGAGTGGGGTACGCTAGTATGGGGGCGTCACACAGTTGCTGCTTTAGTTTTTCAAAGCTCTTTTCGCACTCACCTGACCATTTGAATTGTTTTCCTTTTTCTGTCAGTTGATGCAAGCTCTTGGCAATCCCGGCAAAGTCCTTCACAAAGCGTCTGTAGTAGGTCGCAAGTCCCAGGAAGCTCCTAAGTTGATGTTTGTCTTTGGGAACCGGCCAGTTTTTCACAGCATCGACTTTCTCTGGATCAGTCCTGACTCCTTCGGAAGAGATAATGTGCCCGAGATACTTCACTTCTGGTCTAAAAAGAGCACACTTTTTCGGGTTCAGCTTCAATTGCGCGCTTCGAAGTCTCTGGAACACTTCCTTCAAGTTGTCTCGATGTTCGTCAAACGTTTTTCCTACCACGATGACGTCGTCCAGGTACACCAAACAGGTTTTCCACGTTAGTCCCAGCAAAACACGCTCCATTAGCCGTTCAAAGGTGGCTGGAGCATTGCACAGTCCAAATGGCATTACTGTGAATTGCCAGAGCCCGTTTCCTGCTGTAAAAGCTGTTTTCTCGCGGTCTTCGGGATGGATCTGCACTTGCCAGTAGCCACTCTTCAAATCGATGGTGGAAAACCATTTGGCGCCGGATAGTGTATCCAGGGTATCGTCAATCCTTGGCAGAGGGTAGCTATCCTTTTTGGTGACGTTGTTCCGCTGACGATAGTCCACGCAGAATCTCGTGCTGCCGTCTTTCTTCTTGACCAGTACAACCGGTGACGCCCATGGACTTTTCGAACTTTCAATCAGCCCTTCCTTTTCCATCGTCGACACCATTTCTGCAACCTCCGTCTGCTTAGCCAATGGTAGTCGTCTGGGAGGCTGACGAATAGGTCTTGCGTCTCCTGTGTCGATTCGGTGTTGTACGAGATGTGTCCGACCATACTCGCCGCTCTTCGAAGCAAATATATCAGCGAACTCGTTGATTAGTTCCCCCGCCATTTCTTGCTGCTCCTGATTCAACTCACACTGTCCAAATATACTCCTTTTTATCTCCGTCATTTCCGTGGATGTAAGAGGTTTGGTAGGTCCCTCATTGGATAATTTTGTGACCGCAGTAATTGGTACGCACTTACCCACCACTTCCCCTTGCTTCAGTTTCATGCTTCTATGTTCAACATTTAGAACTCGTACGGGAACCATGTTGTTTTTAGGTTCTACAAGCATCTTTCCAACGACGTAGTTTTGATAATGATTTTCTGGATCTGGCTCAACTAGGTAGAATCGGTGGCTCCCAGGATCACCTTCCAGCCTTGTCCAAATAAGTGTTTCTGAAGAAGGTGGTAATATCTCGTCTTCACTCATGACTGTCCTTAGAGCTGTGACATGCTCGTCCCCGTAGATCATGGGAATTTCGACGTTCCTGTACTTTAGTACTTGCAAGCCGATGTCCAGTACTACATCGTGCGCCTTCATAAAGTCGATTCCGATGATGCATTCGTCACATATATCGGCCACTAGGAAGGTATGGGAGAAGACTAATCCCGCAAGATTTATTGTTAGCAGTACTTCTCCATACACTTTTGCTGTTGCTGTTTTTAGACAGTAGCTGCTGGTGTTGTGCAGCCATGATTGGCGAACGATATCCCTCCTTATAATGGAAGCGGTGGCACCGGTGTCGATGGTGGCCACATACATTTTCTGGCCGATATGGGCTTCCACTGTCAAACTCTTGTTACCTCGTTTGGTTTGGGAAACTTGAATGGTGGTCCTGGGGGCGTCGATTCCAGAAACCAACTTCTGCCCCGCGAAGTTGGTTCTTACACGTTTCCCGACTGATGATTTTGAGAAGAGTCATCCGCTGGACGCTCAGATGCCCCTTCATTACGACTCCTAGCGCTGCAGTACGGACAACTAGTGTGTCTGGGTGGAGCTCTGCATTGTCGCTGTAGATGTCCAATTTTGTTACAGTTCCAGCAACGAATCGGTCCCCTGCGAGCACTGTTCTGTTCTACGACGTTTGCCCTTTGGCACGAGCATTCGACGGTTGTCATCTCTCTCACACGGTGAAACCCTTGTGATGCTTGGTCAGCAGCTTTCATGGTCAGGGCAAATGCCAGTGCCTCAGGGAGAGTTTTCTTTCCAGCCATTCGTACAGCCATTTGCAGTTGTCGGTCCTCTATGGCTTGGGTAAACGCCTCTACAGCCATTTCGTTGATGACATCCTCGCCGGCGTTGGGATACGACAAATGCGCCAGCCGTTCGATATCCGCTTGCAACTGCTGGAGCGTTTCTCCCCGCTTCTGGATTCTACTGCGCAGTTGCACCCTGTATACTTGCTGCATGTGGTCATCACCAAAGCGCATTTCGATAGCCTTCACCAATGCGTCGTAGTTGCGTTGCTTTTCTTCAGAAATAGTTTGAAGCAACTCTGCAGCTGTGCCTCGTAGTGCTAGCGTTAGTGCGATGGACTTTTCCTCGTCGTCCCAGCTGTTGGTCATTGCAGCTGCTTCGAACTGCCGCTTATAAATTGGCCATGATGTTTGACCATCGAAAACAGGCGGTTGCATCTCCTTCCTTCTAGGGCAATCAGCAGAATATTCTCGGGCTTTCTGTTTCTTGACTTTGTCCAGTTCTCTAGCTAGGTTCTCGAAGTTTGTCTCATGCTCTCTTGCTAAGTTCTCGAAGTTTGTATCATGTTTTTGTAATTTTTGACTCATTTCGTCAAATTTTGTCTCATGCTGGTTTAACTTGTTATCAATCGCGTCGAATTTTACTTCTAGAACATTCTTAAATTCTACCACGGAATCTTTTTGTGCAGCGACAATAGAATTCTTCTGTTCTTCTAGAGAATTCTTTTGTTCTTCTAGAGAATTCTTTTGTTCGTCTAGAGAACTCTTTTGTTCTGCGAATTTAGATTCAATAGAATTCTTTTGTTCAGCGAACTTAGATTCGATAGAATTCTTCTGTTCTTCTAGAGAATTCTTCTGTTCCGCGAACTTAGATTCGATAGAATTCTTCTGTTCTTCTAACTTGGAAAGAAGTAATGCCATCATAGCGGCCATGTCAGCGCCTGTACTTACTTGTGCTACTTGTTCTTCTGTCACTTCGAATAGCATGGATTTTGGATCTTCTCCCTCGCTTTCGACAGCTTCCTGCAGACGAAGTATGAGGTCACTTTTTCCCCCAGCAGTGGAGAGATTCCGTTTTTCCAGCTCAGTTTTTAACTGAGGTATGCTGAGTTGAAGTAATGCCAATGTGCGAACCATATTTACTAATTCACTTTTTTTTTTTTTTTTTTTTTTTTTTTAAATCTTTACTACACTTAGCACAGAATTCAATTTCACTTCACTTTATTTAGTCTTGTTTTTCTACTGCCACAAATTAGGTAATTCACTTTTTTTTTTTTTTTTTTTATTCTTATTTTTTTTTTTTTTTTTTTTTTTTTTTCACAACACTTCGCACAGAATACGTTTTATTTCACTTCTGACACCAATGTTACATTCGGCTGGGATTCGAAAAGATAAAACACTATTCTGTTTACTAAACTTTAATAAATCACTTTTATTACAAGACAATATCACTTAAAATCAACTTTTCCGCTTATTTCAATCTTTTCCACTTATTACAATCTTTTTCACTTATTTTAAATCACTACCGATACTATTCGAACTTTGCTTTACACGGTTTAAAGATAAACTGTCCTCTCGTCGGATTTCGCAACCCTTTTTATACTCCCCACTAAAGCTTCTCGAATATTCTATACTCCAACCGGAACAATCGAGAATGTACTAGTTTCGTTTTAGACCATTCACCATTCGTTGAGTTTCGACGATTCGAAGTTCCGTTGAATAAGTTCGTCTACTTTCCATTAGATGGCGTTGTGGTCAATAAGTAGTACTTTTCAATCCACACTACATTAGATGGCGTTGTGGTCAATAAGTAGTACTTTTCAATCCACACTACAATACTAACAAACCTCGTAACCGGACACT
Source organism: Cheilosia scutellata (assembly GCA_955612985.1). Lineage (NCBI taxonomy): Eukaryota > Metazoa > Arthropoda > Insecta > Diptera > Syrphidae > Cheilosia > Cheilosia scutellata. Next base: position 53,042,547 of record OY015313.1, on the reverse strand, counting down.
GCGCAATAGATAGGCATTGCAAAGGTTGGGTATCCCTTACAAAGACCCCTTTTACACGCAGAGTGTTTTCACTTTAGTGTCGAGAATGTGTCGGTAAAGGGGATGAAAAGTGCAGGGGATAGCCGAACACTGATGGGCCGCGAATTCCCATCCGATTCTTGTATTCTCTTTCGCTCTCTTTCGTTATTTTCAGCGTTGCTTTATTCTCAAACCGTACTCAGTCGCGATAGACGTCTGCATTTGCTCTATTTTCGAACTGTATGCGGTCTGCGCCGCGAGCGACGAATGAGAAAAAAAGGAAACAAAGACAATTTGACAATCAAGGCACTAAAGTGAAAACACTGAACGTATAAATGCACCATAAGTGCCCAAAAGAGAATTAAGAAGAGTCATGAGTGAAAAAATTCTGCGTGTAAAAGGGGTCAAAGATGTTTAGAGGAACTGCAGGGGGCCAACTATGTAATTCGATTCTACAATCAAAATGTTCGAATTCGCAAGATGCGTACTCTGCAACTCTATAGCCAGCGCACATATTCGAAAATCGAACGGACCTCGAATTGTCTATTTTTTTTCTTTTTTTTGCTCAGAATTGGTACTATCTAATTCTAAAGTAAATGTCAAAACCATTCGAATTCGTAAATAATCATTCTAATGCAAATTTGTTTGCGAGCGGTTGTGTGGATTGCAGAAATCTTTAAAAATGTAAGTAAGAAATTTGTTGATAACTTATTAAATATTACATAAGAGTAATAAAATATAATATATTATTCATAGGGAATCATCTAAATGTGCAAACACAAAGACATCTCAATTTGAGATTCTTGTTGAATACATGACAAGGCATCCCGACTTATCTAAAGGATATTTAAAAACACCGGAGGCCAGAAGAAAATCCGCACATTTATGGACAAATCTGTCTAAAGATTTAAATGCTGAAGGTCCACCGCAGCGCGATGGTAATGGGTGGAAAAAGGTATACAATGGTTGAACCCAGCCAAATTCCCTATACTAATTTTTTTATGATTTAGGTTTGAGCTGACTTGAAAGTTCACACAAAAGGCAAGCTCATGTCCGGAATTTCGGCTTGAAAAATAATGAGAACACCAATGAAGAACGTCATAATACCGAAGATACATTTATGGACGACGCTTTGGCAAGCATTTTACAAAGTTTTTGTTTGTTTGTTTGTTTGTTTATTTATTTAACTTTTGCTTAGTTATTAAATTACATTTATTTTAATTTACATACCGACATATAATTAATAATTTAGGTTTTCTTATGATTCATTATTTTCTTTAATATAATACAAAGTGATAATAGTATTAACGATGCGACAGGCAAGAAAGAAAATGAAATAGTCCCTGAACCACGGATAACACCCAAAAAACAATATGCATCACTTTTAGAAAAATTAGTAGGCAACCAAATCACATTCCAAAACAATTCATACGTCCTGATGAAGGATATGAATGAAAACTTAAAGGGAATCTTAAAATATAAAAGAAGGAACTTTGAAATCAAAGAAAAAGCGTACAAATTAGAAAAGGAGAAATTTGACTGAAATGAAATCATTTAATTACAAATGCTTTTAATTCTTAAATCTTAACATACCTTTTTTCGCTTAGCTACATTATATTGGATTGATCCCGAATTCGCCTTCTCTCATTGCGATTCTCATTTTCTTCCGTTAAAAACCAAATTGCGACACTGTCCATGTTATTTATTTACGAATCACAACAAATTATTATTTCGTTTTTTTTTTCAAACGTCTGTCAAACACAATGCGAGACTCGTTCGAAAGTCGGAAATGTTTTGGGAAAAAGTTGGCATTACTTACATTCGATTCTAATTTCATACATAGTTCGGTTTGAAAGTAGAATCGGAACCATCTTTCGAATAGAATCGAAAGTAGAATCGAATTACATATACCCCATTTACATGAGGGATTCAATCCGGATTCAATTCGAATTGAATCCCATGTAAACACTGATCGGATCGAAACGGAATTGAGTCAATCCGATCACAAAATTTTCTGTGATTGGATTGAAAATGTTCATGTAAACGTAGATTGAGGGATCGAGTTTATCATGTGAGAGTGTGTGTGTGTTTTTTTTTCGTTCTGTTTATTTGCTTGTGATTTGTTTCGGCTGGTGGATACTTTTAGATTTATTCAGAGTGAAAAAAAAATTTATTGCGATAATGGCGACAAGAAATGTATGGACACATGACGAAACTATTGCAATGTTAAAAACGCTGCTAACTACTAACACAACTATACAATACACGTATTCCGTATAACTCAATCCTATTTCAATTCAATTTTTCAATCCGGTGAGAGCGAAAACAGTGATTGACTTTCGATTCAGTTTGAATTCGATCTCTCAATTCGCTCATGTAAACGTAGTAATAGTTGGCCCCCAGAGATCAGGAAGAGAAGGAGAAAGTAGTACACTTCTTGTGTACTTGTCATGCTCTCACTAGTATCATTGCTACGATCTCGACGATGGCGAACATTGAATTCTTCATTAAAAAAATGATTTGTTTCAAGTGTGACCCACCTGTCCTTCTCAGTGGCAGTACAATTTACATCACATTCTGCTAGGTTCCACATTTCACTTTCACTCGAAATGGAATCGGAAATGAATTTTTGTGTTCTACATTTCACTGTATTCGATTTCGATTACAAAATTTTCTGAACGGAGACAAATTCAAATTGTGATTTCGAAAAATTTTCGGAGTTTCCGAATCGCTCGAAATGTAGAACACTGAAAACGAATTAACTCGATTTGCTATTTCGATTTCACTCGATTTCTGGAACCTAGCTGATTATGTACTTATTTTGGTCTAAAGGCATTGAGAGGAGAGCAAACAACTGAACGCAAGAATAATTGCAGGTTTTGACAGTTTGACACTTTTCTCTGTTACAGTACTTTGCGAATTTCAGCCATTAGTTTTGAAATAGCAATTTCTAATTTTAAGCAAAATTTTCTAATTAAAGCTGTACTCGATCACCATTTAAACACACACTTATTTATTTATATATATCAGTATAATAAAAAAAACTTAAAATATAATCACTTATACCGCACCACTCACAAGTCCAAGGCCCTATTAAATTCAACAATTTTCTGGCACACCGATTTATCATGTTCAGCTATTTCTTCCTCCAACTGTGCTCGCAAATTTTGCAAATTCGGCATTGTTTGGCAGTCGTCAATGTTGAGCAAGCTATGGAATATGGTCTCCCAAAGGGATTTATTGAAATACCTCGGAATATGCGTTTTGTGTGTCCAACCAGCGCCGACTTTCTTTACAATATCCATATATTTTCCGAATAGAAGTACGTGAATAACACCTGCTAGTCCGAACAAATCCAATTGGTATGTCCATGGACGTTTCTCGTGCATCTCCACACACTTAAAGCCCTCATTCTCATGGATGAATCTGAAGGTTTGACCCTTCTTGAAAAGACTCATATCAATGGAGCTACCAAAGTCAATTAGTTGAATCGTAGGTTGTTTTCTACCGGGAACCAATCTGAAAAAAAAAAAAATAAATAAATCATCATTTGAAAGTCTAGTTTCATTAATATCTACCTACTTTTCCATAAGTAGGAAATTGTCCGGCTTTACGTCAGCATGGATAATGTTAGAGGCATGAAGATGATCCATAATGAGCAACAGCTGGCTAGCCAAGTGCATCACCACGTACTCATCTACATTCTTTAAAGTCTCCTTTTTTATTTTGTTGCAAACAGTGATGAGCGATCCATATCGAGAGAATTGTGAGACTAGGATTCCCGCGTTATTGCCAATTAACGCATATTCGATGTTTATGAAACCCGACAGCTTTAATGCAAATATATAAATAGAAAAAAAGACTTGAATTAAGAGAAACTTACAATTTGTGTGATATGTAGACGACTGCGCAGTTCTAGGCATATATAGTATTCCCATAAGTTAGCTGGACGTTCTTGCTTCAAGGCAAACATTCTTCCCGATTGTGGTTCCTTGGCACTTTGTAGCAAAAAAAATAAGCTGTTCAGTACAACATACGATTCGTATTAAATTATACTGTGTCTTACCAATAAACTGCTCCATATGAACCTTCTCCAATCAGTTTTAGTACATTGAACGTCTTCCCATTAATTTCAATTGTACAGTCTTTTCTTAGTCGTTGAATATTTCGCACCATTTCACATGATGAGAGCTTATCTATGTAGTTTGTAAAGTCAATTTGGCATAAGAAGGCGTCTTTGAGCTCCCTATTGAAAGGACTAAAGTCCTTATCTACGAAGTAGTCATCGAGGAGCTGCTGAGTCTGATCCAAGTCTACCTGTCGATGTATGAATCTATGCTTTTCAAGCCTTGATTGTTCTGTTTCCGGGCTCCACGTGTGTAGAACAGTTTTTGGCGTCATTGGAGTCTTTGTGAAGTAAATACTTTTTCCAAGATCATCAGTTTCTTCTTCGTCATCTGATTCCGCAATTTCAATACAGTCTCTTCGAGGGGATACCGTCAATAACGCTTTGGGAGATTTAAAAGATTCGTTTGGGACAGATGTAAATACACTCAATCTATGACTCTTCTGTACATTTACAATTGCTGAGGTATTTACTTCATTGGCCATATTCCCAGATAGTTCCTCAGTTTTCAATTGATGTGGATCATGATTTGGCAGCCATGTGGAGTTCTTTATCGTGCTCAGATTGGCTTGAAATGCCTCTGTGCGGATGTTATCTTCAAAAAAATCGTCTGGCTTAAGGGAGATGTCGGGGCAACCTATTTTATTGGGTTGCATATATGGAGCACCGCTTTTGCAATTAGAGTTCTCAGACATATTACACTCGTTTTCTTGTTTCTTATTAAAAATTGTGTTGGTTTTTTGGCAATTGGAATCAACAAATATTGAAAACCTGCTAGCTTGATCGGGTTCTTTACTTATCCCTTTTCCGGAAAAACTGTTAAGAAAAGAAAGAGTTGAGTAGGACTGAGATTGATTCATCTTGTCGTCCTTTGAGATATCCTCTGGTTGTGACAAATTAGGTACTGTCGATGGATTTTTAGTGCCCACACTTGAAATCATCGTTTGTCGTATTGAACACTTGGACATGTCTAAAGACTTTTGTGTCAAGAACGGTATATTTTCTTTTTGCAAGCTTTTAGTGGGACTATCTTTTTGTTTGTCACGTAACACTGATTTTTCGTGGTTTTCTGTAGGTGCATTTGGAATTAGAGGAGGGTAATTTGTTGATGAGTGATCTATTATGACATCGTCAACTTCTCCAACTGTCGCCTGCCGTAAGGAGCTTGTTGAGCGATTTTCCATATTTTGGTTTTCTCCAAAACCTTTTTGGGATTGCTTTTCACTACCGGCTAATATGTTTGTCATTAACTTCTTGTTCTGTAGAGCAGTTCCTGATAAATTCAACGTACGAGTTCCTTCGGTGACTTGAAGACATTCCTTAAATGAATCACTAATAGTTCTTGAAGACTTTTCGGCTTTCTTAAAAAGTTCGCCTTTTCCAGAGGATGAAACGTTTATTCGCTCACTGACATTTATTTCGTCATGGCAAGTAGGTCCGGTGGCATTTTTCATAGAATGCTCATTGTTTGAAATGATTGTAGATGAAACTGTTTTTATTATAGAGTCCTTTGTAGGTTGTTTGCCTTTTGGAGCTCCTACATTTGATAAATATGACATGAAAGAGTCTTCCCGGGCTGAATTAGATCCAACGGTGACACTTGGAAACCCAGACAAAAAACAATCTTCATTTGTCCTCTGTTTCGGTAAGGCAATGCTAGAATCTTTGGATTCTTTGAAGGACATTCGTAAGAATGAATCCTCTTTTGATTGTTTTCGTGATAAATTACCTTGTAATTGAATCGGAGGTCCCATTAACGCCGAGTCGTTTGCTGGAGTTTGTTGCTTTCTACTACCCGGTATTGAGTACAAGTTAGGTAAGAATGACAAATCTGTACCAACTTTCTTTCGGCCGTCATCAACCTCCATAGGATCATCAAAATTTGGCAGAATTGACAAATTCGCCTCCTTCTTTCCCCCTGTGAGCGATAAGCATTTCAATCTCATTTCCGGCGAGCCATAATCGCACTTCATTTTAGCTTCTGGTGAGTCTCGAAAGTTCATAAAAGCGGACGCAGTGAATATTGATTTATTGGCAGTCGGAACTGACGGCGAGGTGATGCACACATTCTTGAACACACTGCCAACTTTCTCTGGACTTTTAGCGAAGAATTCCATCATCTCGTCATCCGAAGGAATTTCTTTTACCACGAGATTCTTTGAAATGGGCATAATTTTTGTAATGGTCTCTGTTTTATCCTCTATGAATTTCACAGGCATAATGCTTGGTGTTGTGTCGTCTCTATTTTCCAAGAAGGAAAAGTTTTTATCTTTCTCGAATATTATCCTCGGAACAGTTTCTGTTTTGTCCTCGAAAATGCGAACAACTGGCATTTTTGGTACAGTATTGTCTCTTTGTTCCAAATTGAAGTCTTCATTTTGCCCTTTCACTGGTACTGTGGATACGGTTTCATCGAATCTTAATGATTTCATAAGAAACATTTCGCCAGTAACATTATCTGTCAGAGAACCAACTTCTTGCACAGTTTCTAAATTGCAAACATTGGTTGGCAAAGGTATATTTGACTGATGCACTTCTACTTCAAAGTCTGCGGAGCTTATTGATGACTTAGTACTAGCTGTATGACCGGTGGCCTGCTCGGAAGTCTCCATAATAGTGGATAGCTGTTTGCCATGAAGCGTCAATCCTGCATCATTGTATTCTGGCGGAGACAGGGCTGCAATATGATTTGAATTTACAGCGACAGGAAGAGGAACATTTTCAACTCCAGACAAATTAAAATTAATCGCTTGTCGTTCGGTGGATGATGATTTTATGACTTTGCCTGCTGCTTTGGGAGTACTAACCGATTGTTCTTTTAGAAAACAGTTAAAGACTTGCGTAGAGCACGTCTCATTGGCTTCATAGTTGTTCTCATCTTCTTCGTAAATTTGAAAGGGTAATTTCTGTTGTTTTACTATCGGAGCTGCTGGAGTTTTAAACGCAAAAGCTAAGTTATCTACATACTCTTCTTTAGTGTGAGTTGGGTAACATAAATCTGCTGGTTCATCGTCCGCAACCTTTGGAGTTGGTTTCTTCAATATGCTTTTTTGTAGTGTTGATATTTTTTCAGTTTCGCTTTCTTCAACTTCTTCTTGATTTCGTGAAAGTCTAGCTAGCTGCGATGGGGCAATAGATTTTCTGGGATAGAAGCTTTTCCTTCTGTCTGCCTCCTTTGGCATACAAATGGTTTCTTCCATTTCCTCCAAAACTGCAATTGTTTCATTGCCTCCATACTTTAATTTCCTTTCGCCGTTTTTCCACCGATTGAACATTATCTCTTCGAATTGGAGTTCTTCCTCGTTCTGAGGATAGCAAGTTTGTACAGCAAATACAAGTTTACTTTTACCAACGACGTTTCCCTCTAAAGGATCAAAGTTATTAGATATGGGCTCCTCAGGAGCATTACGGCTTTTTTTTGCAAAATTTGGATACATTCTTACACCACCATCGAAATTTGGCTTCCAAATTTTATTATACTTTTTTGTAAAGTTGTTTTCAATGTTTTTTCGTTTGCACCAATAGTAACAACCAAGTTCTTCCGGCGAATATTCTTCATTTGGCTTTGGGTAAAGCAAACATTTGTCGTAGGATGGATAAGAACGCGGCACTAGTTCATTTTCTAGTGTAACTGGCAGGTTCCAGTCCTCTTGTGGTTTATTGCGCGCGACAAAGCCATCAAAGTAAACAAATGATTTAATTGGCGGGGTATCTTCTTCATCGACAAGAATTTCAAAGCCCAAATCTCGGCTAGTTTCGGAAGCAAACAACTTCCCTTTCTTCTTGTCGTGGGCTTTATTCCAGGGACCGGGCTCTTTAACATTTTCTTGTTTCCGGGCGCTATCTAAGATTGTTTTGACAACAGATTTGGAAGTAACAGCAGATGTTTCGGGTGGAGGAATTGCATTAGGATTTTGATTTTCATCTGCTAATATACAAACGCTGGGATTTTGTGACGCACCAGCAAGGTTTGCCGAATTAAGCTAGATAGGGGAGGAAAATAAGTTTGACAAGTTTTTGAAGGCAGAAATAATCGTACCTGAATTTTGCCTGGTCCATGGCTTTTAATAGCTTTACCGGTGCGCACACTACCAACTTTTTGCTTGTGAGACTTCAGTGAAGTCAACGCTTGCCTTTTTTCTTGAAGTGTTGATTGGTATTTTTGTTTTGAATTATCGTCATCGTATAGAATCCTCTGGGACATGGTGAAACCAAAGTGTTGATGAGCCTCTTGAAGCTCATCGAAGGGTTCAGCATGACAGTCTATTCCTCTCCTAAATATTTGATCAGCCTTACGAAAGTTTCCACTTAAGTCATAATAATAAGCCCAACAAATGTACAAATCTGAAACCATAGTTCCAATGCCCTGATTATACAGCTGCTGGTAGCATTCTTGTGGATTTTCATGGGTATCAATCTAAAAAGAAATATTATTATTGCACGAGTTTCATTTTACCGAAACATTAATTAAATGTATGGAATTTATATATGGCAAGTCAACCAACTAATAAGCTATTTGTACAAATACAAATGTACAAATAAAAGCCTAACCGAAAAGAAAGTAGGTATATAATATATGTACTATATTCCTGCACCAGAAGACAAATTTAAAAGAAGATGGTATCAAGTTGAATAGGGGTAAAGGTAGAGTTATATTGAGTGAATGATAATTCACCAACGCAGAAGGGACATAAATTGAAAATAAGTTTTAAAAAAAATTAAAGAAACGAGTACGGCAATAGAAGGAAGAACAACAGAGACTTCGCTCGGCTGTTTCATCCATTGATCGGGAGCTCTCATAGGAACGTTTCAGCACTCAGCGCAAAACGATTGTTGCACTTCGACTGACCCATATCGAGATATCTAGAAAATATCAATACCAGTAATATATTTATTTCTGCATGATGCCCCAATAATAATCGCCGTATACCTGGCAATTTCCGTTGAGAGTTCACACTAACTCTTCCACAAGTATGGGGATGGGGAGCAGTACAATAGACTACTCAGTGTAACAATGTAGTGGGGAGGGGAAAGTGAGCAGAAACTATGGGCCGGATATTACAAGTGTAATATAGATCTATGTTTACATTTCCTGGCGGTGGTTTGTCTTCGGGGAAAGACAAACAGTCTGGGGTGTCTATGGCTTTTGACAGAAAAGGTAGACGTAGCAAGTATTAAATCAATCTACTTTAATGCTTGACAAAAGTCAGTGACGATTTGTCTTCGGAAAGACAGAGGGTAACCGAAAAAGTCTATCTCCACCTATTGCCTTTGACACTATGCCTGGCGAAATTACTTAAATCGGTCTCATAAATTTTGGAGGAGACAAGCTACATATTGGAGGAGTTTTTTTTTAGACAAAATCCAGCGAAAGTGACTATATCACGAATTTCAAGGTTTTCTCTAGGATGGTTACATTTTTAGACAGCTAGATCATTCTCATATCTTGGGGACCAAACTCGGTATCAAATGTAAGTTATCGGTACGAGCATGAAAATATTAGATTAAGTCGGACCATCAGGTCCAATACCCAAGCGGGAAAGGGAGAGATTCCTGTATACCTACTATACCATACTCACATATTTAATATACAGCTTAATCATTCGTCTGTCCTGATGGTAGCGCTCATCCTTTTCGAATTTTGTTAGACATTTGAGGAGAACCTCTTCGAGTCCAGATTCTTTTCCGCCAGATGGGAAACTCTGTTCTATCCAATATATATACTCAAACCACGGCTCAAGTGGATCCTCTCCATCGTAGTTTTTAATTGCTTCCTCGCACATTAGCCTCTGTTGTTGTAGTTCCTGCTGCGAATCAGCTTGCAGAGCGGCTTGTAAAATACTCGCATTACGACCAGCAGCGAGTGGCTGAATGTTTTCCTTAGCGTCATCAAAATCCATTGAATAGTTTGTACAATAATTAATATTATTAATAAATGCCTTCTTGTGCAAAGTAAAAGTAAAGTATGCCTCAAATTAATTGAGATTTTAAAGAGGCAAACAGTTTTCTGGTTTAAAAATGAATTGTCAGTGAAGTTGGTTGTAGTTATAACATGTTATGTTTCCAGTTTGCCATTATCTATCTAAAGATCCTTAACTAGAGATAAGCACCTTTCCAGTAGAATTGCGGCTGCCAACATTGGGTCGTATGAATAAAAACTAGCATTTGCTTTGAGTAAAAGGGGGTAGCAAAGTAAAAGCACTTAGCAAATGCTTTAAATCGGTATGAATAAAAACATACTTTGCTAAAGTAAGTTCGAAAATTCGAAAAAAGCATTTACTTCAATGTATGTGTCCTTCCCTTGCAGTTTCTGTCAAAATTTGCGAGTGACAACTTTCATGTGGTTTATTTTTTGAATTTGAATTTAGAATTATTAAAACGATTTTTGAGTAAAAATTAACAAAAGCTAAAGTAATTTAATAAAAAGAGATTCACATAAATACAAAAAAAAGAGTTCAAACTATGACCTGGGAACTGAATGATGAAGAAGAGTATTTGGAAGAGCTTAATGGTACGCATAAGTGCATAACCTACATAAATTCGATTACAAATTATAATTGCTCTGTATTTCAGCTCACGATTTCCATCTACTTCTACCTCCAATAGTGACCAAAACGAGCTGCTATTCGTGCAAACGTTAGAAGCAGTAGGAAAGATTTTGCTTAACAAATCGCAAACCCCAAATATAAAGGTGTTAAAGAAAAGCGCTGCAAATAAAATGTGTCATTTGCTAATGGAAAAATGCACAATTTCATATACGCCGGATCAAATTATTAAAACAGCGAGTTAAGAAGAAAGCTGACATGAAGGCGACGGGAAACAAACCCATACATTTAAAGACATCGGAACAACTGCTCTTGGACTTACTCAACGCTAAAAGTAATCCAAGCATTACTCCTATAACATGTAAGTATTTTTTTAACACAAATTGTTGGGTTAAATGTTAAATAATCAATTTCTATTTATTCATTATTATATTCTTTGGAAATTATAGGTGGATTTGAGGTAGGAATTCCTTCCACTTCCAAAACAATATCGCCAGATGTGGAAATTGTAGTATCATCCACTCAGCCGCAATCATCGGCCAAAAGACGTCGGATATCTGAAACGGTAATTTTATTTTAAGTGAGAGAAACTAATTTCTTTTATTATTTTCCTTAACAGAGTAATAACAACGATCTACAAGCAACTGTTCTTGAAAAGCAACTACAGCTTATAGAGTTGCAGTACAAGATGCTAAAAGCACAAGAAGAAAGGAGCCAAGAGCAACATGCAACATTTTGACGCGTGAAACGATACAGTTGCTTAAAGTTGTTATCGTAACCAATTCTTCTTAACTTATACTGTTTTTTTTTCACGAACGTTAACAACAGTAGGTAAAACAGGTATAATGTGCCAACTTATTGCATCAATTTTTTTGTTTTTTTCACAAACAAAAATTAATTTAACTATTTATAAAAAAATAACACCGAAAACTCACAAGGCTAGACTGTTTTTGTAGAAAACTGTGCGCGCAAAATATTTAGCAAATGCTCTGAGTCAACAAAATAGCAGACTCAGAATTTTCGTAGCAATTGCTTTGTCTTCCATGTTTTATTCATACCAATCTGAGTAAAAGGTCGGTGGCGCCGCTTTTCGAAGATGTCAAAAGTTGGAGTTAACTCAAATCAGTTTTTATTCATACGAATCTTAGCAATTGCTTCGATTTTGACATTTAGTCTGAGTAAAAGCAATTGCTACGTTTTATTCATACGACCCATTATAAAACTTTACAAAAGGCGTATTTTTTTGAGAATCTATAGCTAGCTCACTTTTACTTTTACATGCAAAACTGGTATACTCACTTTTGGTTTTGTTATACTCACTTTTGGTTTTACATGCAAAACTGTTATACTCACTTTTGGTTTTGTTATACTCACTTCCCAAAAAATACGCCTAAAGATATCTTACGCAGGTATTCATTCCCGTTCGTCGGTGTTCATCTGTCAAAAAATATGACGTCAAAAGCACAAAAATGGATGAACAATTTGCGCGAAAATACAATTTGCGATTTTGTAAAATTGTTATTAGGCGTATTTTTTTGCAAGTGAGTATAACAAAACCAAAAGTGAGTATAACAGTTTTGCATGTAAAACCAAAAGTGAGTATACCAGTTTTGCATGTAAAAGTAAAAGTGAGCTAGCTATAGATTCCCAAAAAAATACGCCTATTGTGTTATACTATTTCTCATACTAGGCGTACTTTTTTGGGAAGTGAGTATAATATAAGGCGTATTTTTTTGGGAAGTGAATATAACAAAACCAAAAGTGGGTATAACAATTTTGCATGTAAAACCAAAAGTGAGTATAACAAAACCAAAAGTGAGTATACCATTTTTGCATGTAAAAGTAAAAGTGAGCTAGCTATAGATTCCCAAAAAAATACGCCTATAACCAAAAGTGAGTTAAAACAGTTTTGCATGTAAAAGTAAATGTGAGCTAGTTATAGATTCACAAAAAAATATGCCTACTATTGTGTTCGTATAAATTAGTAATAAATTAGTCTGTTGTGATCGACAAAATATATAAGTTGAAGCAAAAAGTTTGGAATTCGAAATTGCGTTAATCTCTTTTTAAACATGCTTTCTTAATGCACTTTGTTGGATTAATTAATTATTATAGTTCTCTTGAAATAGGAATTATAGCTAGATCATTTTTTTAAGCGCATTTTTTAATAATTTATGATACGAATTATAGGAAGATCGCATGGTGATATTTTTATAGCGATGGCCTACGACATTTTGGTTTCCTATAAAATGAATGTTTGGTATCTAGTATTTACTGAAATTAATTACCAATCTTGTGTGACATATCTTAAATCACTAATGAATATGTTTTCAGATTATTGCAGAATTGTTGTTCGCCGTAACCTGTGTAAGGTAAGGACTTCATTACTCCAGCGACCTGTTTTACAGATCATACTACACATGCAATGATTTTGAAGTTATATTGCAAATGGAAAATTCACTGAAAGTATTGGAATGTGGTATGATTTCTATCATGTGTATTCATGCAACGTCGTAAACGTCGTAAGTTTACGGCGTGGTAAATGAACTGTCAAATTTGTATGGAAATGTTTGATCCCAAACGTACGGCATAATGTCCGAAAATGATTACACTGGAGTTTAGAGTCCTTGCCGCGAGCGTAGCGAGCCACATACCCCTACCTGACGCAATATAAACTTTGACATTTCGTTACGTACCCGTGTCTCGAACAACGGGCGAATAGCAACGCAGCCATTTTTTGCGAAGTGGCTATTCGCCCGTTCATTTTGACAGATTTTGTACTGAACTGACGTTTACCGATGTTCGAGACACTTGTACGTAATCAACGTATAAATATTAAATGTTGGTCCTAAACGTACGGCATAATGTCCGAAAATGATTACACTGGAGTTTAGAGTCCTTGCCGCGAGCGTAGCGAGCCACATACCACAACTTGACGCAATATAAACTTTGACATTTCGTTACGTACCCGTGTCTCAAACAACGGGCGAATAGCAACAGCCTAAAATTTGACTGAAAAAACAGATATAAGCCATTGCGATTCTCAGGAAATGTAATGTACTTATAATAGGTCTATTCGCGTACTTTTCCGAGCAAGGCAGTACAAATCTGTCAATTTCGAAAATTTGAGCGCAATTCGCTCAGAGAGCGAAAAATGCACCGAAAAGTACGTGTACACACTTCGAGCTACTTCGAGCCATTTCCAGCTAATCACCAATTTGAACAAAACAAAACTATTTCAAACTGCAGCGAAAATTCACAATTTTAATTAAATTGATATAATTTTGTATTCTATCAATATCTGTATAACTCATAACCGAGCAATCGTTGGAAAATATATTTTGTTTATTTCGTCTATCTGTCAACTTTTTGCTTCTGACAATTTTATCAGTACATGCCGGTAGAAATTTCCTGAGCTGTTTCGAGCCAGGAGGGGAAATGTTGGTTACTCATTATTTTGCTAGTTTTCTCTTTACCTGTCATTTTTGATGAGAACGTGTATAGATTTTGTGCGGTTGCGATCGATTGGTATCTATTGCGTTCGGTTTAAATCGCGTACGCGAACGAACCTAATATGTGGAGAAGCCAGTTCTCAAATTATAGTCTGGGGCAAATGCAATTTACGAGAAAACCATTTTCTAGGCTTTTCATTATCATCTAATATAAGTTATCAGAAAATAAGCCGAGGATAATTATTTAGCGCAATTGACACACGGCCTTAATTTCCCAAGGTCACCATTTTTATGTAGGAATTAAAGACCGATTTATACGCTGCGTACGTATCGTGAATTTAACGGTAAAGTGGTTGAAAAGTGCGGAGGATAACGAAACACGCGAATTCCCTTCCGATTCTTGTATTCTCTTTTCGGCCTTCTCGTAATTTTCTGCGTTTGCTCTCAAACCGTACTAAACATCCGCATTTTGCAAAAATGCAGCTACCACCACGAACGACGAATGAGAAATAAAACAATGGTTTAACGTCAAAGACAATAAGGCCTATTCGGCAAAATCTTTTATCCATTTTTGCTGTTAAGGACCATTCACATGGGAGCGAACGAACGAATTGCATGAAATGCGAACAAACCACTTTATATGCATTTATAAACAGAAAATTGCACATTTTATTATTCCAAGAGGAAGATAATTAATTATCTCATCAAAATGTATTAAGAAAACAAGTTTAAAAAACAGTTTAAATAACGAAATTTCGAATTCCAAACTTTTTGCCGCGAACGAATACACCCTTGGCGCGAATTGTCAAAGTTTATTCGCAATCCACATCATTTAATTCGCGTTCCACAAACTAGCGAATAAAACATTCGTTCGAACTTAACCTCAAACTAGACATTGCGGGTAGAAACTGATGGCAGAAATTCGCGAACTGCCGCGATCTAGAAAAATGCTCATGTGAACGGACTTTCAAAACTTGCGAATATTCGTTCGTTCGTAGGTAGTTGGTCGTTCTCATGTGAATGGTCCTTTATTCTGTTATGAATTTCCATACAAAAGTTCGAACTGTCAAAAAATCTTTTACGATCCAGAATTGGTATTCAGCGTGCAAAAATCTTTTATGAATTCTGTTATAAATCATAATAGAATAAAAGACAGAATTTTGTGACTTTTATCATAAAAGATTTTTATTAATTAGAAAGTTTTGGATCCCATTTAATGGATAACCGGACCATGGAAAATGATCGAATGAATATTTTTGGTTCAGACGAAGACACCCACAACGATCACTTTTGCTGGAACTAAAGGTGGGTTTCCACATGTCGGTTGATTGACAAAGTTTGACAGCTCTCGCGTTTATGTCATTGAACGAAACCGCCGTCAGTTCATTTCCACTTGTCAATTATTGGCAAAAAATCGTTTGTCAGTTGATTGACCAACTTATGAACTCGATGCCAATTAATTTTCACTGCCAATTATAGACAAACTGACATTTTGTTTGACAATTCAGCTATTTCCACTTGTCCAGTGGTTTCTTTGTCAGTTATTGACAAACGCTGTTAGTCAATTCATTGGCAAGCAATTTTTCGCTATTTCCACTTGCCAATTTTTTAATTGGCATAAAAATACGTCAATTGTCAATTTCAAATCGACAAGTGGAAACCCAGCATAAGATTAAATAGTAATCCATTTGATCTTCATAATGTGCGTTTTACTCAGCTCTTTAGATTGGATAAGGTGAAGGTGTATGCTAGAATTATAATCAACAAATTGGAACAATTTACAAAACACGAATACAACCATTTTATTTCAAATGCAGGTAAATTGTATTTCTAATGACGATGTAAAGTTGGATATTTATTTCAAGTTTCTCGCGACACTACATTTTTATGGATACAGTTCATATGAATCAATTTTTGGTTTATCGCAGCCCAGTACATCGAGATCGATTCATTACTAATTTGAAATAGAGTTTTCTGATTGGATTTTGCTCCATGTAAGAGCAATATATATCTTTTTGCCTTGTCGTGGTTTTTTGTTGTATTTTTCCTAAAAAGATGTTCCAGTATTTTTTACACAATTATTTAGTTTCTAATAATTCAAAACATACTCTTTCAGACTGCATTTTAATATGTTTTTTGAACACACTTGATCAGGTGCCTACCGTCTATGTATAAAAAAACTCTGCGCTTTGTTTTGACAGCTTCGTAACAAGTTTCGAACTTCCATAACCGATTTTCATAAAAGTTCGAAACCCTGAATACGATTTTTAAAAGATCTTTTATGGTCGAGATCTTTTATGATTCATAACAGAAAATTCATAACAGAATAAAAGATTTTGCCGAATAGGCCTAAATTTCATAGGTAATCAAGGCACTGAACGTGAAAACACTGAACGTATAAATGCACGATCAGATGTGTCGTACGACAAAGCACGCAGCGTATAAATCGGGTCAAACGAAAAGAAAAATTGACAGCTCGCGAGATTGTACCTACCTTAAAATTTGTGAATGAAATTGGAGAAACGGGAATACGATAGCTAGATATCCTAATTTAACAATGATCTTTGGTTTGTGATTCCTGCGGCTGTCAACAAAACTAAATTTGCATTTTGTTTTTATTTAAAAAATTTCTGAAAATAATTTAAAAAAAGAACTGATAATTCCGGCAACATGTGTAGCACCGCTATATCAACTTTCATGGCATATGATCAGCCAGAAGCTACGACACACTGTGGTCTTATTTACTGCTCTCAAAATTTTGAGAATTTTTTTATAAACTGCACGATTTGTTCACTGGAATTTAACTTACTTAGTTGCAACCTATTCATTAAACACATTAAGGAGTGTGTATCTGCGCGATTCCCAAACCGGCCTCTAGCTCAAATACCTTTAAATCAGGAAGTGTCTAATTATGGTATCGACAGCTTGCTTAAGGATGCTTTAAAAAGTAATATAGTAGATGAAGGAGTTGAAATTAATTTCCAAAATGTTCTGGACCCACTGGCGTCCTTAAAACTAGAATTTCCAAAGGAGAACGAAAAGGTACATTGTGCACAGCCTTTTGTAATCGCATTAACTTTTTATTTCTAGGCAACAAATTTAAACAATGAAAATTCTTTTGAAGAAGATGCGATATGCCCCTCTGATTATCAGGACGAGGACGATCTAACCATAGACAAAATTGCCCACCGTAAAGTGGTTGAAGGAATAATTGACGAGTATAAAAATCATCCAATTTTGTGGGATGCAAATCTGAAAGAAACAGTTGAACTGGCAGACATAAATGATCATTACAAGGAAATTCAAAAAAACATTAATTCCAAATTCAAGATGAATTTCCAAGTTTCCGAGCTGCGAACACAAATTCTAAATTTGAGAAGTGAATATAGAAGAGTACTAAATAAAATGGATAACTTCACAAAGAACAAGAGTGAAAATTCTGCATTTAAACCACAGTTGTGGTACTTTGATAAAATTTCTTTTATTGGGTCAACAGATGAAGATGCTCAGGTTAGCAAATTCCCACTAACACATAATACAAACTAATTCTCTTAAGTTATAGATAAATGATGCTGACACGGTGTTAGGTCGACTTCCAAAAGTAGAATTTTCAAATGATGAAGAGGTGAGAGGGAAAGTCCTTGATATGCCTTACTTTGATATGTCTTCTTAAACATAAAATTGCAGTCATCTGATTCATCCATTCAACAAACTCCACCCAAACCGAACAAAACTCAGCTAGCACGACCCAATTCCAAAATCTTAAGCGAACCGAATATTATATCGGATATCATCGGTCAATATAAGAAATATCCTTTTTTGTGGGATCAAACTGCATCTCTCTACAGCGACAAATATGCACGCAAGGACGCATTTCGTAAGATGGCTAGTTTCATTAACAACAAATTTAACAAAAACGTTACGGATAAAGAAATAAGGCGACAGATAGTGAACTTGCGGAGTGTATACAGGCGGGCGCAAAGAAAGAAGCATAGAGCTAACTATCGCATAAGTTTGTGGTATTATGATGAGCTCTCATTCATTGATAAGAGATCTGATCAGGCCGAAGAAAATTGTGAGGTGAGTCAAATCTTTGAAGTAACCTTTGGTTTTTAGATAGATAATTTATTTTAAAATTTTATATAATGTACATACATAGATACCTAGTTGATTATATTTTTCGTATATAACTTTGGCTAATCTGTTGTCTGTCCACCAATAAGGAAAAAACATGAGCACAAAACAGGAGAGAAATCAATGACTGGCAATTCCGCTCAATACACAGATGAAATTAGAGAATTCGCTGAGGTTTCTTGTATCAAATCTACTGCGCGTCTTATAATTATTGTGAGTGCTCCACGGTGTGAGTGAAAAACCAAACACTTCAATGGACTAGAAACTCACAGGCACAGGAATCTGTACTCAAGTTAAATAAGTGTACTTTTAAAATAAAGTAACATTAATTTGGATAGAAGGACTCCCTTGAAAAACAGCGATCCACTGTTAAGTTGCTAGACCCAAAAATTTCTCTTCAAATAACGGAGAAATAATACAGCAACTGATCGACAAATCGATCACGGCAGATCAACCATGTAGATAGGCAAAAAGTGGCTCATCTGAAAGAAAAGTTCTAATCATGAATCAAGGAACATTGAAATGGATGGTAGCGTTGATGAAAAGTAACGTAAACAACCAAATAGGTGCATATGTTTGATATTTTCATTTTTCTGGTATCGTCCGGCGAACAATGTCGCAATGTCGCTGAAGAAGGATCTGAAGTTCCTTTTTTCCAATATATTTGTGTGCATTCATAATTTAACAATTTAATTGTTGCGAGCCGCAGTTGCAGAGTCCCTAGTATTCAAAAACCTAACAATATTTTGCAACTTTTTGCCATCACTGACTCCGAAAGTGCCTTTTTCGTTGTAGCTTGTTAGATTGTTAGATTGTTAACTTTTGGAAATTAAATTAGCATCAGCTGTTGCTTTCTTTATTTTGTAATATTGTATTATTTTTTTTGCAGATACCAGAAAAAGAGTCAACAGATGACAAAGCAGATCTTAAAGAAGAGGTTCCAGTTACAGATGAGGTAATACATCAAGGCAATTCCAATCAAATTTTCATATGGCTGACTTATTTCAGAACGAAGAATCCGACGGTTATAATAATTGTGAAATTGACAATGACTATTATAATGATGAGGATACCGGTGATGAAAATATTGAAGATGATAGTGATGTTGAAGGGGAAAGTTTGTCTTGCCGTCGAAAGAGGGATAAAAAAATAATATTAAGTCTTATCGAAGAATACAAACAACATCCATGTTTGTGGAATAATAAATTATTCAAAACTAGTAATCGCAATGAACGGTACGACGCGAACAAAGCAATTACAAAAGCTATTAATAGTAAATTTAAGAAAACATTCACCGACACAGAAATCAGAAGTAAACTTGTTCAGCTAAGAAGCGGCTACAGGCGAGTTCTACGTAAAAAAGAAGCATTTGAGAAGAAGCACATAAATGCCAAAAGGAAATTCCATTCACAGTTGTGGTACTTCAATAAAATGTCATTTATTGGAGCTACGGATAGAGACTTTTCGGTGAGGCAACGGAAAAAAAGAAAAACCACACCAGAAGAACTTCGGAAGGTAGATCATTTAGTAGAAAAGGAAGAAGATATCAATACATTGACAATTGAAAGCGACGAATACTCCAACAGAAGTTTACAAGTAGACGATTTATTGATCCCTAAGGAAGACGAGCAATCTGATGAGGACGAACAAGAAATAAGCGAACCTGATTCTTCTGGAAATCAATTTAATAAATCAATAACTAAAAACAGGAAACTTCTAACAGGGATTATAGAGGAGTATAAGAAATTACCTTGTCTATGGGCAGTTCAATACTACAGTAATGACAATCTCAGCCGACGAAATGCTTTTCGGAAAATGGCCAAGATAATAAATGCTAAGTTCAATACCAAATTTACATTCAAGGATCTAAGTCAAGAGATAAGTAAGTTGCGTTGTACCTATAAACGAATGCTGCGCAGGAAACATGAAAGTCCAGATGGGGAGTTCAAAACGAAAATGTGGTATGCCGATATGTTGTCATTCATCGAAAAAAGTGACGAGATTAAGCAAGACCAAGATATATTGACTCCAAATGACAATTTGGATTATGGAAAGGTATGAACTTGTTTTAATTGTGTCTACATTTTAGTATAATTTGATTTTTTCCACAGATGGATGACACGAAAGGCGTAAGTATTTACTTACCTTTTTTACTTTCTCTAATTTGTATGACTATTCATTTATTTAGAACGAACATATCTCTGAAATCATAGAGCTTTATAAATCTTCGCCTGTCTTGTGGGACCCCAAACATGACCAGCATATGCAATGGAGTGCGCGAAGGAAAGCTATAGAGAAAATTATTGGAAAATTAAGCAAAGATCATGGTTACAATTTAACAGTTGAAGAATTAAGGTATCAAATACGCTTTCTTAGGGAGTCATACTTCCGTGCCGTACGGGAAGAGATTACTGCTAAGCAAGGCGATCTTACCAAATATGCACCGAAACCGTTTTTTTATGATCAAATGTCATTCCTAGAACCGTTTGCTGACAAGAATCGTGTAAATATTCCAAAATTGCAAGACACAGTCCAAGCTGACTTCACCGAAGATTTCACTTTTCTAACCGAAAACAAACCTCTAATGATAGATTTCATAGAACTATATAAGTCACACGATTGCTTATGGAATCAAGACCATAAAGATAGAAATAATCCAACGGCTCATTCCGATGCCTACGATAAGATTATAAATATGTTTTTGCAGCACAACATAAGTCTTACAAAAGAGAAAGTTTTGTCGGCTATAAGTTTCCTCTACTCAACAATTTCAAATGCACAGAAGACGTTTGAATTAGAGGATCCTAGCAAAAGTGAGCAGACAATTTGGTTTTATGAACACCTAAAATTTTTGGGAAATATTTCAGCTGCGAAAGACAAATATTGCGCTCACTGTGATCAATATTTCTGCACATTAATCGCATATGAAAAACACAAAATGGAAATCAATAATGAATATCCCTACAAGTGTTCAGTATGCAACGCAGGATTTGTTTCGCGTTCGAAATACGCGTTTCACCAGATAACTCACAAAGAACCCCAGAAATGTGAACAATGTGGCTTTCAAACATTCGATAAATATAATTTTAATATCCATATGCGCCGCCACAAAGGCATACATTCATTTCGGTGTGAACACTGTGATAAGGGTTTTGTTACATCGACAGAACTTAATCGACACCTGCGCATGCACACGGATGCGAGACCCTTTATTTGCGATGTTTGTGGAAAACCACTGCCATCGAATTCCGATTTTCAACAACATATGAAACGGCATCGCAATCAACGGGATCACAAATGTGAGTTTTGTGGAAGCGCTTTCTTCACTCTCACAACTCTGCGAGATCACATGGCTTCACATTCATCTGAGCGACAGCATGTGTGTGAAGTATGCGGTGCGGCATTTAAGCGTAAAAAGACACTCCATCAGCATAAGGCCTTGCATTTAGAGCGAAAGAAACACGAATGTAAGATTTGTGGTAAGTTGTTTGCCCAGCAGGCTGGAGTATACTCTCACATGAAGTCACATGAGGTAGTAGCAAGTTAAAGTATGTAGTTTCCTCTTGTCTCTATTAATTGATTAAAATAACCAATAAAACAATTACGACGGCTCACCACGGGTGAACCTTCTTTCTTAAATCATAAAAAAAAGTTGCACATGTTTTATTTTGTTTCTTAACATTAGTTTAGCGTGGTTGGGTGTTGTGTGAAGAGGGTAGACTCTGATTGGCATCAACTTGACGGTGCCCAGATAGTTGTAACTACTTTATACACATCAATTGTGTTTATTTTACCTCCCAGCGGTAACCACCGGGTACTGGTCTCGCTCACCCGGGCTTGACTTGCTGAACTTATAAGCGCGAGTGTTGAACACGAAGAAAATAGCAATAATGCTCTGTCGGAACTGACTGTCTGCTCGAGTCTCAGAAGTCTAACATGAGCCCTTCAGAAAGAGGACATGCGGCGGATGAATTCACGCTATTGCAATTGAATCAACGGTGAAATGAACAGTCAGCATGGCAGATACCTTAATGCGCTACTTCGACGTATTTGGAGCTGTGGTCATAAAGGATTTTTAAATACTAGTCAGGGTCCAGTTGCCTTATTGCATTTCCACATTTAGGTATTGCCTTTTCCATTACGTTTGAGAGCATTGAAAGTAACGCTATTGGACGATAGTTTTGTGGCAGACATTTCCTCCCTTTCTTTGGAATAGGTTGAATGCGAACGGTCGTCCAGCAAGAAGGAAATGTCATCTGGGAGTACGACATGCTAAACAGCTTACATAATACGGATGCAAGTTTTGGTGCACAGCTCTTGAGTACTATAGCCGGGATTCCGTCGGTCCGGGTACCTGTTCTTGGAAAATCACGGAAAAGAGAAACGGTTACGAAGGAATCAAAAGCGACGGATAAGGACGGATTCACTGTTGACAATCCGGCAAAACGAAATAAGGACAATGACGATCGGATCTTCATGTGGAATGTTCGAGCAAGCAGCCTGATATGCGCTCAGGCCCCCACGGAATATAAACACGATGCTACCAAAGATGCTACCTCCTTCTAGGAAAGGAGGACATCTTTGGTAGTACTATCGGGAAGCACAGCCTACACGACACCACGTCTGGAAACGGACTTAGGCTAATCGACTTTGCTGCGGGGCGTAATGTTACTCTAGCTAGAACACGACTTCCTCACCTCAATATCCACAAAGAAACATGGTGGTCACCAGATCATCCAACCCTCAATCAACTCATCAGTCATCCAGTATTCTAGATATAGACTCGAACCAAAACCACTGCCAAATTTATAATGCGGATATCTCTACGAACACAGCTTTTACAGTTTGTGTAAAGAGATCCATACTCCTGTAATACACTCCAGAGTTTACCTCGAGGGACTCGATCGTATGCTTTCTCCAAATCTACGAAACATGCGTAAACAGGTGTAGCATACTCCCAAGGCTTCTCATTCTGTACCATTCTGAGAGTGAATATCTGGTCGGTAGTGCTTCTGCCGTGCCTCGACCACAGCTCTGCAACGCGTTTCCAGCACCTTGGCAAAGACTTTCCCGGGGAGACTTAAAAGTGATATGATCCACTCCGGCAGATTTGCCAGCAAAAGTGACTTCCTCTACCATGGGACTATTTTCCGCCCGGCTCAAGGCGATGGGTCTGTCATCTTCAATGCCCTGGATTGGATTGAGCAATTCAGAAAAGTGCTCGCTCCATCTGTGCAACATGTCCTTCTCATTAGAACGAAGTGTACCATCTTTGGATTTGACTCCTTCAATAATGTTCCACTTCCTTCCTCTAAGACGGCGGATGGTCTGCCAGAACACCTTGCTTGCAGATCTGTTATCACGGTCTAATTTCTCGCCGAACTCCTTCCAAGATTGTTCTTTGGCTGCTTTAACAGCCAATTTGCAAGTTCTTTGCGCCTCGGTGTACCGGTTTCGAGAAGGTGAGTCTCCCAAGTGAATCCACACCTTGAAAGCCTTTTTCTTCTCTCTGATGGCTTCTTGAACTCCGGGCGTTTTAAACCACGCAGTTCTTTTCTCACCACCAGCCGCCACACCGAGCTGCTTCACTCCGCAAACATGTCCTGCAGAGGCAATGACTGCTGTTGAAAACAACTGCCATTCTTCCTCTACATTCAATGGAACATTTGGAATTTGTTCAAAGCTTTCAGATACCTGCCGCTCAAATTCCTCCCGTATCTCATCGTTCTGTAGCCCCTCCCACCGTATGCGCGTAACCATTCTTGGTTTACGCTTTGGCAGGATAGGTATTTGGTCGTTGAGATACAATTTGCACAACACCAGGTGGTGATCAGTTGACAGTTCAGCCCCTCTCAACACGCGAACATCACAACCCATCCTTTTTATACACGACGCGACGGTACCACAAATAAATCTATCAGCGATTTCTGCTGAAGACTTCGACATGGTACGTATTTATGGATATCTTTGTGTGGAAAGAAAGTATTCATAATGGACATTCCATTTGAACAGCAAAAGTCCAGCAACTTCTCTCTGTTCGCGCTGCCCAATGTCGAGAAATCCACACCCACGTGAGCATTGAAATCGCCCATCAAGATATAAGAATCCATATCTGCAACCTTTTCAAGGGCTGCATCAACTTCATCTAAGAAAGCTGCGTACCCCGACTCCAGATTCGGTGCATACCCCTGCACTAGAGCTAGAGTTGTTCTTTCAAGCTTAAGCTTTAAGATCGCAACTCTCCCTCCTAATGGTATCCACTCCAATACTCTGCTTGCCAGCCTGGTACTTGTGAGTATCCCCACACCCGCCAGAGCAGTCATTGAATGTGCTACTCCCGACATGAAGAGTTTCCAACCATCCGCAATAGGTCCACAGTTCCAGAACCCCTTTGCTTTGTTGAGGAAACACCAACTATATCTAGTCCACCCTCTGACCACCATAATGGTTTGCGAGACCATTGATGGGAAGCTCGTAGCCGTTTCGGGTTAAACCCGGCAGATTGCCGAGTGTGACAAGCCGACCACCAGACGCTCTCAAACTGATACCCTTCAGGCCTGGCTCCAAAGGGCGCCGACTTGGCAATATCCGAGGCTCTTTTAGTTCTTCTTGTCATCGTTGCGTGTGTGCTTCGTTAGCCATGTCTAGATGAACCTAGACATGTTGCCCGCCTCCCACTACGGGGAGGTCAGCTACATGAGGGGGCACAAAAAAAAAAGTATTTAGCCAAAAAATGTATATCGACTGCTTGTAAAAGCATTGGGTTATATATGGCCCCCCTTCGCCCTGTCGTACCATCACCCCTCCTGAGAATCCGAAGAGTAGGGCAGTGCAAAACAAAATCGGTGCTCTCCTTTAGTGGAAAAAAAAAAAAAAAAATGCGAAGATGGAAGCCGGACATTTTTTCCATTACAGATGTCTTCTTAAATGGACCTGTTGCGGCAACCAAAAGTTATGTATCAGTATAATATATGCAGATAATGTCACCTGCTATATTTCATTATATTTCTTACTCCTGAAAGGACATTTTAAAATACGTAGGTCAATGAATTGAAATCAATTTGTACATTATAAATCTTTATTCCATAATCTATGCATAGACATGATTTTATATTTTAATTAAATTGTAATCAGTTTTGTTATACAAAAATAATTCTATATGTATATATACATTAGCCATAGTATGAAAAACAAAAAAAAAAAAAAAAAAAAAGAGCACGAGGAAAAAAATATATATATTTTGGAAGTATAATCTTAACAAAATGACACTCCTCGTCTTCACTCATTTTTTAAAGAATATCTTCAACAATCTGAGAACTGGAGCTTCGAACATCACGGAAATTAAGAACGCCACCGCAAACGAAATAACAGCATTCCCAAGAAATATTGTCAAGATCAGTGCATTATTTAAATGGACAGTGCCTTCCATTTGAAATGATGTCAAGAGCATTATGACGGGATGAATCAGATAGGTGCAGTATGTGAGACGACTCAGTGGCAAGAGACCAGGATATGAAAGGAAATTATTCACAGGTTTAGCCAAACCCCAGCAACATGAAAGGACAATCCAAATAAGACCAACTCCAAACGCTGTTAATAGATGAAACAGAAAGGTTGTGTCAGAACAAAGAACGAACACAGATTAAGTTACAATAGAAATACATAATTTGAAAATAGGACCGATACACACTTTGTGCGGCGAAAATACATCCGGATATCCGGCCTCTCTATCTACTCTATCTACAAATCAAACTTACCCGTATGGCCGACGCTGACATAAAACGCTGTGGCTATCACATTCAGTTCGCCAGACCAAACCCCACAGATAACCAAAAATAATAGTCCTAGGCTAGCAGTCCACAGGATCAAGTTCAGGCGGAAGGATATTCTTGGTGGAGTTTTGGTCATATAAACTATATAGCCGGTAGCCATACCTGTAAATATAAGAGGGACTTTTAAAATTGCTTTCAAAAATAAATTATATAATAATATAGGTACATTTTATTACAGTCCCAAAGTAGGTACTACATGCCTTACAATTTAATTAGTAGCTCTGCAATAATTATTTAGCTTACATACGTAACCTTTTAACCAAAAAAGGATAAACTACAACATTCACAGTGAAAGTTTAAAGTAAAGTTTAACTGAACTTGAACTTGAGTTTAAATTTCAAGTTCAACTCGTCCTACTTTGCTTTTGACTTTTCCGAAATCGTTCCTTGGCAACGTCAAATATTTGTGTTTTTGACAATCGGCAGCTTTGAAATTGAAATGTCACTGTGTCAAGTGATCTGAGGGTTAACCGGGAGAATTCGTTTAACTTAAACTAAACAATGAACTCTGTTCAAGGTTTAAACGAAATTATGAAACGGAATTAATTGGTGAACTGAAGTTGAAGCAAAAATTGTAGTTTAAATGGCTACTGTGAAACGGGGGTAAGACACGTTAGAGATAGAGAAGAAAAATCAAATCTTCGAGCATGAAGGCCCTGATTTGAAGTTTGAGGTCGATGTCGCTGTACAGCTCCTAGAGTTCGCTGTTAAATCTCTTCCTCCAAAGCCCGTTAACGCAAACGGGACCGAAAATCACTCGAAGAATTTTGCGTTCGAAACGACCAAGAAGATCTTCATCCGACTTGGTTAACGGATGCAGGACTGGGATGATGAGGGTTTATATAGTGTCTCCTTAGTGATTCTTGACAAGGCCTTACTAGTCAGTTGCCTTCTTAGGCCAAAGAAACAGAGGTTGGCAAGTGTAACTCTTC
This sequence comes from Cheilosia scutellata, assembly GCA_955612985.1. Classification (NCBI taxonomy): domain Eukaryota; kingdom Metazoa; phylum Arthropoda; class Insecta; order Diptera; family Syrphidae; genus Cheilosia; species Cheilosia scutellata. The sequence goes on along the minus strand of OY015313.1, from coordinate 53,015,509 downwards.
GTTCGATTTCTGCTGTGGTGTCATTATCAGAGTTTATAGCGGAGCCGTGTTAGACAAACCATCTCAAAGTTGTAGCAGTCTATCGTGACGTTCTGTCCGATTTGTAGACGTATTTTGTTTTGTCCTCATTCACCACTAAACCCATTTCTGTCGCTTCTGTGCTAATACTTACAAAAGCACCAGTGACGGCTCTCTGTGTTCTGCCAATGATGTCGATGTCATCAGCGTATGCATAAGTATAGTTGCACAGCCTCTTGGAAAATTGTGCCGCTGGTTTTGGCTTGCGAGTTTAGCACAATTTTCTCAAGAATTATGTTGAAAAAGTCACATGACAACGCATCACTTTGTCTAAATCCTTTTTTGACATCAAAGGCATCGGTGAGATTGTTTCCGATCTTTACGGAGCAGCGAGCGTTCTCCATCGTCATTCTGGACAATCTGACAAGGGATGCCAAGACTAGACATGGCTCTGTATATCAAACGATGCTGATGTTCCATTCATAAGGCATACTTTCATCTGACCAAATCTTAGTGAAATGGTGTATGATCTCCACTAAGTAATTTTCCGATGCCTTAAAAATCTCGGCCGATAAAGCGTTCGGTCCAGCAGCTTTGTTGAACTTCTGCTTGGTACTATATATACTATACTATATCTATAAGAATATTTAAAGGGTGGGCCAAATACAAGTTTTTTTTTGAAAATGCAATAAAGTGAACAAAATTAAATTTTGTCCATGTATTGTGGCTTTATTAGTAAGAGCAAACATTCCCATTAATTATGAAACACAACGTGGTTGAAGTGGCTGCCTCCGCTGGCTTCGCAGTAGCGCATTATCTATCACTCCAATTTTCCAAGACCTTGTTGATGGTTTCGGGCTGTAGCTCACGGATTGCTTGGATGATATTAGCCTTAAGTGCTTGAATCGTTTCCGGATTGTTGGCATAGCATCGGTCCTTCTCAGTTCATCACAAAAAAAGTCCAAAGGGATCAAATCGCAGCTTCTAGGCGGCCAATTGACATCGCCAAGACGGCTGATAACACGATTTGGGAATTTGGTGAGCAAAAGATCAATTGTGGCATGGCGCGCCATCCTGCATGAACCAGAGGTCGTCCATAACCATATCCATGTCTTCAATTACTGTAAAAAATCGGCTCTGGTAACGACCACCGTTGACCGAAACGTTGTTCCCAGCCTCCATTTCAAAGAAAAAGGGTCCAATGATGCCACTACTCCACAATCCGCACCAAACTGTCACTCTGTGTGGATGCATTGGCTTCTCGACAATAACGTGCGGGTTTTCCGAGCCCCAGATGCGTCAATTTTGTTTGTTAACGTAGCCGCCGAGACGGTGTATCGGAAATTGGCACCGGTGCCAATTTGCATTATTACTTAGCACATTGGCACCGGGTGCCAATTTCCGATTTTCCACTCGGATTTCGGAAATTGGCACCTAAAAAAATTTTCTGAACTTTTTTCAACAAATATCAAAAAAATTGTTCAAGTTACACAAATACAGATAGTCTTAGGTATTGGCCGTAGAGTGCTCCTGTGAAGATTGGTCAAAGGGGCGTGGCACCTCCCTTACAAAAAAAACATTCAAAATCTTATATCTTGAAAACCACCAAATCGATTGAACTCAGACTTACAGATAATCTTACGTATTGTCCCTAGAGTGCTCCTGTGAAGAAAGTTGGACAAAGGAGCGTGGCACCTCCTTTACAAAAAGAAAACTTTCAAAATCTTATATCTCGAAAACCACCGAATCGATTGAGCTCAAACATACATATAATCTTAGGTATTGGCTGTATAGTGCTCCTGTGGAGATTGGTCAAATTCTGACAAAGGGGCGTGGCAACGCCCATACAAAAAAACATTCAAAATTTGATACATATCTCGAAAACCACCGAATCGATTGAGCTCAAACTTACAGATAATCGTCCTGTAGTGGTCCTGTAAAGATTGGTCAAAATTGGACAAAGGGGCGTGACACCTCCCTTACAAAAATAAACATTCAAAATCGTATACCTCCTATACAAAAAAAACTCGATGATGTTATATCTCGATAACCGCTGGGTCGAATTTCATGAGTCTTTTTTAAGCATGGTTTAAATTGGCGGTGCCAACTTCCGATTTCCAGTGAGGATTCCGGAAATTGGCGCCGGTGCCAATTTGCTATGTTAGGTAGGACATTGGCACCTGGTGCCAATTTCCGAAATTCACACTGGGAATCGGAAATTGGCACCCCAGGTGCCAATGCCCAGTAAATCGCCGAGACGTAGCGCCTCGTCAGAAACTTCTTTTCAAAAAACGCACTATTTGGGCTACAACACCGCACTCACTTTGGAAATAAGTTTTCAATATTTCCCAACGTTGTTCTAGCTCAAAGCAACTCATTTCGTTCCGCGGAGGTATGATACTGACTTTCTGTCAAGATTTCGAGCGGGAAATAGCTGTCATTATGATTTAAAAAGAAACGACTATATGGCCCACACTACTACTTTGTGGGGATTCGGTAGAGGTAAGGTACTGACCATAACCTTATTTTGTTATGTGTTTTATGAACATCAGCAAAATATTACGCTTTTAAACAAACACATTTTGTTTTTTTAAAGAAAATTTAAGTATACTGCACATTGCGAGAACATAATTATTATACTCACCAACGATATATGTCCCAACTCTCTGCCATGGTTTATCGTATAAAAAGTTAAACGACTCAAAAGGATTTGCCACTTTGTGGGTGTAGTTATGATGTATCGATATTACACCAGATATGCCCCAAGAGCTTACCACAGTTGCCAGAAGCACAACAATTGTTGATTTAAAGTATCTGCAAGGGAAAAAGAAAATTATGTATAGTATGAAGAAGAATTTAGGCCTTATTTTCTGACACTATATCGGTGAGTCAACTGTCAATAGTATAAGTATCATTTTGTCTAATTTGTTGACGTTTCATTTTGCTTGGAATTTTGTAAGTATGTATGAATTTCATTTAGGAAGTTAGAAATATCTCTTTTCAGTTTGGTGCATTTTTAAACACTTACAATTGACACACTGCCTTAGAACATAATTAAGTAGCTTACCTTGTTGAAAATATAAGAAGCAGTGTTGCCATAATATAGAACTGCATATCATTAGCCATATACCATGACCATATCATGCAAAATTGATTGAGCGGAAAAAAATTGTTTATATAAAGAATATTACGCCACCAATAATCAGAACATGTTTCTATGGCAACTGTCGGCTGGAAAACGGATTTGTCGAACGTGTATCTGAAAGATAAATAAAATTAGAAATTAGGCTATCCGGGTTGATAAAAATACCTTACTAAACTGGCTGCTATTTATTAGAATATCTAACTTTAGCTTCATAAGAACATTGTTATTATAAATTAAAAGCGTCTCCTCGGACATATTAAACGTAAATTATTGCCGAATATAGGGTATTATTCTAGGAGTTAAACAAAAATTCGAATTTTATTTGGTCGGACAGTCAAACCTGCCGGGTTTCGATCAAAATGTTAAAAGATTAAAGTACAAAATTAATTTTATCAGACAGAGGTCAGTTAGTATATCAACGTATATCCTGCCGCAACGCAACCCTCTGATGTCCAACCACTCGAAAGTCCTATATTTTTTTTATATTTACCTACGTCATCGAGTTAAAACCTGAAATTGTTGTCAATTCAAATGATATAGGTAACATAGTTCTCTTTAACAATTCCCTGATCGGCCAAAAGTTAAACTGCTAAAATAATGCCTCCGACCACATTTTAGGCCACGAACAGAGCGTGTCATTTTACTGCCCTGCCTTAAGTAAGTACGATTTTCTACATTCTGATACTAAAGAATAAAACATTAACCCCCAGTTTCACAGTGGGAGTTTAAACTTTAGTTCAGCAATTCATTCGGTTTCACAGGTTCGTTTAAACCTTGAACAGAGTTCATTCTGTAGTTTAAGTTACCCCCAGTTTCACAGTAGAGTTTAAACTACACTTTTAGTTTAAACTTTAGTTCAACAATTAATTCTGTTTCAGAATTTCGTTTAAACCTTGAACAGAGTTCATTCTATAGTTTAAGTTAAACTACAGTATTCTGCCGTTTAAACCTCAGATCACCCGATTGTCAAAAACACAAATATTTGACGTTGTTTTGCGTATTCTTTGAAAGAAAAGACAAGGAACGAGTTTAGAAAAGTCGTATAAAAGCTAAGTACTGTACAATACTGTAGTGTGGATTAAAAAGTACTACTTATTGACCACAACGCCATCTAATGGAAAGTAGACGAACTTATTCAACGGAACTTCGAATCGTCGAAACTCAACGAATGGTGAATGGTCTAAAACGAAACTAGTACATTCTCGATTGTTCCGGTTGGAGTATAGAATATTCGAGAAGCTTTAGTGGGGAGTATAAAAAGGGTTGCGAAATCCGACGAGAAGACAGTTTATTTTTAAAACGTGTAAAGTAAAGTTCGAATAGTATCGGTAGTGATATAAAATAAGTGGAAAGATTGTAATAAGTGGAAAAGTTGATTTTAAGTGATATTGTCTTGTAATAAAAGTGATTTATTAAAGTTTAGTAAACAGAATAGTGTTTTATCTTTTCGAATCCCAGCCGAATGTAACATTGGTGTCAGAAGTGGGATAAAACGTATTCTGTGTTGAAACTGTGTGTTGTAAAAAAAAAAAAAAATAAAAAAAAAAAACGTACAGAAACAAAATTAAATAAAGTGAAGTGAATTTGAATTCTGAGAAAGTGTAGTCAAAAAAAAAAAAAATAAAAAAAAAAAAAAAGTGAATTTGTAAAAATGGTTCGCACATTAGCATTACTACAACTCAGCATACCGCAGTTAAAAACTGAGCTGGAAAAACGGAATCTCTCCACAGCTGGGGGAAAAAGTGACCTCATACTTCGTCTGCAGGAAGCTGTCGAAAGCGAGGGAGAAGATCCAAAATCCATGCTATTCGAAGTGACAGAAGAACAAGTAGCACAAGTAAGTACAGGCGTTGACATGGCCGCTATGATGGCATTACTTCTTTCCAAGTTCGAAGAACAGAAGAATTCTATGGAATCTAAGTTCGCGGAACAGAAGAATTCTCTAGAAGAACAGAAGAATTCTCTAGAAGAACAGAAGAATTCTATGGAATCAAAGTTCGCGGAACAGAAGACTTCTCTAGAAGAACAAAAGAATTCTCTAGAAGAACAAAAGAATTCTCTAGAAGAACAGAAGAATTCCATTGTCTCTGCACAAAAAGATGCCGCCGATGAGTTGAAGAATGTTCTAGAAGTAAAATTCGACGTGATTGATAACAAATTAAACCAGCATGAGACACAACTTGAGAAGGTAGAAACAAAGTTTGACGATATCAATCAAACATTACAGAAGCATGAAACAAACTTCGAGAACTTAGCAAAAGAGCATGAGACAAACTTCGAGAACTTGGCTAGGGAACTGGATAAAGTCAAGAAACAGAAAGCCCGAGAATATTCTGCTGATTGCCCTAGAAGGAAGGAGATGCAACCGCCTGTTTTCGATGGTCAAACATCATGGCCAATTTACAAGAGGCAGTTCGAAGCGGCTGCAATGACCAACAGCTGGGACGAGGAGGAAAAGTCGATCGCACTAACGCTCGCACTACGAGGTACAGCTGCAGAGTTGCTTCAAACTATTTCCGAAGAAAAACAACGCAACTACGACGCATTGGTTAGGGCTATCGAAATGCGGTTTGGTGATGACCACATGCAGCAAGTATACAGGGTGCAACTGCGCAGTAGAATCCAGAAGCGGGGAGAAACGCTCCAACAGTTGCAAGCGGATATCGAACGCCTGGCGCATTTGTCGTATCCCAATGCCGGCGAGGATCTCATCAACGAAATGGCTGTAGAGGCGTTTATCCAAGCCATAGAGGACCGACAACTGCAAATGGCTGTACGAATGGCTGGAAAGAAAACTCTCCCTGAGGCACTGGCATTTGCCCTGACCATGAAAGCTGCTGACCAAGCATCACAAGGGTTTCACCGTGTGAGAGAGATGACAACCGTCGAATGCTCGTGCCAAAGGGCAAACGTCGTAGAATAGAACAGTGCTCGCAGGGGACCGATTCGTTGCTGGAACTGTAACAAAATTGGACATCTACAGCGACAATGCAGAACTCCACCCAGACACACTAGTTGTCCGTACTGCAGCGCTAGGAGTCGTAATGAAGGTGCATCTGAGCGTCCAGCGGATGACTCATCAGTCGAGAAACGTGTAAGAACCAACTTCGCGGGGCAGAAGTTGGGTTCTGGAATCGACGCCCCCAGGACCACCATTCAAGTTTCCCAAACCAAACGAGGTAACAAGAGTTTGACAGTGGAAGCCCATATCGGCCAGAAAATGTATGTGGCCACCATCGACACCGGTGCCACCGCTTCCATTATAAGGAGGGACATCGTTCGCCAATCATGGCTGCACAACACCAGCAGCTACTGTCTAAAAACAGCAACTGGAGCAACAGCAAAGGTGTATGGAGAAGTACTGCTAACAATAAATCTTGCGGGATTAGTCTTCTCCCATACCTTCCTAGTGGCCGATATATGTGACGAATGCATCATCGGAATCGACTTTATGAAGGCAAATGATGTAGTACTGGACATCGGCTTGCAAGTACTAAAGTACAGGAACGTCGAGATTCCCATGATTTACGGGAACGAGCATGTCACAGCTCTAAGGACAGTCATGAGTGAAGACGAAATATTACCACCTTCTTCAGAAACACTTATTTGGACAAAACTGGAAGGTGATCCTGGGAGCCACCGATTCTACCTAGTTGAGCCAGATCCAGAAAATCATTATCAAAACTACGTCGTTGGAAAGATGCTTGTAGAACCTAAAAACAACATGGTTCCCGTACGAGTCCTAAATGTCGAACATAGCAGCCTGAAACTAAAGCAAGGGGAAGTGGTCGGTAAGTGCGTACCAATTACTGCGGTCACAAAATTATCCAATGAGGGTCCTACCAAACCTCTTACATCCTCGGAAATGGCAGAGATAAAAAGGAGTATATTTGGACAGTGTGAGTTGAATCAGGAGCAGCAAGAAATGGCGGGGGAACTAATCAACGAGTTCGCTGATATATTTGCTTCGAAGAGCGGCGAGTATGGTCGGACACATCTCGTACAACACCGAATCGACACAGGAGACGCAAGACCTATTCGTCAGCCTCCCAGACGACTACCATTGGCTAAGCAGACGGAGGTTGCAGAAATGGTGTCGACGATGGAAAAGGAAGGACTGATTGAAAGTTCGAAAAGTCCATGGGCGTCACCGGTTGTACTGGTTAAGAAGAAAGACGGCAGCACGAGATTCTGCGTCGACTATCGTCAGCTGAACAACGTCACCAAAAAGGATAGCTACCCTCTGCCAAGGATTGACGATACCCTGGATACACTATCCGGCGCTAAATGGTTTTCCACCATTGATTTAAAGAGTGGCTACTGGCAAGTGCAGATCCATCCCGAAGACCGCGAGAAAACAGCTTTTACAGCAGGAAACGGGCTCTGGCAATTCACAGTAATGCCATTTGGACTGTGCAATGCTCCAGCCACCTTTGAACGGCTAATGGAGCGGGTTTTGCTGGGACTAACGTGGAAAACCTGTTTGGTGTACCTAGATGATGTCATCGTGGTGGGCAAAACGTTTGAAGAACATCGAGACAACTTGAAGGAAGTGTTCCAGAGACTGCGAAGCGCGCAATTGAAGCTAAACCCGAAAAAGTGTGCTCTTTTTAGACCAGAAGTGAAGTATCTCGGGCACATCATCTCTTCCGAAGGAGTCAGGACTGATCCAGAGAAAGTCGATGCAGTGAAAAACTGGCCGGTTCCCAAAGACAAACATCAACTGAGGAGCTTTCTGGGACTTGCGACCTACTACAGACGCTTTGTGAAGGACTTTGCCGGGATTGCCAAGAGCTTGCATCAACTGACAGAAAAAGGAAAACAATTCAAATGGTCAGGTGAGTGCGAAAAGAGCTTCGAAAAACTAAAGCAGCAACTGTGTGACGCCCCCATACTAGCGTACCCCACTCCTGGAAAAACATTTATTGTGGATGCAGACGCTAGTAACGTGGGAGTTGGAGCCGTCCTTTCGCAAGTGCATGATGGTGAAGAGAAAGTAGTTTCCTACTTCAGTAAAGTTCTCTCCAAGCCAGAAAGGAACTACTGTGTGACCAGACGGGAACTTCTCGCTTTAGTCCTGGCGACAAAACACTTCCACAAGTACCTTTATGGGAGCAAATTTATTCTTCGCACCGATCATGCGTCTTTAAAGTGGCTGCTGAAGTTTAAGAATCCTGAGGGACAAGTCGCGAGGTGGATCGAACGGCTGCAGATGTATGATTACGAGATACAGCATCGAAAGGGAACTCTTCACTCTAATGCAGATGCTCTCTCCCGCCGGCCCTGCAAAGCCGATTGCAAACATTGCGTGCGTCAGGAGGAAAAAGATGCCGTTTCCGTACAGAGGCTGAGAGCTGAGCCCATTAGTGGCTGGACTGCGAGAGAGATCCGGGAGGCTCAAAGGGAAGATCCGGATATCGAGCCGATTCTCGCCTGGAAGGAGCATGAGGGAAAACCAGACTGGCAGGAGATATCCAATAGGAGCCCCGAGCTGAAGGCATACTGGGCGCAATGGGACTCTCTTCATGTGCAGGATGGCATTTTGAGAAGAAGATGGGAAAGCTCTGATGGAAAGTCGTTCGTGATGCAGCTTATTATTCCCAGGTCGAAAGTAAGTGAAGTACTAAAGGAACTGCATGATGGAGTATCTGGGGGCCACTTGGGAATAAATAAAACGCTCGAAAAGGTGCGAGAGCGTTTTTACTGGGTCCACTCAAGGGATGATGTAGAAAACTGGTGCAGAAAGTGCGTAACGTGTGCGGCCAGCAAAGGCCCGAGAGTGAAAACTCAAGGCAAAATGCACCAATACAATGCCGGAGCCCCTTTCGAAAGAATTGCAGTTGATATTGCCGGACCGTTTCCTGAAACGATTAATGGAAATCGTTACATCCTCGTGGTTATGGACTACTTCAGTAAGTGGCCAGAAGCATTTGCTATCCCTAACCAAGAAGCCAAAACCGTGATAGAGCAGATTGTTTTCAACTGGGTGAGCAGATTTGGTGTACCACTGGAATTGCACTCGGACCAAGGCCGAAACTTCGAGTCCAAGGTTTTTCAAGGAATATGCCAGCTACTTGGGATTAAAAAGACGAGAACAACGCCGCTCCATCCGCAATCAGATGGGATGGTAGAACTCTTCAACAGAACCTTGAATGAACACCTATCTAAGGTTGTAGGCGACGACCAGAGGGATTGGGATAAGCAGATCCCAATGTTTCTACTAGCCTATCGCAATGCTGTGCATAACACTACGGGACATACACCATCAGAAATCCTGTTTGGTCGAACAGTCCGGCTACCTAGTGAGTTGATGTTCGGATCTCCCACTGAGGAACCCAAAAATGAGGACGATTATGTTGCGGACCTCAGAGAAACCATCAGGGACGTGCATCGAAAAACTAGGGATAAGATCAAGATAGCCAGCGACCGCATGAAGACGAGGTACGATGTCAAAGCAACAACTACAGGATTCGTGGAAGGAGATCTGGTATGGCTGTACAATCCCCATAGAAGAAAAGGTATGTCGCCTAAGTTGCAACAAGATTGGGAGGGGCCCTATAGAGTAGTCAAGCGAATCAACGACGTGGTCTATCGAATCCAACGAGGAAGAGGTAAACTTAAAGTTGTCCATGTGGATCGTCTTCACCGTTACATTGGGGAAAATGTTGACGCATTTGTTCGGGACGAACAAGTTTAAGAGGGGGATATTGTAGTGTGGATTAAAAAGTACTACTTATTGACCACAACGCCATCTAATGGAAAGTAGACGAACTTATTCAACGGAACTTCGAATCGTCGAAACTCAACGAATGGTGAATGGTCTAAAACGAAACTAGTACATTCTCGATTGTTCCGGTTGGAGTATAGAATATTCGAGAAGCTTTAGTGGGGAGTATAAAAAGGGTTGCGAAATCCGACGAGAAGACAGTTTATTTTTAAAACGTGTAAAGTAAAGTTCGAATAGTATCGGTAGTGATATAAAATAAGTGGAAAGATTGTAATAAGTGGAAAAGTTGATTTTAAGTGATATTGTCTTGTAATAAAAGTGATTTATTAAAGTTTAGTAAACAGAATAGTGTTTTATCTTTTCGAATCCCAGCCGAATGTAACAATACTATCAAATTCATTCATTAAATTTAGTTGAACTCAGTTCAATTGAACTGAAGTTCAGATTAGATTGTGCAACCGGACGAGTTGAACTTCAAACTTAAACTCACTTTCAGGTTCAGTTGAACTTTAGTTTAAACTTTCAGTGTGAAATTGGGGTAAACCACGACAATTTAAATTTTTGTGGTTACATACTAACTCGTCAATCGTGTCGCAAAATTATGTTCATATTTTCATAGCTAACAAATGTGTACAAAATAATTTTTAAGAATAAGGAACTCCGAACATATTGCGAGTGATATTTGTTTCATACATATTTTGTTTGTAGAACTTACCTTAGTGAAAGTTCATTGAACAGGATTACGAACATATAGACAGGAGTCAATCGTATATATCGGGAGACAACAAATAAACAGCTTTCTTTTAGGCTCCTCCGTATAAAACCCTTGCCATCCACATTTGTTCTCTTCTTATCTTTTTCGTGCTTCAAAAACAACAGTGTCACCAGAAATCCACTGATAAAAAAAAATGTATCCACCGAAAATGTAGCGTTGCCAACAAACTGATATATAAACGATCTTTCGGTAATTACCCGTAAAAACTGAAACGATAATAATATAATTGAGTTTAATTGGAAATCCATATGTATTACATCCTTACTCTGTTCTCTCCAATTGTAAACAGTTGCAGGTATGTGTGAACCATTATTGTCCACAGGACGGCCAAAACTCGTAACCCATGGACGCATGAAGTTTGATTCTGTTAAATAAAAGACATAAATCGTTGATAAACAGGAACAGGAGTGGGCCAAAGTGTCTACCTTGAGGGACACCAGAATAACGACAGTATTTTCAAACAAAAATTTCGTTTTTACATTTTGTGTACGATCACTTGGATATGAACAAACGCCAATGGGTTGGAGTATGCATATAAATATTTATAAATTACCCTAAAATACTTATGCATAGGATTGCGTAATAAAATTTGCGTTTTTTGGGATTCAATTCTTAGGTTTAAAGTTTACTCAGAAAGATTTGAAAGATACGTTTAAAAAATGTGTGTATATCTACTTTGTCTCTATTGTCTTTTGAACTCCGCTTCGCTGTAGGAAGGTATCACCAATGCTTTTCGACTATTTTCTTTAGAGGAGACTTTTCTTGAGTAAGAGCATGATATAGAACAAATAAGGAAAATAGGCAGCAATTGACCAACTGCAGAATTTTATTAGCTGTAAGTAGGTAATTTGTTTTTTTTTCTTCGCTGAACGTTGCAATAAGACCTACATCCACATGCGAATTTCGCCAAATAAAGCACCTAATATTGGAATTAGGTGCTTTTTAATTGCGGTATTTTTGATTTTAGTTGAAACCTCGGTTCACTCCGAACTGTAGAGCCACATAAGTAAAGTAAGTAAGTATTTTTGATTTTATCCTATTCGGGAACTGGCAAATTTTGTAGCTGACCTAGCTTATTGGTAAAGTTGGGCACCTATATCGCCTTTTAAAAAAAAAAATCAGCGGATATATACAGTCATCTCACAAAATCTCATTCGCTTAGGTCGTTTCGTTTGGATCGTATTTTATTTTGAATCGTATTTTGAACAAACAGACGGACATGGCTAAATCGATTCAGTATATGATCCTGATTCAGATTATATATACTTTATGGGATCTCTGGTGACTCCTTCTTGGCGTTACTAATATAATGACAAAGTTAATATATTATGTAAGTAAAACATACACTGCGCATATAAAGCGCATGTAAAGAAGAACGAGATCAGTTGAACATGCGATACAGTAAAATGTATTGGCTTATTGGATATATTCATCTCTGTTCAATTACAATAACAATGCTATACACGCAAGTTCTAAAAGCAGTATGGACCTACGGGCTCCAGTTGTGGGCATGCACATGCCAAACACAAAATTGCACCTTGGTACATACCTACGTAACGCTGATCTACATAGAAGTATACCTAAACATTGAAATGTTTGAGGAAGAAGTTAAATAAGTTGGCCAAAGGCACAGAAGTAGACTTCTTAACCATGTTAACGTAGAAATAACAGAACTTTTAAATACTGACAATGTAATCAGTAGATTAAGGCGGGTAAGACCTCTTGATCTTTTAAGTTATTCCTGATTAGTTTAACGACTAGGTGCGATTATTTGAGGGATAGTAACACCATGCTTCCCTCGGGAGTTTTTAGGGGGTGAGCTAAGCGCAAGCCCCACACTATCGCAAAGTTCGCATGCGATGTCTTTTAACGATTTTACATCCAGCTACACGCAAAACAAAAAACCCTTTTCTTTGTATATTGTTGGGGTGTATTGGGCTTTAGGTCAAATGAAAATAAAAACAGTTTTTATTTTTTCACGACGTTTCGTTCATGTCTATGGACATCATCAGGTGAAATGAATCTATATTTGTGTGACGAAATAACATATTTACAAATTGTTTACAAACGTAACATGTATATAAGACTTACAAATATTACATTTATATTTTACATCGATATTACTATGTATATACCTACCTTCCTGTGGAGGGCATAAAAATAAGGAAAATGGACAGCAATTCACCAAATGTAGACTTGTATTAGATGTAGGTAGTTAGACGTATTTTAAGACTCTAAAGAACACTCAATAGAGCATCTGTGTTTGTTCACTCACTTTTGACAGTCACTGTATCTACCTACCCTACCCTAGCGCCTAGCCCATAGTGGCGTGCATTGAAAATCATTATGGCTTACAAGAAAAAACAAACAAAAACAAAACTATTTTTCATACTAACCTCTAATTTAGAATCCACTGAGAAAATAGTGTAGGTGTTTCTTTGAAATGCAAAACACAACAGAATCTCTTGACGAAGGCCTGAAATAAAGTAAATCAAATAGTATCGATATTGCTTAGTCGGTGTATCTGCCTATTTCCTTTTAAGAACTCACCCAATTTCATATTAGTTGTGCAGGATAATTCGACAAGGTTAGCATTTAAATCACTGTCTGGTTGCTTCATTTTTAACTCACTTCCCCCGGATGTGTCCTGTTTAGCTTCCAACACGGTAACCTTTTTCTTATTATAGCTACTTTTTTTTCTGATATCGGGCTCAGTGTCAACATTATTTTTATCAGTCACAGTATTTATTTGAGCCATTTGATAAACTTCAAAGTCCTTACGATTCAAATCAGGATTAATTCCTATTTTCGGGTCCGCTTTTGTACCATAGCAAGTTTGGTTAAGCCGTTTTTTTTCATTGAGGTTGGATTCGTACCAAGAAGCTGCGAAAACTACGCAGACCAACATGAGGCAGAAAATGCTGAAAAGATGTGTAATTTTAAATCTCTACTGAAAAGCTAGGAACAGGGTTCCTTACAAAAAAAATGCAAATTTAACGTCTTTCCATACACAGTATCGTCCTGGTACTGTTCGTACACCGTGAATATTAATGTGGGAGTTCTTATTGAACGTTAACGTTGTAGTGAGCATTTGAGCGTGTGGATCTAGATGGAGAATTTCTTCAATGTCTCGACTCGTACAAGACTTTGGTAAACATTCTCCCAGTTGGATTTCAGCTGTCTTAATGGAAATAATTAGCTTTTATAATCAATATAAATGCACCTTCAATGTTTAGTAAAAAGATTCAAATAGTCGCATGAAACACTTACAAGTATGTTACCATACGCTTACTTTACATGTAAGTATGTGTATACATACATTACTCGGCAGCAGTAAAGATAAACTGATTTTCGTGTCAACTTGTCAAATTAGAATTTAATTTAATTAGCAAATAGCTGAGTTTCCTGTGGGATTGGTCAGGCAGGGTCAATCTTGAGACAGGTCGGTCATTCTGCTATTAGGAGGACTGAACTTATTGTCAAAGCTAAGTTGTCAGTCTTTAATTCGGTGTTTGTTCCAACTCTTACCTATGATCATGAGGTTTGGGTAATGACCGAAAGAATAATATCGCGGATACAAGCTGCCGAAATGAGATTCCTCCCGTATTAGAAACACCAAAATACGTGAGGAACTCAATGGCGAGCAGCTACTTTAGGGATGCCCCCACAAGGATCCCAAGACATGCTATGGAATCCTTACCATAAGGCAGGCGTCCTCTAGGTAGACCAAGGATGAGATGGCAAGATTAAGTCAATAATCTCTCTTCTACCCGTATGGGGATTGATTTATATGGGGGAGAATCGAGAGATATGGAGGGTCCACTTGAGCACTACACCCGCGATCCATTGAATGGTTAAGCGGGCCATTGAACATGAATGACTGAATGAATGAGGAAATAGCTTTAATCAAACTATTTAAGGTCGAGTTTTGTACACCACATAATCAGCCCCCATTTCTTATGGTTGCTTGCTACCTCTTTAGAAAATTTGGGATTGGATGTTAATTACGTTCAGAGTCGAGGTGGTAGTATTACATTAGCATGTAAATATGGCAAACTATGCCATACAAAATATGAACAAGTAGTTTTTTTTGTGATGCAATTTGACCACCCATTCTTTGCGTGTAGCTGTGTCACATGTGATAGTTAAAATAAAGTTAAAGAAAATAAATTAAACTCAAAGATGCCATCCTACTTCTTTTATAGTCGTATGTGTGAACCGAAGAAAACGCTTGTGTAAAAGAAAAGAAAAAAAAGTGTGGGTTCATGATTTGTTGGTTTTCATAGAGTATACCTACATATTTTGTTTGTGTACTGTCCTCGGATGTTGCCAGATTTTTTTTTTTTTTTTTCAAAAATTGTAAATTCCCAAAAACAAAACTGTATTTTCAACCAAAAAACTGTAACCTTCAAAAACCAAACGATTTTTTTGAAATTACGGTTTCTTTTTAGTTATATTAAACAAAAATAACACAAAACAATTCATTTTAAATAAAATAACATGCTTAAATTCGAAGCACTACGATAGACACCCTAGGCCTAGCTTCTCGCAACCATTCGTTTGTGTGAGTTTCTATTTTTGGGACGAATGGAAGGGACCTACAATTTTATGCCGATTCCGAACGGCTGAATTGAGAAGCTTTTTCAGGACAGTTATGCTCTCGGATGTTTGTCAGACGTTCGCGAGAGGTGGCGCAGTAGAAAAAACACTAATGTGTAATTTGTGTTTTTCCGGGGATCGAACCTGGGATCCCTCGCACAGCAGTCCAGCACACTAACCACTGCGCTATTGCACCCAGAAAATTTAAATGACCTTTCCATTGATGCCAAAATTTACATGAAGTAAGTTCAAATTATGAGTAGAATTAACTTTAGTTTTGTCAAAATACTTATGCCGACCAGTATACTAGTGTACGACAGTGTACGACATTATTTATTACTTATGATTTATGAATATGATACATATCCTTATCCGAAGGAGTAGGTGTAATAAATGTAATTGTTCAAATCTTCTGAAACCATCGCATCAAAGTCAACTAAACAAATAGAGCGCTCAAAAATTTTCTATTCACGGTTCGTCTTAGTTGCATATACAAATTCATGGATTTCGCGACGCGTCCGGATGCTGTATCTATGTTATAGGACTAACTTTTGGTAGCGAAGTCGCGAGTATTTTCCCAGTGTATGCACCACAGGGCCTATCATTCTCCTAAATTTCAAGATTCTAGGATGGCAGGAAGTGCTTTATAATTTTTATTATCATCATCTAAGTGAGTGAGTCATAGTCAATTACGGTTTTTGGGATTTTTTAAGTCCTGTAAGTTAAGAACAACTACCTATAATGCTACAGGGATGTAATTTTGAGATGTGAACGTTTTTAGTAAATGGTAAATGATTAAAGTTTCAAGTTTTTGTCTCCATTTGGTTCTGAAGTTATTGGGAGGTCGAAAACAGCCTGAATTTTTTCCTGTGAAAAGGGTGTGTGCCTTTATTATAGAACTTAGCTGGAACACTACCGTGCCTTTTGACACCAAATAAAAATGTATATAAAGATCAATAAAGCACAATTTCGGCTCTTGCTGCGTATAATTGTAGATGCAACTGAACTGTCGGACATACTCTCGTCTTCTTATTTTTATGGTAACTTAGTCGAATCACGCATAGTTCGTTGCCCTTGGGAACGTGTAACGAAAGTCGTACTTAACAAAACTATTCGGAAAATCGCTTAATCCATGCCCCTTATTCGTTGGTTGAGAATTTTCCTACAATCCGTGTCGAGGAACGTACATTTTCCGATCCAAACAGCTCAAACTTTCGCTGACTGTACAAGCACTTTTTTGCGAATTATTTTATAACTCAAAACTGGAAAACATGTTAAGATGTGTTGGATGTGAGGCGGCAATATTCAAACAGCCCAGGGTGGAACTCAATCTTAATACGCCTATATGTTATAACCTTGTGGTTTCGGAACTCGGAAGCATTATGTTACCTTCTTTATGGACAAACAGAAGATTAAAATGGGACCCTTGAATTTATACATGTAGATAAGTTATCAATTTAATATTATCGTTTATTTAAGAAAGCAGGTATTGTAAAATGTCCATTGTTTTTACCTTCAAGCTGTTTACTCACCAAATTAGTCGGCACCCACGCGGCAATGTGTATTGTTGCGACGTAAAATTCGAATTTGAAATGCTTTCGCCCATCCTGATTACCATTTTTGTTTAGCTCCATACAAAACTGTCGTTCCCCAAGCCATTTGTTGCTTCCGAAAAAAAGTTGCCCTCTGTAATGTCCGGACGAGTCATATGCTGTAGAAGACAAAACAGAATACTATTCCTATTAAAATGTCAAACATTATCAGAGAAAGGGTTGTAAATATTGACTTAACAAACTGAATTGTTTGTGCAAAATGTCCATTTCGGAACCCAGACCTAGCTCCCACGAGTGTCGAGAAATATCGTTCGAAGTTTTTTTTTATTGGGAAGTGCCACGCCCCTTTGCTCGATTCCGCCCATAGTTTATTAAATGCTTTCTAAAGAAAATGAAGATTTATTTACCAAATTTCAAGGCTAAAGCTGTCTTTAATGTCAAGATATAGGGTAATTTTAAAAATTGTGTCTTCAGCGCCATCTATCAGAAATCTTTTGATCATGTGTAAGTTTCAGCTTAATCGATCGATTACTTTTCGAATTGTATTTGGAATGTTTTTTTTTTGTATAGAAGCACTCCCGTGCGAATACCGCAAATGGTCTGAAAATGACTGCTCAATTGGTTTAGAGGTTTTCGAGTTATAAGAGTTGTGAATGATTTTTTTATATGGAAGGTGCCACGCCTCTTAAATTTTAAATTTTCGGCTCCGTTGTGTTTCAATATGCATAGTTCAATATGAATCCAACTAAAAATCGGATGATGTTCAACAGAGTTATGCGCCCTTACAAACAGACACACTTTTAATTTGTATATACATATGTACCTACATACATTTATGTAGCTATATATGTATAGACATTCCTACCGACAACTTTGTTTCCTTTTTGCTAGATGAATATCAATGTATTCAGAGCAGTACTTTCAGCTGTTGAATACAAAAATTCCCATCATTTCATTTTGAGATCGATAATTCCCAATTTGGAATGTTCTCTACAGTGATTTTGGCAGAACACCAAACAAATCTAGGCACTTAAAGTAAATAAATAGTTCGCGCAACAGGTCATAGGGGTCCTAGAGGCACCATTCGAACCTGTACACTAACCACTGAGACACTGCGCCCAAAAAATCAAGGCACTTAATGTTCTTTAAATTTGTAATGTCATCCGAGCAATACTATGCACGAATTTTATTTCTAATTTTATAAAATAAACTAATTC
The DNA here is from genome assembly GCA_955612985.1 of Cheilosia scutellata. Lineage (NCBI taxonomy): Eukaryota > Metazoa > Arthropoda > Insecta > Diptera > Syrphidae > Cheilosia > Cheilosia scutellata. The sequence goes on along the minus strand of OY015313.1, from coordinate 52,997,475 downwards.
ATTTTAATGAAACTCACCCTTTTGTGCCCACTCGTTATTGTTGTTCAAAGCCATAAGATATTTACGGACCTCAATACCACACTCGGGAGATACTTTGGTCTGAATTTCCGATGGCTGCCAATAGAAGTGATCGTATAAGTTCACCATCAATTGAAAGATATTCGCCTGTGAGCGACGTGCATCCGTGGTGGAATTTTGGTCTGTGTCTCCAAAAAACGTGCTGATGCTGTTGAATTGATTTCCAACCGCTTTCTGTTCTTCGTCCTTCTGAAAAAAGGCATGGCCTCCCTTGCCTTTTGATTTATTTTGCGACACAATTTTGAAGATATGTGGACTCACTAAGCCCACTGGAGTGGTACTTATTATTTCTGTCGATGTCATCACAATTGGAGTTGTTACATCTGTAGATGATGATAATGGTGAGGGCGTTGAATTTAACATTGTTACAACAGTCGGTGTGGTTTCGTCCACCGGCATACTCATAGTAGTTGTTGAACTACTGCTTGCCTCTGTAGACATAGGTGTCACATAAGTGCTCACAGTACTTGTTAGCAAAATCTCGGGTTTTTTAAATTCTTCATCATTGTTGTTGCTTAGTAAATGATGTTCCTCAGAAATCAAATCAATGTCGGGTAACACTGTGTCATGGACATCTTCTAAGTCGCCGAGATTGAAATCAAAGGCTACAGCGTGTGCATTGTACGCTTTTAAAACTGGAATGTTTGCATACTTAGTAGGTTTGTTTATTATTGCGTAAGGTTTTTTTTGTACTGATTTGGGAGGTAATACTTCGTGTGTATTAAGCTGTAAAGATTCGTTTTTAACCTCATGGAGTATAGTCACGTTATTTTGATCGAAACTATCAATTGATGTATACTCGCATTGTATGCTAGCCAAAAAAGCCAGCCAATATATACTGAAGCCTTTGGTCTGCATTTTGTGCTTTTGTTATTGGGAATTTCTTTAATTATAAATAAGTATTTTTAAGCATATTTAAGCATTTCTTCTTAGACCCAGAATTCCCGATGAAGTTATCTGAAAAGAAAGGGACAAGTGGTAAATATTGGAGTTGAACTCGCTTACATTGAGGATTAAGAGAAGTTCATTGTGAAAAATAGAAAAAAAAAAAAATGTAAAACCACAGAGTTTTAGGATAACGACATAGTTTTATCTGTATAAAGCCCCTGCTGTCCCCAAACTTTAGTAAATTCCAACGCTCGCTTGTCTGTAGTGTGGGCCCGCAGTCTTAGCAGGCTGGAACCTAGGGCGGCAGATTTTAGGGCCAACATTTTTTTTATGTCTAACAGAAATTAGAAATATTCATATTTTTATTCTTAAATGTTATTAGGTCTGTAGGGAACGGCATAAATCCATTGATAATTTTAGGCATGAAAATCATTTCAAAATATTAAGTAATATAAGTTGTTTGATATTATTCCATAGATTATTTAATAGATTAAAGCTAAGTATTATCCTAAAATTATTTACATTCCTGTAAGGTCGGTCAAATTTTATATGCATATTACTTTTAAATTAAAATATAGAGAAAATATAAACAAAAGAAGCAAAATTCAAAATTCACCATGGGCAGAGGTTGTTGTGTACATCACCCTCTTCACCCCTGGATATTCTTGAATAGTTTTTAAATAATATAAATACATAGTTAAGTGATATTAGGTCTGTTTTTTTCCACATCTATCTCAGTGAAGTAAAGTAGAGTAGGATTTTTAACATGCAATTACAACAACTACGAACTGTTTGACACATTCGAGACTCTATATAGTTGTTGTAATTGCGTGTTAAAAATCCTACTTTACTTTACTTCACTGAGATAGATGTGGAAAAAAACAGACCTATTATTATTTCTCATAATACCTACATTTAATTTTGGTGCGACTCAATTTTATTATTTAAATCATTATCTATATTCGTACGTAATTCGGATTTTCTTATCTCAGTATTAATATATACTTTAATTTTATATTTCTTTCAACTAATTTTTGTTTGTTTTTACTTGACCCTACGTAATTATTCTACTTTTTTCAATTATTTGACAATAAATGTTTTCTATAGTTTAGTTTTATAAATAATGGTATTTTAAGTATTGGTGGATGTGGCAATGCTTTGGTAAGGCCTAAGCCTAAAGAGCGACAATGCAGAATTAAGTTGATTGGGGTTGCCATAAACTTTCCAGGACCTGTTAGGCATGGTGTACCACATTAGATCCATTTAGGGTATTGGTGTGGTGCAGGGTGTGGGTATTCCGAAGACAGCACTACCATCAATCGCTCTCCCCACCATTAAATTAAATGAAATCTGTAAAAACATTTAGGCCTCAATTTTTATTTGAAGCTAATAAATTTCGGTAGGAATGTTTATTGCATAACGAGCCGTCCAGTGTTACCGACAGCAAGAACCCCGCCATCCGACGAGCTAGAACGAGCTAGATAGCATGCCAAGCTGTCGGGACCTAGACATGGACACCCTTCCACTTTCGCTGCCCGGGACGACTCCATGTATCTGTCAACATGGGGTCATGACGGTAGTGACGGTAGTTATAAAAGTGGAAGGGAAAATAGCAAATTTCGTTACAGGTCCACACAACAATTCAACATGTAATACCGTTTCACTACTTAGATCATTTTGTTCTAGAATTTGCGTAGTTGCGTTTAGGAGTGATATGCTGACCGTGTGGATATAAGTCTGTCTGGCCAAATTAACTGGCCATTGAGTTCAGAACTTCAGAGAGATAGATAAAGCGGTGGCGATTCAAACAGGGAAGACTCGCCACCTCAGTTGATTGCATCCTGCAATTTCAAATACGTATTAAAGGAATATTCACATGCGAACGAACGAACAAATTGATGAAATGCGACCGAATCATTTTTGATTGTGAACTAGGGTATCGAATTGTACATATAGATCACTAAGGCCGGTACATGTGTAAATCCGCCACTGATTCTCTTACCCTTCTCTACTGATGGTTTTTCCTTCTTCTTAAAAAGGGGCTCTCTCAGCAGCTTTGGCTAATGGCTACTATTACACCAAAAAAATAGATTTCTGTTTGGTAGTACAATGGAACAAGATTAGACTGAGTGCTTCAGGATTTGGAATCCCCTTTTCTAAAAAAAAACCTAATAATTTAAATAGACATAGAACATATTGCTGAGCGAATATAATTTAGAACACCGCGAGCAAATATGTATGTACAATCATCTGTTATTTTCATAGAAATTTCCCGTCAAACTAAGCGCCAGATGAGGATACATATTAAGGAGAACACCACGGAAGTGAAGTCTGAAAATTCCAAAATGCATTCTAATAATTTCAGTATATGGAATTTGTATCGAAAGCGTTTCGAAATGATCTTATACTAACGATACACCATTAAGGACGTTGAAATACAAAGAGAAACATTTCTTACTATGTAATAGCTGCGGAGCACATTATTGCTTCGATCGTATAGGTACTCGTTTAAATATTACAAAATGAGAGTTAAAAGATCGAATTTTCTGCGACTTGACTGCGAAATACCAATCTAGGGCAATCGGGCTTAAAAAATAAATAGGGCTAGCTTCTCGCAACCATTCGTTTGTGTGAGTTCTTATTTTTGGGATGAATGGAAGGGACCTACAATCGAAAAGATCTCGAAAATAAAAAGTAAATTCGAGATTTTTTTGTCTGCACCCATCCCATAAGCAAACAGTAAACCCAAGCAGGGGGGTTGCAGGGGGGCAGCATGCCCCCCCATACGTATCGAGATTTCTTTTTCGAGATTTTTGTTATTCGAGATTATGTTTTCTAGATTTTTTTTTCGAGATTTTTTAAATTTGAAATTTTTTTTGAGATTTTTACATTCGATATTTTTGCTTTGCCATTTCACATAAGTTTGAGCCACTTTAGTTAAAGAGAAGGAGGGGAGGGGGGGGGGGGGTGTGCTTTATTTGTTGAGATTTCTTTCATTTTTAAGGTTCCGTTTCCATGTGGAGGAACCTTATTGCTTTCGCTACGATGTCTGTCCGAATAAAATTAGAAAATGTTGTACCTAGGTCTATTTCAAGAACTAATTGACGTAGAAGGCTGGAATTTGCACACAGTATCAGGTATAACCTCTAGTTAATCGACAAATACCAATATTAAAAATACATTATCTGGTTTTGGAGTTATTCTTAATTTCGTGGAAAATATATGTTCATTCGCACAAAAAACTGTTTACTTTTAGATTTACAAAAAATACATGTAATCCTTTCTTGTAGATCATCTTCGTAGCTATATATGTGCTGAAGACTGTTGAAAATGTCGAAAAGTTAATATTTTAGAAGATATTTAGAAAACAACTCAATCAATAGCCAGCCCACAATTGGAACTTCCATTCCAATCCCAATGCATACCCATCTCATACACCATTGTCAATGTGACCACACCCACACGGCCATATGCATACCATATTGGTGTTTGGTTGAACACGATCTACACCACCAGTGTTGTCAGGTTTTAAAAACAGGAATCGCCAAACGTAAAATATAAAACGCCAAAAAATCGCCAAATTTCAAAATTTTGCAGTCTCCAAATCCAAAAACCATAAAAATCAAATGAACTCGTAACTACTGGTTTGTTTTCGTGGCTGGCAGTGGTGTCGGTCGGTGTGGTGGTTGCTGTGGGAGAAAATTATTTTTGTTGGATAGGACAAGGAGGCGGACCTTAAGTGGGAGACATAATTTATATAGGATTTTTGCATATGAGATGTGCTAGAGGAGAGATACCTTTTGTGACGTTTGCTGGGAGAGCATGGTGGATATTTTTTGTTGTGCATCTCCTTGTCGGTCGATGTCATGGTCATGGAGGATGGCGATGGAGCATGGAGGGTTGTGCTCAGCGTTGCCACTAAAATCTATAGGAAATGTAGTACGTTAGCCAACAAAATGTAGGCATTTTTAAACAAAATGTAGTACCAAATGTTTTTTTTAAACTTTTTTAATGGCAAGAGTTTGCATGCCTCCATAAATGTAGGTGTGGCTACTGCATCCTTTTGAAAATAGATTTGGGCAGATATTGACCCCGCTAAGAGGTCCCCGCACTACTAAGGCATTATCAGAGCAAATACCAATTGCATTTAAATATTGATGTTATTGTCTTTGCATTCACGCAGGGGGCTTCTCATGGCGGATTTTTATTTTTGTATTTCCAAAAGCAATTTGATCCTATCAAAACCGATAGCTGTATAGGTGACGGATTGCTGGCGGATTGTTTGCTGATAAAAAATAAACTAAATGTTGGAAGAATAAATGGAAAATTGCAACTCAGAGTGGAAAAACTGGAAAGCACTGGAAATATCCTTTTCGCCCTCGTTCGCATTTGAGAATAACCAAATTCTAAGACGGTCGAAATGGAGGTATCGCTCTTAATACGATCCGCCGCGTATTTGGGAATAACCCCCAGGATTGATTGAAAAATTTCATCGGAATTGCCTTCCTTGAGCTGCTGAAATTCAATACATCTATCTTGTACAGCACACTCATCAAAGTATCTAGCTATTATCACTAGGCAGGTTTCGGTTGACACACAGCAGTCTCATAAGCTATAAAAGAACATTTTTGGTTTACTAGTTGTCTGGCAATATGTAATTTGGCAAAAGCGCCAATTCAAGTTTTGACAAGGGAAGTTGGTTTTGTCCGACAACATTTCAGACTTCGACCGATGTCACTGTCAAGTGTCATTGCACACATTCTTTAGTAATGCCGGATTGAATTCATTTGCCCTATAATATGGCAGAGTTGAAGAGTACTACTACATTACGCAAACAATTTCAGAACGCAGAACAGTATGATGCTGAAGTCGGAATCCGAAACCACGTTCAAAAACCGATCCATATTTGCAGTTTCTTGCAGGTGCAATCCACAATAACAAACATATTTTAATTGACGATCAGCTGTCTGAATTCTGCTGATAGACAGAGACAAACACTTCGTGCCGTATGTAAATGGAAGCATTCAGCTGAAGAATTGCATTTACTTTAGAATGATGCAAAGTTTCTATATCTATTCATTTAGTTATAAAAGCAAAAGTGAGAAAATGTACAAAACAAACGTTTTTCGTAAAAAAGTAAAATGGTTAGGCGGAGCTTAAGAAATGTAGTACTTTAGGGTAACGATGAAGTATGTAGTACAGAGTTGAAAAATTAAGCAAATATGTAGCACAGCACTACATAAGTAGTACAAGTGGTAACGCTGGTTGTGCTCTGGCCTCTCTCCCCACGATCATCGCATTGTTTCATATTCGTTGAATCGTGTTCGTGTTCGTGTATGCATTTTTGTTGCACGTGTGCTCTCTCTGTTCATTTGTATTATTACGAGTTGGGTGAGGCCAATGATTTTGCAATGAAATATCTTGCTCGTATTTTTAGGGGGTAGGTCAGTAAAGGTATGTATGTATATAGATAGGTACTACATAGTTAGTTTGTGGTTAGTTTTCGAAGATACAAGTAGGCATAGGTCGAAACTGACGAGTGACGACGACCGACGCACGTTAGGGAACAATACCTTAACTATGCATGCATATTATTATGAACTAACGTACGGAATTTTCGGTGCGCGAGTGACACTTGCACTTGGCCGGTTTTTTGTTTTGTTTGGAGGTAGGTACGCTGGAAGAAAAAATCATCGAAAGACATTGCAGAGCTAGTACGCGAGGGATGTTTCTGCAACAGTGAGGGACCGGATTGGATTATTGCACCTAGTCGTTCGACTAATAGACAATTTATTTTTGATTCATTTAAAAAAAAAAATTGAGAAGATAAATCCACCGTTTGTCGGATTTCTATATTTTTTTAATTGATAATATTGCCTACTTTCTTGGTCGTATATAGCTAACTAAGATGTTTTACACCCTCCTTCTCCTGATTACATTATCAGTATTTAAAAGTTCTGTTGTTTCTTAGTTAATATGGTTAAGAAGCCTACTTCTGTGAATATGAAATGCTGAATGAGTGCGTTTACTTGGTTGAATCGTTTTAACCAGCGATTGTTTCGTGATGGGGTTCAGTTGATTATATTTTATTTCTAAGAACGAAGTTTAAGTTTTAAGACAAATGTGAGCCATTTCTCTTTGGCTCGGAGCATTAAGCCAAAGTTGAAATACTTGAGCCAAATTACCCAATTGGGTACTTCAGCACAACGCTGGCGCTGAATTGAGAAACTTTTTCAGTGTCATACTCTCGGATGTTTGTCAGACGTTCACGAGAGGTGGCGCCGTAGAAAAAACCTTAAGATGTAATTTGTGTTTTTCCGGGGATCGAACCTGGGATCTCCCGCTAACTAGTCCAGCACATGATGGAATAAGTATAAGGTGGTCTCGTCGGCTGCCGACTCGTTCGTTTTTTGGTCCCTTAACGCTTCGTTAACGTACACTTACTTCGCTGAATAAAGAGAAAAACGTGTCGTTAAGGGACTACTTTTTGCCGACGAGACCACCTTATATAGCGCGAACCAATTCACTTGGCCAACCGTCGGTTGCGCAGAGAGAGGATTTAAGAGAATATACACGACACAAAACAAAACACAAAAACAAAATACACAGAAACCTGCGCAGTAGAATGGCCAAGTGAATTGGTACGCGCTGTACTTATTCCATCATGGTCCAGCACACTAACCACTGCGCTACTGCGCCCACGCAATCGGGTTTAGTAGAAAATTATATTACACCAGTCCAAGAACTAGCTATTGCTGCTGAGACTGAGACTTCTCGTTCTATTGCTGTTTCTTCGTTAAAGTGGCTGTGAACAAGACAACATTAGTAAGAGATGAATCAACAATATAAGCCCTAGTGACTAGCTATTACTCATTATTACTTGATGCTTGACTTAATTTTGTGACATTGACTACTCTATACATTCTCTCTCCTTCTCGTTTGTATAATGATTAATTAGTAGAGCAGTTGCAATTTCATAGCATTGCTCCAGTTGTTGAAGAAGGTGGAGGTTCGCGGGCGGTATTTTTATTTTGATGGGTTGTGGTCAATTGTAATTTTCATTTAGTAGAATTAAGTTTTTTATGTTAAATTTTCGGGGCAAAATGTTTGTGTTGATGGATTATCTAAGATATAGGTACAGTATTAAACATAATATAGCAATCGTATAGCTATAGAGAAGCGATTCGATTTTGAGTGATTGCAAATGTTATCAATAGTCAATGGGGTAGTGCAATGTTTAGTGTGAAATGGGGAAAATAATTGACGTAGTGTAGTGTTCAGGTTTTTGTTTTGATTTCATGTGATTGATGATTTCAAATGCTATTATTTTGGCTCACTATTTGTGCGTGAATGTGATAATTAGTTTTGTGTTGGGATTAGAAATTTGTTTACTTACTTATAATTTTTTTTATGTTTGGATTGTGAGAAAGTGCGTATGATAAAGGTAATGTAGGAGTGATTGCGTTTATTAGTTGTGGGTAACTTTGTATTGGGTTTTTTTTTTGTCGGGTTAGGAAACACTTCACTAGAGCACTCAGACACAACTGGTCTATTGAACTACCAGGAAGAAAATCCAGTATTACCTATTTTACTGGAATTTCTGCAATTTTCGGAGCCGAGAATGCACTTCAGCGATGAGGAGCTTACAATAGGCATATTTTTTTGGGAATCTCTATAGCTCACTTTTACTTTTACATGCAAAACTGTTATATGTACTCACTTTTGGTTATGTTATGTATATACTCACTTTTGGTTTCACATGCAAAATTGTTATACTCACTTTTGGTTTTGTTATTCTCACTTCCCAAAAAAATACGCCTAATATCAGCACTCACCACATCAGCGCCAAAAATCTACCACCGGATACGAGAAAAGGCAGGCGCAGGACAATAACAAAGGAAATGAAATGGCAATAAGTTTTCTGCAGTCATTTCTACTGAGAGACAGCAGGAATGCCGCAGACTTTCTACTGACTTTCGGGAGCATGCGTTTAGTCTGCCCGCTTCCTGTAGAGCCTTGGCATACACAATTTAGTTCGTTTGAGACCCAATCGTCAATGGAAGTCCTTACGGAGGACCCAGGAAGATCAGCACGGGTTCTGGTCCCGAGAAATTATCCTCTGAGCCTTGCTTAGCAATCTCATCGGATATCTCATTTTCAGCGATCCCAGTGTGACATGGGCAAGAGACAAGAGCCAAACAGTTCAGCCTTGCGGCCGAGTTCAAAGAGTTCTTGCATTCCCGAACTATTTAGGAACGGATTACCGTAATTACCGACATAAAAAAAAAACTAAATTGTTTGAAAATTACGGGCGACATAGGGAATACATATTCATACACTTTTTGCCACTTTGTTTTATATAATACGTATAGAGATTTTAAAATGTCGAAAAAACGCATTGGTGTTTACTGACTTGTTACCCTGACTGTAACTCGTTCAAATGATTGTGATTGTGACATTCAAGACTCCACATTGGAAATATATGAGCAAATTTCATAGGTAGATAATTTGTATACTAATACATTTTATTTATATTTCTTCTATGCTTAATTTTATTGCTTTTGCAGACGGATTGTACGAGTAGTACATAGTTCGAGATACCTACTTATTATATTGTTGTTGGTGTATTTAGTGCATTATTGTTAGTGATTGCGTAAATTCTAAATGACCATGAGACCATGTTTTATAACTATTGCAGGTTCCGAAAATCCGAACAAGATATTTAGATACACAAAGTTGTAAGAAAGAAAAACGATTAAGAACACTCGACGAGCCACCGACAGAAATACAATTAAGTAGGTATAAAAAAAAATGCCAAAGTCGAGTTCGATAGACAAGTCATGACCAAATTTTATTTTTATTGACTCATATTCATAATAATGTTGTTTAAGTGCAAAGAAGAAAATCCCAAATCTGGACTCGATAGGTGACGCTGTTGTCGAGTATACAAAATTTAGGCAGTGAACGCGGATTTAAACCGGACTATTGATTTTTTTAAATTATGTAATCGCCTTGGGGTGCAAATGTCCATTAATAAACACCACTCCGAACTCACGCAACTTAAGCAAACATTTCCTATTTACATACTCCCTTCCGTATATGTACCTACGAAATAGTGATTTCTTAAAAATCCGGAACTTCGAGAGGCGGACAGAATTCAAATTGAAATCAAATTTATAGATATTCACTCCGGACATTTTACACTGACCGAAATGTTTCATATTTACACAATTGTTTCGCGTGGTCAAAACATCCAACACTAATGTACCTAACCTAAATATTGTTCACTGTACATAATATACATAAATAAATAAGACTATTTTCGTGTTCTACCATCATCTCCAATAATCCATCAAGAAAAGTAACATGCAATTCACATTTCCTGAATTTCAACCAAGCCATCAAAAAATGTATAGGTACTTAACAAATCAAACTGTTCGCGCCACCTACTGGAAACACAAAACAACATCTCCGTAGCCAGCTGGTAGCAATATTAGATTTATGTAAAATAAATTCTAGCGACTTAAAAATTTCGTATACTCCTAGATTTTAAAGTAATAAATTTGTAAGTAAATTAATTGTTTTATTATGGATAGAATAGGAATTTAATAGGTAAGTAAACATTACCAGTAGGTGTTACCTAGCTAATCCAATCCAGTGTTTTATAATATGTATTTGGAGACCGAGACCAAGACTAAAATTTCCAATTTTCACTTTCACAATTAAAACAGGTTACGCAATATCTACCATTTTCAACTAGAGTGGGAAATTTGGCACACGTTATTGCTACTACATCAATCTGCACAGATTGCATAAAAACGGATGCAACGTAATGCAATTGAAGTTATAATTTGATTTGATTTTCAATAGTAGTAATAATTGCAATAATTCACAGCTCTTTAATTTTTCTATAACAAATAGTTAATTTGTATTCTATTTTTGGCACACTTCTTCACATGCGAAAACGAGTCTGTTTTTATTCGAGGTCTTAATCGACGAAAGTAAAATCTGCAACTGATCGAGTGCATTGCGGCAGACTGTGTTTACCGAATGCAATTTCTGTTACCACCATATTCCTCTTTCCCAGTTCAACAAACTTAGTCCATGGTGGAAGGTATTGCAGATGGGGGTTCGACGATATAAGAAATAGATATACCGTACCTCACCTGATGTACAGAAACAGACCTGGTTTGAGTCCAACTAAAATAGTAATTGCAAACGCTGGCTGGCTGTCGGGAAAGTTGACTCTGGTTCTCTTAAATTGGTTTCTCGAGCAATATGATCATAACAAATATATGGCTGGTTATGATTTAATTACGTAAAAATGAGCAAGTGTACAAAATAGAATACGGGTTCGAAAAAAAAACGCTGCAACAAACGAATAATGGTCCTTGAAATGTATGTTCCACTTAAGCAGTGATTCATGCAAATAAATAATGATGCACACAAAATTCGGACACTATTATAACGCTTTTAAGTTGAATGGTATACTTATGGTTATGATTTATTTGTTGGTATTTACGGCAGCACTAATTAAGAAATAAATCACAGGGTATAGAATTCTAGGATTAACGAATATTCGGAGTATCATCTTTTCGAGACCACTTAGACCAAGTTACGTTCAATGTGATACCACTAGCAGAGTCGGTCATTTCCGACTCTTGCCACCATTTCGAATGGGGGAATTTCCGCATTTTGCCGATATCCGTTTCGGCAATATCCGAAATCTCCCCGAAATATTAACTCTCCTAGAGTTTACTTTCGATCTTTTCGAGAAGCTTTTCTTTGTAAATGAACATAATAGCGAACTATGAGACAATCTACATATTAGGATGGTCCTTATTTTTCGACTTTTGAATATCCCCGGGGCACTTTCTCATTTGCGATTATATACCTCTAAATATGAAATAAGTTTTTTGTTTTTTTTTTGTTAAGATTTAGAGGTCACTACCAGCTGTCAACATTTTTACAAAAAGCGTTAAAGGACAGGTTAAATGATGGTTTAATTAATTATTTCATTTAGGTGTTTATATTACATTTTACATGCAAATGAAACACGCATATACAATCGGTTCTTATCCCTTCTGAGCCTCGACCTTTCTTCTGTACCGACGCAACGCGTCGAGATTTAGACCGTTCACACAATCAAAAACATAAGCATAGGAAAAAGTACCCTAATACTAACAAGTCAACCCTTCTATCTTAAAAATAAATGATTCAAATATCTACATAATATCTTAATTAATAACAACAACAATAATTTTGTTATATTTTGTATGTCCTGGCTATAAAAATAAAAGAATCTAACAAAAACAGATTTTGAGTTTTTATTTAAAATTCAAACCTTGGTAGCGTCCTCTAAATATCAATTAAAAGATTCGAAAAAATACTGAAATACTTTCTTATGGTATACGAGCCCAAACGCAAAATAGTTGGTCTACCGAAGATAAAATAAAAACATGTGCTGATTCTTGAATTCTTTCCAACTAGACCACCATTTTTTGTTGATTATATAAAGATTTATTTATTCTTAATAGATAAAGGTGATAAAAAGAAAGCGACTTCATTGAAACAATGTTATGGAGTGAGCTTATAAAACTGAATAACTTATTGAAGACTTTTTACGACGCAAAATAGTTAGTCTAGCAGTCTTTATTTTCATTTTACCACTGTATTACTGCACCTCTGGCATTGATAACAGCTTCTAAGCGCCGTGGCATAGTGTCAACTAATTTTTGACACTCTTTGGAGCCGAAAGTTTCCCAATTTGTTATCTTGGCCCTTAATTTTGGAAGTGTCCGAGCTGGTTCTTGTCGCAGTTTTTGCTTCATTTTATGCCAATCGGTTTCGATTGGTGAAAGGTCAGGGTCTGGAGGGCCATTACACTAAAGGAATTCCTTCAGCAGTTAACCACGCCATTGTCGATCTAGCAGTATGGCAAGAAGCACCGTCCTGTTGGGAAATATAGTCTTCCTCACTTGGTTTAAGACGAGTTATTGATGAAAAAAGCTCTTCTTCTAAAATGTCTTGGTACTTGGCAGCATTGACCAGTCCATTGACAAAATGTAAATTGTCCATGCCACGCCCAGACGTGCATCCCCATACCATTAGAGGTGCTGGGAACTTGACTGTTGCTTCAGGCAGTCTTTGTGAAAGGCTTATTTTGAATTTCTTACCACACGTATGCGTTCGTCACCAACGCAGACTTCGAATCTGGACTAATCACTCCAAATAACAGACCGCCTTTGACTTAAAGTCCAGTTTTTGCGTTGTTTGGCCCACTCAAGTCGTTTTTTCTTTTGCCTGTGTTTTTAATGAATTGAGAAGCTTTATGTTTTTTAAAATTCAAAAAACCTTATACAATTTATATGCCATTTTTTTCATCGTCTTTTTTAAATTTGTTCTCTCCATTGGACAGTTATTGCTGCAGCAGTTTTGCGCCGATTTTCTTTTATTATTTTCTTTAAAACCCGGCAATAACGAGGTATTGCTATCGGTGGACGCGCAGTTTTCTTACTTGTCTCAACATTTTCCAATTTTTTGAATTTTGTAATAATGTTCTGCACTGATGAGCGTTCTGAGCAATTTTGTAACTCGACAATCCCGTTTTAAATGCCTTAATTATCGATTCTTTTAGGACTCGTAATAATGCAACGCCACTCGCCATGGTGAACATGAAACTGATGCCCACTTGCATAAAAACAGAGATCATTCAACAACAAATAGGGTTTATGCCATTTTTTTCATAACGGTTCACCAAAACACTATTTAAATAGTAATAGACCAAGCATTTTGCATTCAAAAGAGGATAGACTAACTCTTATGTACCTATCTTTGTTTGAGATAATAGAGAAAATCGTAACGGTAGCTTTTTTAAAATTTGTTTCATTTAGCCTAATTTACTAAGAATAATTACTGTATTACATGACATATATTTTTAAATAAATAACTATTTACAACCACGATAAATTTATGTATGAAAAAAGATTAATCTGTTTATTCAAAAATAGACCAACTATTTTGCGTTTGGGTCGTATAATCAAATTACGCAGGTAGTGCCCCACGAAATTAAAGAAAAAACATTTTTTTTGTTAGGAATAAGGACCACCCTACTACATACACATATAGTTCCATCTCTTAACCACAGGTAGGTAGGAATCGAACTTTCCTGAGAAAGCTTCCATGCATCAGTGTTGAACAGGGCGTCGTCGTCGCCCAGCGAGGATCTAGGCACATGAAACTACAGGAGCTGCCAGAAAACCGAGTGATAATCATATTGAAATAAGCAAAACATTTTGGAATTTCTTATTATATGTATTTTAAATGTGTCCAATTACAGGTAGTAATTGAAATTAGCTTATGTGAAGAATTTTTTTTTAAATAGTTAAAGTTATAGCTAGATTGTCAATAACATGTTTATAAAAGCTATCCTCTTCGTCCGAATCTAAATTAATCCAGCAGCTCTTGTCTCAGGAGGGAACGAAGCTTTATTGCGTTTTAGTGCTGAAAATCGTCGCTCGTAAGCAACTTGCGTAAACGAGATTGTCAGGATTACACAATAAACTACGTATACGTTGGAATACGTATGGATGTGCATCTTATATTGCGTCAGACGTTTATATGTACAGGGTGAGCAACATCGGCAAGCATCCGATTCCGAACCTCTTTGAGGCAAACAAATATCGTTCGCTGCTGTTTGATTTAAACGTTGTTCGCCGATCTTGTCCTGCTCTTTATTTTCTTCCTCGCTTTGATAATCTGAATCATTTGTGTATGTCTGACTAGGTGGAATGTGTTTTCCCAAATGTTTTAAACAGTTCATTAAAACTTTTCGAAGAAGATTCGAAAAGTATTTCTCGATCGAAATTCGCATTTGATGCGATTGACTTTAATGCTTTTAGGAATTCTGTTCTCATTACAGTTCAAATCTGCATCTATTTTAACCAGACCCGTGATGATGATGACTTTGTATGTGATAATAACGTAGGATCTCCTTGGTTTCCCAGAAATTAGACCATAAACAGCGGGGTTTTTGAAATAAATCAAGTTTTCAATCTGGGATGCAAAAAAACTAAAAGCACTTAAGGCGTCAAATTATCTAGTTATTTCCGCAAATTATTTCCCAACATTTTGATTAGTCAGATAGTAACAGGTGATTACAGGGGTTGTCAAATAGAACATTTTCATGAGTTCGAACACTATCAGAATAGTTTCGAATGTAAACAGTGTTGCCATGAAAATATTTTAAAAAATCTGCAATTATGCAGAAAAAAGTCTGCAATGCAGATTTTTATTAAAAAAAATTTGGATTCATAAATATATTAAAAAATCAAATTTTGAAAGGTTAGTGCTAGACGCATTCAGTACAGCCTAATAAAACCAGAAGTGAAACAATTTTTTGCAACATTTTAACTCATGGATCGCAAAACCTCTACTTTTCTGTTCTCTTCAGTTCTCTTCTCGGCAGACAGACAAACAGACAGACCGACGGACATGACTAAATCGATTCAGAATTATAAACTTTATAGGGTCTCCGCTATTTCCTTCTAGGCGGTACAAATGTAATGACCAAGTGAATATACCTTCCTGATCTGGAGAGTATAAAAAGGACTTTTCGCGTGCCTAGGAATTATATCGCTTAAATATGACCTTGTCTTTCAGGTCAATGCATATAAATATTTCAAATTTTAGAACTTTAAATCTTATTTTTTTTATTCTTTATCGTTTTTAAGCATTTCATGCAGGAGGTGATATTCACCTAACAGACCGTAATTTGCTTATGGTATACCTACATAGATACATTTTCCTTCAAACAATTTTGTTCGAACAAACCTTCATAATTTTTAAAATATTGCTCAACAATGAAAATTCGTTGTACTTTCCTCAAAAAGGTGGTCAAGAGTTTAAAAAGGGCCATAATACAAATAAAACTTAATAATCCATTTAAACGAGCGGTCCGCCCCGGGTGGCAGCCTAATAGGGGGTGCGATCAGTAACAGAAAAATAACTATTTTGCACATTACACAAAATAAAAACACAAATAAAACAATAAAACGAGTTTTGGACTTTATTTCATTTTCAAAAGTGCAATAGATAAAGTCCAAATCGAAGTGGAAATAAAATCCAAACAACAAATATGGGGAGAATTGAAAGAAAAAGGGTGCAGTTCCGAACTTTACATACAAAAAATCTCGCACCCACTCCAAAAACAATGACCCCAAGAAAGGGGTTGCAGGGAAGCAGCATACTCCCCATACATATCCCACTGTTTCATAATGTATAGATATATATTATATCCACAATGCATAAACAGTAGAATATGTATGTGGGGGGCATGCAACCCCCCTGCTCGCGAGTTTTCTTCATGAACATCGTGATGAAAAAGGCCATAATATTGGTACGCAAGAGAACAATGTACTGGGCTAGAAATTTAAATTAAAAGGCGGGCAAGAACAAAAAAGAAGACAATTATGCCAGGCGAAAAGGCTCAAGATGCTGGTTTGACGTTGGAAGAGGAAACAAAAAGATCCATGTTAGAATGTCAGGTCAGGATACATTTTAGACTGAACTTATTCATCGGTTTAAGGCCATGGAAGACATTGTGTCAGTTTTCTCAGCTCTTCAACCGAAAATATTGCTGTATGGAACGGAAGAAGAACTGAGTGCTGTTGTTCCAATGCTTACCTCGACATTTACAGAACTAACAGACAACAGTATCATATTGGAAATCGGGCGAATACGGCGTCACATGGTATGTAGCTGCAAAAATTAATTTAAAAGATATAGAAATTTGGGCAGCCTTTGAATTTTTAACCTTCATTGTTAATTGGGACTTTTCAGACTAGTTACCGATTCTGTAATTGACGATGAGGATTTATTTAACAATTTGCGAAGCTTTTCAAATTTAAAATTAATTAAGACTTATCTAAGATCAACAATGAGTCAAAATAGGTTGACTAATCTGGCTATAAAGGGTGGGCCATCTAGTGGTTTCTTTTTAAATCATTATGTTATTTTGACACTGACAGCTGTTTTCCGCTCGAAATCTTGACAGAAAGTGAGTATCATACCTCCGCGGAACGAAATGAGTTGCTTTACGCTTGAAAAACGTTGGGAAATAAATATTGAAAACTATTTTTAAAGTGAGTGCTGTGTAGGCCAAACAGTGCGTTTTTTGAAAAGAAGTTTTGGCGGAAATGAAGCACCCACCGCGCCTGCTATACGCAAGTTTGTGCAAAAAGTTCGTGAGATTGGTTTGCTAGTGGACAACACTCATGGTCCCCGTCGTCGTACGGTGCGCTCGGACGAGAATGTGGCTACTGTAGTCGAGAGTGTGAGACTCAATTTACGAACATCAACTCGCCATCATTGGACCAATTTTCGTCGAAAATGAGGTTGGGAACAACGTTTCGGTCAACGGTGGGCGTTGTTACAGAGCCATCTTAATCGACTTTTTTTTTACTGAAATTGAAGACATAGATTTGGACGACCTCTGGTTCATGCAGAATGGCGCGCCATGCCACACAGCCCATGCCACAATCGATCTTTTGCTCACAAAATTCCCAAATCGTGTTATCAGCCGTCTTAGCGACGTCAATTGGCCGCCTCGGAGCTGCGATTTCACCCCTTTGGACTTTTTTTGTGCGGAACCGCGATGCTATGCCAACAATCCGGAAACGATTCAAGCACTTAAGCCCAATATCATCCAAGCAATCCGTGAGCTTACAGCCCGAAACCATCAACAAGGTCTTGGAAAATTGGAGTGACAGAATGCGCTACTGCGAAGTCAGCCGAGGCTGAGACTTCAAGGACGTTGTGTTCCATAATTAATGGGGATGTTTGCTCTTACTAATAAAGCCATAATACATGGAAAATTTGTTTGTTTGTTTTATTTTATTGATTTAATCGAAACATTCAGTGCAATAAAAGTTCGAAAGCACCTTTAAATAAAATCTCTGTTCGTGTTTTTTTTTTGTTAAATTTTTAAGGGGTGTAAGCTTACTTTACCGCCCGGGTGCCACTGCCTCTTAGTCCGTCCCTGGCTGATTCATTTAGCGATTCAGGATTAATCGAAGTTTCATTTTGACGAAATCAAAATGCATGCGAATTGTGACTGGCAGTTTTTTTTCAATTCTTACTACGAGAAATTTGTTGAGTAAAATCTAGTTATTAAAATTGCGTTATATTTAAAAGTAAGGGAACAGACCTGTTATGTAGCAGTAGATATTCATTCATAACAAAAAAGATAATAAGTATCAAAAAAGTATTAAACAAGTAGTAGAAAAAAAGTAAACCTAAAGTAATAGCCTTTCATCTTTCAATAGGCAGTCCTTAATTTAATTTTTATTCAGCTGCAATTCCATATAAATTTATATGTACATAGGAGTTGCCCCAAGAAGTTTTGCAAATGGCTTGTTTTAAACCAAAATTCTTCTACATTTGGGTCTTCAAAATAATAAAAAAAAACTTCATCACTTGATATTCCCTCCAGCAATTCATATTCAGTGATGTGTTGCTCTCTGCATAATCAGAATGGAATAGCGAGGGAGCAGAGAATTTGTACCGACTCCGCATTGAAAGGAAGTAAGACCATACAAAACGTGACAGTGGATTATATTCAACAGTTTCAAGGATTTTTTAATGGAAATAAAAGATTTACTGGACATTGGCACCTGGGGTGCCAATTTCCGATTCCCAGTGTGAATTTCGGAAATTGGCACCAGGTGCCAATGTCCTACCTAACATAGCAAATTGGCACCGGTGCCAATTTCCGGAATCCTCACTGGAAATCGGAAGTTGGCACCCCCAATTTTTAAGCACATCAAAATTAATTTGCGCGCGCAAATTAATTTTGATGTGCTTAAAAACCATGCTTAAAAAAGACTCATGAAATTCGACCCAGCGGTTATCGAGATATAACATCATCGAGTTTTTTTTGTATAGGAGGTATACGATTTTGAATGTTTATTTTTGTAAGGGAGGTGTCACGCCCCTTTGTCCAATTTTGACCAATCTTTACAGGACCACTACAGGACGATTATCTGTAAGTTTGAGCTCAATCGATTCGGTGGTTTTCGAGATATGTATCAAATTTTGAATGTTTTTTTGTATGGGCGTTGCCACGCCCCTTTGTCAGAATTTGACCAATCTCCACAGGAGCACTATACAGCCAATACCTAAGATTATATGTATGTTTGAGCTCAATCGAGATATAAGATTTTGAAAGTTTTCTTTTTGTAAAGGAGGTGCCACGCTCCTTTGTCCAACTTTCTTCACAGGAGCACTCTAGGGACAATACGTAAGATTATCTGTAAGTCTGAGTTCAATCGATTTGGTGGTTTTCAAGATATAAGATTTTGAATGTTTTTTTTGTAAGGGAGGTGCCACGCCCCTTTGACCAATCTTCACAGGAGCACTCTACGGCCAATACCTAAGACTATCTGTATTTGTGTAACTTGAACAATTTTTTTGATATTTGTTGAAAAAAGTTCAGAAAATTTTTTTAGGTGCCAATTTCCGATACACCAAATAAAATTGCCAACGTTGTAAAAAGGGGCGAAAATAGAGAATTTTTAAAAAGTAGTCGCCGCGGGAGAATCTGAGATCAAAAATGTCGCCGATCGGTGACGCTCCAGCGAGAATTTATCCGCCCGCCATATGCATTGCACTCGATGTTTGTTATCACAAACTCGGAAACTAAATTTGAACCACTTCCTCTAAACTTAGGACTTTACAATTTTGCATTCTGGCTAAGTTCTAATTCGAATAGATATGGATACGACCTCCGCTGCCCCATTAAAGGAGGATTTTTTTATAGCCGTTGTAACTTGAAATTTGCATAATGTTGTACATAGGTTTCACGTACATTAGAAAAAAAGATAGCGTTGCATTTTTATAGGCTTATTATATTATATTTGGTAATAGTAGATATTGTTAAATACACTAGACAACACATTTTCACTTTGAAATGGTATTGTTTATGCGAAGTAACTTTTCTTATAGATTTTGAAGCGCTGAATACGAAAATGAGTGCGAAAAAATAAAATTAGTTTCAGTTTTTGGGAAAATAATTTTTTTTATTTCTCACAAATATGTATATTGTATAATAAAAGGCTACATTTTACTTTACTGTCCATTCGAAAAAATAGGTACCTTTTTTGTTTATTCCGATTCACTACCTATATAATGCGTTGAGCTCAAATCTGCAAACAAATATTTGGCGATCTCTTACCGTTTGGGCGTGGCACGCCCCCAAAGTTAAAAAAAAAAATCATATCTTCGGTCTTTCGTTATGATCCGTTTTTGATGAAACTTTTTTTATAAGTTAACTGCACATTTAGGGAATATAAAACAAAAATTAGAAAAATTGGACACTCCGTTCTTGAAATTTTAGTAGGTACTATTTCATATGGTATTTTTGAGACTTTGGGGGCGTGCCACGCCCAAACGGTAAGAAAGCGCCAAATATTTTTTTCAGATTTGTGTTTAGGCACTGCAATCAATCGGACTGTGCAAAAAACGTTATTTTCGATTGGGCAGTAAAGTAAAATCTTGCCTAATAAAAATGCATTATATTAAGATTTATTGTGCCGAATTTTAACGTTGTCTTTTTGGTGCTCGTTTATATTCTGCTTCTGGAATGTCTCTAAGTAATAGACCAACAATAATCCGCCAGCATTGAAACGTTCAGATAGCGTTTTTCCACGTTAGCGATACTTTGATGGAAACGTTCTCCATGCTCGTTACTTATATATAACGGATCGCGAAAACCTGAACTAAGAAATAACTTTTATAAATGCATCTGCATTCTGCATGAATAGTAAAAATTGGCTGAAAATATTTTAAATACCATTTCACTGTTGGTTGTCTAGGGTTATTGTCTGATTGAAGAAAAGCCTTTGTAATTCATGAAGGCGTTTCGCATTTCTGTGAGAATGGTTTGTAAGTCAATACTATTATTGAATTGTAGATTGGGTGGGCGCAGTAAGTAGCGCAGTAGCGCAGTGGTTAGTGTGCTGGACTACTGTGCGAGGGATCCCACGTTCGATCCCCAGAAAAACACAAATTACATCTTAAGGGTTTTTCTACTGCGCCACCTCTCGCGAACGTCTGACAAACATCCGAGAGTATGACTGTCCTGAAAAAGCTTCTCTATTCAGCCGTTCGGACTCGGCATAAAATTAATTGTAGGTCCGCTATTCGTTCCAAAAATTTAAACTCACACAAAACGAATGGTTGCAAGAAGCTAGGCCTTGGGTGTCTACCGCCTGTTGGGCCGCTTTGTTTTTTTTTTTAAATTGGGTAAATCTTCCACCTGATTTTTTTTTGTTTTGCTGATTTACACTGTTTTTATTTTTTGTATGGTCTATGAAATATGGATACCCACAAGTTCAATCTACAGAGATAAAATTTTGGGTTTCAATAACACGTACACATATATACTTAACTTATACATTGATAGGATAACGTGTTACCCAAGACTATTCAAAATAGAGAATAGAGCTACAAAAGTAGAAGCAAATAACTTTCAGTTGTTTTTAATATTTTAGATGAAAAATCATTACCATTTTTCACTACCACCATACCAATTTTATTATCTTCTTTTCTTAAATAAAACAATTATTACTCGGGTTGTCTTTCAGTGTTGAATAGGTCAATAGAAATGATTTCTTCTCATTTTGAGTTATACGTATATGGTGTACCGCAAATAGCGCCGTTCGCAGCCTCAGCACCCATCTTCAGGCTATAGCGGCCAGTGCACTTTATTAAAAGCACAACTGCGATACAATTAACTTCTTCTCTTGCTTCTTTCTCTGCCGCTACTTATTTTTCGATTGGATTAGATGTGAATGCAATTACAAATCTCATCTGTGCGTTTCTGTATACCTTCGACCTAAATATTATTATAGTATGGTATGTATATGAATGTGTTTAAATCAATTTAATTCAAGATGAGTGAGATCGTTAGACAGTGGCGTATCTACCGTGGGTTTCTGCCGACCGGGCAGAACATTTTAGATTTTTCACTAACAAATATTATTTTTACTAACAAATAATTTTTAAAATAATAAAAGAATGTAAATAACTAAATATTCGTAATATGGATATGTGTATAAATGGGTCAATATTTCAAAATATTAATATTTTGCGGTCATCAGGCATTTATAGGCTAAAAAACATTTTTTTTTAAATATTCGACTAAGAAACTCTTTTAACATGTACACATAAAAAAATAAAAATAAAAATGCATAGTAATGCCGAAATTTTAACTTAAACACCCAAAATGTCATTACCATGGCATGTCCTAAGTTGTACCTTCATTCAACAAATGTATTTTATTTGTAAAATGTAAGCCGGTTTGCAATTTTTATTGATGAAGCCTTGAAGAAGAAAGGACAATGAGGACTGGGGCCCAGTCAATTTATTTTAAGGAAATTTAAAAAAATACGTGGAATGTATTTAGTGATTGTCCCCCAAAAAATGTCATTCCCGTGACAAAAAGTAAATATTTAAAAAATTTGAATTAACGGCCGCAAACTACGCGGCGGATTTCACATTAATAACGGGCATATTGATTGTTTTTGGAACATTTCGCAATAAGCCCATATATATATCAGATGTGATTTTTCTTTCATGTGGTTAAGGCGTTTCATGTTTTCGTTATCCAAAGTTGTCATTGCCGTGGTTAGTGTTTTTGAATGTAATAATGTAATAATTAAATCAAATATTTTTTCTAATGCATGCCTTTTTTATGTACTTAATTAATTGTATGCGTTTTTAGGAAAATATTCAGTAAAGTTCAGTTTTATTTTAGAGAAATACCTTTCGATGTCATTTCCATGTCGTCATTTCCATGGTTCCCGTGGCATACACGGTAATGACAATTTGGGCACGGAAATGACATACTCAATCATATTGCAAAAAATTTTCAAATATTTTCACTTTTTATTTCAAATTTATATAAAAGGTCATCTGTTCTTATCATGGCGCCTCGCAAAAGTGTAAATAAAAAAACCGAAAATGTCTCGTCGTTACCAAGATAGGATTTTGTCATTTCCATGTTAGTTCTGTCATTCCCGTGAAAAAAATTATTTAAAATTAACAAAATTTGGTGGCCCATTGGCTTAAAATATTTAATAATGTTTCTTAAATACAGAGTAACCAAAAAAATATTAAATATGATTATTTTAGTAAATGTCCATTTCGAGGTCCAAAATATTCATGTTTTAAAATATTGACCCAAATAGGGTGTTCCAGTTAAGCGGTATAATCCTTAAAGGGGATATTCCTGAAATTCTCCCGAACAAAAAATTGTATGGCAAAGGGGGGTCTACTCTCACCATATTTCCCCTTATAGCCAATCAAAGTATGTGACCTCTAATTTGAAGGTGTTACCATTTAAAACTCTATAATTTGTAAGCTATTATAGGTACAAAAAAAGACAAAAATACATGTTGAAAAGACAATTTAGTAGCGCTTACAAGTCTTAAGCACTTTGGATACATTTGTGCAGTTAGAAAAAAATTATGACTTCTTAAATTCAAGAGTATGTTGTTTCAATTTTTACTTAAAATGTTTACTTAATAAATTTTTTTTTATGAAATGTTTATACTTAAAAAATTTCCTAAAAATTATGTTAGCATTTTTTTACGTACGAGTACGATCAACAGATGTTATAGTAAAAGTAATTTTTTCAGCTCGTTTTCGTGGGAATAGGCTGCATTTGTATTTGGATACATCGTTGTGTGGCCCAGCGTAAAGCGACCTATGAATTTTGCTTCGATTGGGCAAGAGAAAATCGATCGAAAGTATATTTAGAATAGATAGGAATAAATAGAAATGAATAACATAATAAACCATTTTGATTTAATTCTCCACCCGTATCCAAACGCCTCCGGGGCCTGTGACCCCTATCCATTCCACGCCACTGTCATTAGGTATGGTTGATATACATGTACAGTATATAGCAGGATATAAAACAGATATCTGATACTATAAATTATGCTTTCGCTTGATTGAAAAAAAAAAAAAAAAATATACGACTGATTCGCGTTTGCATTATCGTACGGTGTCACCCTTATGTCTGCACCACACCCAGTCACCTCGTTAGTCTGCACCATGGGTCTAGCCAGACCATTTGAAAACACATATTATTTCTATGGAACAAGAGGATTATAAGTACTGTATTTATAAAAAAAGTAAATAAAACAATACATCTTAAGGTAATAAAAAACAAATAATAATTTTTATTAAAGAAACAAAAAACATGTACACAATTGAGAGAAGTTAGAAAAAATTTAGTTCAGTTATGGTTCGCTGCTGCTATTAAGGCATTTGAAACATTTTTGAAATTGTTTAGAGTGCTGCAAACAAACAGGTTCAACACATATTTCACACTTAAATCGTGTCTTTCTTTTCAAACTGTCGTTCACACAACAAATTTTGCACAGCTTTCTTTTGCAGTCGGTGTCAGCAGGGGCGTAGCGAGGGTTCGAACCTTGGGGGGGGGGGGGGGGGGGGTGACTTTCATTGAAATGCCGACTTATTTCAGGAACTTGCAGACTGTCAGAGTTGTAAAAGACTGCAATCTTTTGTAATGCAATACCTGAATTCTTGGAAAGTATTTCATGATTTGTGATTCATTCAATTGACTTTATTTGTTGACTTAGACTACAGCATTGAAATCTCTCATTATTTTTGAAGTCTTCTCTGGATCAGTCTTTACGACCACTTTTATCATTGAAGTCAATTGAATGCAAGTCTTTAGAATTACACTGCAGTCATTGAAGTCACTATGAAGTCTTCACTTGAAGCCACCCGCATTAATTTGAAGTCTTCAGGACTTCAAAAAAGTTCGATGAAGTCTTTGGGACTTCAAACGTTTTCGTTTCTACACTCAAATAATATTATACATATTATACAAACATGGCATACACTTAAGCCCCTTCTAGGAGAACCCTATATCTGCATCCCCACCCCCTCCTCCACTCCCCTCTATACATCATATTCATACCCCACTTCCCCATACCTCAGAGTTAAACGAAAACGTTTGAAGTCCCAAAGACTTCATCGAAAATTGTTGAAGTCCCAAAGACTTCAACTGAATGTGGAAAGACTTCATAGTGATTTCAATGAATGCAGTGTAATTCTAAAGACTTGCATTCAATTGACTTCAATCATAAGAGTGGTCGTAAAGACTGATCCAGGCAAGACTTTCGCTTACCAAACTTTTTGCCGCGAACGAAAACACCCTTGCCGCGAATGTTCGCAATACAAATCAATAAGCCGAGTTCCACAAACTAGCGAATAACATATTCCTTCGAATTTAGCCTCAAATTATCGAATCGAAACTTGCTAAATTTTAAGGATTTCAGTCGGCAAATTCGCCGATGCCGACCGCCGAATCTAAAAAAATTGAATCTACTCGCAAAATTTTAAGGAGTTCAGTCGGCATATTCACCGATGCCGACCGTCCTCTTTAAAATAGTATCGGAACTAGATAAATGTTTACGAGTTCGTGTGGAACCTTTGAAAATGCCGACTTGTAGGTATACATTTACTACACTGAACCAAATCGCGTAGGTCATATTGACGAAAATATTTTGTCAATCTTTGAAGAATTTATTATTCGAATCGACAATTTTTCATCAAACTTTTCGTTTTATTGAAAATTTAATATTCAAAATCAGTAAAATTTCTTCAACAGCTGTCCGATTTAGTATTTTATTCAAACGAATGAAATTTCGTCATATTGACAAACTGAATTCGTTGACTGAACTAAATCCGGTAGGTGATATCGAAGAAAATATTTTATTCATTTTTGAAGAATTAGTTATTCAAATCAACAATTTTTCATAACATATTTTTAGATTTTTAATCGTTTTTTCTTCAAATTGAAGAAATTAATCAATTTGAAGAAGTTTAATTTTTATTGTTCAATATTGCGTTCGAAGTGATAACTTTTATTCTTGAAAGTGTGACAAAGTGAAGTAGTGTCAAGAAAATTATAAATTAAAGTGAGGCAACTGAGCAAACTTCACAAACACACTTGTATAAGAAAAACGTAAGTAAAATAAATATTTTTCATCACTTCCTTTCTAGAAGAAAATGTAGAGTATATCTACCTTTAATCGCAGCTAAATGAGTTAAAAAAAACATAAACATTTTATTATAATTTTTTCCCCAAAGCTAACATGCTTTTCTAGGCTATCTTTCTCGATAAACCGTGCGGAGGAGATGCATCAAGACAAATATTCGGCCAATGAACATCATAACTGGGCAATAAGTAAGTCGTCGTATTTCTAAATCACATAACATTAAACAAACTTTAATCAATTTGTTTATTTTTTCCAAATTTAGCTAGGACCTTTACCCAAACCTGCTAAACCTTCATAAAGTCAAGCCCAATTATGACAAAAAAAAGTATTTAAGTTAAATCACTTATAAAAATGTAAGTTAAAATTAAACTTTCAATTGTATATATACCTAATGAAATACCTAATAAAATAAAAAAAATGTTTTTTTCCTTAAAAAAAATAAAAACGTTTTTTTCCTTAAAAACATTTTTTAATGATGAATAAATAAGTTCAGAATTGAAGAAAATTGATGCATAAAATTAAAGAATATTTATTTAATATGAAAAAAGTGAAGGGTTGAAATGAAGAATTGATTTTCAATTTAAAGAAGAGAATACGTAAAAATGAAGAAAATTTCGTTGATTAATAATGCACGATGCGTCGAGTTGAAGAATGTTTTTTTCAATTTGAAGAATATTTTTTTAAAACGAAGAACACTAATTTTGATGAAACTTTCTTCAAATTGACAATATTTCTTAAATATAACAAAATATTTGTCAAAACAACGGACAGGAGGTGTTGACCTTATATTGATCACCATTTCTTCAAGTCTACATGCTTTTTTGTCAATATCACTACCAAATTTGGTTCAGTGTAGTTTAAAACCTATACCTAATAAAAAGCCAAACCTAAGATCTAATTTTTGAAAATTGCTCGTTGATTTGCCGACTCTTGAACAGCGTAATGAAAATCCAAACTCACTTCTTCTATTTTAACGTTTTGTTCAGACCTAATTTTTTTAAAATTGCTGGTTGATTTCCCGACTCTTGACTCGCATTTGTTTTTATTATAAAACATTATTGCTTGGGGCTTTTTTGCTGGCCCAACAGTTTCCGTGTCATAATGTACCGTGGATAGCAATAGAACAGCCTTATTTTTCCTTGGCACATATGAAATAAGGGCCACGTCATTATTGGAGAATCCGAATTCTGTGGAGTTTAGCGGACGACTGCGGCTAGCTAACATTTCCTTAGGTATGCACCTTTTATTACGGCGAATGGTTCCAACGAATGCCAATCCGGCACTTTTAAGATTTTGAACACCTTGCAACGTAGTGAAAAAATTATCTGCGACTATTGGTCTTCCCGACAATGCATATTTTTTTGGAAAGTTCAAGTAAATTTCGTTCACTTTGATTACTATCCCTATCTTGACCTTGTTCCCTTCCTGTATATAAAATTCCTTTCAAAGTATAACCGTTTGAAGCGTCACATGCCCACCATATTTTTATGCCATATATGCCAGGAAAAAAGTTATATAAATATGATTTTTTTTAAATTTTATGTCACATATATGTTGGAAAAAGGTAAGCGGAGGATATCATAAAGTTTTAGATCTGTAAGTTCAATATTGCTATGAAAAAATTATATTCCAAGTAGTATTCCAAAAAAGGTCTGGCCAGACCATGGTGCAGACATAAGGGTCTTAAAGACGACGTTTTAAGAAAAACATGCAAAAATAAAAAGTTCTGTTCGTTTATTATATCAATCAATCCTGGAATATGTATAATTTTGAATCAGAAAATATAATAATTTAACTAATATTAAGGACTGTACGAGAAAAAATCCGGAAACATTTTTATCACATGCATTTTATACTCATTATAAATAAATTATAAATTATTTGATCTTACCGCGTGCTAACTGATATAAATAATATTATCTTCGAATAAGTTTCTGCCGTGGTGGAAAACGAATCTCCAGCTGTCAACAATTTATCCTGTTTCGGGAGTAAAATAATAAATTATCCTATAGGCTAATTTTTGACATTTTCTTTTGCTTGAGTTTTGCTAGAATATTCAAGAGGAAATAAAACACTCAATTTCAATAAATTAATACCGTAACATTCGAAAAATCTCTGTTTTATAAGATTGGAGTTTGGTGAACTTCTTTCCAACACTTCATAAGTGTCAAACAATTAGCCGAAGACAATTATTTAGCGCGGCCTAATGAAGTGTATAAATAGTAGTTTACAAAAATGTTAAGCATAATCCGTTTCTTTCAGCATTAAAAATTGTCAAGCCTAGTTTCTCTTTCCGGATTTTTTATCGAACAGTTCTTAGATCTTAGATATAAAGTCGAAAGTTTGGTTTTTATTACTCAGTCAGGCTTAACCGCACAAACGGCTTAGCCTTCTAAGTGCGTTCTGAGCGCTTGACATTTTAAAAGCTGCAAAAGCATTCATGTTTCTTTTATCGAATATGGGTGCTTTATGGCCAATTGATCAATGCATATTTTCTACAACAGATGCAAACTACCTTTCCCGCGGGCCGTTTCCTTGAACTGTTTGAGGTCTGCAATTCGCCATATAAAGCTCCATTTGTCTCCCATACACTTCTTCTCAAAATTATTATTAATAATTTATTGTCTTTTACGCTGATCAATGATCAACAAAATCTCTACCTCTATCCTTCCTATTAACCAGCCCTCACTCGTGCGTATAAACTATATACTTTCCACGTTTCTAATAGCGACCCGACCGATTTGAGTACAATATTATGATTGTGCTGAAATACATGTATTTAGGTCATTAATTCGGGCTTCATGTTTAAAAGGTGACTGACGTTAGTAGTTGATGGTAGATTGACCTTTTAATTTCATGCTCTACTTCTCGAAGAGCAACAAAATCAAAAGTATCGCAATTAAATAGCGATTTAATTAGCAGTGTAGTGTATCCCCATCTAATTTGTTCGACTTTAGCTGATGGGCAATCCAGGTACAAATTTGGCAAACATTCTTTTTCTGAGGTGTGGTTGCTTAGATTGGAGTACACACGACCGAGGGAGTGTATTTCACCATCGATGTTACGTCTTACGTGTAGTTATTTAGTATTTAAGGACTTAAGGTTAAAGATGACAAAGGGAATTTAAGGGAGGAAGTTGCAAAGAGACTTACAATCGACGAAGCATGAGAGAAGTCAGTAAAAATGGAGAATGTGAATGGACTTAGAAGATGCGTGGGGTTAACTACCCGAACACGAAAAAACAATATATTTACGAAGCAACCAAGATCCTCAGATCGTCACAGTTGACGACCCTGCAAAACGAAATAAGGACAAAGAAATTCGGATCTGCACACGTGGAATGTTCGAACCCTGATCAGACCTCGTGCAGCCAAACAACTAAAACAACTAGCAGAGGCCATAAGCTGCTATAAATCAAATATCACCCCTATCCAGGAAATGCGGTGGGATGGGACGTCTGGAAACGGACTTAGGCTAATTAGGCTAATCGACTCTGCTGAGGGGCGTAATATTATGTACTCTAGTTAGCACACGGCTTCCTTCCCTCAATATCCACAAAGAAACATGGCGGTCACCAGATCATCCAACCTTTAAATCAAATTAATCATGCTCTGATCGACTTAAGGCACTCCTCCAGTATTCTAGATGTCCGAACTTTTCGAGCGGCCAACATAGACTCGGACTACTACCTTGTTGTAGCCAAAGTACGAATGCGAATATCTCAGACGCTACAACACCGAGGAAATATTGTGAGGAAATTTAACGCTGAACTGCTACAATCGTAACAAACCGCCAGAAGCTTTGCCGTTCGCGTCTTCCTTAACATCTCGAGAAGTCCTATGCAGCCAGCATCAGCTTCTAAAGACCAGTATGGTATCGATTCCAAGAACCCATCAGAAAAGCCGCTTCTGGTGTGCTTGGTTTCAAAGAACCACCCCCACGAAACACTTGATTTATCGATTTTAAGGCCGAGTATGACAGAAGAGCCATGTCTGGTTTTGGCATCCCTGCCAAACATGTCAGATTGCGCAGAATGACGATAAAGAACGCTCGCTGCCCTCTTTAAATGTAGGAAACGATCTAATCGATACATTTGATGTCAGAAAAGGATTCTGACAAGCTTGTCCTAGGTGATGCGCTGTTATGTGTACTTTTTTAACATCAAAGGATTTTTTTTAACTTTTTTAACATTGCGAAACTCGCAAGCCAACACCAGCAGCGGCACAACATATAACGACATTAACATATAATTGGCACGCAATCAGCTGTCGCTGGTGCGTTTGCAAATTGCAAGTATTAGCACAGAAGCGGCAAAGGAGGGGCACACAATATCGACGAATCATACAGAACGTCATAATAGACAGTTGCACTTACAAATTTGAGTTATAGTTAAGGACTTTTTCTATGATTATGACACCACAGCAGAAATCAAAGCAAGAGTTACACTTGCTAACCGCTGTTTCTTTGGCATAAGAAGGCAACTGACTAGTAAGGCATTGTTAAGAAAGACTAAGGAGATTCTATGTAAGACCCTCACCATCCCAGTCCTGCTCTATGGCACAGAAGCATGGACGTTAATAAAGGCCGATGAAGATTTTCTTGATCGTTTCGAACTCAAAATTCTTCGAGGCTTTGGCGAACTCTACGAGCTGCACAGTGACATCAACCTGGTCATAAAAATTACGCATCTGTCGAATAAGATGGCCAGGACATGTACATGGACACAAACGCTCCGGCCTGAAGAGTCTTCGATTCCAACCCAGAGCGACAACGCACTAGAGAAAGTCCTCACCTTAGGTGGCGTACACAAGTGGAAGGGGACCTCAACCAATTTGGAGTGCATAACCGGAGGGGGTTACCCAAAGATTGGGTTAACTGGAGAGTTCTGTTGTTTGAGAAAATTACAAAATAAACCAAATATTGATTTAACTAAATTAAAAGTTCATTGAAATCAAGTTTTGTTTCATTATGCTCACAATTCTAAAAGCAAAAATAAATAAATAAATTTTTAAGAATGTAAAAAGTAATTACTTATTGATTGTAGATTGTAGATTTATTTATTTCCATTTCAAGATATCAATTCGATTAGAAATACAGATACATACTATAATATAACGAATAAGATATAAGTGTATAAAATTGTTTAAATATTTTAATTCTTTTAACCTTTAGAGTACCGAGTGGGGGACTTTGGGTCCCCCACGACCATGGTTTTGTCTAAATTTCGTCCAATAATATATGCTTTTATTTCTTCTTTTAGGTAGTCGAGTTTTTTGGCTTGTTAAATACAAAATCAATGTGAATATTAATTTTCGGCAACATTTCATTAACAAAAATTGAATTATAAAGTCAGGGCGACCTAATTTACCCCACTTCGTACTTTAGGCAATTTTTTTTTACAGGTAAAAATGGCAAATAGTCGAAGATTTCTTCATCAAACTGTTAGTAGATACGTTTTTTTTTTCAATTGAAAGTCAATAGAAGCTATTAATATTTATGATATATATAAAAAATCATGTAGGTACATATGTGTTGTGACCTTTTTCTTTGTATATTGTTGTTTTATATTGGGGTTTAGGTCAAATGAAAATAAAAACAGTTTTTATTTTTCACGACGCTTCGTCCATGTCTATGGACATCATCAGGTGTAATGAATAAATATTACATTTATATTTTACAAGGGACAAACATATACTTGCATATATGTGCCAGTTTCACTTTTTACGTGGTCTTTTACAATACTGTGTAACATCGATGTAAAATATGAATGTAATATTTAATTATTACGCCTGATGATGCCCACAGACGTGGACGAAACGTTGTGAAAAATAAAAACTGCTTTTATTTTCATTTGACTTAAAACCCAATATACCACAATATAATATAAAAAATTTTCCTACGAAATGTTCCTATACGTATATGTACCTACAATTTTTTTTTTTTTAATTAATTTTTTTATTAATTTTTATGAAATGACATGAAATTTATGAAAAAAAACTTAGAAAATTGAATTTGTTTATATATTTAGTCTATAACTAATAATTAAACACAATAAAATACATTTAAAGGTTGAGTTTTATTAGGGGTACCCAAAGTACCCCACTCCGTCTCTTAGGTCTGAAAATTTGCTCGGTACTCTAAAGGTTAAGATTATCTTAATATAAAGTTCATTGTGATACTAGATACAATTTTTAATATTACCAAAATCTTGGAGTAATAATCAACGAAATATGGAAATAAAAATAGTACACTTTGTGGTATAATGCAACGAGTAGCAAGTGTGCAACTGTTAATAATATTAACAAAAGAAAAAAAGCCGAAAAGGAAAAGAGAAATGAGAACGTGGAGATGAGCGAAATGCACGATTTTTTTTTGACGAAGAGTATGAAATTCGTATAGGTAATAAGACATCGTAAGTAAAACGAAATGAAGTGTAAGTAAGTGCTATGTCAAGATATTACTTGAAGTAGAGTTTCAACATCAGATAGTGAAAGTAAACAGTCTTTGAGTTTTTTTTAAGAATTGGTTTCTATGTGTTACCAAATTGAATACATTAGGCGGCAATTTGTTAAAAATGTAAGGTGATATGTTAGTCAGAAAACGTCAATTGTGCTCTTTATTAACCCTAGGAACATCCATTTCAAGCCCATTTCTCAACAAATATACTCCATTTCTTCTAAAATGAATATTATTTCCTCTTCTGACATAAAAAAAAAACTTTTAAACTGGGGCAAAGAGGGCTCAAATCTATTTTTAAACAACATTAACCGAATTATTTTTTTCTGTGCTATAATAATAGGTCTGAGGCAGCTTATAAAGGAACAGCCCCAACATGCCAAACCTAACCTACTCTAGTTTAGATTTAACTATTGCATAGTAGATTGTGGAGAGTAGACTATCTTTCTCAAGTTGTTTTGTATCGAATCTTCGATTAATAAGAAAGTTCATAAATGTTCATTGTGTAATTATGTGTAATTATGTAATGTTTTTGTGTAATGTGTATAATATGTATGTATAGTGTAATTGTGTTACCAAAAGGTGGATGCGTCCGAACAGTTTGACGATCAAAACCAAAAAGAAAGAAAAAGCAACGTAAACTATAGACTAGACTAAGCAAATGACTCAAACGAATAATAATATGAAAGCATACAACAAAGAGAGAACTTACAGTAAAGATTATAGAGTTTAAGTGAATACTGTACAATTAGGTTACAAATAACTGAATTTGAGTGGAATTAAAAATAGGGTAAATTACGAATTATAAACAATAATAACAAATGCAACTAGTTAAATAGTGACGCTAATAAATGATAAATCTACAATGATAATGTCACATAAAAAGAAAACTTGAATTCTTAACATACAGCCCCCCCTGGAAGACTTGGTCTTTCAGCAAAAGGTAGAGGAGCCAGTTTGACGATGGGACGTATGTACTCTCCAGTTTGGGTGGTTATCGTAGCCACTCTAACACGCTTGTCGTCTCCTGGGTGGGTGGCCTTAATACGTCCGAGTATCCATTTTGATGGTGGTAGATTTGGATCCTTTAGTATAACCACATCCCCAACTGCAAGGTCTGGCTTAGCATGGAGCCATTTTGGTCGTTGCTGGAGTGAAGTGAGGTACTCAGCATGCCATCGCTTCCAAAACCCTTGTTTAAGTTTCTGTAAAAGACACCAATTATTTAATGGACAAATATTTTCAACATGCATATAGGGACGTGGAACAGATGTATATGGTTCACCGATTAAAAAATGAGCCGGGCTTAAGGCTATAGGGTCCATATCGGAGGTTGGCCACATAGGTCGGGAATTTAGTAACGCCTCAATCTGAGCGAGCAATGTGTACATTTCCTCGTAGGTCAGTCTATGGTCGCTGATTACTCGCTTGAGGTGGAATTTTGTGGATTTCACCCCTGCCTCCCACAAACCACCAAAGTGAGGAGCAGAGGGAGGAATAAACTTCCACGCAATACTGTCCCTGGACAGATGATCTGCTACGATGTTATTGTGTTCCTGGCTAAGTAGTAGCTGGAACATTTCGTCGAGGGTTCGCTTGGCGCCGTGGAAGTTAGTGCCATTGTCACTCCATATCTCTGCAGGTTTGCCGCGACGCGACGCGAAACGATCGAGAGCAGCTAGAAATGCGGATGATGAAAGATCCCCGACGAGCTCCAAGTGGATGGCCTTTGTTGTGAAACACACGAATAGCGCGATGTAGGCCTTCACAAATTTTGGGTTCCGTCCCCTTGCTAGCCTTAAAGTGATAGGACCGGCGTAGTCAATCCCAACTTTATTGAATGGGCGCGAAAATTGTACACGCTCTGCAGGTAGATTACTCATAATTTGATCAGAATTGGTTTTCCGGTAACGAAAACAGGATACGCATTGTTGCACGATCTTACGAAGGAGATTACGACTACCGATTATGAAATATTCCTGGCGAAGAAGGGCAAACATTTGCGATACACCCGCATGTAGATGTCGAATGTGAATGTGTTCGGCAATGAGTTTCGCGAACCGAGTGTTCTTATCGATGATTATTGGGTGCTTGGTCGAGTAATGAACGCTGGACTCTTGGATACGACCACCGACGCGAAGGATTCCGTCAGTATCCAAGAACGGATTTAAGGGTGTCAACTTGTTACCCTTTTTGAGCACCTTACCTCTTGAAATCTCATTTATTTCGCTGGGGAAACATTGGGTCTGGTGGTATTTAATTATATTTGTCTTTGCGAATGATAGTTCAGTTGAAGTTAACCACCCCGCTTGTCTTAAAGTAGGATTCACGCGCGAATTAAAAATAAAGCGATATACAAAGGCAAGTTTACGAATTAGCTGAGTATAACGAGAAGAGTCATTGATTAAATTTTCGATAATATTAGTGGGGTTAACGGTCAATACTAGCACTTGAGCAGGGGCAATTTTACGTTCTTCGAAATACTCGATGGGGATGTCAGTAACCGAGAACTCCGTTTTAGGCCACTGATCTCGTTCTAGGTGTAGCCAAGGTGGTCCGTACCACCACAAATCATTTAAAATTAAATGAGCGGGTAGAATGCCACGGGAAGCACAGTCAGCGGGGTTATGATGGGACCGCACATGATTCCAAAATTTCCTTGGTAGAACCGAAAGGATCTCGGATGTACGGTTCGAAATAAACACTGACCACTTCTTTGGCAGTGCCGAGAGCCAATGAAGTACGATAGCTGAGTCAGTCCAGGCGAAAACTTTCATATCTTTAAGCTGTAAAGAAATTTTAAGTTTAGTTATCAAGCGGGTTAATAGGACTGCTGCACACAGTTCGAGGCGAGGGAGTGAAATGACTTTAATCGGAGCTACCCTACTCTTAGCAGCAACGATCGAGCAAGTGACATTTCCAGCCGAGTCAACACTTCGACAGTATACCACTGCGGCGTAAGCATCAAGCGAAGCATCGCAAAAGCCGTGGAATTCCAAGTTTTCATTAGATGACCACATGATTCTTGAGATGTTTAAAGATTCCAACCTGGGAAGTTCATCACGAATAGAACGCCATTGATTTGAATGTAGTTGTGAGATTTCGTCGTCCCACTTATATTTACTGCGCCAGAGCTCCTGAAAGATGATTTTGATACCAATTATTACCGGGGTTAGAAATCCTAGGGGATCGAATATTCTGGATGATTCTGAAAGAATGCTACGTTTTGTCATTGGTGGGTTATCCCTCAAGGTCACTTTGTATGAGAACGAATCCTTTGCTGGTGACCATTGCAGTCCGAGTAGTTTTACTGAGCTATAGTCCTCAAACTCCTTTGGAGACAACTCGCGCTGGTCTTCGGGTAAGCTGAGTAGTAACGGCCAGCAATTCGTAGTCCACTTGCGCAGATTAAAGCCACCTGACTTGAGCAACGCAACCAATTCTAAACGAAGCGATGTCAGTTCTTCAACGGAGTCCGCACCGGTCATAACATCATCGACGTAGAAATCGTTTAACAGAACATCCGCAGCGCGAGGGTATAAATGTTTGGTATCAAGTGCTAATTGGAAAAGAGTACGCACGGCTTGAAATGTTGCACATGCTGTACCATAGGTCACGGTTAAAAGGCGATATGTTTTTAAAGGAAGACCACTAGAATTTCTCCAAAGGATCCGCTGGTAGTCTGTATGCTTCCTCGAGACCATAATCTGGCGAAACATCTTTTCAATGTCACCAGAAATGGTATACCGATGACGACGAAAACGAAGTGAAATTGAAAACAGGTCACGCTGGTACGTTTGACCTACCAAGAGCGCCTTGTTGAGAGATTGCATGTTGTCAGTCTCAGCTGACCCATCAAAAACCACCCTAACCTTGGTAGTACTGCTATCGCTTTTAATGACAGAATGGTGAGGGAGATAATAGCATTTACTAGTTGGGAGATCTATTTCATTATCAGGCACCTCCTCCATGTGACCTAATTGTAAGTACTCGTCCATAAAGCTGGTGTATTTTTCGCGTAAGTAATTATTTCTTAGAAGTCTACGCTCGACGGATAGAAAACGATGTAATGCAACTTTCTTGCTGTTTCCGAAGTCAATTGTTTCATCTGACTTGAATGGTAGCTCGACCATATACCTGCCGTTAGGTAAACGAGAATGGGTTTTGGTGAAGATGTCTTCCGCTTGCTGGTCTTCGACAGACAAAGTAGGTTCGTTTTGAATCTCTTCGAGCCGCCAAAAACGCTCGAGATCGAATGCTTGATCAACTTCTAATCGGGTACAAAAGGAGTCTATCACATCACCTTTCGCAATGCCATCAGTAGCCAGATTACCACAGACTACCCAGCCGAAAATTGTTGGTATGAGATCAGGTTTTCCTTGATGGCCCTGAATGGCAGACCCACTGAATACACTAAATACTTTATCCGCGCCAATGAGTATGTCAATATGACCTGGTATATTGAATTTGGGATCTGCCAATGTATACGATGAAAGGTTAATATTGTTAGCAATTGTGGTTTTTAAAGCAGGGACTAGCGAAGTGAGCTTGGAGACTATATAACAGTCAACTTCAATAGAAGCGTGTGAAAAACGAGAGGTGATCTTAAGCGTAACGATTCCATTCGTAACACCTGCAGCTGTTGATCCAACGCCAACGATAGGAACGCGTGCGTTTTTGCGATGAATACCCAGTCGTTGAACAGTCTGTTCGGTGACAAACGATACCTGGGAGCCGGAGTCTAGCAACAATCGAATGTTTTGGTTGATTCCTTGCTTATCGGAAGTTAATGCGATAGCAGTGGGTAAAATGGTTTGACTTAAACGTTTAGGATAACCGGCATTGTTACCCATGGCTACTGAAGAGCAAAGCGAAAGATTGTAATTTGTTGCAGCTAGAGCGCTTGCAGACGTTGAGGGAGTGTTGGAGAAGCTTTCTGGATTAATGGAGGAAGTTGTTGGAAGGTTTGAACTATCTGTTGTGGTGATCGAGCTGTTTGTGGAGGAGTATGTGTCCGTAGAACTCGACGATGACGGTTGCGGTACCGAATCGGAATGCACGATTGTGTGATGCCGCGAATTACAGGCTCTGCATCGGAAATTTGATCGGCACTTATTCGAAGTATGTCCTGAACGTAAACAGTTGAAACAGAGCGAATGTTCCTTAATGAAAGCACGACGCGCTTCAATATCGAGGGATAGAAATTGTTCACATTTTGGGAGCATGTGATCTGCTTTGCAATTGGGACAATGTTGATTCGATTCTGCGAAATGGCTAAGTACGGCTCTAGGTGACCTACCGCGAGATTGATTGGTCCGGGAATGCGATTGACAGGACTCTAAAGCGTCACACCGATAATCTAGAAATGTTAGTAATTCGTCTATTGTGCAATTATCCTTAGATCCTACTTCTTCTGCCCAAGCCTGGCGAGTGTCACTATCTAATTTCTGTAGCAGAAGATAAATTACCCAAGGGTCACGACCTTTTGCTCCCAATGCCTTCAAGCCGCGAATCGTTTCGTCGGCACCGTCGGTAATTTTTCGTAGAGATTGAACACTATTTGTAGCACTAGGGAGGGATAGAAACGATTGAATATGTGCCTGAATTATCAGGCTAGTACGTTCGTACCTCTTTTCTAACCGCTCCCAAGCATCGAGGTAGTTGGTATCCGAAACAGTAATATGACGAATCAAATCTGCAGCCGCACCTCGCAAAAATGACTTGAGGTAATGGAATTTTTGTGTAGCCGACAAATTTGATTTGGAGTCTATGCAACCAATATAGAGATCTCTAAAACAAGGCCATTCCTTATAGTCACCCGAAAATATTGGGACGTTAAGTGTTGGCAGACAAATGGAGGATGGCTGTTTTGCTTTGTTTAAGTTTTCCAGAAAGGAGGCTTGCTGGTTGGCTAATATTTTGATAGCAGATTCACCAGCCTCGGAATCATTCACATTTTTTCTCGCGCGAATCAGTTTTGTTAGGGTCGATTGAACTAGAAAATATTTTGTCTCGTATTCCGTAAACTCGGCTTCAGGATCAACGAAACCATCTGCTTCCGAAAACTCTAATAGTTTTTCATGTAACGACTCGTATTGCGACCACGATTCCTCTAACTTTTTCAAACGGATTTCTAGAAGTTCTAACGAAACATTATCATCAACGCTGTCCACGAATGCTGCGGCCTTTGTTAAGCAACCTTTGACATGGCCACGTTTTGCTTTAATTTCATTCATACTTTCCCAATAAATGTATTTTCCCTAACGAAGCGAAAGAGTTTTTATAACGAAAATAATTTACGCACGACAGAGGGAATAAATTGATTTTAAAGATTAATATGCAATAAGAAAAATAATATTCACACCACGCGTTATGCAGATTATATATGTATATTCATATATACAACACGGAAGTATATAAGCATGCACAAATATTTAGCATACACGTATGTTATGTTGGAAGTTAATTCATTTAATCCGACTGTTCTGGATTAATTCGACTGCGAAGGACCATTATGTTTTGTATCGAATCTTCGATTAATAAGAAAGTTCATAAATGTTCATTGTGTAATTATGTGTAATTATGTAATGTTTTTGTGTAATGTGTATAATATGTATGTATAGTGTAATTGTGTTACCAAAAGGTGGATGCGTCCGAACAGTTTGACGATCAAAACCAAAAAGAAAGAAAAAGCAACGTAAACTATAGACTAGACTAAGCAAATGACTCAAACGAATAATAATATGAAAGCATACAACAAAGAGAGAACTTACAGTAAAGATTATAGAGTTTAAGTGAATACTGTACAATTAGGTTACAAATAACTGAATTTGAGTGGAATTAAAAATAGGGTAAATTACGAATTATAAACAATAATAACAAATGCAACGAGTTAAATAGTGACGCTAATAAATGATAAATCTACAATGATAATGTCACATAAAAAGAAAACTTGAATTCTTAACACAAGTGATATATTTTGTTTAGCGATATATATAATATTCTTTATTGAGATATTATATGCGATTTCCAATTTAATTTATTGTCTATTGTGACTCTTTTACGAACTC
Organism: Cheilosia scutellata; assembly: GCA_955612985.1. NCBI lineage: Eukaryota > Metazoa > Arthropoda > Insecta > Diptera > Syrphidae > Cheilosia > Cheilosia scutellata. The sequence goes on along the minus strand of OY015313.1, from coordinate 52,957,886 downwards.
AAAAATAGAGCATGTTTGTGCAGTTCACCTTGTCGCAGGTAATATGATGCCCTCAACCACTACATCCGGGTTAGAAAATGAAAAACACATTGCTTTAGTGTTCGTACTAAGTATAAGTTGGTGATAGTTAATCCATATGCTTAGCAAACATTGATCTCAATTCATTTGATTTCGGATAGTTATCAAAGAAATTTCGGTGTAAGAGAGTGCAAAATCGTCAGCATAGCCAATTAAATGTCCTTTCACAGGTATGCTAAATATTGAATTTATATAAACAAGGAAAAGTATTGGTCCTAGAACTGATCCCTGTGGTACACCAGTGTTCGAACACACCTCTTCCCTGCTTACGAAACCACTTACCTTTACTCGCTATTTTCTATTTAGTAAGAAGGACTTAAACCATTCAATTATATTGCCTCTAAAACCATCATTATTAGGCTTCTGCAGTATTATTTCGTGGTTAACCAAAAGGATTTTGTGAGATCCAGGAATATACCGACTGTTTTTCGATTATAATCTAATCATTTGTATATTCTACTCAAAAAAGCAACTATTGCATCTTCAGTGCATTTGCCTTTTCTAAAGCCAAATTGGGACTTATTAAAAATTTTGTTTTTTCAAAAAAGTTGAGCATTTTGCTAACTATGATTTTCTCAAACATCTTAGAACAACCTGATAACAGGGATATTGGCCTATAGTTGTTAGGATCACTCGTGTCTCCTTTCTTAAAAGTGGGAATAATTAAAGAAGGAAATACTCCGCACTGGAAACTTTGATGAATAATGTGTGTTAATGGATTTAGTATTGACTTTCCTATTTTCTTAACCACACCACATTGCTGATACAGTGATACCATCTATCCCACATGTATTTTTAGATTTCAAACTCTTATAGTACGTTTACACCGCACCTAAATTCATCATTTCGACTAAATGCAGCATTTCAGACCAAATGTTCAGCATTTGGCCATATATTTTCCAGCATTTCGAAATGTTGAATTTCAGCGAAATGTTGAATTTCATCGCTGCATTTGCAAGTATGTCAAATCGAACAAACCTCATTTTCATGACTTATGGGCTCACTGACAAAAAAAATCCGATGAAGAATTTGTTGTTGTATTATTATTTATTTAAGTTAATATGTCTGAATTATCACTTATATTCATGTTTAGAGTAATATAATTAAAAAATAAATTCTTTAGGTACAAACCACTTCTGATTTCGAAACATAAAAAACATCAGTGAGTAATCAATTCTGATACTAAATGCCATTTGAAATGTTGAAGTTTCAGTGGGAACGCAAAATTGGATTTCGAGATGTTGTCTGCTGAAATGTTGAATTTAGGTGCGGTGTAAATGTACTATTAATGAAATGTTCTGAACTACTAACGGGCCCGAAGTAAAAAGAGAAGTCTCCTATTGTTGTCATTGAAGTGAATACACACATCTGGTTTACATTTTTCGGCGACATTTTTAAAGAAAATATTTATTTCGTTGGATACTAACGCATTTTGTTCTTTTCCCAATATATTATTGAAAATACGCCATTGATCCTTAGGATTATGCCGATGTTCCGCAAATGCGTTGCTATAATATTCCACTTTTTGTCTATTTATGCTGATCTGATGCATACATTAGTTTGTAACTCTTTACCTATTATGCCTTTTTTGAATAAAATTTATTTGTTTGCTCTATTTCTTTACAAATTTCTTCAGTGATCCAGGGCTTAATTTTGTTGACACTTTTTGTTTCCTTAAAATGCAGAAATGCAGAAAAACTAAGGTAAAGAGTTATACTGTGGATCAGAGTTGGGAAATAATTATTACTTTTGGCAATTGATTACAAGCCAAATTACAATTACAAGTAATTAGTAATAGATGTTGTAACAATTACAATTACATGTAATTGTAATTGAAAAAAATGCAATTACAATTACTGTTAATTATTAATTGAGAAATGACAATTAACAATTACATGTAATTGCAGAAAAGTAATTGAAATCTGGAAGTAATTGAAGAAAACACAGTGTTAATTACTTTTTGAGTAATTGATTACTCAAATAGTAATTCATTGCATGAATTTTTGTAATGTCAAATAATAAAAATACAAATAAGCAAAAAAAAAAATAATAAGGTGAGTTATTAAAATAAATGATTCGAGGTTTTGTCTTCGAGGAGTAGATATAATTCCCGCAAATGAGAATAGTCTCTCTACTGGTGCTGATACAAATAGGATAAATTATCCTAGTTTGTGGAATATATATGTACATAGTATAGAACAGAGATGACTGTCTTACAACTTGAAATAACACTGTTGATAATTGAAAGTTGTGTTAATACGATTTATCTTAAGCTAAAGGAAGATAAACTAGCCATCGTATGTATGTAGTGTACGGACAAAAAATTGTTCAGTTTAATTCATCTAACTCGTCTCGTTTAAATTCATTTTAAAATCAATCTCTATGACTGGAGGAAAAATATGGATATAAAATGGATAATCATGAGTAAGTAATGGATTTTGAAGACTGAGCTAAAAAAAAGACATGGATGGATATACATGCAACGACGTAAAACCCTTTTTCTGTGATATTATATGGCATAAAGAAATATATTCAATTACATATATGTACGCGTAATCATTACAAAAAAAATAATCTTTACACCTTTTTTTAGAATTACTTATATTTCGATTACTTTAATGTAATTGAAATACAAGTTTTTAATGTTTTTCAATTACAAATAGTTAGTAATTAGATTTTGCCAATTACAAGTAATTGTAATTGAGAAAATTTCAATTACAATTACATGTAATTGTAATTGAATTTTTTTTTGTAATCATTATTTCTCTGCTGTGGATACTCCTATAGAAACAAAAAGGGAAACATCTTAAAAAAATGTGTCTGTACTTTATAAACCAACATTTAACGTAGAAAATATCTTTATACCTTTAGCCATAAGCCTTGATAGCTATAACTCTTCTTTTTAATTACAAACCACATTTTTGTAATATTGAATAAATAATAGTGATAATAATATTAATATAACAAGACAAACAAAATTAAATATGAAAAAGTCGAATAAGGAAACAAAGCGATGAAACTGGGGCATCGATTCTAATAAATCAGAATCAGGGCCTTCCATCTCTGCCTTGGAAATTGAATTGGCTAAGCTTGTAATAGTATAGATCCGAATTGCAAATGCACACTCACTGACACTATAATGTGGTGGCTGGTCCTCTCAATTCTGTTGGCGAGGGACAACGGGTTGAATTACCTACATAATACATATTATAATCTTTATTTCATGTTTTTGTACCACTACGGTAGTCGCTAGTACAAAAATGCATAGTTTTACGATTTGGTAAAATAACACAAGACTAGTTTTTTTTTTTCTTAGAAATAAGTACATATATGACACTTTCATAGAGAGCGAATGTACCTATACTTTTATGAACTTTTAAACACCAGTAAAAAAAATGGTTTTATTAATTCAATGGGCAATGTACCTACTTCGTTCTTCAAAGCATGTTTCACTCACCCTAGAATTCACTTGAGCAGTATAAATAAAAGTACACAGCTTGATCCGTTAGAAACTTTCGTCTCCATGTCTTTTCGGTTAAACCATGGTAACAGTTTCTAAACAATAAAAGTTAATTACTGCCGGCGAACATACAACAAATAATGACAACAAAAATGATAATCATTTCATGATTGTTCTGCTTTATTAACACGTTCCCATACTCAAAGCATTTTTAAAGCAGATTCCGGCCACCGGGTTCGGCGCACCTCTTCGGAAATTAAAATGTTCACTATGAGTGCGAAGAAATAAATCTATTATTTTATTATTATTGCTAGGACTCGGATGCAAAGGAATAACAAATTGCATTCTTCATAAATTGGAGGGTAATTCGGTAATTCCGATATACCTAGGGGAAATATGTCGTGTAAAGAACAGCTATCCTATTCTATACTTCTTGTCTATCTTGAAATACTTTGTTGACTGTAAAACCAATTTGTACTCGTACACCGTAGAGACGTGTCTGATTGTCGGCAATTAAAATGTGTCAGATTATGTATTATAAGCACTCGCATTTGAGATTTGAGAGCTGCAATTAAGTACATAATACGACGGCACGTATATCTGAGCGAGTGGGTACCGTTGAAATTGAAAACACCTTAAAACACTAATAAAAAAAAGGTACACCGTTTTACTCAATCGTTCAAGATTTAAGAAGATGCTCTAAAAAAAAACACGAAAATAGAAAATTGTGGTATTTATGGATGTATGGATGTGTCACGGTCAAACAAGAGAGTTTTAACCGATTTCACTAATTTGTTGGTGGACTGATATTTGAGCATTGGAACGGCCTGAATTTTATTTTGGTCTTGGTGGTGAAAAGCATTAGTTCGGTTTTGCTCGGGTTTACACCAAGACCACACACTCTGGCTCAGGTGCTAACCTTCATCAGAGCATTTTCCATAATTTCGCTAATTACAGAGGCAAACTTTCCTGACACCAGCATTACCATTGAGTATTTATACATAGAGGAATCAAGAATGTTTCAATTTTACCACACAAGATGTCGCCTGCATGTATAAATACTCATTGGTATTACCATTTCTTCCACATATCCGACCACCTTAATTCATTCTTTATTTAAACTATTGAGTATTTTGTTTATAACTATAAGTCATATTTCCTAGTGTTGTCAGAATGAAATAATCCAAACACTAAGATGGTTTTCTATTCCTAATTACATTAAGGACTCTAGAACTGCTTCAGTACGTACATTGTTGAAGGCTCCTTCTTTATCTGGAAAGATCTCTAAGGTTTATTCTTTCAAATTTCGGGCATTGTTTTTATGAGAATTTCGCATTCTGTTTTTGAGAACTATTTTCAATAGTCCGCATGTCCATTAAGTGGGTCGCGGGTGTAGGTTGTTCAAGTGGACCCTTCATAGCTTTCGATCCTCCGCCATCGACTCCAAATCATCAAGGGCAAGCTGTCTCAAAATTGATCCAGCCTGACCAATCGTACAGGAAAACTCAGCATTTCCATCACTCGTGAATAAGACCCCGAGATACTTAAACTTCTCCACCTGTTTCAATGGGACTTCACTAACATGCAGAGTGCATTGAACACGCGTCCTGGAGACGACCATCACTTCAGATTAGTTCACGTTAACCTTCATCTCAGCTTCACTACAAACCGATCGAGTGCGAGCTGGAGTTCAGTCTGAGAGGACCCAATGCGGTTTTTCTCAGCTGTTTCATAGCCAGCTGGAATACTCCATTAAGCGGACCAATTCTAGAAACTAAGGCAGAAAACTTTGCAAAAGGGTTGGGGAAAAATGACTTCACCTGCTCAACAGCTTGGATTCAACGATTTCGGCAAAGACATAACATCGTTAGTGCAAGGGTAAGCGGTGAATGTGGCAGTGTTTAAACGGAAATTGTGGATGATTGCTGTGTGGATAAAGCTACGAGGGGTTATTTAGATGATCAAATCTTCAACATCAATGAAATAGGTTTGTTCTACAAAATTACACTTTAATAAAACTTTGAAATTCAAAGGTGAAAAATACGTTGGAGGTAAAATGTCAAAGGAACGAATAACGGTTTTAGAAGGAGCTAATATGACAGGAACTGCTAAGCAAAAGTTGTTGGTTATTGGAAAATCGTAAAACCCGAGGTGCTTTAAAAATGTAAAGAAACTTCCATCATAGTATGAGTCCAATAAACGAGCCTGGATGACATGAGACTCAGACATATTCGAAAAACATTTAAGAAATTGGGATAGGCAGTTGACAACAAAAAAAGGATAACATTCTTGATTGATCGTCTTACTTCTATGAAGCTTGTGTTTTTCCACCTAATACAACTTCTGTGTAACAACCAATGAATCAGGGTATAATCAGATCACTAAAAGAGCATTACAGAAAGCTTCAAATACTTTCGTAACATCGAAGAACAATATTGACCACATAAGTTTTTTGGATGCCATTCTACTGATTTCCAGAGCTTGGGAGAGGGTGTCTACGGCAACTATCAAATTGCTTTAAGCATGGTGTATTTATCCCCCAAGAACCTGATAATTCAATCGAAACTGAGTTCGAAGATGAAGACAATTGGCCTTTGAGTCACTGGATTAAACATATTCAGACATGACAGAACGTTTTTGATTCATGCATCTTTTGAAGATTCGGGTAATGTGGACAACAACATTTTGTGTGCAGAGTTATTAACCGACGAAGAAATCATTGATTGAAAATGAAGAAGGTAGAAGAGTTTTAAGTCCTTATGCTCTGACAATATAAAAACATTTTGCATCATAAATACTTACAGAAACTGAAATGATACCAGTGAAAGTTGAAGATGCACTTCAGGCTGTCAATACCTTGAAATGTTTTTTTTTTTGTTGGACTGATACTTTTGTCCAAGGTTGTGAAGAATTGTTGACCAAAATGGAGATGAAAATAGAAGGAGAAATCATAAACCAAAAATGTCGACAACAACCCCTAAATGGGTAAAAGTTTGTATGGAAAATTTTTAACTTTCATCCGATTGACTTCAAACTCGGTTTGTGTACTCTCTATGAGAAATAAAGAAAACCATTTTCTCTGATTTTGGAAGTTCAACCCTTAAAGGGGTAAAAGGGGGGGTCAAAGTCTGTTTGGGAAACTTTTTATTTTTCATCCGATCGACTTCAAACTCGGTTTGTGTACTCTATTATAAGAAATAAAGATAATAATTTTTTCGATTTTGCTTGGGGCCCGAGTTATTGGCAATGACCTCTTTTAAGGGGGGCCTTTTCTTAACTCACGAACCGTTCGTCGTATCGATTTGAAACTTTTTAATGCGTCCAAACTTCATTGCTGTTGAATATTCTGATCGCTTCATCTAACTCCAGCGTACGTACTCCAAAGATATTCAAGCGGAATTCTGTAAGAATGGGGTTATACTACTAGAGAAAGTGGTACACATCCTCACGATCTTTCCAGTTGCATATGTTGCACAGTATAGGAAGATCTGGGCAGTGGGGAATATAATTAAGGATTTGCCAGCTAAGGAATATGTATAAGTGTCCCGCAGATAGCGTCTCCGTCTGCAGTAGTATGATCTGTGTTGAGATGCCAGCTCCACCAACATGTATTAATCGTATATAATTTTTGAACTGTTTTCTCCAATAGTGCGTTAGACATACTTTTCAGAGATACTAATTGCTTCTTAAGTACTGACTTAGGTAGGTTTCCTGCACGATATATAAATATAAAAAAGGCAACTATGAGTTTTGTGTATGAGTATGTATGAGTTTTCATTTTGAGACGAATATTTTTCCATATACTGATAAAAAGTTGTGCTGATGAAAGCTGTCATCTTTTGAGGACAATTCGTTGGTATGTTTCCGTTGGTACGATATATCAATACGGGAGAAAATTACAACGTCGCCTTTGTGGGTTCCTCTAAGAACTTTCGCTTTGATAAAATTCCTGCCGAAGACCATTGTAAAAATCTTGTTTGTCGTTCAAATTCATTAACAGCGTTACCGGTGCACCCACTTTCAAAAGAAACTCAAGAGGTTAGCATTCCTGATGGTGTCTATGAATTAAGGAACCAACATCTGTTTGTTTTTTAATTACGAAGAATTTACGATATTAGCAATTGCTTTTCCACATTGCCTTGTAAATAAATACCAATGGTTAAAGTACATAATCTGTCCGCAACACGTGGAGTACTATATCGTTTGGGAATACTGTTGTACGAATGAACAAAGTATGTAACTCAAAACATAATTACGGTTTCTAAAAACGGGTTCATTTATGTATTTAGAATTATAACATCAAATTGTAAGCCTTCTTTATCCTCTGAATTATTGTTTGAGAGAATTACATTAACAACAACTCGTAGACACAGTCACTTTGGTAATTCATCATCAGACTCCTTTGATTGTTTGAATAGTTTTGAATTCTGTCAGTCAATTCTCCGTAGGTATATATCCACTTGGGAAGACATTTCTGTTTTCCCCTGTCAGGAAGTAAACTTGCACTTTGATTTTCTCAATTGACCAAGTGACCCAATTGGGGTTTATTTCATGGGTTTTTGGGGACTTATTTCATACTTAAAATTGGGGGGTTATTTCATAATGAAATAAGTTCCCAAATTCAACTTTGAAATAAATCCTATTCTTCACTTTCCCTATTCTACATTTGTGCGAAATTCAACTTTCATTAATGCTTAACAGTGAATTTAACTGTTGTTATTGATATGAAGACTAGAAAAAATAGTATCTGTTGCACATGCGCGTCCGCGACGTAATACCCCGCGCTCCCCGCGAACATGCACGGACGCTTGTTGTTGTAATTGGTTGCCGAAGATTTTATATCTACTTTACTTTACTTTGATGACATAGATGTTCAATAAAAAACGCTTAATGTTAAAAGCAAATGATCGCTTATACAAAATAGCCAATAATTCCACAACGAAAGTAAGCTGAGGATGATCCAACTTTACTTTCAACGAATGCAGTGGTGAAATTATTGTGAACTTTCTCGTTCGAATTTAAGGAGATCAATTTTAAGCCTAAACACTTTAAGTAACATGTACCTAATTTATATAGATAGGTATACCTATGCACAAATTAAAGAAATATGTCTCATTTTAAGTTATCAAGGTGCGAGGCGTGGATTCCATGGTATAACCATTTCTTTGTGCATGTTTGGCTATTCAAGCACATAATAGTGTAAAATAGTCGCTGTACATCTATCTATACAGTATACACTACAGCCTTGCGGCATGCGTATGCTTTTCAATTGAAATGAAATCGAAACTTATTTTCTATTTTCTATATTATATCAAAAAATGTCTGTCAGATGACAACATAATGCAATACACGCAATTATGGCAACTAATTATAACGCACCATGAAGAGTTTCACTTAAATTGTAATTATAACTATAGGTACATCTTCAAAAAAGAAAATTCCTATACATATATTCAAACATTACTAATTTGGGATCAAACTTTCAATTATTGGTGAGTGAGGTACTTAATTGGTCGGTGCGGTACAATGAAAGAAATCAATTTTATGAAATTTCCCTACAAAATACAGTTTGATACGACAATGTGATATGATGAGAGCCGATTTGTGAATACAGTGAATAACCTGTGGTAGGTCAATGTCTGTTTGGTATTGCATTGAAAGAGATTATACATGAAGAATTTATTTAGGAAATTTCATTATGAATGTCATAACATAACCATAAGAACATATCTGCTAATGGTAAAAAAAAGTGTTGGTACTTAATTTACCATAGTTATTTATCTCCACCAATTTTAATATTGTGATAATGATTAAAGGACATTTGCCTCTTTTCTGGCTTTTTGATCCTTTTTAAGGTTCCGTTTCCATATGGAGGAACCTTATTGCGTCCGCTATGATGTCTGTCTGAATAAAATAAGAAAATTTTGTACCTAGGTCTATCTCAAGAACTAATTGACCTAGAAGGCTGGAATTTGCACACAGTATAACCTCTAGTTAATCGACAAATACCAATATTAGCAATACATCTGCTGGTTTTGGAGTTATTCTTAATTTCGTGGAAAATATATGTTCATTCGCACAAAAAACTGTTTATATTTAGATTTACAAAAAATACAGATAATCCTTTCTTGTAGATCATCTTCGTAGCTATATATGTGCTGAAGACGGTTATGTCGAAAAGTTAATATTTTAGAAGATACATATTTACAAAAAAACTCAATCAATCGCCACAATTGGAACTTCCATTCCAATCCCAATGCATACCCATCTCATACACCATTGTCACAGTTTGACTGTTTTCCAGTCAAATTTGACTGGATTTTTTCGGTTTTGACTGGAAAAAAAATCAAATCCAGCCGACTGTTTTTTTTGACTGGAGTTTTTTCGCTTTTGACTGTAAATCAAGCTGACTGTTTTTATTTTTTGACTATATAATTCCTATAAAAATTAAAATGTAAACGAGCATTGAACTGAACACACCCATTTTCCGCAAACCGCTAAAATAGTATTTCTTGCAATTTGCGCAGCAATTTAATTCGGTTTGTTGTATGTTGTTTATGTTTTGATTTATGGCAGCTGTTCACTCCAGATTTTAGAAACAAAAAATAAACACAACTCTATTTTGACCACTAGAAATACATAATTTGCGAGATAAAAAAACATGTTGTACAAATTTTTAAATTTGAAAAGAAAACTAAGTATCAAATTTTATCCATGTATTATGGCTTTATTAATAAGAGCAAATATTCCCATGAATTATGGAACACAACGTCGTTCAAGTGGCTGCCTCAGCTGGCTTCGCAGTAGCGCATTCTGTCACTACAATTTTCCAAGACCTTGTTGATGGTTTCGGGCTGTATCTCACGGATTGGATTGGATGATATTGGCCTTAACTGCTTGAATCTTTTACCGATTGTTGGCATAACATCGGTCCTTCAGTAAAAAAAAAAGTCGGTTAACAAGGCTCTGTAACGCCCACCGTTGACCGAAAAGTTGTTCCCAGCCTCATTTTCGAAGAAAAATGGTCCAATGATGCCACCACTCCACAATCCGCACCAAAGTGTCTGTGCGCACAGTAGGAAGATTGGGACCATGAGTGTTGTCCACTAGCACACCAGTTTCACGAACTTTTTGGACAAACTTGCGTACAGCAGGCGCGGTGGGTGCTTCGGTCAAAACTTATTTTCAAAAAAACACACTGTTTGGGATACATATCACTCACTTTGGAAATATTTTTTCAATATTTCCCAACGTTGTTCAAGTGTAAAGCGACTCACTTCGTTCCGTGGAGGTATGATACTGACTACTGTCAAAATTTCGAGCGGGAAACAGCTGTCAGTATTAAAATAACCTATGATTTAAAAAGAAACCACATGGCCCACCCTGTGGAAACAGAAGAAATAGAGAACTGCAATGACACAGATTCAGAAGACTGTATTTTAATGGTATAGAATAATAACCAGTTAATGCATTTTATAATTAATAATTGTTATATTTGTTAAATTGACCTACGTATACAAAAAACTATTTCTGTGAAATAAAGTAGGTACGACTTATTTGTTTTTTTTTTTTTTTTATTAAATAAATACTATTTTTGTTTTATTTTGATATCAAAAAATAGCTGTTTTCATTTTCAACTGTTTTTTTGACTGGAATTATTTGTTTTTAATATTTGACTGTTTTTTTTGACTGGATTCGGAGGGAAAAAATCCAGTCAAACAGTCAAATTTTTATTATTTTTGTTGGGTAGGAGGCGGATCTTAAGTGAGAGACATAATTCATATAGGATTTTTGCATATGAGATCGAGATGTGCTTCTGCTTGAGGAGAAATACCTTTTGTGAGGTTTGATGGGAGAGCATGGTGAATATTTTGTGTTGTGCCTTGTGCATCTCGTTCTCGGCAGCGTTCCCTCCCGTGCTACTATTGTACTCATTTGCTCATTTTGAGTACATTTTTATGAACTGAGTACGGATACTACTTTGAAGCAGGGATGGAAAAGTGGATACAAGTGTATCTTTTGGATACAATCAGAAATTAAAGTTACACAGTTACAATTCACTCGAAAAAGATACAATTAACAAAACATATTTTTGCTTCAAAAGTTACGCAGTTACAATCCTTCTTTAAAAGATACAATTTCATACCCACGCTACGAATACATCCAGAATTTGTAATAAAGAATATAAAATGCATTCAGCTTGAAGCTTCAAATTCTAACAACTAAGCTAACCAACTAAGAAACAAATTTCATAGGTCATGCGCAGGGGCACTGCGAAGCACAGTGCACGCATGCTCTTGACCTCTTGAGTGTTGAGATCTCATTTTCACTCACAGAAGAAAATTTCACAACACTTCTTTACACAACAAAAACCTAGCTTATCATTCACTGCGGCGTTTATGAGGGCGTGCGTTAACAGAGATTATGTAGAAATAACGCGTTCATATGATAAAATGCGACTTCAGGCGTAAATATCGACTTTAGATAGTAAATATAGTAAGGTTCAAAGCATAGCCCAAACAGAACTATACTTTCTGCTTTTACGCGCGTTTGACAGTGTTGACATTTCATTTTCGATTTGATTTGTTCGATTGTATTATGTTTAAAGAAATATAGTAGGCCCTTCAATGTTGGAGTTCCATAGATTCAGAGAGTACAATTTTCCAGAGAAAGCATCATAAAATTTAGCTAATTTACACAAAACGAAATGTTGTGATTGTGAGAAGATAATCCTAGGGTACTTATACGGCCCAAGGTAGGTATAATGTATATGTATACTAGGTAATATATTCCGAGAACTCTTTTTCGTTTCTTTCTGCACATGTGTCAAAAAGGCAAGCTTTTTCATAGAGATACGAATAGTCACAATTGCCAGCAACGTTTATACGTTTATACACAGTCACAATAGACTGCAGATGTGATACGTACCTGCTGCACGAACTTTTTATTGTAATTTAATATATCACCAATAAATTTTTCAAAATGATAGCCATTTGTTTTATATTAAGGGCAAAGAGGGCCATTATTTGTTTTTATATCATAAACTAAGAGAAGAGTCTTAATATTCATATATGTAGCTTTAATTGTATACTTTCGCGTTCACCTTGTTTTTGTCGATAAAATAGGCACCCAAAATTATAGGTCGATTTTCATTATTTTGACTTTAATTTTTCTTTTTTTGTAATTTGTTAGTTTTTTTTGTGTAGATTAAGAAGTTAAGTTGGTATCGTAAAAAAATTGTGTAGGGTCATTTGCAAAAACTAAATTTTTTTCAGCAGTCAAAGCTAAAATCTAATGAAATATTGATATTTTTAGATTTCTAAATTTTTTTTCATAAATCCGCCATAAAAACGAACATTTAAAAAAAATCATTGAAGATCGGTCTAATCTTGGATTTTTCATAGCCAAAAAACCAGGTGATCTCGAAACTATACAATTGCCCATAAATGTAGCTACCAATTTCCAAAACGATGAAGATACACTTCAGCAATAAAAGTTACAATTTGAACTTGTGAAAAGTACAATCTGAAAAGTTCATTTCCCATCACTGCTTTGAAGCCGTCGCGTATGTAGGTATAACAATATGTAGGTATGTTTCGCATAGCGAATTATATCTGATTTGTTAAACCAAATAAATTTGTATGAAAACAAAACCATTTTTCACAGTTTTCTTTAAAAATTGTTGAAAAAGTGCAAAATACGAAAAGCATTGCAAAAATTGCGCAAACATAAAAGTTACCTCCCCAATAGTATTAAAATACATCAAAAAGGCAATGGGCAGATTCACCAGTCAATTCTTGGACTTTGCTGAAGCTTTGACTTTGTTCCAATGTATATCTACAGAGTCAACTTCGTTTCTAATAAATAGTTGAAAATTGAAGAAATCTTCATTATTCCTGAAAGTTTTATGTGACGGAGTTTACTCTACTCAGTGCGTCACTGCTTGGCCATTCTAGCTCCATTAGTAAATAATATTTACTGAGTAGCCTGAACTACATCCAAACAAAAGTGGAAAAAGTACAAAAAAGTGAAAATATCGAAACTCATAGAAACCACACGCATATTTACGTGACATCTATGAGTAAAATCTGAACTACTAAAGCTCTGAGCTTTTTATTGTTTATTTCATCGAAAACACATGACTATTGATAAAACATCTATGAGTAAAATCTGAACTAATAAATCTAAGAGCTTTTGGTTGTGAAACTCATAGGAATTATGTGATTTGAACGTGATCTGGCGGGAAGTCCGTAACGATTTTGTTGATTGTATTGGTTATTTGAACTTTGTGAAAATTGAAAGCTGGAACATCTGTAAATTGAGAGAAAATATACAGAGTTTACTATATGATGAAGTAGGACAAATGATTTTGTTTACTTTTTTGTACTTTTTTTCACTTTTGTTTCGATGTACAGTGGAACTTCCATAAGTCGAACTCTCAAAATGAAAGAAAACAAATTCGAGTTATAGAAACTTCGAGTTATGAAGGCCAAAAGTTGAAACGTTGAAAGCGCAAAGTTCTCAATAAAACTTCGAGTAATAGAGAAATTCGACTTAAAGAAGTTCGAGTTATGGAAGTTTGACTGTAGTTCAGGCTTTAAGTTACACATCTTCTTTAAAAAAAGTAGGTACATATAACATTAGAATTACGTAGCTTACAGTTTTAATTGCACCATAATGTCCATTGTTCTTATTCGTACTATTAGGCGTATTTTTTTGAGACTCTTTACTATACTCACTTTTCGAGTCTCAAAAAAACATCCCTAACTCACTTTAGCACACTTTATTTTTATTTGGAAGTTGGTACGCATGTTTTCAACTTGGCATATTAGTTGGAAAAGGGTATGTTCAAAAAATTTATACTCATTGGAGAAACTGAAAATCGTTCTTAAATTGTATCGACTTAAAAGGTTCGTTAAATAATACTGAATGAACTGTATTTCGAAATTCCAGCCGTATTCATACTGCTGGCAGAATTCAGGAAAACGTGCAAATGCGTGTTGATCGTAGGTATTGAAATTAAAGTACTTAACCTTTTTAAAAAATATTTTGTTTGAAGGTGGAATAAAACAAAACAAAAATAGCTTGAAAAATGTTGTTGGTCTATTTTGTTGATCTAATATGAGCATCAAAATTTAATACGCCTTGTTTACAGGAAAATGCGGTGAAATTATGTGCATACATCAACCCCTGTGCTCAATTCCGGGTGAAATTGAATTCGTGCGGATTTCGAATTTTCGGTGTACCAAACATGCATTTTTGATTACCTTAAGTCGCATTGACTTCTGTTTTCCAATTACCTATTTCTTAATTGAAACAAATCAAGTCAGCTACTGTAAAAAAAAACTAAATAATTAAGCGAACTGATCACACAGCAAACTCGAAATCCGCACGAATTCAATTTCGGTCGGAATTCAGCACAGGAAATTAAAATATTCAAAAAGGAATCGCGTCTATTATATCTATTGAATGTTCACGTTGCATTTTGTTACCTTGAATACAACAAATTGCAGTAAGTACATATTAATATCTATTTTTCAACAAAGTTTATGTAGCATTTTCAATCGTATTTTAAATAATATTATGTAAGAATATGAAGTATTAAAAAGTATAAATGCATTTCAACCAATCAGAGAATTGCAAAATATTTACCAATTCAGACAACAATCAACGAACACAACCCATTAGTGACAAATAGCCGCTCTCAACGTTCAAGGATGAAAAATAATTCCTCCTTATTTACAACACCGCCATCTATGAATGAAATTTTTCAACTTCCCTATCTCCACTTTATTACTGCGTTAATTATAGCCACTTTTATACCCACTTTTGGTTTTGCATGTAAGAGTAAAAGTGAGCTAGCTATAGATTGCCAAAAAAATACGCCTATTATTGTATTATCACATTTCAACAATTTTTATTAAAGAAAACAAATCTCTCACTATATAAAGTCAATTTTTGTTCTCTTACAAAACGTTATGTGATTTTGTGTTATAATTGGGCACTTTTTAATCTATGAAATTGACAGTTCATACTAAAATTGTATGGGAAAGTAAAAAGGTCCTTATAAGTAGGTAATTAAGTACTCCTCAAGTGTCAGGTTTAGGAAACGAAAATATTATGTATTTCGAAAAAAATAAAAATGAATTATGTTTATATGTTATGAAATTAGTAGTACGCGGAGGCTTCAAAGTAGTTAGTATCCGTATTCAGTTCATAAAAATCTACTCAAAATGAGCAAATGAGTACAATAGTAGCACGGGAGGGAACCCTGGATGGAGGGTTGTGCTCTGGCCTCTCTCCCCACGATCATCGCATCGTTTCATATTCGTTGTATCGTGTTCGTGTATGCATTTTTGTTGCACGTGAGCTCTGTCTGTTCATTTGTATTATTACGAGTTGGGTGGGGCCGATGATTTTGCAATGAAATATCTTGCTCGCATTTTTAGGGAGTAGGTTAGTAAAGACCCATTCACCTGTCGCCCGGTGAGACACCACCACATCATGCTATAGGCTCCGTGAAGTAGTCTTGACTACGGTTCGGAGTTTGCCAGATGGGCCGGTGCAACACGGATGGGAAGCCATGATGCAACTTCCTGAGATAAAGAATTCCGGAGGTAAACTAGTCTCCCATTCGGATCTCCGGGGGGGATTATATCAGGGGGTTCAACATGCACTCACCACATCAGCACCGAAAACCTGCCAAAAATAAACTAAGTAGGTATCTATTCTGTATTAAGTAGGTACAATCAATAGCAAGAAAAATAGGTAAATGTAGGTACATACTCATTTGTAGAATTAACTAAATAAATAAATTAATGCAAAACAAAGTGTGCGGTTTGTGTCGCCAATGTGCATTCGTCGCCATCAACAGAGAATCGTTCTTGGGTGGAAACAGTTAAAATAATAATGTAACTCCCAAACCACATCAATGCACCTGTCATCTTTATGCTTCTAGAGATCTACGAGTCACTGCCTCATCTAAAAAAATACAAAGTTGTTATTTCTCCTCCTCCATACACAGCGTACTATGAATGAGTGATACATACGTGAATACATTTGTGTGTATGTAGTTATAAGGTACATAATTGAATTCAGTTTTATTATGTGACTCTCACGTTTACCAAAGCGCGATCGTTTCGTTAAGGAACTGTATACGAATACGACCTACGTTACGTACAGCATTAACATTAGCATCTCCCTTTCATGTTCCACCTCTCTGTCAAAGAAGTATAACTCAATCTCCACGCAAAGAATGCTTGAAATGCCATGGGGACGGAGTAAAATTGAATTTTTCAGGTGCTAATGTTGGTTCAACGGTATTTGTGCAAATCATCATACATCGAGAACCGACCATGCCTACCGATAAAAACGAGAAGATGAACGGTTTGCATAATTACTGAATGACTAATTCATGCTTCATGCTACTCTTTGCTTAGTAATTATAGAATAGCTTTTCTTGTCGTGGATGGTGGTTTTCTGTTCCAAATTAATATAATGATAGCCCAACCCCCACCGCAAAATATAATCTCAGATAAGGTGTAGTGACAAATTTGTGAGGATGAAATACAAAAGATAAAGTTTTCTGGTTATAAGATTTATTGGAGGCGCTCGGCAAGACCATACCAGGGATAAGGAGATCTTCGCATAAGACGTGACACAATGAGGAGAACAGAGATCAATAGAACGCATTACTACACACACATCTTCCTTTGACTGCATATTATTTTGCTGCTGCAACTCAAAAGTTCATAGCCCTGCTGAAAACCTCGAATGAACCCTGATGGTATTCCGCCGTAAAATAACATTGTATTGAAACCCAATAATCAATCATTCCTTGAAATATCTGCTTAATTGCTCATATAGAAAGGCTTCGCTACTCAATTGTCTTTTAAGCCCGTATAGAAATGTAACTATTGGCAAGAGTGATTCTTTGCTTTATCTCAACGTTGATGTCGTTGCTGGAGTTCGCCGCAAAAATGTAAATGCAAAATTAATGTGACGTTCTGTTCAAGGCGTCGATGCTGAATGTTCTTTCTTGTGGACAAAGTTTTTAGTTTTGCTTTCATTCACCGCCAGTCCCATCTTTGCAGCTTCCGTGTCCATACTCACAAATGCACCACTGACAGCTCGCCGAGTTCTTCCAATAATTATATCATCGGCCGGCCGTCGTACGCGAGTAATAATTGAAAAAAAAAAAAAAAAAAAAAAAAAAAAAAAAATGTACCGCTGTTGGAATGTTACGTAACATTTACAAGTATAATGTTAAAGCGACATTACTTAATACTCCGGCACACCAATGTCGGTCCTCCTGATAACAGCATGCCCTTTCAGTCGAAAGTCTTGGAAAAGTACCAGTCTTTGTGTCGGCAGTGCTGGTAATAGAATGGTCTGCCTCCCGCCAGTCTTGGAAAACGAAAAGTATGAATTTGAATGAATTTGAGATCGAACGCATACGGTTAAGAGCAATTATATCTTCTACAGGCAAAACAAATGAACTCGCCAATAAAAGCCCACTCGAATTATTGAAATATATATTACAGTTTAGACTGGAAGTTAGTCTGCCTAAAATAATAATGCTTCGTCTTTTTCTCACAATTGCTGCCGGCTGTGAGAGGAGTTTCTCAAAATTCAATCTTATTAAAAATTATTTACAATGAGCACTCTAAGGCTATCTAATCTGGGTATCATGGCTATAGAGCAGGAAATCACAGAGACCATCGATACTGAAAGAATAATAAGAGATTTTCCCTGATGAAAAGTAGGAAAATACAATTTTAAAGAAGTTTTCTGTAAATAAATAAAAAAGTTTCTTGTAAATGAATTACATATCTACCTACCTGCATTATGTATTATACCTAAGTAGGTATATAACTTTTTTCCCTTTTACTTAAAACTAAATTAAATGCTTTCATCCTTTCATTTAAACATTATTTTTTTTTAACAAATTTTAGTTATGAAATTATTTAATAATGAATTTAATTAATTAATAAACAAACATGATTTAATGTAATCAATTTAAAAAATTACTTTAATGTAATTAAATTGAATATGAACTCAGACAATGACACCAGCGCTGAGATTAAACGAAGAATAACTCCTGCTAATCGCTGTTTCTTTATGCTAAGAAAGCAACTTAGTAGCAAAGATTCCTCTAGGTACTAAACTCTAGGACAACTAAAGTGACCCTTTATAAGACCCTAATCATCCCAGTCCTTCTCGATGGTGCAGAGGCATGGACTCTATCAAAAGCAGATGAGTTTACTCTTGGTCGCTTCGAGAGGAAAATTCTTCGAGTAATTTTCGGTCCCGTCTGCGTAGACGGTGAATGGAGGAGGAGATACAACGACGAAGTGTATGGGCTATTCAAACCGATTTAAAGCAATTGCTAAGTTCTTTTACTTTGCTGCAACCTTTTACTCAAAGCAAATGCTACTTTTTATTCATACGACCCAGGGACATCGTCCATAGAGCCAATGGACGCGAACTCTCTGGTAGTGTTGGGTAACTCATACATGAGGTGGTACAAATGTCCCATACACCAGCTCAAAATGTCCCAACACCTCAAAAATAATATTTGTACCACCTCCCAAATGTATCACGTCGATGAACACAAGAGCAAATGTCATGTCAATAATACAATTAATACAAGCTCAACTTCACACATTCACATTATTCAGTGCCTTCCTTCAATTTAGATTTGCGTTACTTCTTTCTGTAGCTTGTGTTTACGAGAACAGGGAGACAATAAAATGTAAACACATACATGGAACAATGATATTCCATAAACCACCACCCTCACCCGTATCAATTCAGCAGAAAGAGCATACAGATCTGACGTCTCTTCTCTTTGTCTTTCCAGTAAAGAGTAAGTGAACATCAACACTTCATTGAGGAATGAGGACACATTGAGGATTTGAGGAGTATTGTCCTGGTGTTGTGAAAGCAAAAGAAATACCTCATTACCTCATTTGTAGTACTTTTGTAGCGATCGTAGGTGAGGATGTACGTACTAATTATAGTGAAATAACAACAAATAATGTAGTTATTATTATTTTGTTTTTATTTAAAGAATACATTCAAAATGGTAGATACCAACAGCGATGAAGGTGTTTTATATAGGCAGTGTGTATTGAAACACTTCATATCTCTTTCCCTACCCTTATATGTATGTATACATACCTCATTCGTGTCTCTCTCCCTCATAAGCTCATGGCCTCATACGTCATACCATACCTCAGAAATGAGCAACAAACCTCATGTGAGGTAAAAATCTCATGTGAGGTAAAAACCTCATGTGAGGTAAAAATCTCATGTGAGGTAAAAACCTCATGTGAGGTAAATACCTCATTTGAGGTGGGACATTGTACCACCTCAAATTTTAAAATGAGCACCTCATACAAACTCATAATAAATACGTGTCCTACCCAACACTACTCTCTGGCCCGGAAGATCTTCGACTATACACCCGAGGGACGGCGCAGTAGAGGAAGACCGCGACTCAGGTGGCGCACGCAAGTGGAAGGGAACTTTAACCAACTTAGCATGCGAAACTAGAGACAGCTGGCTATAGATCGTGCTGTCTGGAGACGCTTGTTGGTTGAGGCCCAGGTCTACCCTAGACTGTAGCGCCACCTTAAGTAAGTCATCGAAAATCGGAAAGTAACTAGTATGGGAAAATTTTAAATTTGCGACTTCATTTCTGCTTCACTTGCTAGAAAGTAGTACGAACGACAGTTGACAAAATTTTGAAGAGAAATTTTACCAAGTGTATTGACATATCTACCTACATTATGTGTAGGTATAATTAATTGGTTGAAACCGTAGACAAAGGTAAAACTACTAGGGGCGGCATAAATTGGGGCGGCCCCAACCCACGCTACGCCACTGGTAATTATAGTCATCTGAGAACAGACAACATTTTGTGTTTGTAGAGGGGTTAAACACGAGCATTAAAAAAGTAAAACTTATGACCATATTATTCACTGCAGGTTTATCTCGGGTTTAAGTGAATTTTACAGCCAACTATTTAATTCGATTTTTTTAAGAGCTCATATAAAATGTTTTAAATAAGCTAGCTAGCTGGGCGAGTCGGTGTGGTTTAGGTGTGAACACCCACAAAACTGATCTGGTGCTATGCACCAGGAAATATAAAATTCCGACAGTCGACTCCCTCACTCAACGGTATCAGCCTATAACTTTCTCTGAAAAAGCAAAATATTTGGGTCTTATCCCGGATAGGAAGCTTAGTTGGAAACTTAACATCCAAGAAAGAGTCAAAAAGGCTACAGTAGCACCTATGGGATAATTGCCTGATGGACAGCCTTGGAGAAAGCCATAAATAGCGACTACTGACGGCTCAAAAACAAAACATGGATTTAAGCTCTCCTTCCGTCTACCAAATTATTGTAGCGTGTTCCAGGCGGAATTAATAGCAATAAAAAAAGACTTATCTTAGCTCAAGAAAAACGTGATATCCGCTAAAGATATCTGCATATTTTCGGACAGCCAAGCAGTCATCAAATCCTTGGATTCGATATCTATAACTTCTCTAGTAGCCGTCGACTGGCGATCGTCTCTTACGGAGATGTCCGAACAGTTCAACATTCAATAGAGATATTCCAGGGAATTCTAAGGACGATGAACTCGTTAGAAAGGCACCCTAAGGGATACCAATCGCTAGTTGCAAACAAAGATTGAAGCTGGTTGCTATCGAGAGTGCAAATCTTAGGTGGACAAGTGGCGCCACTTGTATATTGACAAATCAAATTTGGCCTAAGCTCAGAAGCCTCTTAAGCTTTATAAAGAGCTCAAAATGGTTCAACTAGTAGGGAGATCTTATATGATCCTTTTTCATGGTATCACGTTGGACCTATGCTGGTCTAAGTGTGTTGGCGTTTCCCAGCTGGCAGCCACTTTCAACCAACCAACCAACCTGGCACCCATATCGGGTGGACTTTGTAGTTGCCAGTAGTTGAATTACTCCGGCCCGGCTGATACATGGAATATATTGGTTTGTTCTGTTCCCAGTTTAGACGGTCTGGAAAATGTATAACCTTGAAGTTGTGTCGGAAGTTATATCGTGGTACCTAGTAACTGTACCTACCCTACCCATATTGATTGATTTACATGACATAACTTATTTCTGTACTTCTTTTATTTTGTTTTGTTTAGCGTAAGACTATTAACCGTAACTTCTAATCGAAATTCGATGTTCTCATCATAAAAAAACAATAACAGAAATTATATTTACAAGAAAAAACGACTGCAAAATTTCCATATTCCACAATCACATCGAAATGACCCACAAAATGTTCAGTTGTCTTCGATTTATTAACTAATGCATAATATTGTAACATTTAAGGCTAAGACCCGTTGGGTTTTTGTTGATATATCTTTGCCTCGTGCCCATGGGCCATTTCATCATTATTAACAGTTAAGTACCTATGAGTATGTATACCATACAAGTAAGTAAAGAGAGAAGCACACACCAAAACGGAACTAGATAAATTTGTTAGCACTCAAAAGAGTAAAACAAAAACAGTCGAAGATGCTTTAAGTGAAAATATTTGTGAGATCATTATCAGAATTACTTCGTTTCTTAATTTATTTCAAATTCAGAACTATGCGTTCAAATAAATGTTGCCCAAATATTTGTGTTAGTAACATTTCTATGACGAGTATGCTAGAGAGTGGCTTAATGTATTTCGGGAGAAACCAGCATCAAGAGAAAGATATTGTTTTATTTTGAACTCATTAATCAATTCTTATAATTTTACTATAATATAGATATAGAGCAACTCCAAAAAGTGGGTCTTGAAACTCTGTTCCGTGGACTGTCCAAAGAGTTTGTGGCTGAATAGATTTTCTTCAAACTTGGTATACTTACAGTTTTCCCTTCTATATGAAAGATTTGAAAACCAAGATTTTTGAAAATTGGTTTAACGATGGTTCATAGGCTATCCTAGGATTCGATATTAGAGTTTTAACCAAATTCTAAATTTATGGAAATGACATTTATTCACAATGTAAATTTACATATAATGTTTTTTGTTAAGTAGAGAAACATGAGGCTTGATGTAGGTCTAAATGTGACTTGAAAAATTATTTAACACCTTTCTTTCGCACATAAAGCGACGAATTTTCGATATCGATCCAGTAGGGAATTTTAATCCATTCATGTAAAATATTCAAACTCATTCAGGCCCATCTCTGAAGATATTTTATCCATTTTAAACACCTTGAATAAACCTCTAATACATTTTTTCCACGTTTAAGACATTATTTTCATTTTCACATTTAACTACAAATTTTAGGTCGTGTTCAGTTCATACCAGAAAGATGCAGACAATGTCTGAATTAGTGTTGAAAAAAAAGTTTTGTTTTAGTTTTGTGGTGTCGAAAAATTCCGTAAATTAATCCTAGAAAGAGGACGAATTGCATATTTTTTCAAAAAGATACCGGACATTTTTTTTAGGATAAAAAGAGGACATGTCCTCTTAAAAGAGGACGTCTGGTCAGCCTACCAATAAGTCTAGCATCATTCTTTCTCAAACCTGTGGAAAAGCTGTGGATAATTGTTGTTGTCATCATCACTAGCATGATTACAGGGCGGGAAGATCCACAGAGACTGTCCTGTACCATAAAATAACTTGGGTTTGGTGCTTGAGAAACTGACTTCTCCGCACCTTGTGGTTGAGGAATCTGCAAATAAAATATAAATAAGAAGAGGAAAATGCATTACAATTTTATCCAATATACCTAAGAAAATAACCACTCTTGGCCTTTCCTAGAGGCGATATTATCAGAATAGGTATATGTGTTTAGTTTTCAAAAAAAAGTTTGTTACTTAGCTCAGCAACAAAAGATTTGGAGCAATGAATCCACAAACTGAACAACGAATTGGTATGTATGTAGACAGATGGATCAAGAACTAGATAAGAAAACTGGAGCGGGAAATGGGCAACACACCAGCATTTTGCAGGCTGAAACTTATGCAATAAATAAAAGTGTCCAAATCAATCTCAACAGAAATAAAGCCAACTGTAATATGTGTACATAGCTATGCTGTCAGTGAGCCAAGTATCTATCATGACACTTCATTCCTATACAGCATTCAGGTTGAACTTGGGTTTGTGTGGGTGGTAATGCTTGCAAAAACTTAATGAACTGAGTAAAAAAACAAGGTGTTGGCTACCTTATAGCCTATTCAAAACGTACTGAAAACTGAGTTTTCGACAAAAATTTTACGAAAACTCGTTAATGCATTCACATTTCACACCAAACACCAACTCGTTTTCGTTTTACGTTTCAATTATCAATTGGCTGTGAAACTAGCTATGAAATGTTTGTGGCGACTAGACTCTTATTTTAGTTACTAAACTCCGCCGACTCCCTAGCAAGAAAGGGGAAATAGGTTCAGAACCATTGCACGATAAAGGATTGAACCCTCAAAGAATAATTAAGGGAACTAGAGATGATAAACAGGACCAAAAATAACTTCTAATGCAATATAAAAGACAAATATTCCAGGCATGCATCAGCATGAGCAAAACTAACCTTCCTCTCCGGACGGGTATAGGTATTGTAGACTTAAGAAGCATCTTAGGAAACTGAGTATATATGAAGAAGGTTGCCGATGGATAAGCAGTGGATTTCCAGAACATGTGCAGGGTTCTTGTGGGGTCGAAGTTCAACATACCATTATAGCTATACATGACACACAGTGGACTTGCTGCAAGAAACCCTAGAAAATTCTCAAATTTTATTTGTGGATTGAGCGGAATTAGATGCTAGTCTTTAAATTCTTTGCTTTTATTATGGTATTAAACCTTTTGCAATCCTCCCTCTAAAATTGTTTTTCTATAAGATACACGATTTTTCACGTGAACAATTTTACATGGCAAGATAAGGCAAGCTTTCGCCTTTTCTTCCAAAGTTAACATTTATTTTTTGCACATTTAAATAAAATTTATAAAATAACTAACGAATTCGGTGTAGCCAAACTCGAGATATAAAAGGACAAACATATCAAACGCATTTTTATACATATAGACAGTTGTCTGTCGTCTGCGTCCCACTTTGAAATTAACTTTAACTATACTTTAACTATGCTCGGGCACATTTATGGCTTACTAATCAATTTAAAAGGTGCGACTGTGCCGAAGAGATCTAGGTTCTATGCTCGAAGTACACCTCGAATCTCTGCTGGGTGTATGGGCCATGGACCTGGATACAGGGACAAAGCCGGTAGTGATCTATCTAAAAATGGGTCTGCAATGGATTAGGCCTAATCCATAGCTCCGGAGCAAGCACTTCAGTCGATCATAAGTCACAACTATATCTATATGGTATATGTATGAAAACCAACAACCCGGTTGAAGGAACTAACATTCTTTAAAGTATCATGGGAGATGGGAGCTTTGGCCGGAATATAACAGAAAACGGATAAACAAACTTTTGCAGTTTGACAGATCACCTCTGTCTAAGTGGGTATAGGGGCTCTACAGGGTCATAACTTCCTAAGAAACCATACAATGAAATTAAATCTCAAGGATGACGAGATTACTATAGAGATCCACCTCAATTGCTGTACCGCTAACACGGGTGGAGTATAGCAGTGTTAATTCTGGTCTTCATATCGGTAAATGCAACCTAAAATGTGCGACCATTCAAATGAACCTAACACGTTTTTGCAAGATATGGGAGATAGAGTAAAGCTACCGCCATGGATCACTTACCAATCTTGAAATTACGTTTGTTTTATTAATATTTTATGTACCTTTGAGCTAAATATTTCTTTTCTTTGACCCACATAAAACGTAACTCTGGTGCATCTATTGAAATTAACCACACGTAGGTACATAAGCTAAATCATCACTGGTTAAAATATTAAAACTAGTTCGGATTAGATTACCTAATGACTGAATTTCCTTGTTTGACTTTAGCAAATAATTGTAGTAAAAAAGATTATTAACTTAAAAGTCCATTGCATATACATATTATTGCAATTTTAAAGATCAAATAAAACTATACATGTATGGGATTTATTAGCTACTACGAAATGAACAGGTTTTGTTAATTTCTCCACATTTCCTGCATATATACTGACGTATAATGTCGATACAAAAAAATGAATGCCGATTTCCTTACCTTCTTCAAAATGATATAATTCTAGTGGAAGTCAATATAGAACTTAAAATGTAAAAATATGTATAGACATTAGGAATGCAAATGAGACTATTATCTTTCATTCTGAAATTACATCTTCAGTGAGAGAATACGATTTCGTTCTAGTTCCAAAACAGGTCCCAGCCGAAGAAAGCTAACTAAAATCCAAACTGAGCTGTCAGTGCCAGTGCCAGTGCCTATACCATAGAAAGAGCTTTCTCAACAGTCAGTGGTAAGGTAATGGTAACCTTGATCTAACTCAATGCTATGGTCTTCAACGCAGCGACAGCCATCTGAAAATAAGCAGCTCTTTCTCCCTCTGCCTCCCATCGTTTCTGTATCGGCTAATCCATTCCATACGATCATATCCACTCTTGCAGCTATATTATCAGGAAATCTCTCCAAACTAAAGAATAGGAAATACACACCGAACCGACACCACTCGACGACTCTTGGATGGAGGTTGAAGAATTTTCTTTTTTGTTGTATTTCCTTTACTAAAATGATGACTGGAAGCACTGAATTTAAAGATTATAGTGCTAGTTGCTAGTGCCCTGAGTGTAGCACAAAACTCACTGGAATGGTAGTTGATAGATAGGTGAATTTCTACAGCACACAGGCCACAAGAAAGAAAAGAACGGAAAGACCAAAGAAGACGATCACCATCACCATCATCATTTTCTACATCTATCACTATACCATTCTTTACTTATTTCCTTCTTTGCACCGTAATTGTGTTTTTATCCCCCTTTTTGGTTCTGTTCTCCCTTATACACACATGTATTTTAGAGAGGTTTAGGCAAAAGCATAAAAGGGGAACGTTTACAGGTTCAAAGTCATTGTCCATGATGCAACTGATGTAGTAACGTCTTTGCTAAACAGCTTAACATTGCAAAGTTGCAGAGATATTTACCTTCCTTTTTCTGCTTAACTTTTTTTTGTGTGTTTGTGGATACAAAATTGGATACCATTCTTTCTTAAGACATATTCAAAGACTGACATCACTATACTCACAGTTCTTTTACATTTTTTTTTATTTGTGTGAACCGCAGAAGTGACTTTTCCTTAAAAGAAAAATATATTAAATTAATTCTGTATCTGCATATATGTGCCCATCCATATTAATTTATTTGTGTCCACAATTATTGTTATTAACAAAAAAAAAAAATCAGTGAAACTGAGTGAAGTGAATCAGTGAATTTAAGACACTAGTGTTAAGAATAATTTCAAAAGTGTTTAAACCTACACACAAGAAACTACAATAAAAGGAACAAAAACCGTGGATTATTTTGGATATTTTCATACATTGCTGATTATTAACTCACGGTAAGTAAAGTTGTTGCATGACTTCAAAGGACCTAATCATAAATACTGCAATACTTGAATAAACTATCCAGCATTTTTGGGAGCTGTTCTTTAATTAATGTGTGCAAAATGAATGACTGCCATTTAAATAAGGAGTAGATATAGATTTAAACAGAATCGGGGATTACATTTAAATTTGCACCATGTCTTCCTGTTTCTAATTTTCTCATTGCCTTTCTCAAGAGTATTTACGTGCAAATCTACAAAATTAAATACTGGTCAAAAAGAAGATCTAATTACTGCTTTATATCTACAAAAAATATTCCTGTACAAATCAGCAAGAAAAATAAATTTATCGGAATTTTAAATCAATATGAATCGTAGAGTGTTTTAGTTACCCAAAGACCCTAGAGCTTCTAACATAAAAATGTATGTAGTGTAATATAAATAGTTCTTTGACACCCAATAGATATTATATGTATAGATTACAATTATTAACCAGTTTCTAAGAAGGACCTACTAATAATAAATCAATTATAGCCTAAAAATAACAATATGTATAGGTAGATAATTTAAAGTAAATATGTTAAATTTTCGTTACAAGTGCAGTAATTAATTTCAAATTTATTTATCACCTATAAGTTACTAACATTCTTTTTTTATTTTTTATTTTTAATTAAGTAAAAATTGAGGTGATTGTTGATAAATTATGTATTTACTCCCATGCGATTTGATCGAATAAAATAGTATTTAATTAAGGCTTAACTATTCCTTAATTTATAACTTTTTTGTACATGTCCTTCCCATACCCCTTTTAAATATGTTACGTATGACAACCTGTTCCCTTTAAACTATATGTAATAATAAATAAATAATAATAATTTGTATTTAAAATAACACATAAAACATTGATTTATATTTATGTTAAGAAGTTTTTATTAAAAAAAAAGTGTTTGAGGGCTATTGGTGTTGCTTGGTCAATCACCTTTCCAGCCCATCCATAGAAACTGCAATTAGTTAGAAAGTCATATTTCAATTGATATATTTTCTTAAATGTGAGGCATAAAATAAATAAAAAATAGTTGGCGCAACAGGAGCATTGTTTCCATAGATTCCAATTTTTAAATGAATGCAAGGGACTTTTATCATCCAAAGGCTGATCATGAGATTTCTTAGTCAGTATCAGTAGTCCAATTCACTAACCATTGAGCCTCTGTACTCACTGCTTTCTTTAAACAAAGCTGCAGTTCGAGGTCAACCAAAGCCGCAACCGACCAATTAGCTGACTTCATAGCGGCCGGCCACCATTTGCGCACACCAACATAGTCTAATTGTGTGCGTCAGCTATACG
Organism: Cheilosia scutellata; assembly: GCA_955612985.1. Lineage (NCBI taxonomy): Eukaryota > Metazoa > Arthropoda > Insecta > Diptera > Syrphidae > Cheilosia > Cheilosia scutellata. Next base: position 52,929,522 of record OY015313.1, on the reverse strand, counting down.
AATGATCTTCCTATGAATTGAACTCAAAGACTCGTCGTTAAATAACTTCTTATAATCACTTCTGCCTTTATGATTATGCTGGCAAACACACGCTGATAGAATGCTTAGCTCTACTAATTATATCGATGCCATTAGTGCACGCAAGAAACTACACAGGCTTTTGAATGATTTAACAACTTTTATTATACCTTTGAGTTTCGCTCACAATGCAATCTCATCCTGCTCACAGGGATGTTAACAGAATTATTGCTACGATTAATTCGTTATACTCGCCTAAACTCCCTTTGTTATAAAAAATTAAATTTTCTATCTTTTTATCACCGACAGTCTAGTCATGTTTCTGTGCTGTTTTTTCCCCTATCAGGGACTTCCAAAAAAGGACACGTCTAAGTGAAGTGAGGATCCAGTCTAAGACTATGTCAAATACAATCGGTGTTCTATTCCATCTCATATGGTATCTAGTGGTACCTACTTACTTAGTCTAGTAAAACTAATTTCCAAAACAAAAATTCCGAATAATTAGACCTTGAAATAAAAAAAAATTATAATAACAAATACAATTATATTAAATTGATATAGACATTTTGGGGATAATGGTTCATGAGTTAAGAAAATAACAATTAGAACTCTTCGACAGTTACTTTCGTAGGAGTTATAGCTATTTCGAATAACGCCGATGATGGTTAATCTACTCTATAGTATATTGCCCTAGGTTTTGAGCAACAATGTTGAAAATGCTGACGATTTTTCTAAATAACTAAGACAATGGAAAATGGGAACAAATTATAAAAAAAAATTACCAAATATTGTATGTAACCAATTTTTTAACCACTGAAAAAAAAAACTGAAACTGATATAATTATACGCATTTATTAAAGTACATATTTTTCTTCCTATTTAAAAGATAGAGATGGGACAGAACAGTAACTACGTCTACAAGACGAAAATTAAAAGAGAATATTGTGATTCGAAGTATTTTCTGAAAATGATAATTGACAGAGAAAGAGAAAGTCGTTTAGTGAGGTTATTATTTTATGTATTTTAAATCAAAGAAAAAACCGAATTTGAAAATAATTTTTTTTTTTCAATATCTTCTTTGACAATCGGCAATAATTAAGATTTTCAAACTTTTAAGATTTGATACTATACCAGATATGATAGTATTTGAGATGAAATACATAATAAAAGTGCGAAAATAAAACAGCAAAAGAGTTGTACTGGAAGAAAACGGTCTAACGCGGCAACTGCACTGCAATATACAAGATTTCTGAAGATAAGCAGACAATGTTCCTGTACAGCTTTTTCTTTAATTCTTAGATATCTTCTCCTGCTGTTTAATTCTCCTTTTGTCATAGATAGCTGGTGTTTGCCAAATTATAATGCCAAATGAACTAAGTAGTTTTTGGGTTTGGAGTCGTGGTAGTACATATGTTCTGGCAAGTTGTTTTTGCCTTCTGCTCGGACGAGTTTTAACTCATATCTAAGGTATGGTATATGTATTAGGTTTCGTAATACATAGGCTAGTTTTTGTTAACTGTGGAAGAAAAGTCAACACCGACAGTCACCGCCAAAACCTTGATGCCATCAGTATAAATATAGCCCTAATCAGGTGTTATTCCCGAATAGCTGAATCCATCTGAAGAATTCATCTGCTGTCATCACTTAAATGGATTGCAATTATCAAAGCTTTATTTTCGATATCCTTTTTATAGGCATCATAGAACGAGGAGCTGAAAGTTAGGTAACTTTATTTCGAGGACGCTTATCTTGGGACATTAGATAAGTGATCCTCTCATGATATTTCCGAATTAACTGTAAATAAATAGGTTTCTTGGTATGGATGAGCTTGTCGCCCATTTTAATTTGTGGTCCAGTCGATATGTTGATTCATACAGTTGTATTCACAGGCACACTGTTCGGGAAGAAAGATGTAAGAACGCTGCCATCAGCAAAGATATAAATATTATTTATTGATATGGAGAAGAAATAGAAATACACCATCTAATATTACAACTTGAATTGATCTGCCCAACTGAAATCTGAAAGCTCCATTTGCAGAGTTGTTGTGGCAATCTGTAAGAGGCTAATAAAATTAGTAGACCTCTATGCCAGACCGGGTCAAAAGCTTTTGAGATATCCAAGGCTAATGCTATGGGTTCGTCATGTTATTCAATTCACTGCGTCCATAAATGGGTTACCTACATAATCTTAACAGTATCACATATATCACAAAAATTCGTAAAATGACACTCCCAAGAAACAACATTAGCAAAAAAATGCTGAAAAGTCACTAGGGAATAAGCCCTGATAATTATCCGGGCTAACGAAATCGTCGGCTGAGTTCTATCTTGTCTAATAAACCATTTTTGCCGAAATTGAGTTAGGTATGCAGTCTTACTAATTTGGGGACACTCTTTCGTTTGGTGAAATCCGTTTTGTTCTATTTCCTTCAGTTTTCAAGTTAAGAGATCTATTGTGTTCAATAAGCACTAAACTAAGAAGACTTCTTGTTCAATATTACCATTAGTTACATTGTTTTCAAAGTTTCGTTTTTTTTATTTCTATCTTGTTCAATATAACTTTTATTTTTGTTCAATATCATACATTATGTGAACTTACTTTTACTCATCCCATACATCATTGTCCAATATCCAAAACGACTTAATGGTACATTTTGATTTTTATTTTAATTCGCAGATACTTTAAGTACAAAGATATAATATTCATTATATATGAAATATTCTGAGCTTTCATAAAAAAATTGCTTCAGGACAAAAATCCGGGTTAATGAATAAAAACTTTGAACCTGAACTTTAAAAATCGATTTCCCAACAACTTAAAAAATGGACATTGGACAAGATAGAACTCAGCCGACGAAATCTTTATAGAATTAAATTTGTATGAAATTACTTTTCTAAGCCTAATAGAATAGCCAAAAAACGCACCTATTATAGAAAACAACAAACAAAAATAAAAAAAAAACGATACCAAAATACGAAAAAAATTGAAATGTTCTTTCTGAATTAGATAAATCGACAGAAATTTAAAAAAACAATGTGCATCGGTATCTCCTGGTTAATCTATCCCCATGCCCCGCTGTGTATTTCACACTCAATTATGTAAGTATTCACAACCACTGTAGGGAGTGTATTTAATACAAAAATATAAAAAAATCAATTAGTGTCGAGGCAGGGTAATCGCGATTGAAAATATTGACATATCGTCAGTGATATCGATTTTCGAGATTTCTTTCGTTCTAGGTTTTAGTCATTCTACCTCAATCTGAAGTGGCTCAGTTGGTAGTGTGCTGGTTTGATCTCCGGAAAAACACAAATTACATCCTAATGTTTTTTCCCACCGCGTCACCTCTCGCGAACGTCTGACAAACATCCAAGAGTATAAATGTCATGGCTTCGCAATTCAGGCGTTTGGTTGGACTCGGCATAAATTTGTAGGTCCCTACCATTCGGCCCAAAAATAAAAACTCACACAAATTAATAGTTGTGATAAACTAGGCCTAGGGTGCCTATACTTTTTTTTGTTTACCTCAATCGCCAATCCCCGCTTTTTATTTAGGTGTTGCCGTGTTGGTGCTAGCAATCCATCTTACTTCATTAAAAGTAGAAAGGAAAGTACATATTTCGAGGACATACTAAATTTGATATTTTCTTGTTCGAGTAGTTTTGACCACCATTCATTAAATGTCTTGTGTTTCTGAGCGGTTGCTTGCATGCATTCTTTGTTGAACCAGGGTTTGTCCGAAAGTTGCAGAATTTGTGAAGAGTACGATAACTAAGGCAGTCAAAATGAAAAACTGGTTGTTATTAACGAGTAAGATACAAGCATTTTTAAAAGCCAGATGTCTATTATTTTATTTTATTTAATTAAATTAAGTTATTTTTATAAGTAGTTTTTAAACCAATAAAATTGTTAGTATGAAAATAATGAAATAAACTTTTTATCCATGTTTCGCATGGATTTAAAGAAACCAAACCTCGCACCTACTCTTAAAATCCAACAGTGACCCCTATACCCTCCATACATGTTCCACAGTACACGTACAATAGTAACCATTTGCGGACGGCTGGAGGAAATAAGGCCCCAAAAGCGAAAATGAAATAAGGTCCCAAATTTGGGGTGTTATTTCATAATGAAATAATACCCCAATTTAAAATATGAAATAAGGCCCCACTGCGATGAAATAAGGCCCCAACAAAAAATGAAATAAGGCCCAAATCTGACAGTAAACCCAAGCAGGGAGGGTTTACCTATTCGTTTTTCGTTTGGGGTCTTATTTCATTTCTTCTTTTGGGGCCTTATTTCATAATGAACTTCGGACTTCTAACTATCAAAACTGCTATAGTAGGTAGGTACTTTTTTGTGAGTATGTACTTACTCGTACTCGTGACAGAAAATTGTGATACATTTTTTTTTTGTAATAAGACATAAAACTATCAAAAATTATTGACAGAAATAATTTCTATTTCAAAAATACATAATACGAAAGAAGAGATTATAATGGCTCTCAAATATGCTATAGTAAGTTTCTTAAAAAAAAAATTCTTCATTCTAAACGAGGCATTATCGTGTACCTACCGTGTATATAATACATAATATTTATTTAATGTACAATACATATTATATAAAGTAGATATACAGAAAAGCAACTGTTCATCCGAGCGCCTGCTCCCAAAAAGGAGTCAGTGTTCCTCCCTGTCTTTGATTTCTTCTCGTGTTAGTCCTTTTCCAACGAAAATAACATATTTTGTTATTTTTTATCATAAAATAACAAAAATAAATTAAAAAGCGTGACTAATATAATTATTTTCCGTCGAGCTGAAAAAAATCATTCAGCTCGTGTGTCAATATCGAAGCTTAAGCCAAGACGCGCAGAAAATTTGGCGCGCAACTATTTGCGAGCTCGTGTGACATTGGCCTTAGTCCCCGTGTTTTGTCTTTGTGGTTATCTGTTCTCTTGCTTGATGTTTTGTTTCATCTACAGGTGATAATTCGATTGTTAAAACCCTCTAAGATAGTTCCCCTCGGAGATCCGAATGCGAGCCTCAAGAAGTTGTATCACGAATTTTCTGCCTCATCAGTATTGCAAGCTCTAAAACGTAGTCAATACTAATTCAAAGAGCCTATATCATGATATTTTCCAACATTGAGACATCGTTCACTTGTGCTTTCTATATTCGATATGTAATCACTTAACAGAATGAATTAATCATTATACTGAGTATGAATGTGTGAGCAGTGTTGCCAGAAATTTTCTAAGAGAATATGCCAAATTAAGAAAGAAAAATGCTAAATTGTATGGAGGAATTAAGCAAAATATGCTAACGTTTAAAAACAACTTTTTTATTAAAAACAAAAAAAAAAAAAGGAATAAATATAAACACAGCATGATGTCTATCTATAGTAAGGAACAAAAAGAGAATTCAGTATTTTGTAATGAAATATACATTTAGTTATTCAAATGCTCGTCAATTAGGTAGATACAGAACTAAAACTAAAGTCCGTATATGACTCTACATTTTTCTCTCAATTTTTCTTAATTTTTATCACATTAAATCATCTTAAAAAATCAGCTGCTTGTAAAAGAGCAAAAAGTGTAGTATGTATAATGAAAGGGGTAGCAATTGTTTGCAAAGGAACACAAATTTTCAAACGAATTTATTTTCAAAAAGTTAGACTTCAAAGTAACGGGAGGAGAAATGCCAAATAATGTTAAAATGTCAAACAAAAAAAAAAAAAAAAAACTCCCAGGTGAAAAATATAATTTGAATACATTTTCAATGCATTTTTTTATATACATTAATAAAGTTGTTGTATACGCAATCACACCTATCGGGAATATTCTTTCTAATTTTTCGTACTGTTCTATTTTCATTTTAAACGCGTGAAATATGCAAACAAAAAATCTAGTGTCATACGGGCTTAAGGTCATCATCACAAACCAGTAATAGTATCTGGTTTGTGGTCATCATCTTCCCCGTCTTCGTCATTGTACTGCTATTTTGCCGAGTCTTTATTTTTTATTCAACAATTTTCTTGTATTGTACCTAACAATTAAAACACTGTCAGACACTTGACAATTTGGCATTTTGGTATTATGCGTGCTATTACTATTCCCATTCATGTTTTGATTTCATAAAAATAAGTTACATTAATACTGAATAAATTTTAGCCCTGGATGATTCAGCTAATATTGGTAATAAATTAGCAAATTCTTCGCGTTTATCACACATTTCAAATACCTACCTACTTTTTTACTATACAGCAATTATTAATTATTAGGCATATTTTTTTGGGAAGTGAGTATAACAAAACCAAAAGTGAGTATACCAGTTTTGCATGTAAAAGTAAAAGTGAGCTAGCTATAGATTCCCAAAAAAATACGCCTATTGTTGTAGTGGTCTGTAGCCCTTAAGGAACTAAAGCCCATCACCAATAGTTGAAAAACAAAAACGTCACATCGTATACTGTAATTTATGGAAAAAAAATGCATCTGTTATTTTGCATAATTATAGTTTAGGTACTATAAAAGCGATCCGTAACTTTTTCGTAAATTTCTCTCACTGTGAATAATTCAACCCCAGCACCGTCATTTTGAGAGTCTATTCATTTACCACGAATATGTTCATGATGGGTATAAACATAAAGTTTTTGATTTTTTTTTTTATGTTGAATTTTGAAAATATGCTAGATTGCATATAGCATATTTTATTTATACTAATATGCAATTTAAGGTTTAAATATGCTAGATCTAGCATAAAAAATGCTAAAATGGCACCACTGTGTGTGAGCCAACATCAAGCGTAGGTATTTACATATAGCCATACCGATACCCGCAGTAGGTATTCATTCCCAGATACAAGCATACATCAGATACAAATCCATTTTCTACCTACAGTGCGAGACCGTTGATACATGGTCAATAATTTAACTGTTGTACAAAACGAATACACATAAAACTAGGTTACCCACAAGCAAACGGTCGAATTCATTAAAAAGTCACTCACACTCCGCTTTCACATTCTCGTTCGAAAGAACGAAAACGCCAAACATTTTCTTGCCCTACTTCAATAATATTATGTATTTCTACGATTTTCTATCTACCATCCAGGAACTAGTGATGATGATTAATCAAATTGTATCCAGAGTTGTTCTGAACCCGACTGCACAGTGCACATCCAAATGATCAGCACCTTAATTACGCTGGGTACAGTTAATTACTTGACACATGTAAGGCACTAAGGTGTATAAGTACCTATACTTTATGAGCATAACTACATAACGCCAAACAAGTAAGAATTCGTGCGGTGAAAATTCTTTCACAATATGTATTTTGTTTCCCCCTTTCAGCTGACCTAAATTCAGTTAATTATTATCATCCTCATGCTTCGCGTTCACATGATCATGATGTTCAGCAGAGTAGTCATACAGGTTTCCCAAAAGTGGTAAAAATATGATGTACGAAAAGGGTCACCAGCGTATCGCATCTCGGCTCCGTAGGAATTGTGACGAAAAGGGCATCTCATTGTGCTCTGGGGACAGATTTTTTTTCTACCGACTGCACTGTATTTAAGATCAAAAGAAATGCATGAATGTTGTTGCTTCTATTTCAGGGTCGATGACCTATAAAACAAGCATAAATAATCACCAACACCAATTACGGAAGGCCTCGTTTCTGGCTCGTCAATTTTGTTCGTAGGTATCCAAAAGAATTAAACGGTTTAAATGTAAGCACCAACTACATAAACGTAAGATTAGGGAAATAAGATAAACGATACAATATATAGGTAAACACAAAATTATTTTCGAGAGTTCATGCAAATGAGTGTAAGTTAGGTACTCTAAGAGGCTTATTGGTGCAATCCCATACTCTCTTCACGAAATAGATAACATCGGCTGAAGTATCTTTCAAAGAAGATATATACCTAATTGGGAATGCTACAGTTGAGTTTCTCTGTTTTCACACTTGAACGTCATATATTATGATCGTGGCTCACGATGTTTTGTGTTCTTTTCGATTTGTTCGTATTCATCATTTGAGTGTTTATACAGACATTGATCAAGTACCTACACAAATGTTTTGATGATAGGTAATGAAATCTTTAAGGCCACTTTAAAATGTACCTACCTACATATTCAATATCATATCATCGAAGTTAACAAACTTTTTTTGTCAATTATTTTGATAACATTTGAGCTAACTTTCAATTAACTCTTGATATAAGCGCCATATCCGAAAAATACTCAATTCTTACAAGTTCACCACATTAACATTGGGTCGTATGAATAGATACTATCATTTTTGCCTTGAGTAATAGGTTGTAGCAAAAGTAGAAGCCCTTTGCAATTGCTTTGAATGGGTATGAATTAAGTATGACTATACTGTCATGTATTTTTGAAGAATTTTTGTACGAAATATTTCATACCTTCTTCAGCTTTAACAAATTGCATCGAATTATCGGCTTGTTGGACATTTCTTTCGACAAACATACCGATTAATATCTAAAGGAAACCGTTGATGGATGCACTCTAAGATCTTCTCTGACACAAACCTAAACATTTTGGAAATGATAGTTTTTTTAAAGTCTAAAAAACAAAAGAGTTGTAGTGCGAACTGTGGTTTAAAAATGTTAACATGTAATTTTTAACATTCCCCAGAGTGATTAAATCGGCGATAAGTACAACCACCTTTTTTCCTAAAGGCGATGTGGATGTTTCCACTTCACCGGTAAGTTAGGTTCTCAAAAAAAAAATCTTCCCGAATTTCAAAATATTAAATTATATCGCCTATGTAAAGTGTGTCCCAAAATTCACGCAAAATTTTAATTTTGCGCCATTTAATAGTACAGAGACGGAAAAATGATAACAATACGACAGCTGACAGTTCGGGGTTCGTAAAAATGGAGCGCTATACGAAAGAACAACGCATTTTCATTGTTGAGCAATATTTTGAAAACAATGAAGGTTTGCCAGCTACAGTCCGCAATTTTCGAACAAAATATGACCGTCATAGGGATTTAAAACCGGCAACTGTGAAGAGAATAATTGAAAAATTCAGGGAGACTGGATCAATTATCTTAAACACTCTAGGTGTCCTGTCACAAGTCGTTCAACAGAAAACAATCGAAGCAGTTTGCGAGAGTATAGCTGACAGTCCAGGAACATCAATTCAGCGCCGTAATCAAGAATTAGCCATTTCGAGAAGCTATCTATACAGCAAATTCTCACGAAAGACTTGGAAATTCATGCTTACAATGTTCAATTGACTAAAGAACTGAAGACTACTGGCCATGCGGAGCGAAGAGAGTTCGTTGCATGGATTTTGGAACAACAACAAGTGGATGATGATTTTTCGAACAAAATCATCTTCAGTGATGAAGCGCATTTTCATCTTGATGGCTTCGTTAATCGTCAAAATTGTCGCATTTGGGGTTCAGAAAACCCACAAGTGTTGTGAAACAAATGCATCCACAATGCGTGACTGTTTGGTGAGGATTTTGGGCTGGAGACATTATCGGACCATTCTTCTTCGAAAATGCGGCTGGTCAGGCAGTAACATGATGATAACCCAGATTTTAGTGCCTAAATTACAAGATATGGATGTGACCAACATGCAACATGTGGTTTCAACAAGACGGTGTCGCATCCGCTTGCCATACAGCCAGAGTTATTTCCTAATGCGTGTAATCGCCCATCCAGATCTTGCAATTTAACGCAATTGGACTTTTTTCTTTGGGGTTTTTTTTAAGTCAAAGGTCTATGCAAATAAGTCCACGACCACCAACGCCTTGAAAGAGGAAATTGGGAGGTGTATTAATGAGATTTAGCCACATTTATGCGAAAAGGTCATAGAAAATTTCAAGAAAAGAGCACGTACTTGCCAGCAAAGCCGTGGCGGCCATTTATCCGAAGTGCTATTCCATACATAACCCCAATCTGTATACTCTATGAATCAATAACAAATTTAAGCTTTCTATAATTAAAAATCTGTATTTTCTATCAAAATTATTGCACACCCTTTATATCGGTTCACTGGGCGAAATTAGTTTTCGAAATCATCTATAAGTAGTAATAGGCCTGTTTCTTTTTTTACTATTCCATAGGGCTTATAAAAAACATGAAAATAAATGCAGAAGATTGGAAAATTACTTTGAAGATACTTACAAAATTTGATGGCTTAATGTTAAAAAGACGCATATTTGCATATTGGGCACTGTTTTACGAGTTCGTGTGACTCAGGTCGGTCGGTGGATCTACACCAATTGACTGCAACTGCAAATTTGCATTGTATATTAAAGTAAACTCTGTTTGCTAAATATAAAGTTGTTTTGGTATCGACATTTTCGCCGATTCCTATGAAAGTGAAAAATTTGAAAACCTAAAACGTTTAGCATCGCATTGTTAAGTTATTTGTTTTGGTGGTAAGAATAAACAAAATATGTTAAAAAGTACCAGTTGAACAAGGCTTCAGCTATCCAGACTCTCCGGTTAACGCGGCCAAGGATAACTTCAATCGCTCTTAAAAGAGTCCGTTACTAAGTATCCGTAGAGTATGACTATGGGTTTATTAGGTGCCCCTTACTATAAAGTTGCTTTATCAACCCAAATAAGTATAGCGATTATATTTTCAGCTCTTTAGTTCGAGGTAAACCAAGGTCTCTACTAACAGCTACCTCGGAACTTAGCCAATTGAATCTATTTGCGCAATCCAAGTTGGTTGGAGTCTCCTCCAGAACTTCTTATCGTGACTTGTCAAACAACAATGTCATGGGCGGTTTATAAATTGATGGATAGATGGTGACTATCGCTTATGATTTCCTAGGTTTTCCATAATCTGTTAAGTGTGAACATTTAATAGACGGGACTTTCCTAGGCTTTCACGCAATACGCCTGATATAATCTTCTACGCAATGAAAAGTAGACTGATGCATCTATAGTTGACACAGTTTAGGGGTTTGCTCTCACTCTTGTGGACGATTGCATTCACCATTACATAAAGAGTATATCTTCAGAAATAGCATTCCCATAAGTACGTTTTATTTTCTCGACAAGGCGAAACCACATACCAAAAACTCTTCATAGGCATTATGAAAAGATGTTCGTTTGCTAAATTTCACGGTAATTATGTATGAATTCGTTCGAATTAATGAAGACTGTTTTCATAACAAGCAGAGCAATAACTATCGCCTCTGTCATTATTTTCTAGACAGCTTCTACGGATATCAAATAACATAAGGAAATCCGGATAAGAGGAACATAAAAGTACCGTTTGGTAATGAGACAATTATTATAACCACAAATCCTCGACTGCATCATCACTGAAATCATATAGGCGACAACGTACCCATATTGTGGGAAATGCATTCACTCAATTCCAGCGCATTGATCTTGAAATGTGATATCGACATAGGATGAGCTTTCATCCATCGAAAGGGGTACTATACGAGAATCTATACCACACAATTACAAAAGTTGGCGTTGACTTGTTTAAAGCCATACTTATTTTGCTGCGGTTTTTTTACTGTAATATAATATACTATACAATATACATCTCATAATAATTGAAGTAATTTTTCATAATTTTTACTAAATGCGTTGCGAATGACTAGCTACATGCATAAATTATTCCTGGTGTTGGAATCTCTTTATGTAAGTAGATAAATATAAAACAGTAATACTATTTCCATGGGTGACAGACAACGTACAGGTCAAACCGCTAATTGTAGAATGATGAGATTGTATTCCATTAGCCATGTAGAAGAATATGTTTTTCGATGTGACACCTGTTTTAAGAGGGCAATTTTTTAAAGCATTATGCGGCATAAGCGAATTTGATCCATTATGAAATAACTTTGAGTGAAATTGGAAAAAAAAGAAGAAAATTATTGAATTTAGTGGATACAATAATTTTACTTCCTGTCATATTTGCATCGTTCAACTTGAATATGCATGTCACTGATCTGTTCTTTGGAAAAGTTGATACTCGGAGGCACATTTGGACCAGTAAATCATGAAGATGTAAGCACTGGACCAACAAAAGTGTGCAACTTTCTTGTAGCAGTAGTATAGTCACTTTCCAGTGACATAAGGCCATATTCGAACATATGGCCTTATGTCACTTTCAGGTGATTTTCAGGTTGGGCGTATGAAAAGTTTCTTTATATCAATATTTCGCATGGATTTAAAGAAACTTAGCATGTACCAAACTGCGCACCTATCCCGAAACCTAGCAGTGAGCACAAGCAGGGTAATTGCAGGGTGGACTTAAGAGTAGTGTGTCGTTTAACCCTGTCGAAATCAAAATACAGTAAATGACGCTTCCATTCGTTCCAAAAATAGAAACTCACACAAAACGAATGGTTGCGAGAAGCTAGGCCTTGGGTGTCTACCGCCTGTTGCGCCGCCTATTTATTTATTATTAAATGATGCTTATAAGAAACACGCTTATAAGAAAAACACTGATATAATGAATTGTTTTTACAACACCGATTCTCAGTTTTCCTCTGAAATATGATGTGTATAAGAAACTTTTGTATGACACAAAAAAAGGTCCCATTTAAATGTTTCTTAAAATGTGAACGAACACGTCCTTAGGAAATACATGCATTTCTGAACTCTCAAAGAAAAGCCGTAATGTGTTGATGTGTTCATTTGTGAAATTGAAAAAAAAAAATGTCACGAAATAATATTTTAATTAAAACCAAACGGAGTGTATCCGCGCCACAAATTGGCCAAATAATTTAGCTAAATCGAAAACGGCCCCTACATCATAACACCTTCAATTCTGTTATGCAGTCGGTCCAAATGATTAGTCTCTTTGTGGAGGTTATGGAAATAGTAGCTCGCAATCCGGGCCTTCCAAATTATTATTTTTTCGTCTGAGAAGACCACACAATGCCACTACGAAGTCCAAGTCCCATGTGCGCTACAAACACGGAGGCGTTGCGCTTTTCGGACCGGGTTAAAGGGTGACTACTTCGCATTTGAAATAATACAACGAATGGTTGTGCGACTTGCTTTGATACCACATTTTTTCTTTTTTTTGGAAAAGAGTCTTTAAACTTTGATTTGTCCATTTTCCGCATCGGTAAAGGATTTTTCTCCATTATTATTTTTTTTTTAATTCAATAGTCGAAATTAACAAAAAAATCGATCAAAGAAAAATATGAGCCCACGTGCCAAAGATAACGGTCAAACTAAATGCATGTTCTATTCAAGCTCAAGCGGCGCAAAAATGTTGCCTATTTTTATTTCAGCGAATGCTAAAATAAAGTGGAAAAACATATAACGGCTCTTTTCCAGAACTTGCAATTTGTCACAGAGAAAGAAAAAGAGTTTCCCAAAAATAGCGTTCAAATATACCTACCATTATTTTATCATTCCGCTTTGGAGATATGAGCAATTGTAAAGGAAGTGTTCTATTCATACATTATGTACCTACCTAAAATCTGCTTGAGTAACTCCAGTATATTGTATTTGTACAGATTTAGTATTTTTTATTTTACAGTAACTTTGCAAAGTGAATTTATTTTTTGTTGTTTAAAAATGAATGTTTTTTTTCTGAAGAACATTTTTTATAAGAAACTTATATCCGTGTATATGTTTCTTATATCCGTGTTTTTCTTATAAGAAACTTTTTTCTTATATCCGTGTTTAGGATATAAGAAACACACGCTTATAAGAAACAAAAATTGTGGCATTTTGGAGTTTCTTATAAGCGTCATATTTTTACTGTACTACGTATTACGTGCATACAAACTAAAACCAACAGTGGAAGCACAAGTGTGGTTTCGAGTTCAAACATAGTTATTCTTATCACATTCGCGAAAGCTGGCCAACTTTTGAGGCGCCTCGTGGGACAGATCATGGTTTTGTGCGTATTTAATTTTGAAAATGTGACATGACACAGAGTAAGAGACCCCACTGTAGTGCCCTTAGTTTTGTATCGTATTCCCCCATTTGTCGTGGACAATCACCTCGCCGAACATTGCCCCGTGTTCTCTAATATGATATTCACGATCATTTAATACATAATACAGTATGGTTCCAATAGACTTCCATCCGCTTGTAACTCGTGGTAGTTCTAGCGGTTAATATACGATGTTAAAACATTATTTATTTGGCACATTTTGGCGCTATAAATACCAATACCTTGTATATACTGCTTCACGCTATGATTGCAAAGTATCTTGCACCATAATTAATGTATTCTGCTTCCCTTTTGGTATGACATTTATACTCGTCTCAGATGCTTGTTACCAGACACTCGCGAACGATAGGAACTGTAGAAAAATTATGTAAATTTATGTATTCTTGTGGATGGAGAACCGCGAATATTCCGCTTAATAGTTCAATATAGTACCCCTAACCACTGAGGGGTGAAACATTGGGTCATTTAAATATTACTATTTTTATAATTTTATTAATTGGTACTTTAATTGCAGACATAATGATGTACCAACAACAGGTCACGGAGTGCAGCAATTCCGACTAATTTGCAAGAATGTTTGCGCGTATGGGGCAATTGGTTATGAATCAAACCATTCTACACTCACAATTTCTCCTGAAACGTTTCCGCTAAGCAAATTTATTAAATTCCTTTATTGTATTTTCTAATGCAGTAACCGAAGCATTAAAAAAAAACTAAATAATCTAGCTTCTCATAACCATTCGCTTATGCGAGTTTCTATTTTTTGCCGAAGCCAAAATCTATACTATTACGAGCAATATTTATTATAATGTAATCGCATTATCGAAACCCCACCCCTCTAACGATTTCGATGAAATTTACAATATAGCGGTTTACGGCAGCGAAAACTCGATCTAAGGAAAATTAAAAGTTGCACCTAAAAAAATTGTGGGCTGAGTGTCTCAGAATACCGCAGCTACTGAGTAGTGAGTACTGACCCTTAATGATAGGCCTATTATAATTTGGCGTTATAGGCAACAACGCCCAAATCAATTTGGAAATGACGCACTAAAAAAATCTCGCACAATTTGTTGTTGCAAAATTGTTCGTCATTTTGGGTGTTATATCCTTTAGGGTTCGTTTTTATGACACTTATGGGTTCGGACTCGGCATGAAATTGTAGGTCCCTTCCATTCGTCCCAAAAATATAAACTCACACAAACGAATGGTTGCGAGAAGCTAGGCCTAGGGTGTCACCCGCCTGTTGCGTCACCTATTTATTTTTTTTATGGGTTTCCTGTTGGATTTTGGAGTTTGCACTGCAAAAAAACCTTTAGTAAACCCAATTTCGCACAAACTCGTATACGTATTAAACTGCAAATTCTTTTTGGGCTTTATTTCCATATTGCTGTTTATCTTTTGAGCGTTATGCATTATCTTGCATTTTATATATTTCCTTGGGGATTATTGCCTAACGCCCATAATTTAATTTAACCCATTTTTATATTGTCACGACCGTTCGTATTGTTACATTTGTTACAGCGAGAACTGTCAAAAATTATCATGAAGTTTAGTTTGGCACACGAAGCAATATACAAGTATTGGTAATTGGACTGATTGGTTTTTGCAGTCAAGAACTGGTAAGTAAAGTAGCGTTGCCAGCCGTCCGGGTTTTCCCGGACATGTGCTCCCTTTCAAGAAAAATGGAAATTCGAAATTAACAGTGCTTGAAAGTTTCAAGTGAATTCTGAAAAATATTATTGTAATACGAACTTTGGTAATGGACAAAAGAAAGTTTCGAAAACACTGAATGAACAAATTATTATATTGTTGTATGTTCACCACAATATGCGATCTTACCTATCGATGTAAGTCTATCGAAGTCGATGTAATCACTTTAAAAATATAAAATATTTTCCTAAATTGCTCGACAATGAATATAAAATACCAAACACTTTTATAACATTCAAACAGGTTATGACTTTCTCTTCACCCAGCAGTGGAACGACTTTTGCTTATGTTAGAAACCCAAAAATCATATTTCGGGTCCCAAGCAAAATTTCCAAATTCCCAGAAATTGATTTTCTTTATTTCTTCCCCTTTCCCACCAATTGGAATTTGAAGTTGGAACAATATGGAGTATCTGACTAAGGAAATATCTCAATTTTTAGATTTGAGTTTAGTCAACTTCTTTTTTCAACACTCTCATATGTGTCAGAAGAGCCGAGAATAATAGGTAATAATAATAATTACCTACTCAGCGCAAATGACACGGTGCGGCGGCGTGGCCTTAAAACATGAAGTAGCTACCGCAATAGTACCCGTATTTTGGTCCTAGTTTTGTACTATTTTTTAGATCCTATTTAGTCCGGGAAAGTCTAGGATTTTGATGCTCGATAACTACTTTCTTCAAATTATTTCTGGCAACCCTTAAGTAAAGCCTTCTTCCCATACAACGACATGCATACACAATGTTAAGGAGAATTTCATACCTATGTATATATAAATTTGAAAATTCAAAATTCTTAAGAACTAAAATTCTGTTGAAATTTCTACATCTTAGGTAAATCTGCAGTAGCATATTCCGGAAAGTAGATAACTATAGTAAAGGTTATGTTACAATGATGTAAGCAAAAAGACCAAACAATTTAATAGAACTTGTTTAAATTAACAGCTTTTATCGATTCATTGTATTGGTATGGCAATATATTTGTATTCTCATTAACTGGAAATCCGTAGTCTACAATTTATTTAAGTATACACTTTGAAGAATCCCATCCATATGCCGCTGCTGCTTCTCCATATTTTATGTATATGTACGAGTACTACACAGAAGAAGTATAGAACCACGATAAACAGAGAAATTGAGGAAAGCAATCACGAATGACTAAATAAAATTGATCATTGCAGCGCGGCGCATGCGGTGTGGCTGACTGAAGAACTGAACCGAGCCGAAGAAGCCATCCAAGCCAATACCAAACCTGTACTTGATTTCCTTTTAATCGACTAACTGTTCAGAATTTAGAATTTCTCTGAAGCTACTCATAGAGTGGAGCGAAATGACCACAACGTTAGCTAATACTAGATGTTGAGATGAGAATGCAGTCTACCGTATCTCTATCTATTATATATGTATATACCATATATATATTATATACAGCCAGTCCGAGTCACTATACTACACACACAAATATATCTACATTCCTCGATGAAGATGAGAACACGTTGAGGATCATAACAGGAACAGCACAAGCTTTCCCTTCCCTGTCGGGTTACGTCCCCAATTCGGCCGGATAGATTCTGGTATAAATACTCGTATGTCGTATGTATATCTAATCCCGTAAACGGTTGCCCAGGTGGAGACTACTATAAATAATAAAAAAAGTAGTGGCACCCAACCACCATATACAATATGTCAACACATGAGATTACTGTAATACAATTATTATGGCGGAACAGGTCCATATAGGACCCTTGGCCCAGCTTCTCACCGCCATTCGCGTGAGCGAGTTTTATTTTTCCGATGAATGGAAGGGACTTATGCCATATCCGAATGGATGGATTGAAAAACTTTTTTTCAAGACAGTTATATATTCTTTCAGATGTTAGATGGGGCATATAGGTATCAAATTCACTTCACAGCTTCGGAGATCGTGATGATTAATAGGTACTTAAATGTTTTCTTATTCTATTTGTTATCATTTCTTAAAAATATTTACAAAATATTTATTGATCGTAAGCCGGTTTTAAAATGCTGTCTAATTGATCCGAAAGTTCCAATTTCAAATGTTTTTTATAAATATAAGACCAAACGTTTAACAAGTCAATTAGTTTTCATCGTAATGGCTCAGTTCTAGGTCATTTCGCTTTTAAACTTTCTCGCATACTTAGCAAGAGAAAGAGTAAAAGGTTGTAGTAAAGTAAAAGCACTTAGCAATTATCATACTTTGCTAAAGTAGGTTCGAAAATTCGAACTAAGCATTTACTTCGCCGTACGTCTACTTGCCTTGCAGTTCCTTTCAAACTTGAGAAGTTACAACTATTTTGTTTTTGTTTATTTTCTTTGGTGGTTAGAGAAATATTAAAACAGTTTTTGTGGAATATGTAATACTTATTTATTAATGGAAATAAATTCAATTATTTTGCTACGATGTCAAGTAGAAAGCAAGCAATGTTTACGATAATTGATTATTTATTATTATTATTATTTATTAAAGTGACACAAGATATGTATTTGTTCTTCTTTAATGCAGCTTCTGCAGAAGTCATTTGTAAAGTTGCCTAGTCATCCAATGATGCAGTGTCTAAAATGAGGCAAAACGCTGCAGAAGTCTGTCAGTCGATATGACTAGCTATACTATATCTACTTAGTTCGTCTTTGAGCCATCTGCGAATATGGGTAGGCAGACTTTAAATTTCTTATTCACAATGTCTTACTTTGGTTTCTTAGAATCCGTGTGTGGTATAATTTCTTTCTGGTTAAAGATGTCAAGTATGCATGATAGTGAGCAAAGGATTTGGGCCTCAACATTTTGTTCTCTCTTAGTCTGAGAACACCTTTGGCTGCCACATTATTTTAAAGCTCGATGTAGGTTCAGTAATGTTTCTAGCCCTAGTTGTGGTATAGATTTTAGTGAACCCGTAATACACATTAGTGTTCCCAGGCCACAGAATTAAATGGGTGGTGTTCAATAAGGGCACAATGTACTGTTGGAAGTCTTTGTTCAGATGTAAAAAACATTTTAGTTGTTTCCCTTTCAAACAGTAGTTGTAGAGTCCTATCCTATGACCCCTGCTCTCTGATGTCTCTGCCGATCAAGTCACATCTGTTGTAAGAATACTGCAATTACTTTCTTTTTTTGTATATCATATACCTATGTATATTTTTTTTATTCATAACTCATGGTCGGAATTATAATCATAGATGGCAATAAAATATATACAGTAGAAATCGGTTATAACAATACCTGATATAGCGATGAACCGGATATAACAATATATTTTCAAAGTCCCGGCAAAACTCCGTTTAATTCAAAGAAATTTGCAATCGGTTACAACGATGCCGGATATAACGATGAAATCGGTTGTAGCGATGAAAATTTACCACATTTAAGTCTAGAAACTGTGTATAACGATAGTAAAAAGCATATTTTTACATGACTTCATGCTTACATGTGTCAATTGCGATAAATAATTATTCTCGGATAAATTTCTGACACTATCATATGCAAAATGTTGCTTTTGCTTGAGTTTTGCTAGAATGTTGAAAAAAAAAAAACACAGAATTTCAACTGCAATAGCTAATTGTAATTGCATCAAATATTTTTTTCTGTTATAAGATTGAAGTTTGGTGAACTTCTCTTTTCAACACTTTCATAAGTGTCAGAAAAATTAGCCGAGGATAATTATCAAGAAAAATATGGTACGAAATTTAATATAGCGATTTGCCGTCACCGGTCTGTGTAGAGGTAGTTCTCAAGATGTTATATAGGCCGTTTTAAATACAAATCCAAACATTGGACAACTCGCTTAGAAAAATATTTTATGCAACCAACAATCACAAATTAGTGATTTCTTTCCTCGTCAAATTTCTTAAACTTAAAGCACTTTTTTATAAATACAGTTCATAATTGGTGTTGGTTTTTGATTTTTTTGTATTGTACCGGATATAACGATGAACCGGTTATAACGATGAAATTTAAGGTCCCGTCGACATCGTTATAAACGATTTCTACTGTACATACATACTTGTATTTGCGAACATTAAAATTGCACATCAACTTTATTTTATTTGCGAACATCCAAGTCGCATCATATTATCTTTATTTGCAATAAAATACACAACACATATATACGTACATATAACTAGCTGACCCGGCAAACGTTGTTCTGCCTAAAATAGTTACTATGTTAAATATTTCAAGATTTTGTTTATTCAATTATTTTTTTTTAATAGGAATGAAGGCGGACAGCTTCAGTTGTTCAGCGGCCATTATCGGTCTTGCACCAACGTTTTTATATAATAACTAGCTGAACCCCCGCCGGCTTCGCCAGGCCTTTTATTACTTTTTACAATTTTTATTTTTAAATTTTTTGACTTATCGTAATTACCGACATTTAAAAAAAAATCAACTCAATTGGTTCAAAATTACGGGCGACAGAGGAAAACGTATAGTTTTTTCCACTTTGTTTTATATATATAGAGATAGCTGTACCCGCCGACTTGGCCCGTGCACAGATGTTCTTTCGTAAAATGCGAGAAATGAGAATAAACTGGAACTTTCTTTCTGCCTAAACCTGAAATACAGCAATACGAACAAAACAAAAAAAAGACTCATGAAAATCGGCCCAGCGCTTATAGAGATATAACTTCATCGAGTTTCACCCCATAGAAGATTTTTTTTTGTTTAGGAGGTATACGATTTTGAATGTTTTTTTTTTGTATGGGAGGTGCCACGCCCCTTTGTCCAATTTTGACCAATCTTCACGGAAGCACTCTAGAACCAATACCTAAGAGCACTTCAGGGCCAATACCTAAGATTATCTGTAAGTTTGAGCCCAATCCATTCGGTGGTTTTCGAGATATACGATTTTGAATGTTTTTTGTATAAGATCTGCCACGCCCCTTTGTCTAACTTTGACCAATCTTCACAGGAGCACTTCAGGGCCAATACCTAAGATTATCTGTAAGTTTGAGCCCAATCCATTCGGTGGTTTTCGAGATATACAATTCTGAATGTTTTTTGTATAAGATCTGCCACGCCCCTTTGTCCAATTTTGACCAATCTTCACAGGCGCACTTCAGGGCCAATACCTAAGATCATCTGTAAGTTTGAGCTCAATCCATTCGGTGGTTTTCGAGATATACAATTTTGAATGTTTTCTTGTATGGGATGTGCCACGCCCCTTTGCCCAACTTTGACCAATCTTCACAGGAGCACTTTACTGCCAATACCTAAGATTATCTGTAAGTTTAAGCTCAATCGATTCGGTGGTTCTCGAAATATACGATTTTGAATGTTTTTTTTGTATGGGAGGTGCCACGCCCCTTTGTCAGATTTTGACCAATCTTCACAGGAGCACTTAACTGCCAATACCTAAGATTATCTGTAAGTTTGAGCTCAATATATTCGATGTTTTTCGAGATATACGATTTTGAATGTTTTTTTTGTATGAGCTGTGCCACGCCCCTTTGTCCGATTTTGACCAATCTTCACAGGAACACTTTACTGCCAATACCTAAGATTATCTGTAAGTTTGAGCTCAATCGATTCGGTGGTTCTCGAAATATACGATTTTGAATGTTTTTTTGTATGGTAGGTGCCACGCCCCTTTGTCTGATTTTGACCAATCTTCACAGGAGCACTTAACTGCCAATACCTAAGATTGCCTGTAAGTTTGAGCTCAATCCATTTGGTGGTTTTCGAGATATATGATTTTGAATGTTTTTTTTGTATGGGCGGTGCCACGCCCCTTTGTCCGATTTTGAATTTGTTCAGCCTATTGCCCGACCACCGTAATTACCGACATTATACAAAAATATCAACTAAATTGGTTGAAATTTACGGGCTACAGAGGGAAACATACAGTTTTTTCCACTTTGTTTTACATATATAGAGAGATCGCTGTACCTGCCCGGCTTTGTCCGTGCACAGGAATTGTATTGCTAAGGTTTTAAATAATAATGTTCTTTCGTAAAATGGGAAAAATGAGAATACTATATCGATTTTATTGAATTTTCATTCTGCGTAAACCTGAAATACAGCAATACGAACAAAACAAAAAAACAATCATGAGAATCGGCCCAGCGGTTATCGAGTTATAAAGTCATCGAGTTTCAACCCATAGAAGAGGTTTTTTGTATGGGAGGTGCCACGTCCCTTTGTCCAATTTTGATCAATTTTCACGGGAACGCTCTCGGCCAATACCTAAGATTGTCTGTACATTTTAGCGCAATCGATCTGTCGGTTTTCGAGATATTATAAGATTTTGAATGTTTTTTGTATGGGCGGTGACACGCCCCTTTGTCTAATTTTGAACAATCTTCTTAGGTGCACTCCTGGGCTAAGATTATCTGTAAATTTGAACTCAATCGAGTCGGGGGTTTTGAAGTTATAAGTAGCCGAACACAAATCAGGATCCATTTTTATATATAAAGATATGTATGCGGGTGTCCTATTTTGTTTACCTGAAGTGTTTTTTTTAATCCTCGTCGCCAATGTAGAGTCCTATCCTATGACCTCTGCTCTCTGCTGTGTCTGCCGATCAAGTCACACTTTATTTTCTATTTTATTATTTATATGACTTTGACTTTTGGCACTACTATTGCCAGGATACTACAGTGGTATATTCGATTCCACTTGCAATTAACACTCGCGATCTCTCCATTCCGATCGCCCGTTGCTCATTTTATGTTTTTTATAGCAATATGAGTACAATCATAGCTCCATTAGAAAATGAATTTTGTTTGCCAAATCGTTTGGTGATGCTTTATTTCTTCTTCAGCAACCAAAAATTGTAATTGTCTGTTGGCGTTGTTGGCTATATTTTGATACGCATACATATACCTACTAATCACGGTAGCAAAAGTAGATACAATTTTACTGTTTTCAATACAATTTAAATAATATGCTATTTGGAAGCACTGCATGGTCTGTGAGTGTTAGATGTAAAATGTCAGATTTTCATTTTAGTCTGTGCGAAAGCGAATGCGTTGTGCAGGAAACAGTTGATTGGTGGACACCAAGATCTTCTCCAAAACAGATCTAAGCACATTATTTTTTTTTACTATTTAAACTATGAAAAACATAAAGGTTTTCCGGATCTCTAAATAGGTTTAATTTTCTTGACATTTCGAAGACATCCAAATTTTAACCTATTGACCAAATATGTACTCGTAGTTCATATTTCGATGTGTTTTATTTATTGTTTAAAGTTTCTATTGTCACCGCAATTGTTCTTCGGTTGCACAATTTTTCCACGAACGTTAACAACATGAAGTAAAACTAGTTATGAAAAGTGATCGCCTCCATATTTTTTCAAAAAACAAATAATTTAACTATGTAGATATTTACAAACAAAACCGTGAAAACTCAAAAGGTTTTAGAATATTTTTTTGTATAATACGTTAAAAATATTTACCAATTTCTGAATCAACAAAATAGCAGACTTTGAATTTGCTTAACAATTATTGCATTGTCAAAAACATTTTCAGCCTTATTCATTAGATTCATTTAATCTGTTAATTTTAAGTGTCTCAGCTAATTCACGTCAATTGCGAAAATGTCATTTTAATTAAGATTTAAAAAATGCTTATTCATTCATACCGATTTGAATAAAAGGTCGGTGGTGCCGCGTTTCGAAATTGTCAACAGATGAAAGGGGAATCTGTATCTGTCCGCCTGACCAGTAGTTGTGTTTTCTTATTCTGCTACGATACACAATTTCGTTTCCAAGGAAACTTGAAAAAAAAAAAAAAAATTCGTGCGATCCAGTCGTGCATTTTATTTTATATATTCTCATTTTCCTTAAATGTTACGAGAATTAGCAAAAAGTATTAAATTACATCAAATTTATTATATCTAATCAATCTTTTATTGAATGAAGAATTTGTTTCGATATTTTTAATCATTTAATAATTTTGCGATAGAGACAAACTCATAACTATCTTATATACGGGGTTTTACCCAACAATGTTGGTTATAACTTGAGCGGGCGTTTCCAAATTAAACTTGTTTTTTTCGAATCTCCCTCCTCTCACGAACGTCTGATAAATGGCTCAAAAAGCCTTTCAATTCAGCCGTACTAAAGGCTCATAAAACTACTTTAAGCCACTTCCGTTCGTCCTAAAACTTACACAATCGAATCGAGATTCATATTATCCATGTACGGCTAACTAATTTGGAGTTCGCCACGTATCCTGAAACATAGTATGGCATCACCTTCATCCAGCACTTCTCCTTTTCTTTTAAGCATATGGTGGGTCAGTGGTTATTAGTTTGTCGCTTGGCCTTACTCGAATCCCCTATCCGAAATTTTTTACATAAATATAATGTCATAAATAATTTAGCGGTACACATTGGGTACACAACACATACTATTGTTAATGGTTCCCTTCAAATCACACGAAAGATACAATTCCCAGGCACAAAAATGTATTCCGTATATTTTAGGGCTGGAAGAGGATTGATTTGTTCGAATGAAACCAACATATCTATCATTAGTCATTCATCACATATTTTAAACTGAATATGCCCTTCCGACTTGACGATAGTTAAAAAAAAAACTGAAAACTTTCGATTCCCAAGAATCAGTGTAATTTTCTCTTCATTGGTAATAAATTTCGTTGTTCTATTGCGATGTGCGCGCTCCCATAACTGCATTCATGTAATGCATTTTCTGTTAGCCCCTCCAAGTTCGATGAACTACATACTTTAATATGGCATCTTACACTCTTTAATCGTGAAGCATTTCTTTTAACACAAGCAGAAACTGAAGAACCCAAAAGTACCAACAAAAACATAAACAACGAAGCAGCAGCAACTACAACTAATACGAGTACCTAAACGGTGTTGCGTGCTTACTGCAGTTGCAAAGATGGTAACTTCTAAGATGTTTTTTTTTTTTTGCATGGAAATTTCAATGTTCTTCTTCATTGTGGCATTCTTTGGATATCTATGGTATACCATTTTCCATCTTCTTCTTCTTCTTTTTCGTGTTTTAGGTGTATTTTCTTCCTTGTTCAATGCGCTTACCTATGTTGTTCCTGTCCCGTAGTCTGTTGTAGTTTAGGTAGTTATTTTATTTTTTCTGCTTCATTAAGATAAAGATAGGGGAAAAAAGGAGAAACGATAGATTTGTCCACAATGGCAAAATACTACAATGCACATCTTAAGAATGCTTAGGCTAGGAAGTAGCAAAACTTAAGAGAGAAGCGAAGTAAAATGAAAATTTCCAGTTCAAAGAAGCTGTACCTTGAATTGTGTTACCTTAATATGAAAACCCTGACCTATGCGTTCTTTGAATACGAGTTTATGCTAGATCAAGCCTCTGCTCGTGATGGCATTTTAGCTCATACATGTAAATGTTTAGAGGTAATAGGAATACAATCCATGACTTCTATTAGGTCATTACTTGTCCAGGGCCTAGTTGGACTTTTATATCCACTAATACACCGTCAAATCCAAATCGAATATATTGCGACTTGACAAAGCCGTACTGTGCGCATCAAAGCTTTAAAGATTTCACCAGTATCCGTTGTTGTAAATCCATAGGCTTTTTATTTAGCAACAGGAACACATAAGACCCTGATTTCACATAACCATTCCCATTCCATTTGTTGGGTCGAATAAAAGAGACCTACAATCTTGTCATTTTGGAACAGTAAGATTGAGAAGCTTTCTCGGAACAGTTGCACTTTCAGATATTTTTTTTTAAATACTTCTCTCGGGAAAAGCTAACCTATAACGCTTCAACAGCGCCCCGAGATGCTTGCAGATGTATGTTAGTTCTGCACTTAAATTGCTGCAAATTGTATACTTCTGGAAATATATCCCCAGGAAGCGAGTTCCAAAGTTTGATTGTCCTGTAACAGAAGGAGTTTTGGAAAGTTAATGTCCTCGCGATTGTCAAGTGTACTGTATGGTCATGAGCATTAGCAGCCTGTCTTGTGGGGCGCCCAAAAGTTGCATTTCGAGGGATAATGTCTTTGAGTTCCTCGGAACATTTACCATGGAAGTACCTATAGAAGAAGCTAGGTCAGCGACTTGTCTTCTGTGCACCAACGGTTGTAGATTCGATGTGAGTGTAGGGTCTCCAATAAGTCGAACTGCTCGTCTCTGTATGCTGTCAAGTAGGTTAAGTGAATGTTTTGGGGCCGAGCTCCATATATGGGAACAATATTCCAGGCCTGGTCTAACCTGAGCTTTGTAGAGATTGCTTGGGGCTAAAGTACCTCTTTGATCTAAATAGGTAGCCCAACTTAGCAGACTCCGATCATCTATACTCATGACTCATGTTTCGTGTCGTTGTAAAATTATGTTCAGACTTTTTTTAAACTTTTGTTAACAATCTTATTTCCTTTTCTATGTGTTCACCATCATTTCAATTCATTTCGTTTACAACAAACGCTAACGGGAATAGGGGTGAATAACTCTGTCAAACATTTACCTGTGCATTTTCCACCATTAATTCATTCATCCATTTACTCTAAATAAAATAATTAAGTAATGTTAACAACAATTTCTATTGATTTTATTTTGCTTAGTTTCTTATAATATATTAATTATATCAAAGAGGACCCGTCGAACTTCGTTCCGCCCAAGATAGATTTTGTTACATATACCTTGAGATTTGAAAACTTTTAAAAGTAACACAAGAACTATGTACACTTTTAGTTAAACACTTTTATTTTCTCCAAAACCAGTACCGTGGTACCGTGCGTCGCAATCGACCAACCTGAACGTTCGTCTCTATCAACCAGTCAAACTACAATCGCTACTGCAAATGCTTGAATAATCAACTATTAACAAATAGGTAATCAATGTTTCACAAGTTACCGAAAAATACAATTTCAAAGATGATTAGAAAAATGGTAAAGAAAATCTTCGAAATCAACAAAATCAGGCAGAACTTTTGGCAAATACCTACGATCTCACTGTATGTTAAGATCAAAATTAAAAAAAAAATCCCCGTATGGAAAATCAGTTATTATGAATTTTCCAATTTAATTTTAAAATATTCCAATTTCTAGCCATATGTATAGTTTCCTTGAGCGGAGACAAGCACGTCTTACGTAATGTAATCCTGTTTTATGTTATAAATACCTAGAGATAAAGTTTTTTTCTTTTCTTTTTTTTAATATTAACTTTTAGTGTAGGTATTTAATAATAACTTTTAGGGCCAGTTTCAAGACTAGCTGATAAAGTCTCGGATAGCCTATCCGGAATTTATATGTCAGATAAACTTTCGGTTTCAAAGGTTTCGGATAGTGATAGCTGACAGATAAAGTCTCGGATAGTTTATCAGCCGGTTCAAGTTGCTGTTAAAGTGTCTATCCGGAAGATAAACAAAATATTTATTTGAAGTGGCTGTAAAAAATATACTTTCAGAGCATTCTTTCGTTAACGGGCGTAGACAGCAATCCAGACTAACATGGATTTGTTTGAGTTTTTAGAAGACGAATTTGAACAATAGACATTAAGATCATACTACACGGCCCCGTAGGAGCAGAGTATTTCGCCCAAGGCCAAATTATTTTGAAACCCTCGACCATGAAGACTTTAGAATTCGATTTCGGCTTACGCTTCGGTAAGAAAACGCCTGTGGAAGGAACATTTTATTCACTTTTTTCCTAAACATTCCTACCCCCAAGGGGCTGGAACCTTGCCGTTGTGTCCTTTTCTGGACGTTGGTGGTGTGGAGGCTTAAGTTGTAATGATTCAACAGGCTACCATGACAGACAGGCTGTTTTGATGAACAACGAACTAAGATAACTACCCAATAACTCTTAATTAGAGTGCTCGATAAGGCTGGAGAGCTTATCTATTCCCCCCTTCTTTTCCTACTCCTATCCGCAAATCAGCCTTCTCACAATTTCTTATCCTATATACCCCTTTCCAGTGATGGGTTGGACGAAAAGGTGTCATACGACCAGTGCCGATAGTCAGCCTGGTTGAATGCCCAGTTTAAAGAAGAGCTCAGCCGCAAACGGAGTATGTGGATGCCTGCTCCAGTTCTTCTGTTAGAATTCTTTTTTGGATATTTGCTACTTCATTTTTTTTTTTTTTTTTTTCGTTAATTTATCAAAGGTTTTTTTTAGACCTAAAACAACAAAAAATATTAGAAAACACGAAACAAACAAATGACATGTGTATCAAAACAAACATAGTCAGCCCTATCGAGGTATCCGATCGGAAAATTCTCCGATTTCATACGAATACGAATCGGAGGATTTTTGTTTGTTTGAGGTATTCTTCCAAACAGCTTTTCGGAACTTCTTTTTGACAAATATGCAAGGCACACTGGCATTTCAGTGCGATCAAGTGCGTTTTTACCGATATTTTTGACAGTTTCGTACGAATTTTCTTCCGATATGTTCCGACAGGAATTGGTTGTGGAATTTGTTTACTACGATTTGCAGTGAAGTATTGATAAATCGAATGTAATTTCAGTCTCCGACGGAGTATGCGTAGCGGAAAAAATTCCGTTCCGATCGGATACCTCGATAGGGCTGAGTGTCTGATAAATTTTTCCGCAAGTTAGTTTATCAGAGACTTTGACGATGAAACAGAAAAAAAATATCAGTAGCTTTTATCTGGTGGAAAGCGTTATGTGTCGGCTAACTATCCGAAACTTTATCCAGAACCTTTGAAACTGGCCCTTAGTGTCCAGACTAACTTTTAAGAAGTCACAATAGCGAAAATTTGCATACAAAATTATCTATTGCGACCGTCAAAATGTTTAAGTTGAAGGTTAAAAATGATAATTGGTTTGGTATAAGTCCCATTGAGCGGTACTAATAATTATAGAGTCAAGGTTAAGCTTTACGAGCTCACAGTTGCTTCGTTGTTTCTCCGTCCATGTGTTTTTGACGTCTTATTCATTATAAATTCTGCGTCCTAAAAATGTTGGACTTGTATAGTTAAAAAAAAAAAACGTTATTCTCATGGGAAGGGTATACGTGTAGGTATGGCTAAGGTGATTCTTCATGTGGTTGTTCTTCAAAACGTTCAATAAATTGGGTCTCTTTATTTGATTTGTTTAGCTGCTGCTGCCCTGCTGTCTATGACGATATTTTCTTTTAATCTCCGCCGGACGTCGTTTTTTTAGTTTTTTGCCTCTCTTTGTGCGAGTATTAAAGAAATACTGATAGCGCATAAAATATTTGGTACAAATATCTATAAGCGAAAGTTCAACAAGTTCAAGATTTCTTTTGAGATGGAGAACAAGAAGTTTTCTTAATTATTATTATTTTTCTTCTCGAAGAACAATCAGTCTTTCGAATGCTTTCTTTTAAAATTTGATCCCAAACTTTGTTATGCCACAAACTTTTCTGTTATTTAACGGTGCCTTCAAAGAATTATCATCGATTTAATATACATAATCCTTTTCTAAATTCTACCTTAACAGTAGTGATAGGTAATTCGGGCGTCCTAGTTAACGCAACGTTGAAATTTGAAAAATGTCACTCACAAAAAAAAAACCACAAACATAAAAATGCTGCTAAAAGGTATCTACATAAAAAAATTTAATTCACAAACACAAGATTCGCGAATAAAAACGTTTTCCAAACATGAAAAATGCAGTTTAACATATACAAAATCGTACATTGTATCTACGTATATTTTTGGCATATGATTTGTTTTTTTTTTGTTTAAATTAATTTACTAATATCAAATGTTATTTATGACACAATTGATAGCACTTTTCGATAACTTTTAAAGCAATGATGGCTTGGTAGCGCAGTTTTATCGAGGCTTAGGTATAAGCCCCGATAATTATCCGGGCTAACGTTTGCATGATATTTTTTATATAAAAAAAATAAATAGGTCGCGCAACAAACAGGTACAGGACCCTAGGCAGGCCTAGCTTCTCGCAACCATTCGTTTGTGTGAGTTTATATTTTTGGGCCGAATGGAAGGGACCTACAATTTTATGCCGAGTCCGAACGGTTGAATTTGAGAAGCTTTTTCAGGACAGTCATACTCTCGGATGTTTGTCAGACGTTGGGGAGAGGTAGAGCAGTAGATAAAACCTTAAGATGTAATTTATGTTTTTTCCGCGGATCGAACCTGGGATCCCTCGCACAGTAGTCCATCACACTAACCACTGCGCTACTGCGCCCGCACATTTATACACATTTATAGGACATAAAAAAACACGCCTAAAACCGCTCATTAAATCAATTTAATACTATCGCAATCGCAAGTGTTAAAATTCTTAGTACATTTTAAAGTGACGGATCAGGGCTGCATTTTCGTCTTCTACCTGAATCCAAATTTCTGGGATTTCCTTTGGTTTCTGCTGGTCACGAAAATGCACTAGGTACTGACCACGTCGAACAAACTTTATGAATACCTAGTGTTATTGAATTTAAAGATATTTGATTATGACATCGGGTAAGAGCAATATGATACAAGATGCACTATGTACTCGCAGTTAAGTGATTATTCTATAATAACCATTCATCTGTATGTATGCATACGAGTTTATATATACAATTAAGGCAAAAAGAACGGTAAAACTAACCTACATACCACTCGTACATCGAATGTTGTTAACCATGAGCATTGAGCATCCGTACGACCACTTTCTTTCATTGGCCTTTATACTGCAAGCCTAAGTCAATGTGAACATCATGTAGCTACTTGCTTGTGTTGTGTGGAAATAACAAAGGTAAAAGTGGCTATAACCTAAATAATTTCTTTGTCTTTTTGTTAAGATGCAAATTGTTGCATATTTTGTTGTTCTTATCTACGAGTATGCTGCTGTGAAAAGCGGGGCGCTCGCGCTGGTGCTGTGGATTATACCAAACTCGAAATGAAAGACCAAATTACACTCGAGCCCCCAGCTAGAAATAGCTACCTACTTGTAGTCGGCCGGCGCGTGAGAAGGTTTTGACAGTTCTGCAAATGCAGCGAATAACGAACAAAAAAAAAGCGGATTTTGCTAAGCATATGTAAAGTTTGTGAGTAATTCAACAAATTCAGGCGATAAAAAAAATAATTGCCACCCGTTTGTGTTTAGAATATAAAATCCAAGCGGAAATAGCACAAGCTGCAGAAAGAAAAGGCTTTGGCTTTGGCATGATTTTCTAGTTTTCTTCTTTCTCTTTTGAGTTCTTTCCGCAAGCGAAGCCGATCGTGTTTATGAAGTTTACATTTCACAACCGGCTTATTGAATATGTTGATGCGTTATTATTATGTAGGCATTAGAAGTAGAATGTGACTTTTATATTATTGTTACAATGCGTAAAGCATTATTCTTTAAATTCATTCACTGCCTCGAGTAAGTTGACAATAGAAAAAGAATAGAAAAACAAAAAGCAAATCTAGCAACTACATATGTATTCGAGAAAGTATGTAAGTAGTTTTCGTATATTCTAAGCCGATGTGAGTGATCAATTGAATAGATATTAGATGCCGCCCAATGTTGCCGCACGGCGCAAATGGCGAGCCATACAATAACTCCATAAGGTTCTCATCAATTGAGGATCAGTGCCCAGATAGGTCAACGACGGATATTTTGCTAGAATTTGGAAAAAAGCCAAACTTTTGCCAGCACAAAAAAAAATATCGGCTAATGGAATAAAATAGTTTCGTCCAATATCACTGCTTTCGCATATAGGACATTTTTTAAAAAAATATTAGTTGATTAGATAACATCTTCTGCGAAGACACTGATGTGATTCCAAAAACGCAATGCCGATTTAAAAAATAACACTCGAGACTCAACAGAACATACGATAATCCTTTTATGACGTAAGATTTTCATATGTACATATTGACCTTGAGAAAGCTTTATCGATTACCTGTGGCATAAAGGTGTGTTTTTTAAACTTATTTACTCGACTGAAAATGTAAAATATCTTAAGATCATTCGTGTTTTTTTAGTATACATTGTTGCCATTTTTGAGATACGACATACGAGTACACAGTTCAATCTTATATCACCTTTTATCCCACCCCTATCGCTTTTTATAAGGGACTAGCTGACCCGGCAAACGTTGTTCTGCCTAAAATAGTTATTTTAAATATTTCAAGATCTAGTTTGATATTTTTTGTTCAATTATTTTTTTTTAATAGAAAATGAAGGCGGATAGCTTCACTGGTTCAGCGGCCATTCTGAGAACGCCGGCTACTGTTACCATTGTCTCTTCTTGGCATCGTAACAAATATCGAACTGTAAATGATCATCACTTTGTATAAAAATTGCACATACATTTTTCACTATCAATAATTTACCTTTGAAATAGCCAGTGAAGAAAGTTAACGAACGAAAAAGATACAATTGAAATTTGGAAATCAATTTGAGAAACAAAACAAATCTATTACTTTTACGTTTTTTTTTTCTAAATATTCTGGAAGCAATTACGAACAAACACGTAGAAGAAAGTATCCAATTTGGTCGCGCCATGCCCCTTTGTCCAATTTTGGCCAATGACCACTCCAGGGCCAATACCTTTGATTGTCTTCAAATTCTAACTGAATTGATTCGGTGGTTTTCGAGATATAATATTTTGAATGTTTTTTTTTGTATGGGCGGTGCCACGCCCATTGTCCAATTTTGACCAATCTCCAGAGGAGCACTCCTGATATCTGTAAATTTGAACTTAATCGATTTGGCAGTTTGCGAGATATACGATTTTGAGTGTTTTTTTTTTGCATGGGAGGTGCCACGTCCCTTTGTCCAATTTTGACCAATCTCCTTCAGTGCTCTCCTGGGCTAATACCTAAGATTATCTGTAAATATGGTCGCAATAGAGTCGGTGGTTTTCAAGTTATACGTATCCGAACACATTTTAGAACTCATTTTTATTTATATAGATAATAGTTTGATCTTAAGTCAGAAAATTTTATGATTGTTACATAAGGTGTTAATATTCTTCGAATTTAGAGATTTTGATTAAATTAAGATTATTGCACATTTAGAATTTATCAAAACTGAGAAAAGTTTTAACATCTTAAGACGACTTAAGATATTTTGCCTCGTGCTCATCCTTAAGTCGACTTAAGAGAAAATGTCTGCAAAATATTATTTAAAGTTTGGAAAAGCAAATCATTTTATATACATTTTTCCCCAAATTAACAAAAGTTTATTAACAATCCATGATCCCCCATATTAAAATGCACTCGACTAACTAGCGAATAGAAAATTCGTTCGAGCTTAACCTCAAATTAGAAATTGCTAGTACAAACTGCTGAAATTCGAAAACTACTGCGACCTTTCTTGGTCGTTCAAGTGAATGAAATGTTGAAATGTATAAATATTCAATCGTTCGAAATCGCAGTTCACAATTCGCTCTTATGCAAAACTAGTGAAATTCAATACAAGACCAGCTTTAAAAAGGAAGAGGAATTTAAAACTTTAAATGTAAGGAAAAGAGTAATCGCTAAAATAACAACCACTGACCTAAGACCGGCACACAGCGCCAGTTATAGTAAGGACCTTATCAGTATGCCGATTTTTTCTGGTTTTCCAATGACACATCAAATCATTTCATTTTTCTCTGATTGAGATCACTTTATATGTTTCATTGGCAAAAAGATCTATTTTTTTTTTTTTGAATTTTTGCAGATAAAATCTGAGATGTGAATTAAAAATCACGAGTTATATTTAAATCTGCCATTGGATAATCAACCTGATACTTTTCTTTGCAATAATAGTTGTACTGTCCTTGATTTGTAATGTTTTGTGTTAACTTAAAATTTGAATTGATTTGCGCTTTATTTATTTACATTTTTAGTTTGAAAGTACATTTAATGAAAACTGAAAAAGTATTAAATTTAAAATATTCAAATAAATTAAAAAAAAAAGTTCAGTAGGTATATTTTACAACTAAAAATTTCACTTTGTGAGTTAATAATGAACAGATTTTTTGTAGGGCTTCATTTCAACTCTTTTTCGCTCTCCTGAAAATGTTAAAAATTGACTTAGATATTTTACCTTTTCAGTCGAGTAAATTAAACTTTCCTACATGGCTTTGATTACATACATATTTCCTCATAGTTATTAGACCTATACATACTTTACTATGTACTCAGAAACATTCCCACTGCTATCGGGTATTCCGCAGTTGTGCATTCTAGGACCAATTCTGTTTATCATATTTCTTTATGATTCCTCACATGAAAGTGCATTAGATGCTTAACGAGAATTCGGCGATATCTTCTATGCAAGCTATACCTTATGATACTAGGTAGAGATGTGAGTTCTCAAATCGCTTTTAATAAATAAATGCTGTTGGGATACTTTAAAAAATGGGATCTCCAAATAAACACGGAAAATGTGGCATAACTTGTTTTCGCAAGTAAAGCCCATCGATTAGCTGTTAAAGAAAGCAAACTATTGAATTTGCAAGTCGATAACAAATCCATTACTATTACACCCAAAATATCTAAAGCATTAGAACAATTTGAGAGAAAAATACATAAATTCTTAGAAATATGTACTTAGAAAAATACCAGTTAAAAAATGTTATTCGAATAAATTACTGTATGAGACGTGCAATGTAACACCTCTAATGACACACCTTAACAATCTTTCTCTAAGAAAACTTAAACGAATAGAATTTCATCCAAATTCGCTAATGAAATCTTTATTGTGATAGCTTAAACGACACTGACCTACTACCTTTCACCATTTAACCTCCTTAATGAAAGATCCCTCAATAATATCGCCCAAGATGTAGGTAGAAGACTTTTGTTACCTTTTTATATTAAGGTCTAATATGAGAGGCTATAGCCTAAACGTCTTTTAAAGCGTAAAATATGCGACTCTATACGCTTAATGAAAGAAATGATTTATTTGAAACCCTCATATGCTCGCATTAAATCTTCATGTATAGGTACCGCCATTTATTGTTATTATTAAACGCTAATGAATAGTAAGCACTATATTTATGTATATGTATATTATTCGTTAACCAGATTAATACCGTATCTACTTATTTCCTAATTTAAAATCGATTGCACTTGGCTCTAGTTGGTTTGGTTTTGCTCAGTTTTTGTTTAAATTTAAATGTACATCTATTATTATCTAGTCATTATTTAAAGTCCTTATAGAAACTGATTTACGTCAATCGAGAGTAAGCATACAGCTAAAACCCACCGTATTTATTAAATAAAGAATGTATGTGGTGTATATAATGATTAAAAAGCTTACGGAGCTATTTTCTGCAATCTATAGTTAGCTAGCCATAATATTTATAAGTCGCCTACATTGTTGAGTAAATTATGATAAGTACAAATATAACTGTATGTATTGATTTTTTAAAGATCAATAAAGAAATTGTAATATTGTAGGCGCAGTAGCGCAGTGGTTACTGTGCTGGACTACTGTGCGAGGGGTCCCAGGTTCGATCTCCGGAAAAACAGAAATTACATCTTAAGGTTTTTTCTACTGCGCCACCTCTCGCGAACGTCTTACAAACATCCGAGAGTATAACTGTCCTGAAAAAGCTTCTAAATTCAGCCGTTCGGGCTCGACATAAAATTGTAGGTCCCTTCCATTCATCCCAAAAATAAAACTCACACAAACGAATGGTTGTGAGATGCAGGCCTAGGGTGGTATACTCGCCTGTTGCGCCAACTATTTATTTATTTTTATATTGTAGTGCCCAAATATAGGCAATTTTGTTTGTTAACAAAGACGGATAACTTATGCGAACATTCGGTTAACTATGTATATTATGAAAGCAAATAATTTTATCAACTTATCTATTAATAAGATCTAAAATAAAGTAAAGTTGGAGAAGTTAGATTAACTAACTAACGATGGAAAGTGTAATGTTGCGTTTTTCTGTAGGATTGGTCAGGTGGGATTATTTTGAGACAGCTAAGTCTTTTTGTTATCAGGAGGTCCGACCTTGTTGTCATAGCTAAGTTATAGTTTTCGAAATCGTATGTGTTATACAATATAGTCTTGAGATGTGGAAACTGACCTAAGGGATAAGATCGCGGGTACAAGCTATCGAAATAAAATAGAGGTTCTTAATGTCAAACAGCTACTTCTCCAAACTGAGCTGTTCATGCTTCCGTAGTGCTATGGAATATCCGTAACATCAGATGGGCGTCCCCTATACTGTTGAAAACAGATGACAACCATGCTAACAACGTGCATGACACATTTGATAGTATGTGTAACTAGTATGTATGCTTTAATGCTTTAATATTCAGTTCATTTTTGTATTCATTCCTTTTTCATCATTAAACGTATAAAGACACTTTCCTTTTTAATAAATAAAACTCAAGATAAGTAGGCAGTTGCCGCTGCCTACTTACCGATAAATCTATAGCTATATTCTGGAACTGCCAAGCTATGGTTTGACTTCGGTGTCCATGGTTTTCATGCTTTCTTCGTTACCCCACTCAAAAGTTTTATACAATGTTCGGATGCATAGTTACCGTAGGATCTAATGGCTATCTTTCCAGGCAGGGATGGCATGCATATGTTGATACAAGCAATGAAAGCCATTTCAACCAGATTTCACTCCTGCTTACTCAGAAACATAATATGTACCTACTATAATTGTTGGCCCTCGTGGTTATCGATTTCAATTCGGTTTCCAGTATGTCGTAATTAAGACTTGGGAGCTGGATATGCTTATATTATTAATTTTGGGTAAAATCTAACGATTTTTAAAGTTGCTATGCGAAGTGTCATTAGCATTAGGTACTCATTAGAATTGAGGCTAGTATGCAAAATAAAAATGTGCCCGAACTGTAAGCCAACAAACTCCTAATACGGACGCCTCGGGACTCGGGAGCAGAAGAAGACAAAGGCCCACTTTTTTTGATTTCTCATATCATTGTTATATCAGAATTGATAAGAAGGTAAGAGAAAGTTAAGAAATCGCATATAGAACAACGACTAGCTATCTATACCTACATAAAAACTCAACAGTGTCTGAATGTGTGAATGTGACACTTACAACAAAGGTCATCCGTTCATCCGTGGTGAAAACTATAAGCAGTATCTAAGTGAAATTAAGAGATTTTACACTCCCAAAATTTTACGATTTATGACACGCGAGTTATATTATTCTTTATTTTATGAGAATGATTATAATTTCCTCAATTTAGGAGAGAAGTATACAAACTATTAAAAAATAAATTAATAAATTATTGCTTTGCGAGAATAACAAAAACCACTATTATTAAACTGGTGTTTCGGCATTTTACCCTTTGTAAAATGTTAAAAGTCCATATTTATTTTACAATGGCAATAACTTTCTAGCCGCTTAATACAACGATGTGAAATTTCACACGGTAATAGGAAAATTAAAATAATTGAGCAACTGATCTGAGGGGAAATCTGAATCTCACATTATAACATAATGGCTCTCTAGATTATAAATACAGATTGGCATGTACGAATACGAACATTCTGTTACTCTCAAATAATGATCGAAAAAACACTGCCTGGTCGCAAGTCTTGGTAAAGAAGCACTCCCAGCTAAGGGCTGGTTCAGGCGACAGCACTGAACAAATTGAATATACAGGTTAAATAATTTAGAACTCATAATCTATAAATAACTCTGGTCTAAGGCGGAAGGGAAAACTTTCGAATGTGGAGACTCAAATGTTGACGATAGGACTCCTTGGCCACCCACTCTATCCATGTAGTAGATACTTTGACCGATATATTTTTCAGTATCTACCCTTAATTAAACGCGTGCATCTCCTTTGCGACCTACGCCATTTATGGGTTTTTAAAAAATTCTCGATGTGAACTCCTGCAATACACTCATTCACCGACTGTCCTACTCTACCTTAGATTTGGTGCATTTACCTGTACTAGAGGCTAGAGCAGGGCCAGCCTTAACGATCTAGGCGCCCCGGGCGAGTCATGCATTTGGCGCCCTTTTATATTTCATTAAAAAAAAAAAAAAAGTATATCATTTGAAACTGTATCATTGAAACTGGGCATATATTTGAGGGTATAGTTAGCCCTCAAATTCCACTCAAGGGTCGATTTCTATTTCATACTGCAATATTTAATTATAAAACTTAAGTGTCCAATTTTGGGCCTTCTCGTACCTAACTGTGACAGGTGACAAGCTACTTTTTGTGGAAATTAAAATATAGGTATCTATTTTGTGTTTGTTGATTTAATTCTAAAAATATATGATAACAATTTGTAAATATGGACTCAGATTATGACTTCGATTTTGGAAGTGACTGTGAATAATGGCGAATTTTTTAGTGGTATCGTTTTACGTCGTTTTTACAAAAGTTAGGCGTCCTTTGGCGATCACAATCCATATTTAAATTAAATTCTATTATAATGTTGTAGAAGACATTTTTTGTAAGTGCTGTCAAGTTTTTGTACCATTTGACGTGAGTATTTTGAAATGACAGTGAAACCCAAATTACGTGAGTGACACTTATCTGGTCTTCTCCACTTAAACTTTAACTATGCTTCAGTGCAGGCTGTAAAACTGGGTATCAAAGTCTAAGTTTTCTACAATTTGATTTTAGAAATTTTAGAATATTGGTTCATCAACAGCCTATTCACCCGGTCTATCTACGTTTAAGGTGTCTTAACCCTAGATTCATAAACATGTTGCAGTTTTCAAAACGAGTTGTTTGAAGTCGTTTTTCATGAAAACGCCATATGAAAACGACTTCCACTCGTTGAGTTGTTGAAGCAGACAAACTAGTTGGTGTTTGGTGTGAATGCAACTCAGTTTTCAGTGCGGTGTGAATAGGCTATCGCGCAAGTTTCATTGGTGCATAAAAGTTTAGTTTTCGATATTTTACGTGCAAGGGGTCTAAGATACGTATGTTTATAAACAGTGTTACAATTTTTTATAGTTACGTGGTATCTATGTTACTTTTTTAACATATTGAATATGTCCATTGTCAACTTTTTTTGTCATCCAGTACGTAATAGATGGTAATAGCAACCGTAATAAACAAAACCATTGACAAAGGGAGCATTTGTGAAAGAAATATCACACAAATTGATAGAGCCTTGGTCGCGAAGTACCTACCAACTTTGAGGCGATGCGATGCATCGAATTTTGATGCCATTTTAGGTGATACTTTGCCATGTATTCCAGTGAACTCTGAAAATCAACCCAGAAAAAATTGGATTTTATACCATTACACAAAGATGCGTAAAACCAGACTTTTCTGTACCTCCTGATGTAAACGTCCCATGTGCGGGGACCATTGCGGGAATTGGTGTCAAGATTTCGCCGGCTGAAAGCATTTTATTTTTTTTTGTTCTTCTATTTATTTAAAATAAATGTTCCTCAAACTAACCTATACGTTTTTTTTTGCAAAGAAATCTTTATAGAGAGTAAATAAGATAACTTTGAAGGTAAGGGGTCTCACAGACGTATGGGTATGTTTATGAACGATGTAACAATGAATATAATTTATAAATCTAGGGTTAATGGCGCTACTGTATTGAAAAATGCTCACTTCAGAAAAATAATTATTCGTACTTTCCCCCAAATAAAACATCTCAAGCGCTCCGGAAGTGTTGCTCGTTATTCTAAACATATAAAAGGGCTTTTTAAACTAGACTAAAAAGGCTCTTTGGTCGCTAAGTGCGCCTCTCTTTCGCCCTACATAAGTTAGAAAGGAATACGATACGACAAGCAACACAATGACAGGTCGTGGTAGATAAATGCTGAGTACTGAACTCATACTCACTCCTCACAATATAAGTTCAAAAAATAAATAAATTCAGGATTCAATATTGCGATAGAGGAATATTCTGAAATAAGTTAATCCAGCGTATTCATCTACTTTCCAGGTTTTCACTCAACTGCAAGTGACATGGAATTCGGCCGGCCATTATATTGGCCCGTAGTGTAAGCCCACGTTTGCATATTTCCTTTTCGAGAAAGTTACAAATTTCGAATGTATGCTCTAGAAGTCTAGGGTTATGATAAGAAGAATACAAACTAATCAATTCGTTTTACCGTCGACACATTTGATATTCATGTGACTCACTGTTGTTTACGTTATGATTTAGAACAGGGGTGTCAAACTCAAACTCATAAAGTGCCATTTTCTTGTCTCAAATATGACACCGGCCCACATTAAAAATAAAATGAAAATATTAAATAAAGTATAAGTAAAAGTAAACAAAAAATGATTTTACTAAAGAAAAAATTTATTTTTTTTTAAGTGCGGAGGCGTTGAAAAGAAAAATATTATTTTGAGGATCCAGAAACTTGACTTCTTTTCCGCTTCACTATCTCCTCGATGTTTAGTGTCAACGATGTTGTATTGATTTTTAAAATTGACTAAAGATGTTCTGTAAGTCTTGAACGGTATTTAGATTTATTAATCTTCATTGTTGAAAACATCTATTCACACACATATGAACTACCAAACATGCATAAAATACGAGCAGCATGGTTCTTTAAGTTGGGATATACCTATTTTGATTTCTGAAACAATTTGTATAAATTGTCAAAGTGTCAACTTCATTGAATTTGTTTTCTAAAGTAGTATCACACTACAAATCTATTAGATCCATTTGCAAGTAAGTCGGGGCTTTACCAACGTCTCTTCTTTTCTTCTTTTCTTCGAATAATATTGTTTACATATGTATATGTATTTAAAAACACAAATTAGGTGTGTTGCAAAAGTAATTACAATGAAACACACATGAAATTAAAGCATTATTGAATTGATGTCGCGGGCCGCAAATAATTGTCTCGCGGGCCGGTCATGGCCCGCGGGCCGTATCTTTGACATGCCTGATTTAGAATGTGAACACTTGCAGAAAAACACAAAACTAGTATCAGTTTATTCTGGGTAAACCTCCTTTTATTGTAAATTTTTTTTATGTGTCCGTAGAGCTATTCTTATGTTAATTGCATATATCAATACTACTAGAAGTACTTTCGATCATGAACAGATCTTATTCGATTAATAAAATCAGATTATGCAAATCAGGTAGATTCCAGCTACGTATAGTATTCAGACGGTTTATGGCCATTGACCTTAAGAATGTCATCATAGAATCATGGATATTCACAGATATTACAACTGGTCATCTACCTTCGCAACTTGTATTCCTATATACTTTTTATTAGCACCAAATTATAACTAAAAAAAAAAGCCAGCACCTTAGCTCAGAAACATTTCTTCGAGACCCATTTCAGATTATGTATTTAAATTTAAATAACATTAATAATAAGATATAACCGTTAACTGCTTCTAATAATTTTAATCTATTACCTATTGTAACTATAATTTGAATATTTTTTATTTACTTTCAGAAAGATTTATTGCCACCGTTAGCAAACATAAGGTGAGACCAAAACCAAACAACATACCAAACCAATCTGCCTATGGGTAAATATAGATAATAGAACAGGAATTTATTGTTTCTTTTGTGAATTGTGTTGCGGCTGAAAGTTGTCATTGAGACAGATTAACACAATTCAAAACTTTAATTTGTCTACCGAAAAAAAATCCCACTCCAATAACGTTTCTTCGCGTTGTCTTTCTTTCGGGACGAACGGAATGGAGATAGCACATAAAAGGTAGATGGGAAATATACACATAATATTATGTACAGTTGTTTTCATTTCGAGAACTGTGTTAGTAGAACTTTCGAAGTTTTTTTTTTTTTTGCTTTGCCTGTTATTTATTTTTGCTTTTATGGGCGCCAAAAGCAAACACTGTATTCGGATAATAAGCGCCTTATAAAATGGTTTTGATTCGGCTGTGAATATAACATGGGCGGTGATATTTGGTACTACTGTCAAATGGCAATACGTATTAGGTCAGTAATGCCATATGATAGTAGGTGAAGTGATGATCAGTTTCACATACTTGCTTATTTGCAAAGACAAACATTTACCTAACGGTTTTGGTAATTTTAGAAATGAAAGCACTTAAATACATATTTCGGCACTCGGTGTACCCACACATGAACCATGTACGAAAATTCTAGCGTAAAAGTAATGATATATATTATAACCGCTGAAACATTTACTTTTACATACATGAGTAAACACCAATGCTCTTTTAAATTTTCTTTGAGGTCTTGAAAAAGTTCTTAAAAAGCAACTATGTATCTGTAAAATGTATGATAACGAAATAACAATAACAAAATGTATTTAATTCGGACAATATGACATACATACTTTTAAGATATTAAAAAAAATAGTTTTCAAACTCCAAAGACAAATGAAGACATCATTATGGTGTTCACTCACATTTGATGCTCACGTGCGTTTTTATTACATTTCATCCTTACAGCGGCTCTACGATATTGTTTGGTTAAACATCGCATAAGCATCTACTCTCCACGGCCCATACCCATCAAAGGGCACGGTAGTGCCCCAGCCAAATTCTCTAGTAAAGGCACATACCCTTTTTATAGGATCAAACTCAGGCTGTTTTCGACCCCCCTCTAACTTCGGAACCAATTAAGCCAAAAACTTCAAACATTGAAACATTTATACCAAGCTCATTCAAAAGGTCCACCTCACCAAATTGTATCTCTGTCTAAAGCATTAGTGGTTCTCAACATACAGGACTTCAAAAATCGCACTGAACTGAACTGACTGAAATTTGGCGAAATGCTAGATTCTGTGGTACATACACTGGAAAAAGTCCAAATTGATTTTCCATTCAGGTGACCATTCCATTCCATTCGTGGGATACGCCCACTTTTGAGAATTGTGGGCGGTAGGACTTGCAGTGTACGAAAGGAGAAATCTAAAAATTGAAAATGTTCCACTTAAGGGGCGTGTAATCAAGTAAACCTAGCAATTTTTTTAACATTTAACCTTCTTAAATTAAGAACTTGGCGTACATTTAGATCTCATTCGTGGCTGACTAGTTACGCACCTAATTTTTGTTGTTCTATATAAGAGAACTTGGCTCTTTTTTTACATTTATGTTTTTGGTGTGATTTAACTTTCCTGAATATGCTATTTATAAACACATTTCCATGGTTAATTTACTAAACAAACTTGTCGAAATGGGTACGATTATTTTTTTACTATCTTTAGCGCTTATATAGCTTTACACAACTACTAAATGCAAATAAATATTTTCTTTTAAATTACGCAGCCATAACGCCCGTATGACACTACATTTTTTTGCTTTTTTCAAGCATTTAATGTCGTTTTCGATTGGTAATCCAGAACCGTCCGGAAGCAATCCGAACGCTTCTGAAAGCATTCGATTGGCACTCAACTGTCAGTTCTTCTACTGAAAAGAAGAGAAATTTGCTTCTGGAATTGAGATCAGAATCGCGGAGAGTTCTTCCGGTCGCTTCTGGATTACCAATCGAAAACGACATAAAATGAAACTATA
Source organism: Cheilosia scutellata (assembly GCA_955612985.1). NCBI lineage: Eukaryota > Metazoa > Arthropoda > Insecta > Diptera > Syrphidae > Cheilosia > Cheilosia scutellata. The sequence goes on along the minus strand of OY015313.1, from coordinate 52,886,574 downwards.
GCAGTAGGTACCTACGAAAAATTAGAACGATCCCGATAGGTGTGGGTGCGTATGCGTACTCACCAACCTTATTAATGTAGACCTATCAAAAAAATGCATTGAAAATGTATTCAAATTAAAATTTTCAGCTTTTTTGGCATTTCAACATTATTTGGCATTTACCTCCCGGCACTTTGAAGTCTAACTTTTTGAAAATAAAGTCGTTTGGAAATTTGTGTTACTTTGCAAACATTTGCTATTGCTAAACCTTTCGTAATACCTACACTTTTTGTTTCTTTTACACACAGCTGACTTTTAACATGATTTAGGCCTACTATGGTTCACGTAGCTGCGCTTCATACGCACGCTTTCATCATTTGCATCTTGGTGTACGCTTGCTTACAGCTTCCTTGCAGCTAGCATATAAACGAACGAAACACTGAGCGGCAAAGTCGCATTTGCGACTACGAAAATTCGACTTAATGACATTCAAAAGTATTCAGTACTTTTTGTCGGGGTGTCTTCGAACGTCTTTGTAAATCTTTGTAAAAATAATAAAATTAGTCCTATTTATTACGTGATTTTTTAATCTTTTGAGCGGACTGTTTTTTTCCAAACAATAGCCGTTTTTTATTATCAGCGTGATCTGATCCGGATCAGATCATAAAAATAAAACAAACTGGATCATTGATTGAGTTGTGGCAACACACATATAAAATCCAATACCAATTATGACAAATTTCGTATTGCCACCAGCCATCTTGCAGCCACACGGTACAATGTGACGTCACAATGCGATGATTTCTCCATTGCACTTGCTCATATTTGAGTTTGACATTTCGCTTGTTGTGTCGGGGTGTTACCATATGAATACAAATCTGCATACATTTAGGAGTAAATTTTTTTTTTTTTTTTCGGAAACTATGTTCAAATGGTATGTTCAAATATGCATCATAATTAACCGTATTGTACTGCTAATATTTCCATTTATATTTCTGAGCTATATAGCGAAACAAAACATCTCGAAAGTCGGAGTAGTAACTTATTCGAATTTAAAAATATGCTAATTGATTTATTGTGTTGTTAATTGCGTTTCATATTTTGGTCTGGCAACATTACTGTGTGGTTATAATTTACAGGGACACCAACATTTAGTGAATGAAATATACAACGCCACGAAACAACAACGAGAAATAATTGAATTTATTTTCAGATCATATTTCGTGATCTCGATGAAAAGCAAGATCACATATTGTTGTTGTACGTGCATGTAAATCGATTATCTATATGGATCATAGCTGATAATAAAAAACGGCTAATGAATGGCTGAAAAATAAATTATTTAAAGAAAAGTCGTCTTCTTCTGACGAATCCATTACCATAATTCAAGGATGTTTATTATTTTGATGCACTTCCGAAACGTTTATGTTAGCGTTCATTATGGACACCATTCGCTTTGCTTATAGCTTAGAATCTTTAGCTTTAGCTTTCGCTCCGCTTCTCGCGTTCACTCTGTCCGTAGCCTTACTGAAAAAAAAATGAGCAGGAGAGTGTATTGTGCTTTGTGCATTCCACAAACCCCATATAACTAGACCGCCAACTTCCGTGCACCTACCAGATTCTCCCCGGTGAACCGAGGCCTCAGTTAACAGGCCTCTCCAGTTAGCCCGCTCCTTAGCTAACTGCCTCCAGTTGCGCATTCCTAGTCGGTTGAGGTCGCCTTCGACTTGCCCGCGCCACTTAAGGCGAGGTGTTCCTCTACTGCGTTGTACCTCCGGGTTAGACTCAAAGACTCTACGGGCCGGAGCATTTGTTCGGTTCCCATCCGCTCTACATGTCCTTTACACGCCATCGCCATTTCGTTCTTTTTTCAACGCGCCTATCATATAGAAGCAAGATAAATCTATGCCTAGGTATAGGATAGGTAGCTAATATTACATTGAAAGAATAACTTTACTGCCAGTTATCCAACCTGCGAGAATTATTTGGAAGTATGTATACGAATACGATATCTATACAGAGATGGTATGTACCTATGCCAAACATTTATTTCATTGTCCGATTCAAAAATATATATTTTCTATACTCACAATCGCAATTCACAAGCAACATTCCGATCACACAGTTCTGGTCGAATGCACTTGTCCAGCATTAACTTGACCCAAATCCGTATAGAAAGATAGTGTGCTTTAAAAGAAATTAACTCTGTTCTGCTCTGCTACACATTTAAGCCGTGAAATTATATTATCTCTGCTATAACTTCCTACTGCAGTAATATGTATATATCTATATATGTGGTATATAAGATTTAAAATGGAATGTGGAAACCTACTTATTTTGCACGGTGATCCCAACTCGGGTTCGACTTAGTATGCTAGAAAGCAGACGAGTTGGCTTATGAGTTATAGAGGGGGACAGAAGCGTAACAGAAGATTAAATTATGTTTTTGTTGTTAACGTTTCTATTATATGAAAGGAGAAATTAAATTCAGTCCGAATAGGTAGGTATAATGCTATGACTTTTCGTATTCTGTATAAGTGACATTACCAATACGTACATATGTATTTATGTTAACCTATTTACCTACACTAGATTTTTGAGTCATTCATAAAATCCATTCAATGAACTAAATGTTGCACCCACTATTTTTACTTGCTCTTGAAAGTGCAAGTATGATTTTCTTGGGGTCATTGCTTTAGGCGAAATCGAAATTTTTATTCAATAATCAATGTAAGTAAGAAAATAAGAATCTTGCAGCTAATTAACGTCTAATTAAGCCAAGACTTCCGTCCACCTGACCAAAATGAGGTAAGGATAGCAATATCTAAGCTGAAGTCCAACAAAGCTGCAGGACCGGACGGTTTACCGGCCGAGCTTTTTAAGGCAGCGGGAGATGACTTGGTAAAGAGCATACACCAACTTGTTTCTAAAATTTGGTCAGAGGAAAGTATGCCTGATGATTGGAACCTCAGCATCGTTTGCCCGATCTACAAGAAAGGAGACCCTCTAAACTGCGCCAATTATAGAGGCATCAGTCTCCTCAACATCGCCTATAAGATCATATCTGCTGTACTGTGTGAGCGCCTGAAACCATTTGTCAACGAGCTGATTGGTCCCTATCAGTGTGGTTTTAGGCCCGGTAAGTCCACAACCGACCAAATATTCACACTACGGCAGATCCTGGAGAAAACCCAAGAAGTCCAAATCGATACTCACCATCTATTTATCGATTTTAAAGCCGCATATGACAGCATTTATAGAGACGAGCTATACAGAGCCATGTCTAGTTTTGGCATCCCTGCCAAACTTGTCAGATTGTGCAGAATGACGATGGAGAACGCTCGCTGCTCCGTAAAGGTCGGAAATAATCTCACCGAGACCTTTGATGTCAAAAAAGGATTTAGACAAGGTGATGCGCTGTCATGTGACTTTTTCAACATCATACTTGAGAAAATTGTGCGAAACTCGCAAGCCAACACCAGGGGCACAATTTTCCAAAAGTCTGTGCAACTACTTGCATACGCTGACGACATTGACATAATTGGCAGAACGCAGCGAGCTGTTACTGGTGCGTTTGCAAGTATTAGCACAGAAGCGGCAAAAATAGGTTTAGTGGTGAATGAGGGCAAAACAAAGTACATGCTGTCAACAAGAAGGGACACACAACATCGGCGAATCGGACAGAACGTCACGATAGACAGCTATAACTTTGAGGTGGTTAGGGACTTTATCTACCTCGGCTCCGCTATAAACTCTGATAATGACACCACAGCAGAAATCAAACGAAGAGTTACACTTGCCAACCGCTGTTTCTTTGGCCTAAGAAGGCAACTGACTAGTAAGGCCTTGTCAAGAAACACTAAGGAGACTCTATATAAGACCCTCATCATCCCAGTCCTACTCTATGGCGCAGAAGCATGGACGTTAACAAAGGCGGATGAAGATCTTCTTGGTCGTTTCGAACGCAAAATTCTTCGAGTGATTTTCGGTCCCGTTTGCGTTGACGGGCTTTGGAGGAGAAGATTTAACAGCGAACTCTACGAGCTGTACAGCGACATAGACCTGGTCAGAAAAGTGCGTATCAGTCGACTAAGATGGCTAGGACATGTAGAGCGAATGGACACCAACGCTCCGGCCCGAAGAGTCTTCGATTCCAACCCGGAGGGACAACGCAGTAGAGGAAGACCTCGCCTTAGGTGGCGCGCACAAGTGGAAGGGGACCTCAACCAACTTGGAGTGCGCAACTGGAGGCGGTTAGCCAAAGATCGGGCTAACTGGAGAGGCATGTTGGTTGAGGCCCAGGTCCACCCCGGACTGTAGCGCCATCTAAGTAAGTAAGTAAGTAAGCTAATTAACGTCTTGGACTAATAGTAATCAGAAACGGTTGCTTTAAGCTAAAAAAAAATAAGTGTTTTACCAATTTTTCAACTTTATATAATAGGAACTGGGAAATCCGACACATTAATTAATTATGTATTAATTATTTTTCTGTTTTTATACTGAATCAGGATCAAATTCTGAATCGATTTAGCCATGTCCGTTTGTCTGTCTGTCTGTTGAAACACCGAATGCGTTCAAACGAATTGAAATTTCGTGAGAGGACTTCTTTCTCCCGCCGTCTGATTAGTATTGAAAATGGGCTATATGGGTCGAGTAGTTCTGGGGCCTGTACCACAAAACAACAATTTAACTTTTTAACAAGTAATTTCTTAACATGTTTTAACAGGCGAAGTTAGTTTCTGTACCACCAAATTATTCGCTATGAAAGTTAACAAGAAAATTTCCCTTAACACTTGTTGTAGAATTTTGCAAAACTAAATGGTGATTCAAAGCGTGTGCGCGTTGGGAGAGTAGTTTACTTTAGGCTAATAGGTATACATTACATATAATTCAAAGCAGAATGCAGATTATATGCACGATTCGAATGAGGAATTCTCTAGAATAGTGAAATATTCATAAATAGTAGACTGGAAATTAAAACAAACGACAACCTAGAGACCACAAATAAAAAAAAAACTGTTGTCAAATACGCCTGCCCAGCGATGCCAACTGAAAAACGTGATTCAGAGCCAGAAATGTGATTTCAGGGCTAGTTTAGGATCAGACCAAACGATTTTAGTATAGGTATATCTACACTCTTTTGTCGTTTTTAACGTATAAAATACTGAAACAACATTTTAATTTTAAATAATTAACTAAATTTTCGCAGAAAAATTGTTTTATAGCAATAATTAAATGCATATGGCTTAATAATTTAAATGAAGCGCAGTGCTGAAAGTGAAATTGACAGTGCTAGATTGAATCGGACAGTGCTAGAATTTCACAATTGGGCTAGGTTTGGCATCGCTGCGCCTGCCGGTCGAGAAGCACCTAGATATCGCTGAGCAGGACCTGCGACATACGATAAGAGGTTTAAATCCCTTAATCGCATGAAGCGGGCCACTTAGGTACCAATTGTTTAATAAAATAATTACTGTAGTCACTACTTGATCAACCTTGGAGTTTTTGCTGCTGGAAATTGCAGTTTAGAAACTTGGGATTTGGGATTTTTGTCTTATAAAAGCAAAACAAACATTAAACAGTTTATAATTATGATTCGAATTTAATAGAAAATAAAAAAACACTTGAAAATCTCGAATTCCAAATCAAGAAATATAACTTGTTACGAGCTAATAATTTAGAATTTTGCAACAATTTAACAGACAATTTTAACAATTGTCGTTTTGTGGTACAGAAACCGCGAATTCATCAAATTTCCCACTTGTTAGAAATTGTGTTAACAAGTGTTAAGACGATTGTTAACTTATGTTTTGGAGGTACAGAAAACTTTGCTAATTGTTAAAATTTGCCTGTTTAACTAGACTTGTTGTTTTGTAGTACAGGGCCCTGTGGCCTATTTCACCAAATTACAAATTTGTATTTGTTGATTACATTTTCAAATTTGTTCACTGATTTTCTGTTTCACAAACTACAAACTTAATTCTAACAAATTTGTTGAAAAGAGAAAAAAATGAAGGGAAATTGTATTTGTTATTTACAAATAGAAGAAAAAACCGTTTCACCGTTTATTTTTCAGAGTTGTAAACAACAACTGTTTTTCATAATTTTGTAATTCTTCTAACTGATAACATCAAAGAACAAAATTAACAAAACAGAACGAAATTTTTATCTATTTAGATTTTTTATTTAAAGATTTTTATTAACTTTTAATTTACATTATATAATTTACCCGCAAAGCAAAGTGCTTATCTGCAGGTGGTTGTATAGAAATTTAGATTTGAAGTGGTTTTTAAATTTTAATTATTTCATTACACAAGTCAATTTAATTAATAATTTTAGTTTCAAATAATTTCAATAAGTTTTTATAATTTTAATTTACAAAATGCAATTCAAGTAAATACTTCTTTATCTCTTTTTTTCTTTTTTTTAAATTTGGAATGACTCTCAAAAATTTAGGAGATGCATTGAGTAGTTTGGGTATTGTACATCTTAGCTCTCGATTTCCGTAAGGGTTGTATGTTTCAGGAACGTCTAACATCTCTTGGGCTCGTTTTCTTGTGTTGAGCGTGTGGCGAATACGTTGCAGAAAACGCTGGTCGTTCATATAGTACAGCAATGCTGTCATCTGGAAGATTGCTTTTACATCTAAAACTTTAAAATTAGAATTACTAGTTCTGATAGTTTTAAAAAGACGATGTTGTAGGTTGGATATTTTGTCTAAATAAGATTTCGCTGCGTTTCCCCAGGCCAGGATCCCGTATCTTATGCGCAGCTAACGAGTAGTACACCTGCTTTTGCACTTCAAGATTTGAATATCGCTTATGATACACCATTGCAAAAATAGTGCTCTTTAGCTGAAGACGAAGGACATTAATATGCTCTCGCCACAGGAAATGCTCGTCGATGGTTACTCCGAGATATTTTATGCATCCTACTACCTCTATTGGTTCGATGTACATTTCGATGAAAAATCTGGACAGTTTCCGCCCGCTTAGTTGGAGCACGTATATGCATCACCTTTGTTTTGGACGCATTTATAACCAGCCCGTTATCATGACACCAGTTCGAGACGGCGTTGAATTCATTCTGTAATATCTCCTCGGCAGAATTTAAATACTTGTGTTTTACCACGATTGCAATGTCATCGGCATAGGCATACGCAGTACATTTTTTAAATACTCTCAAAAGTTCGTTAGTAAATAATATGAACAGTATAGGGCCTAATTTGGAACCTTGTGGGACACCATACTCGCTTGCATTTTCACTGCTCGGTTTTATTCGCGATAAGAAAAATGTTTTATTAAAATGTTCTAACCTGTTACAAATTGATGTATTTTTTCAGACTGATTTGCAATCCGAGGTCCAATTTGTCTTAAGGACTTGGACTAAAAAAAAAAATAAATAGGCGGCGCAACAGGCGGGAGACACCCAAGGCCTAGCTTCTCGCAACCATTCGTTTTGTGTGAGTTTCTATTTTTGGAACGAATGGAAGGGACCTACAATTTTATGCCGAGTCCGAACGGCTGAATTGAGAAGCTTTTTCAGGACAGTCATACTCTCGGATGTTTGTCAGACGTTCGCGAGAGGTGGCGCAGTAGAAAAAACCTTAAGATGTAATTTGTGTGTTTTCCGGGGATCCAACCTGGGATCCCTCGCACAGTAGTGCGCACTTGGACTATTCTCGCGAATTTCAGCCATCAGTTTCGAAATTTCTCTAGCGGTTTAATAATGTGGATTGCGAATAAACTTTGACAATGGTGTTTTCATACGCGGCAAAAAGTTTGGAATTCGAAATTTCGTTGTTTAATCTATTTTTAATCTTGATTTCAATACATTTTGATGGGATAATTAATTATCCTTCTCTTGGAATAGTTAAATGTGCAATTTTCTATTCATAAATGCATCAAAATGGATTGTTCACATTCATCAATTCGTTCGAAACTTTTCATTGAAAACAAAAGAGAAATTTCGTAGTTAATTCGTAGTCATAAGTTTGTCTTCGGCTATTTAGCACAAACTTAAGGCGATTTCGTTTGGGATTCTCAGATTCGTGTTTCAGATTTCGGTTGTCCAATCGAACAAAAAAAGTATACTGAGCTGTTGGTGTTGGTGGTGTATACTGCCAAGAGTTGATTACCTTTTTTGTTGTGAAGCTATTTTTTCAAATTATAAAACAAATCTCATAATAAATATTCCGAATATAATGTTCCCCACGTCTTCCACAAGATTGCAAACTTTGATGCTTTTTCTCGCTTACAAATAATAAATACTGCAACTGGAGAAATTGCTGGTATGAAGAAGACGAAGAAGTATTATCACAAGACGGCGACGAGTACGATGAATATGTGGCACACATCATGAATATGAAAATAGCATAAACTATTATTTGTTCCATATTTATCCAAATTTTGGTTTATATTATTTATTTTAATATGGTTTTTCACTAGTTCTAACTTTTTCGGCCAGACTTTCCGTAAAACGTAAACAAACGCCAAACGTCAAATCATATGTAAGAAGTGTGTTTTCTCGAGCAACTCTGAGAAAAAATTTAAATTCGCAAAAGAGCTCTCGAATCTAAAAAAGATTGCAAACGAAAACGGCTTTATAATATCACTATCAGTGCTACTATGCCTTCGACATAAAGACATTTTTAGGTTTGAAAAGCGAATCCTTTGGAAAATTACAAATTGTTACTAAATCGACACACGATCTTTATATTGTAAGAAATTTTCAGTAATTGAACAAATTTGTAAAATGCCTTGATTTGGTGAAACACAAACTTGAAAAAAAAAAAATATGAATTTTACCATATTTGTACTTGTAAGCAACAAAGAAAATTAACTTTTGGTGAAACGGAATTAATGAAATTTCTACAAATTTCCCTTTGTAAACAACAAATACAATTATGTAATACAAAATTTTTGTGAAACAGAAAAAATCGATTTTTGCACAAATTTGTTAAAAAAATGCCTGTGAACAACAATTTGTAAGTTGGTGAAATAGGCCACTGGTCTGGTACCTCGAATAAAAAACAAGTACTATACCCATGTGCTGTGTACGTACTAACCCACATGCCTAACATTTTGCATGACTTGTATGCAGTGGAGGGTATCAAAACATCGACCAAGCCGATGATAATATTTTTACTTATTTAATTTCGATAAGGGTGAGAAATGAAAGCGTCTTTCGGGCCAAATTAAATGTAATAACATTTTCGACGATAAAATTGAGAATTAAATAATAAATAATAATAGTTCTTCAGCGTTTAGCAACGATAAGGAGTCTGATGCACAAAATGTCAATGAATATAGAGTATAGTTGTTGAAGAATATAAAATATATTCAACCAGAGTAAGAAAAACTGTAGAGCGCTTCCAAGCATCTTAAAAATCTATTGTTAAACTTCAGTTCGGAATATTAAACTGAAAAACAGAATATTAAATATGTTTACAGGATTTATATAGCTAAAAACATTTCAGATCACTTGAAATATACTATCTTTACCTAAAACATGAATTATATAGATTGAATTTAATTTCAAATCACGGCTGTACCTACACTATCTAATGTTTTAAAAAAGAAAAACGGACCAACTTTTGCATTAGTGATTCTCAACATACAGGACTTCAAAAATCGCAAAAACCGTAACTGACTGACTCACTCACTCACTCACTTAGATGATGATCATCAAAATTGTGAAGCACTTCCGGCCATCCTAGAATCCAGAAATTTGGCAGAATGCTAGATCCTGTGGTGAATTCACTGGGAAAAGTCAAAAACTTGAGATTTTATATTCAGGGCCGTGGTATACGTCTACTTTTGAAAATCGATTAATATTTATTTGGGCCACTTCCCATTGGCGTAGAATGTTGAAATTTGGTAGAGCGGTAGGACTTGCGTGTATACAGAAAGAAAAAAAGTAAAATCTGATATTCTCCATTCAGGAGGCGTGGTATCCGCCCACTTTTGAAAATCGGTTATTATATATTTGGGCCACTTCCCATTGGTGTAAAATGTTGAAATTTGGTAGAGCGGTTAGGGCGCATTGTACGAAAGGATAAATACCAAAAATTAAAAATTTTCCACATAAGGGGCGTGGAATCTGCCCACTTAAAATATGAATAGAAGCTAATCTACCTGCTGAATATGATTTTAATGAATATTTTATAAGAAAGAAAAGCAAAGTGAAAAGCGAAGACGTTTCAACATTGTTTGTGAAATCTAATAAAAAAAAACTTCGTAAAAAGTAGTGAATTCACACCAAAAACATAAATGTAAGAAATCAGCCAAGTTCTGTTATATGTAGATATCTAAAAAAACAAGTGTAACTTGTCAGCCACGAAAAGTAACTAGATATAAATGTACGACAAGTTCTTAATTTAAGAAGGTTAAATGTTTAAAAAAAAATGGTAGGTTTACTTGGCAAATTTTTCGTTTATAACTTCATTATATTGTACAATATATTAGAATTTGAAAACTTGACCAGTGAACCTACCATTTTTTTTTTTTTTTAACATTCAGCCTTCTTAAACTAAGAAGTTGGCGTACATTTAGACTTCATTAGTCATTACTTTTCGTGGCTGACTAATTACACATTTTTTTATATATAACAGAACTTGGCTGTTTTTTTTTTTATACATTTATGTTTTTGGTGTGATATAGATATCTGCTAAATAGAATAACTTTGCCATTGCCTGGTCCGCTATAAAATTATCCATCGAATAGAAAATCTGTAAGACGGCTACACCCTAGCCCTACACCTACACATAGGTATGTATTCCCAAACCCAATACACGAATGCGTACAATAAAGAGCAACATTTTTGGATTATACAGTCTGCTGCAGTGGACGTGACAGTAGGCCTAGGCATTTAGCCAAATTCTGAAGTCTGAGAGCAAATCTGAGAAATACAATCGAACGAAAATCACGTAGATGCAAGTAGTGATGCCATTTCGGCATTTTTAATGCTAGCATTTGTTAAATTTTGAAATCATTTTTTCGCATTTTAAAGTTTGTTTCCCTAATAATTGAACATAAACATAATACATCATCGTAAGCAATCCTAATATAAGTCAGTCATGCCAAATGGTATCAAAGGCTTTCTCAATATTAAGAAGAATCATCCCGATTGAATTTCCTCACTTTTTTTTAATACAATGTACATAATGTGTAGGTATACATATTTGTTCCATTATTACGTTTTCAAGTTTGTGATTATTGATACCTTAGCGACCTTAGTAGAAGTGACTGGGATATTATTAGAAACACTCTCAATGGTAGATATGTATTTGAATTGATTGCAAATTCTTCCAACGCAGGCTGAGAATTTATAGGCTGTGCTCCATTGACTGAGAAATGGCAAACACCTGCTGCCGCTTTTCAGGAAGTAAAGGGAAATCTATCAGAGAGGCGATTGAAACTTGTTTCTGCCCACTACGGCCACTAGTGCACAGAGAAGGAGTATACTTTATTTGTTAGGAGGAGCTTTTGGCAGTGGATTTTGCTTTGCGGATTTTTTCCTTCAGTTTCAAATACATTGATATTACGAGGGCATGTGGGAAGTGGGATGCCCTGCAATTTGTCACAGAAACATTTTCGTAGTCGACAATCTTATGTTGACTAGAACAGGGCTGTGTGCACAGTGTGTTTTGATACTCGTATATGTAGCAACTTTTTCCGCCGTAGCCAAACAACTGACAGGTGTGGGTTTTTTGATATTAAGATTTAGCTTACCTTTAAGTTTTCTTTGATGACTGCACAGCGTTGTTCCTCTCCTCTAGCGTAAATTTAAGGATTCTATTTGGCAGAACAGTGATGCCCATGCGCTCTATTAGCCTATTATCTTGAATATCTTTTATTAAGTATATATATCAGTTATTAATATTATTCTCCTCAAAACTCCTTAGATACTTACATAATGTTTGTTGGGCTTTTATTGACCGCTTACGAAACCGCCCGCACTCAGAGGGACCTATCAGGTTGCTGATGATCGGACAAGTTACTGTAGACAAAATGTAACATTATGTGATTCTGATGAGGGGATGTAGTAGACTTATGTAAGATTCTCTTTTATTTAGGACTCGATAAATGGCACTAAGATTACATTCAACGGGCATAATTTCATTCGGCAACATTTTACAAATAAGTTGGTGTATGCTACGGGCAAAATTATTTGCTCAAGCTTCGAAAAATCCAGCGGTCAAGCTGTCAGCTTCCGCTATATTATAGGATTTAAGTTTAGATATGACCACCCTCACTTCATTTGGATCAGGTTGACGTAACTTTTGTTTATTCTGGCTCATACTGACTGAAAGCATGATCTTGGTCGTCATCGCCGCCTGTCATTCTGTGGAAGTGGTATTTTCAAATTCTCAGAACCGGCTGCGACTCCGTCACAATATTTCTCTGCTCGTCCTTCCAGGTTTCGGCTCAGGGTTAATACCTTTGCCAAATGCTTTTTACCAATTGGTAAAACGTTCAAGCTTCATTCCTTATGTCACATAGATATCTCTATATGAATTCATTCGCATTTGTTCTTCCTCCTCTTTTTACCTTCGTAGAAGTTGGTTTCTTCTACGTGGTCGCCTAGATAAACCTAACACAAGATCAAAAAGCCACGCTTCTAATGGCTTTCTGGCAAAGCTGCCATCGATCTAATGAAATACGAATATCAATATAATGTTACAGTTTTTTATATTTGATTTGACGATTTTTCACTAACTCATGTTGGACTCACAATTTTCCACCTAATGGCAACTCCCATCAAATGAAATGAAATCCTATTTTCATCTCCTATGACACATTTTAAGAACACTTCTTAGTTCCTACAGTCACATAAAAGCTTACTTTGTGTTCACTATATATTGCATGTGGATATGGCGTGGCCGCATGGGTATTTGGTAGTGTCTAGTTCTAGTGTGCACACACATTTTATCAAATCTGGGAAATCCTACCACTGAACTATATGTACATAAATTTAGAATTTCTAAAATACATTTTATCAATTACTGATAAATTGAACCGTATTTTCCAAAGTGAGAAACCTCACATTCTAAAAAACACCGAATCGTGAATACCCCTAATGTTTTAAAATATTTTTCAGCGATAGATCCTGTTAGAATTGTTAAAAAAAGAAGATACTTCATTAAATTTATTACTCCAACATTTCTTAGTGGATCAAAATTATTTTCAAAAACTTGATTCCGAATTTAGAGAAGTCAGAGATTTAAACTTCAAGGATTTATTTAAAGATTCTTTAAAGATTCTTTGGAATCAATAGCAGTTTGAGCAGTTTTTGAAAGTTATAGGTGATCTGAAGCGTTTCCCCTTTTAATAAAATATGGTTTTGAGGTTCTAAGTTCCCAAACTCATCGGCTAATGTTCAAAGATTTTTTTCCCAAATTAATCTTAGTAAAATAAAAACAAGGAATAGATTGACAATCAGTAGATACACTAAAATACATTATTTTTCCAAAGATTATTTAAAATTCATAAAGGCGAATGTCATAATCTCAAAGACACACTTTTAATGAAGTTCAATTCCAATATGTATTTGGAATAAATAAAAAGTGCTATATATTTTGTGATTATTTATTATATTTATTTTTTCTATAAGTACCATGCAATAAATTTTACATTTCAAACATCACAAGAATGGAAAATGTGTTACTTTTTTTGTACTCAGCAGAAGGCTCTATGTTTTCTAAGTTAGTTTTTTGTTCGAAAATAAAAAAGCTTGAAAAAATCGTGTTTTTATCATTATTCTAATTATTATTACAATTTACTGCTTTTATGGCAATGACGATTTTTTAAGCAGAAAATGCAGATTTTGTAAAATTTGATCTGGCACCACTGGCTGGACTACTGTGCGAGGGGTTCAAGAATTGACCCCCGGAAAAACAAAAAATAACATCTTAACGCCTGACAAACATCCGAAAGTATAAATGTCATGGAAATTGTTCTTAATTCTGGCGTTCGGACTCGACATAAAAATTGTAGGCCCATTTCATTCATCCCAAAAAGTAGAAACTCACACAAACGAATGGTTTTTTTCGAAGCGCAGCGAATTTTTCAGCTGGCGTCATTCATTAGTAAACTATGAAAATAGCTTTCCAGGGTGCATCGCGGGAAGGTGATCATAGATCATAAGCGTTTGCTGAACTTATCTCGGAATCAAATCAGACCCCCATAAGTTTATAACTGCCTAGGTGCAACGTCCGTCCATCTGGGCCAACTACAGAAACAAAGACTCCCCTAACCACAAACCAGTAAGAATAGACCGTCGACTCCTCCCACATAACGGACTTTGCCTACAAGCTGCCGGCGCGCGGGCCCAGGATTTTTCATGTATTGGTGCTGTACAAAATCAAAGGAGCGACATTAACACACGCATACTTGAAAAATCCTAGGCCCATGGTATAGCATGTAAAATCATTGCCGCCATTAATTTTGACATTTACACGTATTCAGAGACAGGGTAATTTTTTCCGAGGGGAATCGGGTAGGTGCACGGGAAGTCGGCGGTCTATTCTTACTGGTTTGTGCTCCTAACATCGCATCCAATATCCTGTCTGTCCTACTGTGTGAACGCCTAAAATCATTTATCAACGAACTGATTGGCATCTACCATTGCTGTTTTAGACCCGGCAGGTAACTGATGATATTCACACTACTCTAAATCCTAGAAAAACCCCACACTTACTTATGTTGTCACATGCGGCCTTGAAATCGATAAACTGGGCATCGAACTGCGCTGCAAGACAAGTTATACAGAGCTATGTCTAGTTTTTGAATCCCTGCCAATCTTGTCAGATTGTCGGAAACAATCTTACCGAGGCCTTACCAGCCATCACCGGAGGCACACTTTTTCACAAGTTCTTATACAATAACTTGAATACGGGGATGACATTGAAATCATTGGCAGAAAGCGACGATGGGTTTAGTCGTGAACGATGGTAAAACCAAGTCCAACAAAGTCTATGCTCTCCAGCAGATGCCATACACACCATCGACGAATCGGACCGAATGTCATAATAGACAATTCTCAAATCTCTGCTATAAACTCTGAAAATTACATTACCTACATTAAAATTCAAGCCAAGAATTGCCAATCGCTCCCTCATTTCGAATAATGAGCTTATACAAGAAAATTCACTGCAATTTGGGGAGTGAACTTGAAAAGGACATACGTATAAGTACATACCTTACCTATATAGATAAAAGTAAGGTAGATTAGGGTTGATCTTACATAGCCAGAAATTATATGCTACATAGATACATAAAAGCGGATATATTAGGGTCATGTAGTACTGAAATTGAATCAATCAAATCATTAAAGTCTTCCCGAAAGTGTGACGAGGAATAAAGCCAAGATTATAATAGAAATTCGACTTGTAGATACATACAGCGTTCAGGAGCATTTACTTCTTGCTGCTAGGTGAAAGACCTCCAGTAGGCAGTGTTTATTTCAGTGTGTTTATGCGTATATATATACATTATAGTGGATATGTGTGTGTGAAGTGAGTTGTTTACTATTCCTTCATTCTATTCGCGTGCATTGTGCATATTCTGTAATCATCTGCAAGTACCGTCATCTTTACTTCTGCGTTCTGTCTTACCTTTATCTGTGCAACAACGCTACATCCTTTACATATTGATAAACAGGTGCGATTAAGCGCAATTGTAATTTTATTCCACGAAGAAAATAGATTGGTAGATAATTTACGAGTAATTCCACAGATTAGTAATAGAAATAAAGCGAATGAAATACATAGTATGTACCTATACATATAGTTACTACAGTATAGAAATTTAAAGTAGATGTGTATGCATGAGCATACACAGCATACACAAGTTATGATTAGTTTAATCACATACCTCAGTATTGTATGTGCTTGAACACTTACAATAAAACAAAAATATCGATTTCGATATTATTAGGCCGATAGCTACATATACATTCATACCATGCTCCCAACAACGTGATTAAGCCGAAGTGATTTATAAATTACGAAAGGCGTTTCCATCGAACTTTACGTGTTTTATTTTGACACTTCTGTCAATTCTAGAAACTTTTCTATACAAAGTTCCAGGAGGAAAAACTAATCTTTTTCGATACAAATTGCCCTTTTTGTGCTTAATTCTGCTTTGGGAACATATCTGACAATACAATACAATATTTTTAATTATACTACATATGTACATACTTA
Source organism: Cheilosia scutellata (assembly GCA_955612985.1). NCBI lineage: Eukaryota > Metazoa > Arthropoda > Insecta > Diptera > Syrphidae > Cheilosia > Cheilosia scutellata. The sequence continues at coordinate 52,870,388 of OY015313.1, read as the reverse complement.
ATGAAGATATCACAAATCCAACGAAAAACGAATCAAGTGGATTTAGCTGAATCACGTTGATCGGAACATAGTACATAATAAACATATTAGATACAAACATGAGTGCTGTAGGTAGGTACTCACCTATCCAAAAAGATCAATTAAGGCCGTGTGTCAACTCTCAACTGCGCTAAATAATGATCCTCCTGTCCTAATTTTCTGACATTTACGTGAGAGGTGAACAGAGAGGTACACCAAACACCAACCTTAAAAGATTTCGTTAATTTCAATTGAAATTCAGTGTTTTTATTACCTTAACATTCTAGCAAATCCCAAACAAAAAATATGTAACTTCGTTTTTTAGTTTGGCCTCTACTCCAGAAATGCGTTTCGCCCCGATGTAGTGAGTGGTCTCATCAGTAGACGACCACCACATCTGATCTAGACGCACTGTTTGCTCGATTTTCACCGAGACAATAATGATTTTCCAATCAAGAAGTGACTGTGAATCATACCTCAAGACGAATCTTTGGTTCAAAGACAATCGCCGAGATGATTTGTTTTTTTGTTTACTTAATCAATTTAATTTACTTTTTCACCACGATAGTGTCAGAAAATTAGCGAATTGTCACCCTATTTAAGCACTGGAATTAGGTAACTGTTTAAACTGTAGGTATTAATTGACAGATTTACCACCATCTCATCGTCAAAAGCATATCCAATACTGCCCTATAGTCCGAATTAGTTATGTATCCCACTATTGCCCCATTGACATAAACCTGCAACACATTAGGTACCTACCTAATTCAGTCCTTGGAGGTTGGTGATAGTTCTTCAATTGCATTCTACACGTTAGGGACCTATCAAATACATCTTATCTTCTCATTAAACCAGCACGAACGTATCTATGTATTATTATCACTGTTACCTAGTCTAGTTAGCAGTAAAACATTTGAAACACTCTTAAAGTTGACACAACTGCATGCATAATTAACCGCGCTAAAAATAAAAGTCCACAAGAACAGTTTGTTTGAATGCGGTTTCTTCTTTCTAACATGATCTAATGATGTGTTCCGTTATTACGTACCACACAACCACCACCGACAACATTAAGGTTACTTAAGTTCACTGTAAATTATGAAAGTATATTCGTATTATATGTAAGAGCTATAGACAAAGCAACTCTTGGTAATGTACCAGAAAGAAATCACGTTAAGATATTTTTGTTTGGCTTGGCATTTCTAAGTGTGGGAGTCATGTCAGATACAAGCACATAATCATTGTACATAAATATGGTTTTGATGAAAAATTGTTGGATATAAATAAAAATACTTATACCTTTATTTATAAGCAATAATGTATGTACCAATAAACTAGTTAAATTGACTCGATTTATATTTTAAATGAGCTTAAAAATTAAATACTTAGTTGACAGCAAGTCCCTTTTTTCTTGATCTAAATATGATACTCATGTCCGAAAGTCTAGCCGGGATTGTAGCGCCAGATAAATTATGTGTTCCTCCTATCGGATAGCAATACATAGGAGTACTGATTAATATACATAGTAAGATGGAAGAGAACATAATTTACATTCATCACGTGCTGGTAAGCACAATTACACTTTGCATTGTTTTTTTTTTTTCATCACAAACCTAAGTTGGCATTGGGTAGGGTAACCAATATAATGGAACTTTGTGGGAAAATTGAATCCCATAAAGGAAAATTGTAATCATAATACACTATTATCTTAGCAAGTTTCTACAGCGGTCTTCCAGTGACCCCTTCTATGAAGCAGAAAATCAGCTTACAACTGGACGAAGAACTTAAATTGACTCAATTTGTGGTTGTTGTTCGGTTGATTGGAGTTTGGATACGTTTACGAATAGGTACGTATCTATTTTTTCTATAGACGGCTATATATCGTTCGTCGTTGAATCATATTTTCAAAAACCAAAGGACCTACGAAGAGTTTGCATCTTAAAACGATGAGGATAGGATACCTTCATCCGTTTTAGAATTTTAGTACAGAGTATAATTAGTTGCTCAGGAGAAGGTCTTACAGACTTGTCATTTTAAGCCCAAAGAAGCAGACATTTCTGAAAGCTTCATATTTCAATTTTAATATAATGTTATTTTAATATAATGTACTTTAGTCCGATGTTCATGCTTTGGTTCTTAGTTTCTTCGATCGTAATTTTTCGTCTTCTCTTTTTTCTTCCTGAGAAGTCAATATTTTTGCGTCTGCATTCATTTGCAAGATCCAACCAACATGCCCCTCCAGTCGCTGTACAGCTCGTATATAGGGCTCGCTGTTAAATTTACTTTTGCGTTCGAAACGACCAAAAAGATCTTCATCGACTTTTGCTAATGTCCATACTTCTATAAATAGGTGGCGCAACAGGCGGTAGACACCCAAGGCCTAGCTTCTCGCAACCATTCGTTTTGTGTGAGTTTCTATTTTTGGGACGAATGGTCCATACTTCTACGCCATATAATAGAGCTGAGATGATGATAGAGGCTCTTATATAGGGTATCCTTATTGCCAGTTTAACAGTGCAAGTTTAATCTCCGTTTAACCACATACCAAGTTTAAGCCGAAGTTTAACACGAAAAGGTGTATTACAGTGCTAGTTTAAAATTAATCGAGAGTTTAAACTGAGTTTATCTTAACCGGTCATGGATGCGTAGGTGTAAACTGAGTTTATTTTCCGGAATTTCGTAGTACGATCTTTCTCCCGGTTTATGACAAAACAACATTACATCATTGTTGTTCTTATGCAATGAATTAGTTCGCAAGTGCAAGCCCTTATCTTTGATTGTACTCCACTGTTTCTAGAAAATGCTTGCATTCCGTCAAATACAATAGATCGGTGTAGCAAAACCAATTCCAGCCGGTACTAGTCAACTTTGAGGTGTAAGCAAAAATTACAACACAAAATGCGCCTTTTCTATTTCACAAGTTCAACGCGACTTATGTCACTTTACTAGCAGGCTTCGGAAACCGTCGCGAATAATATCAGCTTAGCGATATTATACTAAATGTACTAAATGTGTCAGCAAGCTTAGCTATGTGTTGGCCAGCGGTTCCCCCACACACAGAAAAAAATTAAAATAGTAAATTAACCAAATTTGCTATTTAAATTGTAAATTGATGGTTTTACAATTCGGATAGTAAAGCCTTTACAATTCTTTTCTGAGTGTAGTATTTAAAAACAAAAAATAAGCTCTAAAGCGCTTCAGTCTAAAGCCATCGATCTTTCAAATGCCTTAAAACGTTCGAAAATAAGTCTAGAAGAATTGGAAAGGTATAGATATGAATTTGTAAATTTAAAAATGGAAGCAAATAGTGTAGCAGAAATTTGGTCCATCAACCCTGAATTTTCTAAAACTCGTCAGAGAAAGGTAAAACGACTTTTTGACGAACTTTGCGAAGATGAGTGTCTCCAAGATCCGGAAAGTTTTTTCAAAGTGAACATATTTTGTGGAGTATTAGACATCATTATTATCAACTGAAATCGCGTTTCCTTACAATGAATGAAATTGTTTCCAATTTCAGTGTTTTGCAATCTCCCACTTTGCAAATGTTAAATGATACTATTAAATGATCTATTAAAAAAAGCTCTAGAATTTGTTGATACCTATAATATATGAAAAAGACATATCGAAATCATTTGCCAGGGAAATTCTTAGTTTTCGGTCCACTTTCAGAGGCGAAATAAAAAAGTCGTCGAAACTTACTGTTTTATTAATAATAAAGAATCATTTTATGTCGTGCCTATTTAAGAAACTCTATTGGACAAGACAGGCTACATAACTTGGCTATTCTGTCTATTGAAAATTCTATGGCCCGATCTTTAAACTTTGATGATGTTATAGATACTTTTGCGGAACATAAAGCTCGGAGAAAATAATTTTATTAATAAATATCTTATTAAAATTAATATTAAATTAAAATATGTATAAACCTATGCTCTTGAAAATAAAATTTATTAAATATTTAACTAAGATGCACACAATATTATTAATAGTGTTGGGTAACTACTTAACTAGTTTTACTGGTAGGGCCCCATCCAAAGAATTTGCCACGGGCCTCAGATAGTATAGTTACGCCACTGGGTCCACTTGGAGTTTATCCCAAATCTAGAGAAAGTTGCATTGTGGTTAGCCTAGCATACTTGATTAACTAAACGTTGTGTTCGTTCAAATTCCACTGTAATACCAATTAATTCCACTGTTTAATATCAATATCATCAGTGTATGCAAGTACATAGTTGCACAGACTTTTGGAAAATTTTTCCCCTGGTCTTGCAAGTTTCGCACATTTTTTTTTCAAGAATGATGTTGAAAAAGTCACATGATTTTAAATAAAAAAAAAATAAAATTGGGTACGTGTTTTCTCCATTTTCAAGTAAACTTTCAAGAAAACTACATCACATTAGGTGAAACGTTCTCCCATTGAACCGTTCACCCGCGTGCAGGTACAGGGACAGGGACTCATATACGCAGTGGCGGATCCAGGGGTATGGTCATCGGGGTCATGACCATACCCAAAACTCAATGTCGACTTTCATTGGGCAAGAAAAATCACTTTTTTCAGATTCAGATAAATTTTTCTGCTCTAGAAATCAGCTGTCTGTCAAATTCGTTTTCCATTGGGCGAAAAAAAAAAACACTTTTTTAAGATTCAGATCACTTTTGCGAATCTCGATTCGAGAGCGAGAATCCCACATACTTTCACTAATACCAAAACAAGTGAGATTTGTATACACAAATTGCAATAAAAAAAAATAGTCGGCTAATACACCAACACAAATGCAAAAAAAGTAATCTCATTTCATGTTCGACATTAAAAATTGGCCAGAACTAGAGTTAAAAATGTATTAAACGTAAAACTAGGTTAAAAGTATTAATTTCTCGAAGAAGTAAAAGTGTTTTTTTTTTTTTGTGCAGAAAAGGTATAGGTACTTTTTATTGGTGGTAACGCCGATAATATAAGACTTAATTTACTGTCTTTGATCACTTTTTTATTGAATAAAATTTATACCGTGAAAAATATTGCTTTTCCAAATCGATTTAATGTTTTTTTTAAATGTTTATACCTATTATTATTATTATTATTTTTCAATAACTGACTTATAATTAAAACTATAAGGCAGCTATCCAAAAGCATCGAAGGCCTTCGGCTCATTTTTTTTTTACCTAATATAGGTAGATACTATTTTTGTTCTAAAAAAGATACGAGCGTTAGACATCACCGATCTCATCTGATTAAATGCTTCATTTCACGTTTAAGTTATGAATTCAGGAACGTATATTTGAAATGAAGTAGGTATACAAATTAAAAAAAAAAAAATAATAAAGTTATACTGTTAATATTAAGCTTAAATTATTTTTTGTACGCCCCACAAACACGAAATACTCCCCTCTCTGAAATACTCCTCTCCAAATTAACTGATCTCCACTCCAAGTGAACCAAGGAAAGAGAGTCAGTGATTTTGTTTACGTGGCTACTGGCTAATCATTTCCATGTAAAAAAAAAAACTGTATCTAGTGGATTTCTCATTCAAATACACTCCGCGCCACTTAAATAGCACCCCCTAACGACGGTTTTCTATCGCCCACTGGTCCCAAACCAAGCTTGCTAGAGACTTAATTTTTGTTTAAATTAAAGAAGGAAGATTTAAAACTTAAGCTTTAAGTATTAACAAAACATTTATTAACTAATAACAGGCAAAATATGGGGTCTTAATTTTGCGCTAGTTGAATAGAACACTTAAACGAAAAAAAAAACATTTTAGAGAATTCTGCTTCTTTTTAACACAAACATTACTTAAATTTAAGGTAATTGGAGTATTTTAGATTTTAAAAAATTGTTTAATTGTGTTTTGAGCCACCTTTCTGCTCCAAAATTCACACATCCGGTTTGGAAGGGATATACAAATTGACCTATGCAAGTGTTATGTATATCTATTTTTAAAAATATTTTTATTGGTTGGCTGGCCTCGGCCAACGTGACCATACCCAAACAGAATTCCTGGATCCGCCCCTGCATATACGTGAGTGTCAAAAGTGAGTAAACACCAATCATGTTTATACCCGGTACCACACTGTGGTGAGGGTATATTCACTTTGACATTCCATTTGTAACGCACATAAGGAGGCGTTGTAGGTATGACAAACTATATATATTATTGATCAGCATCACTTTCTTAGTCGATCTAGCGATGTCCGTTTGTCTTCCGTCTGTCCGCACGATTACGGCCGTAATTTAAGAGGGTTTACCACAATATCTCGAAAAAAAAAATTCTCGAAAGCAAAAATATCGAGATTTTTGTCATTCGAGATTACGTCATGATCCCAATTTAAGAGCTATCGACTTGAAATTTGGTACGTAAGCTTTTATCCACCAAACTGCGAGGCTAAGTTCGAAGATGAGCAAGATCGGATGAAAACTACTACTACCTCCCATACAAAAATATCGGATTTATATAGCTTTTTGATGTTAAAAATTAACAATTAAATTAAAATTAAATTTGCACATATTGTTTTAACAATATTTAAAATTTTTACCCATACCTCCCATATCTTTATATATATAATTCTTCTGTCTGTGTTTGTTACCGTACTCCTCCTAAACTACTGGACCGATTTTAATGAAATTTATGTGCGTGTTTGAATGGGCCTTGGGATGGTTTATATTCACAATTTAACCCGGTAGGTGGCGCTGCGATCCGCAAAAAAAAATAACCACTGAACAATAAAAAAAACAGCCCGGATATAGAACAAAATTGATGAACGCACTTATAGCAGGCAAAACAACGTTTGCCGGGTCCGCTAGTAAATTAATTTTTTAATACTAAAATATTTCTTACAATAATATAGTAGGTACAGGGTATTTGAGCTTCGGCATAGTCGAAGATAATTGTCTTACTGGTTTTATTTGTCTTTGCAGCTTGAAAACAATTTTTTCCAAATATCTATAAAGTATATTATGTTGTCGAAATTAAATACGATTTGTTATTGTTATTTCGTTTTTACAGATTTCTGGTTTTTAGGAACTTTTTCAAGACCCTAAAGAAAACTTAAAAGAGCATTGGTGTTTACTCACTTTTGACGCTCACTGTAGGTAATAGCTTTGCAGAAAGGGTGCCGTGAAATAAAGTCGAAGGAAATAAGTTCGAATCGTGTTTATTTCCATTTTGAAGGTCGAAAAAAGAAAAATTATGTCGAAAATTAAAAAAATAAACCCCATAAGCAGTGAAACATGCAACCCCTGCAACCCACCTGCTTGTTTTTACTGTCAGATTTGGAGTAGGCGTGCTGAAATAATCATTATTGAAGTGATCGACATTATTTCCATTCTTTTTTTTTGGAAATACTTGCAAAAATTTTTGTAATTCGACATTATTTCCAATCAAAATGGAAATAAACACGATTCGACCTTATTTCCTTCGACTTTATTTCACGGCACCTGCAGAAAATGCATTAAATAAAGATAAACCTTTGGCATAAGAACGCTAATACTAAAACCACGCCCGGTACGTTTCTCTCACTGTTGAGAAAGATTATGAAACGAACGACTTTTTGTGAGCTCTTCGGGAAGATCTAACAGATAACCTCTAAAGTTCCTCCTCCGGATTAATGTTAGTATTTAGCATAATGAACCGAAGGGACAAATTAAAAAGCATTCGAATAACCATTCCTATGGCGTATTAATTATAATTGCCCGAAAAAGAAACGAATAACTCAGCGTAGATACAGATGAATTTGTATCTATTGCATGCAGATCGCCTTGGTAATGTTTGCTTAAAGTCCGACCTAAACCGATTTGCTAATTCTATTTGGTTGCATTAAGACATCTTCCTCGTACAAAAACCTTATGATGAGAATCACTTGCAGTTCAAAATCTCATCTCCCCGTTGTTCATAACTACATACGGATGGTAGGTACCTACATGTCGTTTATACAAAATGCCTATACATTATATATTATGTATTTCTGTTTCTCTTCTTCTCCGGTCGAGATAATTGCAACATTCTGATAGCAATATTTACATGCACTTGTACGTACGAGTTTATTTGTAATTTTCTTCATTCCTTTGCCATCTCCTATGATTGCAATCTTCTCTCCGACATACATCTTTTCAGCAAATGTAGACTCTTTTAGATCTCGTGGGGTTAGTCGTTAGTCACTGCATTGAAATGCAATATGTGTGCATGATAGATTATAATGACGGTAAAAATATGATTGTGGGATATTTTTAGTATATAACTTTGTAATAAATATGAATACGGTATAACAGTTGCGAATAAGATCATAATATACGAGTAGATACAATTAAAATCCCTATTCGTAAATTGTTTGCTTCTATTGTAGTCTCTTCATATATGTGTATCCTTATTATTTAACTTTTAACGTTCAGTTATCCAAATCACACTATTGTTGTGTATGTAATTATGTATCACTAAAAATCCTTTTTGAAGTGGCAACGCGTGCTGTCGACCTTGTAGTAACGTTAATCCTATTATGGTTTGAATGGCTGTAGCCTTAGGCCTACTGGCCACGTAGTTGCGCTTCATACGCACGCTTTCGTCATTTGCAGCTTGTTGTACGCTTCCTAGCAACTTGCATTCAAACAAACGAAGCTCTGTCCACGGAGCGGCAAAGTCGTATTTTCGTAGTCACAAATGCGCTGCAAGCAAGCGTACAAAAAGCTGCAAATGACGAACGCGTGCGTATGAAGCGCAGCCACGTGGACTGTAGACTTTAGGCTACGTTTTTTCTCGAATTCATTTAGTAATTGGTATTTTTGTAGCTGTGCGCCGGTTTTATAGAGTCAAGACTGAAGACGAATTCATACGTGAAAAAAATCTAATAGGAAAAGCGTCGTGTGAAAGGCTATCTCGTGTTCGATAAAACCGTATATGTATGTATGTATGTATGTATTAGAGACATTAGCACAGGCCTCGGCCCTCATTGAAGCTAAGCTCTGGGCCTCCGGGTATCGTAGAATAGCGCCAATACAAATGGACAAACCCGTAAATAAGCTGATTGAATAAATACAGAGACGTAAATATTCAAGGTTCTTACATATTACCGTTTGAACTGAGTTTTGGAACTTTCTCCTGAGGGATCTTATCAAAGTAACGCTCGACCTTTGACGATGTTATTATACCTGGTGGCATCCAGGTGTAACTCAATTGTCGTGGATCTGATTCCCATTGTTGGCGAAATACTCTTGAAGCCGAGGCGTTCGCGAACCGATGTGACGATATTACACATTTTCGGTTAAGTTTCTAAACTTAAAATAAACATATCTAACTAAATTACCTTTTCAGTAGCTTCGTACAGATATTTGATAAAAATGCACTCTTCTTGAATCTGTAATTTTATAATGGTTACATCTTGATCGTTCACCAACAGTTCGAACTTTGCACTGTTCTGCCAACTTGGCTCTTCTCTAATTCGTCCAATTTTGTGACTATCGTCAGTATACTAAAGGGGCTGGCAAATATTATTAACTATTTAGTATTTATTAAATTGATTTGAATTGATGATTTTCTTTTTGTTTATTTTTTTTTTTTTTGTTTTGTTTTTGATTTTATAAACTAATTTATTTTGCAAAGCCTACTAGTCTCCGTGTTCGATAAAACCGTATATGTGAAAAAAATCGAATTTAATGGCGTCGTGTGCAGCGTTGCCATAAGTGTAGATTTGTTTGCATTTTGCAGATTTTCACCCCAGCCCAGTGTTGCTATATCGTGGGATTTATCCCTTTTTGTGGGAATTTCGATATCCGAAAAGCCTTCCGTGGGATAAAGGGAAAAAGCACCACAATCGTGGGAATTTCAGGACTCTGACAAAAAAAAATTTTAAACCAAATTTGTGTGAAATTTTACCAAAACTAATTCAAAAATTCACATCAATTATCAGCAGAAATAAAAAGAGCTCATGTAAATAGCCTCTTAGCAAAAAATTTCTAGTACAAAAACAATCTGACGGCGCGGGCGTGGCGCAGCGACAGCGTATGTAACTAGAGCTCTAGTGCCAGCGCAAAGTGACATTGGAATGGAACCAGTTAAAATTTTTATTACTTTATCTTCAGGAGCAGCAAAAATGTATTTTGTGTAACTTCTACACTTCCACTTTTCCTTATTTTTTATTAATTTAATTTAGACTTGATAGATTTGTTTTGGCAGTTCGTTATTTTTCCTCCAATTTACCAGTTAATTTTGTGGGCGCATTGGTTCAGCGGTTAAGAGGTCCCAGGTTCGATCCCCGGAAAAGTACCACCTCTCGCGAACGTCTGACAAACATGCGAGAATATAACTGTACTGAAAAAGCTTCTCAATTCATCCGTTCGGAGTCGGCATTGTTGCATGAACTATTTATTTATTTATTTAGCTAATTTTGCGCTAGATTGAAACATTTCCCAGAAAAGGATATTTCACAATATGTGCTACAGCTCTAGCGCAAATGCTGAAATGTGAGTATGGAGTTTGGCATACGGCTAGATGACTATAGCGGTCAATGCAACGCGGCCATTGTGATTTTTTTACAATACAATAAAAATGAGTTAACATAATTTTTTTGTTTTTCATTTTAATGCGAATTTGAGTTCGGTGAAAAGGGAAAAAAGGGAAAAATGACCACGTTTCGTGGGAAAAATGAAGAGAGAGACCTAACAACACTGCCCCAGCCGCAGTCTTTTAAAATCCCAAAATCTGGGCGGCAGATTTTGTCACATATATTTGGTTTGTTTAAGTCATTCTTAACTCCATAGAAGAGAACAGAAACGTAGAAGTTTAAGGGTTCCATGAGTAAAAATGTTGTACAAAACTGTTGCACTGCTGGTTTTACGAGGCTGTATTTGAATGCGTTTAACACTAGCCTGTCAAAATTAAATTTTTTGATATCGCAATATTAATGAATCCAGATTTTTTACTATGGAAATCTGAATTGCAGATTTGTCGAAATATTTTCATGGCAACACTGGTCGTTTGTGGCCTTTAGGTTTGTGTCGAGCTATAAATAGATATGTAGGATGATGCTGGCTTTACATTACCACGCCACGCAATTTTGTATGACTTCAGAGAGAAAGATGGATTTTTCCACAGTCAAGGCTAGTGATGTGTAAGAGTGAGACCACAAATCTCCATAAAAAAAAGTTTAAGGAAAAGCCAAGGCTCAAGGCTCAAGGCTCCTAAAGCCTTTGGGGCCCAGGGCACTGCCGACTTTGGACTCATTATCCCACTGGTTTTGACTGTCCAGTTTGAACTTTGAAGATGTGGTTGGGTTAATGTAAACACTTTGTTGGTTATCTCAAAAGTTTCTAAGAGCTTATCAGCTTCACCAAATACGTTGCTGAGTAGTGGAATCGTTTATGCCGCAAACAGATTATTTCACTAGACTAGGCTAATATCGAATAACTTTGCAAACAACTTGAAATTCTATAGCCTACTGGTTTCCAAATTGACAACAAAATGACTTTCTATGCTGATCTGATTGAAAAATATCTATTATTATATAATATAAATAAAAAGAACAGAATTGTGATTATTACCCTTTATTTTAAATCAGGGCTTATCTAATGCCCCGATCTTTTTTTACTTTATCCATATATTTTTCCATATATGCATGCTTACTCGTCAATACCATTTTGAGCTGCTAATGAAGCGTAGTAGACAGTTATTAATAAATTAACTCGGCAGAATCGTATTAAAGTAAAATGCTCCCAAACGGACTTTCCTTCCAAAGAAAGAGGAGGTGCAGATAGGAGGAGCTTGGAGGATATTATCTTCCTTCTCTTCATCTCTGCAGCTTCTGTGGTTGCTTGTTTTCTTATTAGGCAGTCTCCTATTATAGTGCTAATATGCAGTCAATTTAGAGACATCAAATTCTTAGAGGATTTCAGATGCAGCTTTAGCCAAATCTGTTATTCCGCTTAACGACCTTTCTCAAAGGCATCTAACTTTTTTTTTTATTAGTTTGCACGTCGTAGCGATGGGTAGCTTTATTTAGTAACTTAGGTATAATTGTACCATTTCAGGGCAGGTCACCGGAACTACAGTTCCCTGGAATATTTTTACCCTCTTGCCCCCAGGATAGGTGAATATTTAACTGCTCTGCCCTCTAAGAGAGACGAACTGCAGAAAGTCTTAAGCTATACTTTCGAGTTAATGGAAAAGGATTCCAAGTACTTGATAGATTCTTTGGCTAAATGAAAAGATGCGCATATCTTTAGAGGATAACACCTTTTACTTGTGCCATCAAGATAGGACTTCTGTGATCGCCACTAGTTTCAGCTGGAACACAGTAAAGTGATTATTAAGACGGGATTTTCACACCATAGTTTATACCGATCTCTCCGTAATAACGTATATTGCAAAATACGCGGTTTCAAAGCAAGCTTTTACTCTGAAACAGTTGTAAAAGAACTTGAAGTAAATGGTATAGAAAAGCATCTCCTTATAATACATATTGACGGTAACGAATTGAATCGATGTTTTATATTTTCCCATTTCTTTAATTTTAACATATTATGATTGTAAAGTTTTTGGAAAGTTTGGATTCGATTAGGAAATTAGTCGCTTATAAGTATAACAATACAGCTCGATACACTCTTCTCTTACAGTATTAAAGTTTGATAGACCTTTACAGTACCGTACAATATTAATGCTGCAACATAATTTATACACGGTAACTGATTTATGTTTTGTTCATCTATTAGGACTAGACCAATTTGATCCTTGTTAACGTACACTTTTTGTATAAATGCCACTCGACTCTGGAACTCCTTCCGTCACCAAATCTGAGAGATAAGCCTAGAGAAGAGATTTTTAACTGAATTAATATATGTATAACTTGTCTGCTTGTAACTTTTTTTTATTGTATATTTTTTTTTGTATACCGTGGGCGCAGTGGCTTAGTGGTTAGTTTGCTGGACTACTGTGTGAAGGGTCCCCGGAAAAACACAAATTGCATCTTAAGGGTTTTTCCACTGCGCCACCTCTCGCGAACATCTGACAAACATCCGAGAGTATAACTTAAAAAGCTTCTCAATTCGGCCATTTGATTTTCGGCATAAAACTGTAGGTCCCTTCCATTTGTCCCAAAAATAAAAAAAATCGCACAAACGAATGGTTGTGAGGAGATAGGCCTTGGGTGTCTATATGGACCTGTTGCGCCAACTATTTATGAAGTATTTTTTTTTTTTACGTTTATATTTTTATGCGTTTTTATTTAATTATTATGCTTTTCGTTTAATGATACCATTTTTTCTATTGAATCCACTAGCAGCATATTACTATTTTAAAAGATAATGTACGTAAGCCATCAAATATTATACATAAATAGTACTTAATAAATAAAACAAAAATAAATAAATAAAATTTCGTTTCAGATGCGGGCGTCGAACTTTAGCTACCATCCCACAAGGATAATGGTAACAATTGCGTTCCTCGCTTTCCTGCTACCCGCCGCTTACTGCCGCATGGCATTTGAGAAACTGACTGACTTCGATTTCGCCGGTACGTCATATTACAGTGTGAAAAATCTATCACTATACGAATGTCAGGGTTGGTGCCGCGAAGAACCTGATTGTCAGGCGGCAGCGTTCAGTTTTGTTGTGAATCCCCTGTCACCTTCGCAGGAAACTCACTGTCAATTGCAAAATGACTCAAGCGCGCATAATCCATCTGCAGTTCCTCAAAGGTCTGCAAACATGTACTATATGGTAAAATTGCAGTTGCGAAGTGAAAATGTTTGCCTGAGACCGTGGTCTTTTGAACGAGTTCCAAATAAAATTATTCGCGGTCTAGATAATGCCTTGATTTATACTAGTACCAAGGAAGCTTGCTTATCGGCGTGTTTGAATGAAAAACGGTTTGTATGCCGGTCAGTCGAGTACGATTACAACAATATGAAGTGCGTTCTGAGTGATTCGGATAGACGGAGCAGCGGTCAGTACATACAGTTGGTTGATGCGCAGGGAACGGATTATTTTGAGAACCTTTGTTTAAAGCCGCAACAGGCTTGTAAAAACAATAGGGAGTTCACAAATGCACGTATGGGTGTGTCTGACGAGAAGGTTGCCCAATATGTCGGTCTGCACTATTATACCGATAAGGAGTTGCAAGTCACATCGGAGTCAGCCTGTCGTCTCGCTTGTGAGATTGAGACCGAATTCCTATGCCGATCTTTCTTGTATCTTGGACAGCCACAAGGTGCTCAATACAACTGCAGGCTATACCATTTAGATCACAAAACACTTCCCGATGGACCGTCCACTTATTTGAATGGAGAACGCCCTCTTATCGATCATGGCGAACCAATCGGCCAGTACTTCGAGAATCAGTGTGAAAAGGCTCCATCGCTCGCCCCAGGAACACTGCCACTGGATCATACTCTGCCTGTCACTATCGATGCTACGGAGGACCCAAGCTTAAACAACCAGACTAGGACTGATGTCAATTGTGACAAGACTGGAACATGTTATGATGGTAAGTTTGAAGGTGTGAACTAAATTACAGAATACTGCAAACTATGCATATTATCCAATAGTGTCGGTTCACTGCAAGGACACTCGAATTGCCGTCCAAGTTCGAACAAACAAGCCATTCAATGGACGCATTTACGCCTTAGGACGATCGGAGACTTGCAACATTGATGTCATAAATTCTGATGCTTTTAGGTTGGACTTGACAATGGCTGGACAGGATTGTAATACTCAGAGTGTGGTAAGCAGGCGTTGTATGCAATATTGATTGCGAAATTATTTCAATACGTTGCTATTTCTTTAAATCGTTATTACTGCGTTAGTTTCCGCAGGTATGGTGCATGTTACTTGATTCTAAATTCATCGTAATTTTTGACTTTATGTAGGTACCTTTGTGACCATCACTGCTTTCATTGCGGATCTAGGCAGTGAAAAATACTTATGCAGTGTTCTAAAAATCCCTGAACATTTTATTACCTATATATAAAATGTCTCCGTTTGCCGAAGCTGAACGGGATACTTTTCCTACAACCTGTCTGGTGATGTACCCCACGATGTATTCATATTTTGAGCTCGTACAAATCAGAGGTTAAAGATTGCTAACGAGACAGAGACAGCTGGACTGACTGATCGGTCATTACAACCTCACAGTCACACTCTGCTGGGCTATAGGCTCCTCTGTCATAATTAGTGAAAGCATGGACATAGACCATAGACCCGACTCATAAACAAGCTACCTGAAGTCTTTAGCTGCGCATCAGCCGATTTTATTGAATTCATCCAAAAATATCAAACTGTTTTTGTTTTGTATTCAAATTTTTGTTCGAAGATTCACTGTAGTTTTAAAATTTGTTTGTTTAAATTATTATGTTATTACCTATCACTAATATTTTCCTAAACTTACATTTTGAGGTATTTGTTATCGCATTTGTTGTAGAAACAAATTTTCCCCATTTCAATGCTTTTGACATTCGGAAATGAGTTGCCAGGTACCAAAATTCCACTTTCTAAATTGTGAATCCGAAAGTAGTAGATTTCATTCCGCTTTCGAACTAGAGAGTACAAAATATTCGTTTTTGGAAAATTTTCATTTACCGCATGAAATACAGAGTAGGATCGCTGTCCAACTATTTATTTATTTAAGTAGGGATATGCCAAAGGCTTGTAATAGTAATTGCAAGACTGGCCTTAATCAGACTTTAATCGGTAGATATCTGTTGTAGTTTCGTAGATTATCTCCTTACCAACTAGACCCAATGAAATCCATTTTCCGAGGCTCATCTCATAACTAACGTCACAATCCAAATGTCCGGTCCTTTTAATAGGCCGGATATATATCAATATCAGTAACCCACTTAGGGGATGTGAGAGCTTTCATTAGTCACCAACGTTTTTTTAGCACCCTGAATAATCCTGAAAAAGTGCACATTGCTTTAACCGAGTCTATAACTAACTACAATCTTCCGGAATTTTTGAACTTGTGCACGAAAAAGATATATATAAAAAGATGATTGGATTACGATATTTTTGTGTATAGTGTTAAATAAAAAAGGACTTCTTATAATCTGCATTTTCTCAGAATATTGTACATTATGTTCTTGTGAAACACTTCGTGAATTCCGTATATAGTTGCTTAAAGCAATTTGGTGGTATGCCGTCGACTTATTAGAAAATTTGTAAAGCCATACTTATTCCAAATTTTTGGAAACATCTATATAAACACATTTGAAAAGGGTACACTCTTGTAATTTAACGCTACATTACAAACTTGCACTAAAGTCAGTTCAGAAGCCAACTAAATATCAAATAATAAATTCTCTTTAGACCGGTATATATTCGAACACAGTGGTCCTGCAACACCACAGCGTTGTTATGACAAAAGCCGATAAAATCTACAAAGTCAAGTGTACATATGACATGAGTTCAAAGAACATAACCTTTGGAATGATGCCAATTCGTGATCCAGAAATGATTCACATTAATTCATCACCTGAAGCTCCACCGCCGAGAATTCGTATCTTAGACACGAGACAGCGAGAGGTTGAAACTGTACGCATTGGAGATCGACTTATGTTCCGCATTGAAATTCCTGAAGATAGTGAGTATTTTTGCGTTGCTTTGGAGATCAAGTAAAATATTATATTTTTTTACAGCCCCTTATGGAATCTACGCTCGATCATGTATTGCCATGGCCAAGGATGCTCGCACTAGCTTTAAGATCATTGATGATGAAGGTTGTCCAACTGATCCAACCATTTTCCCTGGATTTACCGCCGATGGCAATGCTCTTCTCTCCACATATGAGGCGTTCCGTTTTACCGAAAGCTATGGTGTCATTTTCCAATGCAACGTAAAGTATTGTCTCGGACCGTGTGAACCCGCGGTGTGTGAATGGAATATGGAATCATTTGAATCGCTAGGCAGAAGAAGGCGTCGAGCAATTGAAACGTAAGTTCGTTAATGTTAGTTATACCATTGTAAGTTTTAGCTGCAATCCTAAAAGTAAGTTTTATACATTCAAACAAAATATATTTTCAATTAAACACCCTTTAGAATTATATGCCAACCTTATTAGGGCAGGAGCGGTCATATAAAAAAAAAAAAACTTTTGGCCAACAGCTGCCAGCAGCCATAGATAGACAGCAGTTTTTTTCTTATTCGCTTAG
Source organism: Cheilosia scutellata (assembly GCA_955612985.1). Lineage (NCBI taxonomy): Eukaryota > Metazoa > Arthropoda > Insecta > Diptera > Syrphidae > Cheilosia > Cheilosia scutellata. The sequence goes on along the minus strand of OY015313.1, from coordinate 52,853,246 downwards.
ATTTCAGAATCTGAAATCTGGTTCGCGGACTTGTAGGAACCTTCATGATTATCTTGACTTACTTATACAAATAGGAACGAAAAATAATGTCCCATAATGCTTTCGTTTAAATAGCAAACACCATGTGGGTAAATTCGTTCACAAAAGATTTCTGCAGAACACGATCTGGTATTTATTTCTTTATTGGCCATCTAGCATTGCAAGTAGATATTCTTTCCTTAGCTACCCGGTACCGCGCCTGTGCTGAGGGAGAAGCCAAGCCATGGCACGTGGCTTCGAAAAATTGTCACATAACACTTCTAGCACACTTCCAAGCAGTGAGTGACGAGCTTAGGGACATATCGCTCTGCTTTCAATTTTGTTTTGATTTTTAGTCCATTGCTGAGGCTGAGCGTTGTAAAAAGATGGATACAATTGGAGCATATTTGATTCCCTTTTTTTTTTCGAAAATCTCGAAAAAAAAGTTTTATAATTTCGTTTTGTCTATATATTATAGTACCTATCGCTTTTAAAAATGCTCTAAGACCGTTTCTCGGAATCCCACTTCTATTCAACAACTCAGTATTTCAAAATACATAATATGTAGGTAGCTTAGTTTCTTATAATTCAAAACTATTTGTTTTATTTTTAAAAATCGCGCGATTGTAAAAGTGGGATAGGAGTATTAGAAATGGGAATTTCTTTGAGTAAGAATTATTTATTTATTTACAACAACTGTCAGTCGCCTGAATATTGACAGATGATTTGAAATTTGATTTGAAACTCGTGTAACGACTATTTGCGTTTGTGTTTTGATTTTATGCGATATGAGAAACAAATTGGTATGAAAATGGTATCAGAAGGCCAGAAAATAATGTAGCTTTTTTTCTCTTCTCGAATGCATGTAGTACAGTAGTACAAACCATCCCATTTCTTTATAACGGTTAAAATTTAACTAAAATGCACATTCAAGTTGTTCTTGGCCCGAAATGATGAAAGTATTGTCTTTATACCAAACCACCACTATGTATTAACATTATTATATGTATGTATTTGCCAAAAAACATATTATGTACATATTTACATAGATAGATAGGTAGATCCCCTGCAGATAAAGCATAACATTTTCAGCAATAAATTATGCCGATGTTCCCATAAAATATTGGACGAGGCTCATGTTACTATCACATCGTTACAATAAAAATTTAAAGACTACTGCAGAATTAAAATGTTAACGTATCTAAACAAAAGTCCTCTTGTTTGTAGTTGTAGAAGACGACAGGAAATCTAAAAAAAAAAACGTTCCCTCCTCAGCAATACACTTTTTGTTCCACCTACAACATAATGTATTGCCATTCAAATTCTGTCTTATTTATAGAAACGAAACCAAAGAAGCCGATGATGACATGAACATCTCCCAAGAAATACTCGTTTTAGACTTTGGCGATGAAAAGCGAGAATTTTTCAAGGCAGATCCGAGCACAGATTTTGCTAAAGGTACGTCTTCCTTGCAAAAAAAAAATAGTAGCAACATAGGAAGTCTTAATTCTTTATTTTCAGATAAGACTGTCACAATCATCGAGCCATGTCCAACAAAAACTTCTGTCTTAGCTCTTGCTGTCACATGTGCCCTAATGATCTTGCTTTACATCTCAACACTCTTTTGTTACTACATGAAGAAATGGATGCAACCGCATAAGATTGTTGCTTAAAATCTTAGCAATAAAACGACGCTGCTTCCCGCCTAGTTTTAAATAGAAATTTTAATTAATTACTAAGACAAAACTTCCATACATGCGCACATACACCACGGTAAAATGACAACAAGGAAAGAAAATTATGAAGAAAACAAAATGTTAAAGGCTGACCAGAATATTACGTCTATTGCTGAATATTCAACTTTCAATTATAAAAGATAATTTTGTTTAAAATAAATACCGCATTAATATTTGTACAATAAAGTACTTTCGAATTTAAAAAAAATAAAAACCGTATCAATGTTGTACACGTACAAATTGAATTTTGTAACAAATTAAAAATATTGCATAAATGCGAATTTAAATTTAAATTTCGCCGCAATATTCAGCAGCTGCTGACACACTTTTTGGTCAACCCTTTAATATACCTATTTATCGTTATACAAGAAAATATATTACTTAACAAATAAGAAAAATAGATTTAAGAAAGGAAAATACGAAATACCCATATAAAGGGAAAGTGCACTTTCTATTAAGTTCCAGATGATTGGGTGTAAATGGTTTTGAGAACGCTTTCGAAATGGACTGGGGTTATTTATATATTTTATTTATTTATTTAAACGAACAATAAACTGTAGGACCTAGTACCTATGTACTTTTAAAAATAAACCATTCTAAGTTAATATTTGTATTTATGTATCCTATGGAATGGGATGCAAACGAATGTTACACACCCGATCAATTCGAACTTACATAGAGACTGTGAAATTAATTTATTTACCTAAATCATGCAGAATTTTTAATTCTTTAATTTATATATTGTATTACCTATTTAAGCGTTAGGTTTATACGTAAAAAACTAAAGCCAGCGCAAATTGTTTAATTCAATTTAAGGATGCCACTTTTTATTGTTGAAACTGGAAATTACCTACATAAAAAACGGAATGTTGTCGTAATAATTGAAAACATAATACCTATTTACTCGAAATGACTACATTGACTAAGGAAAATGTTGATCTTGGTCTTGGCGCGTTAAACTAAATGTAATGTAAAATAGTGTTCAAAGTGAACAATGAATAAATGCTTAGAATGAACTATTGTAACTTCGATAGTTAAAATAGATTTTACTTGTTTTATTGTAAGTTCACTATTTTGAGTCTAACTATAAGTATGTACAACAATTTTGTTACTACTATCAAAATTGAATTGAATTTTCACAATTTTGTTCACTTTGAACTGAAAACTCCGTACATTATCACAACTAGTTACATACTATTCGGGTTTATTTTATTGTTTTAAAACGAATTATACCTATGTACTTATTACATCCAAGTAATGAAATTATTTATTTACGTTCTGTATTGCAAATAAATTCAGTGTTAGGCAAGAACAGAATAATGGCAATGGCTTGGCTACCATTTTAGTTTCATTTTTATATTTTTTGTAAATATCTACAGCAAGATGGCTTTTTTATTTATCAATAAATTTGAAAATTGTAATCTTTGGTTTTTATTTGTTTATTTATTTTCTGTCATGAGTTATACTCTCCATTTTCATATTTATTTTTAAGACGGGAGTCTTGGTAGATACTGCGAGGTAACGAAGTAAGAACGGTGGTCATTAATGTGGATCTGGATCACCTTTCCCGAGTCTCTATTTATTTTCAGAGAAGCTCGTAATTTAAAAAGCATTGATATACACCCGTATTATCCAAATTTATAATCGACAATAACCGTCGTTACGCTACATGTAATGGTGGATTTACATTACCACGCCACGAAATTTTGCATGACTTCAGAGAGAGAGGTCCTTTTCCTACAGTCAAGGCTAATGATCTGTAAGAGTGAGACCACAAATCTCGATAAAAAAGTTATGGCGGCCTAAATTCAAATGTTAGGCTTGCGGTCTCACTCTTACACATCATTAGCCTTGATTGTGGAAAAACGGATCTCTCTCTCTGAAGTCATGCAAAATTTCGTGGCTTGGTAATGTAAATCCACCATTACATGTAGCGTAACGACGGTTATTGTCGATTATAAATTTGGATAATACGGGTGTATATCAATGCGAAAAATAAATAAATAGGTGGCGCAGCAGGCGGTAGATACCCTAGGCCTAGCTTCTCGCAACCATTCGTTTTGTGTGAGTTTCTATTTTTGGGACGAATGGAAGGGGCCTACAATTTTATGCCGAGTCCGAACGGCTGAATTGAGAAGCTTTTTCATGACAGTTATACTCTCGGATGTTTGTCAGACGTTCGCGAGAGGTGGCGCAGTAGAAAAAACCTTAAGATGTAATTTGTGTTTTTCCGGGAATCGAACCCTATTATACCGATTTCAAAAAACGCCATCTGTACATGAACAATCCGCGCCATGCAATGTAGAATACTGGTGATACATAGGGCTTGACAGAAAATTCCCAGAATCTTTATCAAAAATCACGTAATTAAATCGTTATACGAAATATGATATTATATACCTACAACCAATCAAATTGCGTAGGTAATCTAAAAGCAAATTGCTACGAGGACGAGCTGGAAGTAATCAGTGTATGCAAGGGACTTTTAATTTTAATTCAAAGTGAATTCATGGAATTCAAATTAAATTTACAGGAATTCAATCAAACACATGCATTCACAAGGAACTCAATTGTATTCGCGTTAACAATTATGAATTCGTCTTGTAATCACTGAATTCAGAACATTTTCGTGAATTCATATTGTGAATTCAATATATTCGGCCCTTGTTTTGCAGTAACGGTACTGTAGGTTTGACGTTTATTAATTCTTTTCGAGTATTCTTACACAACCTCGAACACAACAATCGCTTTCGGTAGTTTTTATTTTTACTATTTTAGTATTTTAAAAATGGAAAACGAGATAGAAAGTGTTTGGAAAATCATTGAAAATAAAGTTGGAATTGTTCCACAAAATATAAAAATGATTCTAAAAATCAACGGATTTGAAAATAAAACTACAATTTCACAAATAAAACGATACCTAGGATTTTGCGGAAATGGAGACATATTTAAAAATATTCTCTCCGAAAACGAGTACAACATTTGCTTTGGACCATTTTCCAATCAACCTGAAATGTTAACTGTTTTTTGATTCGTTCTTAATCTCTATATTAACATTTTGTAGGTCTCAGCTTTTCCCGGGACACCAAAAGTTAATTTCAAGTGCCAGTGTGTTGTGAAAACGTGCTCAAGAAACAACCACAAACCACAGAAGTTTGTGGAAACAAGAAGCATTAGAATTAGAAGAACACACATCTGCTCCTTTATCGTCGATTCAGAGACTTGATCGTCGAAAGCAGATACTTGATACATCTCGAGACTCATCTTTAGCAAAACAACAAGGCTGAAAACTTCTCTACCATATCCATAAAAAAATACCGAGCTCATTGCTAATGTTGCAGCTACAAAAATAAATTGGGACTTTGACAAAAATAAGATAGAAATTAAAGTTTACTTTGATACTGAAAATGTTCCACATGCAACTGTCGTTTGTTCTATTTGCCAAAAACAAGTGTCGATATTCGTTCATGCAATGAAAAGAAATTATTGTAACATTGGTTTAATGGCAAATCTAAAATAAACTACTATTCCAAAAATCCAAATCCTGTTTTTACTCAATTGTGAATTCCGATGATAATTCAAATGAATTTAAGGAATTCAGAAGTACCGAGGAATTCGTTGTATTCAGAAGAATTCATTGCAAAAGACATTAATTCACAGCGTATTCACTTTTTATTTAGGTGAATTCATGAATTCAGTATTCAGTTGAATTCGCTGGAATTTTTTTGAATTTAAGTGAATTCTGTATTCAAGGGGCATTTTAAAAAGACGAGTACTTCCCCCTCGTACGAGGGTGTTGAAATATCTACCTACTGTGGGTCACAGTGAAAATGGTCCACCTGTGACGAACCACTTTAAACATTAAAAAGTATAAGAAATCAATATAAATACAAAACAAAAGAGGCCAAATTAGTAAGATCATTTTATTTCAACAATAAATAAAAGAAAAAAGTTTAATAATTCTACATCAAGCAAAAAAACGAGAAAAATTCATGTCATAGTAAAAAATCGTGCACAATGCTGAGCAACGATAAATAACGGTACTTTTTCTTGTTTTGTATTGTTTACTTTTGTTTAAACTCATGCATTGAAACGAACACGGTTTAGAACGATCCCTTAGTACTCTCGAGCTAGGAAATTTAATTATTGACCACTTTAAAAACGGAAAAAGCCAGAGAGAAATCGCGGAAATTGTTAACAAAGCCCACACAACAGTTGAAAATATCATCAAAACATCAGGGCGAGTTATCAATCAGCCGAAAATTAACCCAAAAATTAATCCAAGGCTGAATGCACCGAAACTACGCGATATGGTTGAGAAGCACTTCAGTATAAGCAGTAACGCCGAGAAAATCCGGAGAGTCCTTCGAAAGAATGGACTAAATGGCAGAATCACGCACGCAAGAAGCCGTTTGCCTTATCATTATCCAGAGAGTAATTAAAACTCCCCCATTCACCAGATTTAAACATAATTGAAAATTTGTGGCAGAAACTTGAAATTGAAATTCGTAAACATGATATTTCAAACAAAGTGGGAAATTGCAGTGGGACAAAATATGTCCGGAATATACAAAAAAAACTAGTGGAATCTATTCCAAATCGCCTTAAACCAGTTATTCGCCAGAATGGATACTCAACAAAATATTAAAAATTCATTTTCTACACTTTTTTTAATATTAGCTTAAGTGGACCATTTTCTCTGTGGCATCCATTTTTCTTTTATTTTGTTTAATGTTAGTTTTTGTGCAACACGTTATTGAATTTGAAAATGAACTTTCTTTTTCTATTTATATTTTATTTATATTTACCTATATTTATAAAGGGTCCGCCATCTAACGTTTTTTCAACTAGTGCTTATTTCGCGAATGGTAACACTTAGCTCATGTCTGATTTGACAGATAATTAGTTTTATCCTTCCGCTGAACGAATATGGTTGTGTATCAGCGTTCCCACTTTCACTACGATCGTAATGTTTCACTACGATTTGGCTTTAGTTCGGCAAAATCATTACGTCACTACGAAAAATTTGGAAACACTACGATTTTCCGTTCGACTTCGTATACCTATATTTCTTGTATAAAATTCAGTAAGTAATAATATTGATTTCTAAAATGTTTTTCCCTTCAAAAAGTTATCTGAACGCATTCACAACAGGGCGATTAATTTGAACACATACACTTTTCAGCGCAATAATGGTGGTTACAAGGGGTCGATTGTCGAATGTGATGTGATAAATAATTTAATTTTATTCGCAATTTTCGAGGTTTATTTATTTTCAAGGTACTTTTCATTGGCCAAATCGGGCTATTCTCCAGATATTCGATTAAATACATATTTTGAGTTTCTGAATCCCTTTGTCCGCGCTTATTTTTCGTTTCCATTGTGAGTCATAGAGCCTTGTCTATGTTATTCACACTTCTTCACAAATGAAAAGGCTATAATAAAAAAATTGATCATAATGAAAAAAGTCTGACATTTGTTTTAATTTTTTCATACATCGAGAATCGAATTCAGCGCGAACTTGTGGAAACTATTTTCACTTCACAGTACCTATCAACGAGAATCGACCCCTCAGCGTATTGCTTTATAGCCGTACTAGGCTTAAAACTGAAACATTATGGAGATTGCTATTATTTTTCATATTTCACTAAGATTTAGCTCGAAACACTAGGTTTTTTTCATCTCGGCACTACGCTTTCGTAAATTTGAAGTGGGAACGCTGTTGTGTATACGCTTGAACAACGCTGGGAAATATTGCGACATTACTTTGAAAATCATGGTAATGTTGCAGAATGTGTGCGAAAATTGCGTACAGATTTTGGAAGAAGAGAAGCACCGTCAGCGGGTATGTAAACAAGCAAAATTGTCGCATTTGTGGCACAGAAAACCCGCACGCATACATTGAAAAGCCGATATACCCAAAACGAGTCACTGTTTGGTGCGGATTTTGGTCCAGAGGCATAATTGGGCCATTTTTCTTCGAAAATGAGCAAGGAGTGGCCGTTACAGTCAATGGCGATCGTTATCGGGCCATGTTGAACGAATTTTTGTTCACAAAAATTGAAGAGGAGGATATTGGCAACATTTGGTTTCAACAGGACGGCGCTACGTGCCACACAGCCGAAGCTACACTCGATGTTTTGCGCCCTGTTTTTGAAGATCGCATTATCAGCCGCAGAGCTGATGTCGTTTGGCCACCGCGGAGCTGCGATTTGACACCGTTGGACTATTATTTGTGGGGTGCCGTAAAAGATAAGTGTTACGCCGACATGCCAGAGACAATTGACGCTTTAAAGGACAATATTTATATTCGGTGTATCGGAAATTGACACCGGTGCCAATTTGCATTATTACTTAGCACATTGGCACTGGGTGCCAATTTCCGATTTTCCACTAGGATTTCGGAAATTGGCACCTAAAAAAAATTTCTGAACTTTTTTGAACAAATATCAAAAAATTGTTCAAGTTACCACAAACACTGAGTTGTATACAGGGTGTCCCAGTTAAGAAGGACAATCCTTTAAGGGAAGATTCCTAAAGTTATGCCGAACAAAAAATTGTATGGCAGGGGGGGGGGGTCTATTTTCATCGTATTTCCCGTTATAGCCCATCAAAGTAGGTGAACTCTAATTTGGAGGTGTTACCACTTAAAACGCTATAACTTCTAAACTATTATAGGTATAAAATTTGTTTTGGGCATTTTGAGAAGACAATTAAGTAGCGAATAAAAGTCTAAAGCACTTCGGTTACAACTGGGCAGCTACAAAAAAGTTATGGCTCCTTAAACTCAAATTTTTGAAAATTAGTTATTACATTTTTTTACTTAAAATGCCTTTTTCTCAAAATTTTGACTTAATAAATTTTCATTTTTTTTATGTAGTTTTTATCTTTGGGAAATTTACTAAAAATTATGTTAAGTAACTTTTTTCCGTACGATCAACAGAAGTTGTAGTAAAAGCCATTTTTTGTCAGACAAAGGTCAAACCAAATTAAGTGAGAATAATAAACTAACGTACCTATGAGCAATGGTTAACAGTTAATTATTTTCGAATAGGAAAAAAAAAGCTTAACATTGATAAGTTGATCTCCACAAAATGTATTCAATATGTTATTACGCGAAAATAGTGTTTATAAACGGGTTCTGCTATGGAAACGCTTCGGTGGCAAGATAGGAGTACCAACGCCAATACCCAAATCGTAGAACACCATGTAGGTGAGTATTCGCTCATGCGTATCAGCGCCTTGTTGATACCGGGTCAGCTGCGCCAAATAAAAGCGACGGACGCAGCGTTCAGCATTCAGTCAGGTCCGCCGACTAGCTGTGCAGTTGGAACCCCGCCCAGAACCAGGATTCACAGAACTCTACAGAGTAATAAATTACACCCTTTCCATTTAGCACCGGTACAGGATTTACTACCAGAAAATGCGCAAAAAAAGGGTGGAATTTTTCTAGTTGCTATTGCGCAAACAGTCAGAAGACGGGCACTTCCTCAATACATTCTGTATGGACTGACGAAGCTCTATTCACAAACAAAGTCACAAATTTACAAATCTCCACAATTTGCACCATTGGTCAGACCCCAATCCCCTTCTAATACTCACAACATCCTTTCAAATGTAAGAATTTAATTATTGTGAACAACTTCTTCAAAATGTGTGCTTATTTCAAAAGGAGTTTTATCGTAAATGTTTGAAAACACTTTAGTAGGCCCGCACGATCTTCCACAAAAAGTTAATTCCCATTATTACTTGGAATTTCTTAGAGAACGATTGCCGGAGCTCCTTGAAGATGTTCCTCTTATTCAGAGAAGAGCGATGTTCCATCAACAAGATGGAGCACCTTGTCGCAGTAGCAGCGGGGTAACTCCATACCTCAACCATACTTTTAACGAACTGTGGACTGGTCGAGTTGGCCCCAATCCTTCGCCACCCAGATCTCCTCACCTTAACACCCATGGATCTTTTATTCTGGGTTGCTATGAAAGAAAAACCTTATTTTTGAGAAAAATCGAGTCTTTTTTGACCATTTTTGTCTGACAAAAAATGGCTTTTACTACAACTTCTGTTGATCGTACGGAAAAAAGTTGCTTAACATAATTTTTAGTAAATTTCTCAACGATAAAAATTTCATAAAAAAAATTAAAATTTATTAAGTCAAAATTTTGAGAAAAAGGCATTTTAAGTAAAAATGTAACAACCAATTTTCAAAATTTTGAGTTTAAAGAGCCATAACTTTTTTATAGCTGTCCAGATGTAACCGAAGTACTTTAGACTTTTATGCGCTACTTAATAGTCTTCTCAAAATGCCCAAAACAACACCTCCAAATTAGAGGTCACCTACTTTGATGGGCTATAACGGGAAATACGATGAAAATAGACCCCCCCCCCCTGCCATACAATTTTTTGTTTGGCATAACTTCAGGAATCTTCCCTTAAAGGTTTGTCCTTCTTAACTGGGACACCCTATATATATATTAGAATAAAAACGTTGAGGATTAAAGTTTATTAAAATATAATTAAAAAATGTCTTATTTCTAAAGACAGAATTTGAACGAGTATTTAGTATTTATGTAGTTTATTATATTAAAAAATATTGCAAATAAGTGGAGATTAATCCTGGAATAGGAGAACCAAAACTTTTTGGCTTATGCACCGATGCCTTTCGCAACCTAAATCAAAACCAGAAACCATATTATGCAGTTGAATACAGTGGTTTAAAAAAAAGGCTAGCTCCTGCAAAGTGATAGAGATGGACTTGCTGATAAAAGACACAAGTTTATTACTGGCAAAAGGTGTAAGAATGTTGTGACTTCGATAAGTATTGATCCGATAAGAGTGGATAGTTGTTTTCAGATTTTGACCTTTATTTACATTAACGTTTTTTTTTAATTAATGCATTTAGTTAATACGCAACCGTAGCTCGTTAGAAATCGGTATCTCTTCAATATAGATCGTGACCATGAGTGTGCGGTACGCGTTTGACTATGTGGTTTATTGTTTTTAATTGTTATATTCTCACTGGTTGGAAGTGGTAAGGAGTGCTGGATGGAAGCACTCCTGTTTTTGTATCCTATGTAAAGATACCGATACTGGACTGGTGGCGGATCCAATAGTGAATAAAAAATATTCTTTAAACAGGGATGGTTTTTAAGCACATCAAAATTATTGATGCCATGTCTTGAAACATGACTAAAAAACCAAGAATCTGTAAAAATCGAGATTCGCAAAAGTGATCTGAATCTTTAAAAAAAAAGTGTTTTTTTCCGCCCAATGGAAAACGGATTGGACAGACAGCTGATTTCTAGAGCAGAAAAACTGGTCTGAATCTTTAAAAAAGTGTTTTTTCTTGCCCAATGGAAGTCGTAACTGGTTATTTGGTTGGTACTGTTTCATGTATTTATGTGATATTTATTTTTGTCGCCACATTTCAAAAGTTTGATGGTTTAACTTTAGAGGAACATAGAACTCGCATTTAAGATGACTTTAAATATTAAACTCAATTTGTAAGATCTAGAAAAAATCTTTATAACAACATTGGCGCTCAGTAATATAGGTTCCAGTGTTTTCACGTACCTATGCACTTTACTTACTGTAGAGAATCGGCTCGGGTAGTTTGTAATAAGTGATCAATAAAAAAAAATTGGTCTACGTAAGCTAATTAGGTATTACATGATTGTGACAAAAACATTTTTGTGATATTTCCTCGTGACAGCAGTTTTTATTATTTTACGCTGCTGTACTAGCTGTGATGGCTGACCAGATAAAACCCATTATCGACAGTCATACAGATTTATTGATGTCGTTAGGTGCAAGTGGTTTCTTCGATGCTACGTTTCTCTTCGTGGTTTTTTCTTGTTCATTGGATTCGGCAATATCCTACAACGGAGGAATCTCATTTCGGCACCTTGTATCCGCGATCTTATTCTTTCGGTCATTACCCAAACCAAGCCTCATGACCATCATAGCTATAAGAGTTGGAAGAAACTCCGATAAAAACTGACAATTTAGCTTAGTGCTTCTAATAAAAGAATGACCGAGCTGTCTCCAAATTTACCCACCCATGACCAATCTTACAGGAAAACCTAGCATTGCTCCTTCCATCACCCGTGAATAAGACCCCGAGATACTTAAACTTTTCCACCCGTTTCAATAGGATCCCACTAACATGCAGAGTGCATTGAACAAGCGTTCTGGAGACGACCTCAGATTTGTTCACATTAACCTTCATATCAGCTTCAACACAAACGGCTACAAACCGATCGAGTGCGCGTTGAAGTTCAGTGTGAGAAGACCCCATGATGACCAGGACATCATCGTAAAGGGATTACAAAGTGATATTGTATATTTCTATAGTAATTTGTTGGCTATATTTAACTTTTCTTTTTTTCTTTTCTAACTTACTTAAGGCCAGTTTCAAGACTAGCTGATAAAGTCTCTGATGGCCAATCAGAAACTTATCTGCCAGATAAACTTCAACTTTTGGTTTCAAAGGTCTCGGATAGTGATATCTGACTTTATCTGGAAAATAAGTAAAATATTTATTTGAAGTAGCTGGAGAAAATATATACCCCTATCGTGGAATCCGTCGGAATTGAGTTTCACTTCACCTATTCGATTCCCTTTCACTTTCTACTGCTATCGTGGAATCCGCCGGAAACGTTTCCTTATCGACACGTTTTTGGGAAAGGTAGTTTCACTGTCAAACGGCTGTCTTTCGTTTGTTAACACAAATCTGTGTAGCTGCATTCACCGGAGGCATATAAAAAGTGTGTTTTAAAAGTGATTTCAATAAAAAATAAAGTGTTTGATATAATAATTGATACGATAGCTCAATTTTTGGAAGCATAAGAGGAAGAACGAAATGAGCGGTGTTCTCAGAAAAGAGTACGAGACAGGTTAAGAGGAGCAGTGAATGATTTCATGGAGCTACCGGATGAAATGTGTTTTTATAATGTTTTTTTTTGTTTTAATAAAGTTCAATATTGCACAGATTTATTACAAATGTTCGGCTTAATAACGCAGCTTTTTTACATGTACATTTTCTTAAAAAAAAATCCTCATGATCTGCAGCAAGTAAGAAAACCTATGAAATCCGCGGTAAAATCCTATGTTGCGGGTAAGAAATGACATTTTGTTCGGGAAAAATTCGATTTGAACGTTTTCAACGATACAGTGAAACTCATTCACATTACCCACACGGGGAACTGTTCACTTTGCGGATTCGACGATACCAAAATGTTTTTTTCCGTGAATAATTCCCCCCGGCGGATTCCACGATAGGGGTGATAGCTTCAGAGCATGTTTTCGTGGACAGTTTAGATTGAAGTGATAAGTATCCTAACATGGATATGTTTGAATTTTTAGAAGACGAATTTGATGAGTATTACGAACATATTACACGGTCCCGTAGGAACTGAGTACTTTGTCCAAGACCAAGTTATTTTAAAATACTCGATAATGAAGATTTTAGAATTCGATTCCCGCTTATTAAAACGGGAACGGGTGTAATAAATATTCTTACATTAATAGAAAGGGATATAAAAACTTCAATTGAATAGTTATATGTACAATACGATTGTATATAGAATTTTATTATTTTCAATGACCGTGATCTCTAACATTTACTTATTTACCATTGCCTATTTGATTGTCGCACTAGTTTTGTAGTTCCACGAATGCAACGATTACTTATAAGTTATAAGATAACTCTCCAGTAAAAAAAGCATTGCCATTCGGTCAAACAATTAAGCTAAGTACACATGATTGTAAGATCTTACAATATTGTCAGATCTGTCAATGCTCTGTCAATGACTGACAATGAGCTTACAATAGCCAACTACCTTACAATACAAAATTGTCCGTTCAGACGATTGTAAGATTTTGTTCCAAAGTCTTACAATTTCATTGTCAGATGGATGTCCTATAATGGTCTGACAATAACTTTTCTGACAACGTTGTCAGGTTGAAAATTGTGTGTTCATACGGTCAGCAGATATTTGAATATGAAAAATTGGTCGATCTATTGTCAGACATTAGGCGTATTTTTTTGAGACTCTTTACTATACTCACTTTTCGAGTCTCAAAAAAACATCCCTAACTCACTTTAGCACACTTTATTTTTATTTGGAAGTTGGTACGCGTGTTTTGAACTTGACATATTAGTTGGAAAAGGGTATGTTCAAAAAATTAATACTGATTGGAGAAACTGAAAATCGTTCTTAAATTGTATCGACTACAAAGGTTCGTTAACTAATACTGAATGAACTGTATTTCGAAATTCCAGCCGTATTCATACTGCTGGCAGAATTCAGGAAAACGTGCAAATGCGTGTTGATCGTAGGTATTGTCTTTCGCTGGGTTTTAATTAATTAGTATACGACCCCTAAACGACGTAATATTTTGAAGAAGGATTGGATGGCCCGTTGTCAGAAGGAAGGATTCTACTCCTAATAGCAAGCTGAGGAGCCGGGACTTTATCGCAATTTTTTTCGAATGTACTCAACATAATCCAATGAAATTCTAGCTTTGGTATGACTCCACACATCAAGACATCAATATGTGCGCGATCATCCAGGAAATCGAGACGGTTTCATTGGCAACTTGACCCAACTTTTTTTGTCAATTTCATTGTCAGATGGATGTCTTACAATTGGCTGACAATGACATTTCTGACAATAATAGTAAGACAAAAGAAAGTAGACATTTAGGACACATTTTGCACTGACAGATCTGGTAAGATCTGACAATCGTGTGTACTTAGCTTTATAAAAAAAATATAGGTGGGCAGCAGGCGTGTAGACACCCTAGGCCTAGCTTCTCACAATCACAACCATTCGTTTGTGTGAGTTTTTTTTTATGAATGGAAGGGACCTACAATTTTATGCCGAGTCCGAACGGCTAAATTGAGAAGCTTTTTCAGGACAGTTATAGACACTCTCGGATGTTTATCAGACGTTCGCGAGAGATGGCGCAGTATAAAAAACCTGTGTTTTTTGTGTGTTTTCCGGGGATCATTGAAAATAAACGACTTTTGTCGTGGCGACAATCGACAAATGGCGTCTGAAATGTCAAAAAATGTGGATTGTATTTTTCGACGACGATCGTCGGTATTGCGTGAGGCGTTTTGTGACGACGTTTGTCGTGGAAATGATACATTTCTGTCGTCGACTATTTTGCGGACGACTGTGTGATAAATGTGTTAAAAAAAGTATGTTTACTTAATTTTTAGTTAACAAAAAGACAATTATAGTTATTTTGCAGAATGGAGATAACAAATAAAAGGCAATTTCTACATTTAGTGAACGAAATGCAGAAAAATATTCCTTTGGCAAAATCATTCACGAAGGCCTAACAAAAGTGAGGTTAATGGGCAATGGGACGACATAGCCTTATCTCTGAATTGTCTTGGACCACCTTCGACTTCGATAGTCTAAAATACATTTAAAATCTGAAAATAATTGTTATTAACACAATGTATGCAATTTAAGTTATTTTTACCACCCACTTAATGTCGGGCAAATCCAATGGATTGGATTTGGTTCGAATTTCCTTCCTTAACTTTACCAGCACTTTTTTCTGGTTTTCTTCTTCGTCACTGCCTGGTCACTGCTTTCAAAAAACATGTCACACTATTCATTTTTGATTTGTTTTATTAAATAATTAACCAAGTCACAAACAAAACACCAGACCAAATATAAATTCGTCGACTGTTATGTCAAATCCAATGTGTCATAGTTTGTGGAATGTATGTGGGATGTGAGAGTTCAGAGAGTCGAGTCGTTTCAGTTACGCAATACCAAATTCCAAACGACTCGACACGACAAACGTCGCCAGTCGTTTGCGACAGACGACGACGACAATAGGGGTGACTGTTGGATTTGGAGGTTGCGAGTAAGTTCATTCATTTGGGACTTAGTTCGTAAAGAACAAAGTCCCACTATTGGGTTTTAATTCATTCTTATAATGGGACTTTGTTCTTCTTCCAAAGCTCTTAACCGATTTTAGTTGCTGCGTCCTAGAAGTAAAGGACTTCGTCTATCTCAGCTCTGCTATCACATAAAACATAAAAATTCATAGTGATTTTTGATAGTAACGTCATGTAGAGCGAATGGGACATCAACGCTTCAATGCAGTAGTGGAAAACCCCCTCTAAAATCGAGGCATCAATATGCTTAGAGTATGAAGAATATGAAGGGAATGGATTTTTTTCTATACATATTTCCACATTTCACCATTTCGATCATTTTAGCCTTACGCGATTAGACCCCAGAGCTTTTGTCTCACTTTTTGTATAACCTTTCGTATAACACAGAGAAAGAGATTGAACGGTTGATTAAATAATCTCCAATTTTATGTTTTCAGCGATGAGGATTACAATAATTGCAAACATTTAAGAAAACTTAACCGAACTAACGCTTGGGTGTAGGTAGGACTAGGAACAGGGTTACCCTTATTTCGTAAAGTTCATTTGGCTTTTCCTTGTTTTGCTTTAGTCGTTAAGTATTTCGTTTATTTCGCAATCCTGAATTGGCAATTTACGTTAGGCTTTTTACTCATTAAATCTTTCAATCATTACGACATTATCATTGGGCGTTTTTATCTTTTGCACTTGTTTGAAATAATTTTTGATCATTTCGCAAAGTTCATTTTGCAATTTGTTTTTTTGGCCAGTTCTTTTTTTGCGAACTATTGTTTCGCCGTTTTATTATTTTCCAGAATGATCGTTCCGCCGTTCTTACACACTGACTTATTTTGTTTATCGTTCATGAATCAGTATTGTGCCCGTTCTGATTCCTACGAGGGTGGAAAAGGATTTTCTATCCTTCCGTATGAGTCTCATGGTTCTGGATGTTTCTGGTTTCATTGAAGGACGACCATAGCATAGTGGTAAAACAAGTGTCTAGGTCTGTGCATTTTTGGCTTGCATTAAATTATATATCTTAAAATTTCGCTCGAAACTTTAAGATATGTAATTTAATGCAAGCCAAAAATTCGCAAAACAATTGAATGCCAAATAAAAATAGCGAACAACAAAATGCAAAATAAAGAATTGCCAATCAAACAAAAATCAATTTAAAAACAAAATTTGCCAAACGTAAAATGCGAAAAAAACGAAATGCATAATAAACAAAACGCAAAATAAAAAAACGGGGAAGTGAACCCCGGCGAAATGTCAATTCGCCAAACAATTTTGGCCGTACCATACCATTACCATTTGGTAAACGTACCATACCCACCGGAACGATACGTTTGACCGTAAAACTTTAGCCCGTAAATGCAAACACAGCATTTCGAAGTTGACCGTAAAGTAAAAACCTGTAATGCATAAGCCCGTAAATGAACATTTTCAAACATTTTGTACGGGCTTTTTAATTTTTCAGGGGAAATTTTTTGTAAACAATGAACAAATTAGAAATGTTGTTGGCGAAAATTCGCTTTGCATACTCAACCTCGCACTCATTCCAAATCCTACAGAGACCACAGGCAGGGGAGCTGCAGGGGACAGCATGAAATTAGAAATGTTGTTGGCGAAAAGTCGCTTTGCATATACTCAACCTCGTACTCATTCAAAATCCTACAGTGACCACATTAAATTACGGTCCTGTGTTACGCGCTTTTGGAAACTGGCTTTTGGATTGCAGGCAAACGTACACTACCCAGCATTAACAAGCGTCATTTTTGGCATTGTAAACGCTGCGAATGTGTCACATCAGTTTGGGAGAGGTTTTAGGCACAGATACATCCCGAACTGTAGCGGCACTTAAGAAAACGAATTATTTACATATGTATGTATGTATTACCATTTTTATTTCAAATACATCATTAGCATGTACAATAGTTTTTGCGATTTATTTTCTAAATTATTACAAATAAGATAATTGGTTACATTTAATTTATAGTGCATTATTGTTTTGAATTTAACTTTTCTTTATAATAAAAATGTGATTATAACATAATATTGCAATACAAATTATATACGTAAGTTAACTTGCAGTCTATTTGTAAGGTTTCTTATTGTACATAATAATTACAAAAAAAAAATATAGGATGAACAAAAACATATTTTGTTTGTTTTATGTTTTTTGGGTTGTTAGGTACATGTGTCGAAATTTACTTAGATATAAGGCTTTGGAAATATGTATATATTATGAGGTTTTTTATTTCCTAAATGGGTAATAAAGTAAAAATGGTTCGATTTTACTGTTTGCCTGAATACTTATCGTGTAACATACATAATATGTATATAAAATATATAATAAAAATGTGAAGATTCAAATAAAACCGTTTTAGATTTAATTATAATTTAATTTGTGTACTTACAACTCTTAGAAGTAAAAACATGTAAATAAACGGTGAAGCCAATATATAACACATTTAGTACTCTTCACATTTTAAATCGAATCATGCTTACGAGATAGGCACTGTGGTTTTTAGTTTGCTTAAGCTAATAAAAAAACATTTTATCTTACATTTTATTCGGATAAGAGTGCAATTAAAATAACAAAGTGATGTGGATTATTTGCCTTCCGGCTTACAAAAAAAACAACGAAAAGGCTATGTATACACTACATAAATCTAAAGCTGTTAAATGTAAAGTGGTCAAATGAAAATTTGGCACAGCTAACCGGTAACGCTAAGCTGAAAGATCGAATTGGATTTATTACAACGCAACGTACAATACTTCTATAGCCACAACATATCATATTGAGTAGGTAGTGACTGACCTTTCATGTGCGCCAAATGTTGAAGCAAAATAAACTAAATGTCATCTGCGCTCTATAATATAAACAAACATACACCAATAAACCATACCGGCAGAAATTTCTTTGATGTGCAGCGTTGTCTAGCAGTAATTTAAATTCGAATCTTTCTTCAACCTCGGCCTTTTCATTTGAAGTTTATCTGAAAAATTAAAAAGATGGAAATAATTATAGTTAGCTTGTCTATATGTATGGCCACATACCTTTGCCTTCCCATGAAACTCGTGTCGAGCGAGACCGGTAGATTTTTAATTTAGTTGAGTTAGTTACACTGAAAATCCCTGCTTTTTCTACTCATTTAAAATCGACCTGTCTCGCCCGACAAGGCTTTCATAGGAAGGCATGTGTGGCCCAGCACTATAAATGTAATATTGCTAGTTTAATATATGCAGTTAGGTACTACATTTAGGTTCGTGTTTGGTGCTTCGATATTGATTTCATATTTTTCGAAGTCAAAAAATGTGCAATTGGAACCCGCCACAATTCGATTTTAACGATTTCTAAGTGATTTCAAAACGATCATTTTTTTCAGTTTGAAATAATGGAAAGCACACGTCATTAAAAATATAAGTGAAATAAATTGCATATTAGCGTACGTTTTTTATAAATTTATTAAATTAAATTTATCTACAGGACATGGT
The DNA here is from genome assembly GCA_955612985.1 of Cheilosia scutellata. Taxonomy (NCBI): domain Eukaryota; kingdom Metazoa; phylum Arthropoda; class Insecta; order Diptera; family Syrphidae; genus Cheilosia; species Cheilosia scutellata. The sequence goes on along the minus strand of OY015313.1, from coordinate 52,834,091 downwards.
AATTTCGAACATCATTGAAGAATGATGGATTATGGTATATTCACGAAGAAGCTGAAAGGCAGTAGGTCCACACAAATATCCTACGCGAGAACAATACTACAGCACCACATACTTCGATTATCCCCACAAGGGACACCAAAAAACCAATTGATTACGACCTTATTCACTACAACCGGTTGGACGACAATCGTCATAAAAGTTAAGGTTATGGAATGAAGACTCGTTGCAGATAAAACTCACGTAGAAAGTTAGTCAATACATTCAGTATTCAATACATACCTATGTACATGGTTCTAAGTTCGAAATTATTCTCCGATTGATTATAGTGAAGATCTGGAATATGGAGGGGCATCTTCAATTTGCTCCTGCAACATAATAAAAAAAATCGGTTAACTCTATTAATGGTTGGGTATGCCGGCTCGTTAAAATAAATTAATAATATTAAATTCCTTAAAATATACATATGCAATTAGTTACCTTCACTTGCATGCGTTCTAATTATAATTGACTGCGCTCTAATCAAGCATTTTGTGGTAATAAAGTTCAAAAAATGCGTATAATAGATAATGCATCCTTTTGAAAATAAAATCATCAATATAATTTATACAAAAACCCTAATGCTCATTGCCATTGGGTATTAAAGTCTGTTCAGATTGGGGATCATTTTGATGTTGGTGCTGATTGTGCGGATGCGATGAAAGGCTCTTTTTATTGTATTTGCAACATTTTGATCGACATTTGCATGTGAAATAACGTTGTTTTACTGTCCAGAACTTTTCGCCGTAATCAAAGCTGCAAAGAAAAAATATGTGGAGTTTTTGAATAAAAAAATATATAAAGTACATAATTTAATGAAATAAGGAAAAACGGGGTTATGTTTTTGAAAAAATAGTAGGCGCATAAAAAAACACAAAGAGCAAGACATTACATCCATTACATTCATACTTATGAATGTAATGGAGAAAGATTTGGAGGATGATTTGATTCAACCACCTTCAAACGAGTTGGTTGCAAATTTGTTAAGCATCAAGCCTAATGAAAAAACAACCGATTCTGTTGTTTGGTTTAAATTCCATTGAATATTTTTTTGAAAACCAAAATATAAATAATCCACTATTCATTCATGTAGGTATAACAGATTATTTTAAATAATAATTACTTTTCTGTCAAATAAATATCTACATACATTATCAATTTTGTAATTTACTTTATAACTCGAAGTCTTGATAACACGAATTTTTTTCGTGGCAAGCGATGGTTCGAGTTATCGAAGTTCGACTGTGTATTAAAAGGCACTTTAAGCTAGTATTAGACGATATGTTGAATCAGTATACGTATGCTGAAAATTGATTCCGAATCGCAACATATCGTGTAATAGGCAAATTTCTGTCATCATATGTATGCTGAAAGGCGTTTGTTGACAAATTTGTTGGCTAGTTAGCATACGTATGTTGACGAACTAAACATATCGTGTAATACCCCTTTTGGGACCGTATGCTAACATTCGGACAAATTTTCGTTGTATGATGACTCGTATGATATATGCTGACGAGCTAAAGTAGGCTCATCAGCATACACCACATTTTTCAGCATACGGTTTTGTTATTTTTAAGGTTTCGATAAATTTTGAACGCGCCGGACATGTGTTTTGTATTTATATTGCCCTGATTTTTGCTTTTAAAAGAAAAATGGCTGAGTTCTTCTGTTCGCGCTTATAGGCTGGTTTTGTTGTGCATTTTTTAGCCATCCGCGGTTAGTGACAAGTCAATTTTGAATAACTTGAGTGTGCCGGAAATGCAGCAGCCATCAACGTCTGAACGCAAACGCAAGCGCAAGCCGGCTAAGGATAATATTAAGTCGCTTTATATTATGCGTTATGCCTAACGCTCATATCTATCCTCTTTTTTAGGGGATTATCCCTTTTTTCGAAGACAAAGAAACTATCCCCTGAAAATTTCCAAAATCTCTTTTTTATCCTATAAACTCCTCTTTTCATCGCCTACATGAAATTTGGCCCCAATGAAAAATGACCCCAAACTGAAAAATCAACCCAAAAATTTACATGAAAGGCAAACAACAAAAAATTGCGTAAAATTCTGCGAATTTTGGGGCCTTTTCACATTTTTCATTTTGGGGTAAAATTTTATTATGAAATAAGGCCCCAAAAGAACGAAAACGTATGGGGGGCATACAACCCCCTGCTTGGGTTTACTGTCAGATTTGGGGCATTATTTCATCGCAGTGGGGCCTTATTTCATATTTGAAATAATAATAATTTATTAAGCACAATTTACATTAATTTTTGTATTGATACTATTCTTGAATTTCATCAATTTCAGTGCGAAAACAAGTTAAAAACTTATCCCCTATATATCCTCTTTTTTAAATTGCGATATCCCTTGAAATCTCCAAATTTCGGGCATTTATCCCCTTTTCTGTCCGCAAAAAGATACGAGCGTTAGTTATGCCATATAATTTTCTTCAATAAAAAAATATTAATAAAAAAATTCATTAGTTTCTTTTTCCTTCTTCCTGTCGTCGTGGTCATTTTTAATATGGTACATTACATATACAAGAGAAAGCAAGTAAAAGTATTATTATCGGCCTGGCAAATGCTTAAATACCCTCCACTGCATACAAGTCATGCAAAATATGAGGCATTTGAGTACGTACACAACACCACGGTTCTAATTTTGGTTTTGTATGGGAGGTGCCATAACAGCCGGTACCGACATAACTAAATCGTTTCAGAATTTGATCCTGTTTCAGAATATGTATTCTTTAGGGGTCTCCAGTGACTCCTTCTTGGTGTTACAAATGTAATAACAAAGTGAATATACCTTCCTGTGAAGGGTATAACAAGCACCCCCGACCGACGCCCCCTTTACAGGTCATGCCCAAAAACATACAGGAGAAAAGTGTCTTATACTCTGAGTCTGTTGTCTTTTCGTTTCGTTGTACGTTGAACACGTACATTTGTCCAGAATCGCAAAATATCGATAAATACAATGCGCCCGTATGCTAAAATCCCGATTTGTTAATTTATCAGCATATAATCATACGAGTCTTCAAATTTTTAAGCATACCGAATTCAACATATCGTCTAATATGGCATCATACGTCCTAAAAAAATATGATAACAAACCGTGTGCTAGCATATGCTGACAACAAAAAATTTGACACTTTCGGAGTAATTCAACATATCGTGTAATAGGGCATCATACGCCAGACGAAAATATGCATGTATGCTTAGAATTGTTAGCAAATGATAGTCAGCATACGTATGATGATTCAACATATCGTCTAATACTAGCTTTAGTTAAGAATTTGTGTCTTTCATATTTCATATGTACAGTGATGTAAAAGTGAGTGAACACCGATACTCTTTTAAGTTTTCTTTAATGTCTTGAAACATGACTAAACAACAAAGAATCTGTAGAATGTTTGATAACAAAATAACAATAGCCGTATTTTATTATGCCCGTGATCTGAACCAGATCACAAATTAACACTAATTTGCAACAACAACACGTGATCCAACCTTCTATCTGGGGTCAATTCTAAAAAATTTTCGCATACGTTTATCTGTCAAAATATCCAATTTCATGCGAAAGACGGAAATTTCCAATTCTCAAAATCCGCATACGAGAATTTCTCTTCGAATGTTACTCGTCTGCCTTTTCTAGGCGGATTTGCTTCTCGCATACGGAATTGTGAGTTTGACAATTTGATTTTTTAATTTCTGTGTGAAATAATTTATTGTGAAGACGCAAAAATAATTAAAATCGAAGGAATAGAAAACAAAAGAAGAAGGTTCTTCAGCATTTAAAGCGTTTGATCTAAATTGCACAATCATATGAGTAGCCAAGAAATCGATGAATTCCCGTGCCAATCGAAATAATTTCATAAATTTTGTGTCGGAAAGTTCAAAGTAGTCTTCGGGTTATCGGATATCTCGGTCTATTTGACCGTTGCTCCAACTGCTCCTTTGCCAACTGAACAAATGATGATTGTAAAAACACAATTAATTATTATTTAACTGAAATTAGAACCAATCACACACAATCGCAAAATGTTTTTTTTTTTTTGTTTTTGTTAATTGGAAATCAAAACCCACATCCACAATTTTCTTAGCCAATTTGAACTGCATTTTTTTTTTCATGCTTCTTTGCACAAATAGTAGGTACATTTCGACGTAAAATTCTACCCCATGCGAGAGGTGAATACAATTTTCGCAGAGATGGAAAAAGCTTAGAGAATACCAATTTTTTTCGTATGCGAAAATTTCAGGCGGATTTGCTCGTATACGAGTTGCGTTATGCGGAATTTGAGAATTGGGATAGATAGTATGATAGTGTACTTTTAGGCGAATAATTTTATTCGTGTGTATTAGAGGATATGTTGAATCAGCATACGTATGCTGAAAATTGATTCCGAATCGCAACATATCGTGTAATAGGCAAATTTCTGTCATCATATGTATGCTGAAAGGCGTTTGATGACAAATTTGTTGGCTAGTCAGCATACGTATTTTGACGAACTAAACATATCGTGTAATACCCCTTTTGGGACCGTATGCTAACATTCGGACAAATTTTCGGTGTATGATGACTCGTATGATATATGCTGACGAGCTAAGGTAGGCTCATCAGCATACACCACATTTTTCAGCATACGGTTTTGTTATTTTTGAAGTTTCGATACATTTTGAACGCGCCGGACATGTTTTTTGTATTTATATTGCTTGATTTTTGCTTTTAAAAGAAAAAAATGTCTGAGTTGTTCTGTTCGCAGCTTATAGGCTGGTTTTGTTGTGCATTTTTTAGCCATGGCAAAGTGAATATACCTTCCTGTACACTGTAGAGGGTATAACAAGCACCCCCGACCGATGACCCCTTTACAGCTTATGCCCAAAACCGTATAGGAGCTAGTGCCCTACTCTGAGTCTGTTGTCTTTTCATATCGTTGTACGTTGAACGCGTACATTTCACCAGAATCGCAGAAAATCGATAATTACAACGCGCGTATGCTAAAATCCCGATTTGTTAATTTATCAGCATATATTCATACGAGTCTTCAAATTTTTAAGCATACCGAATTCAACATATCGTCTAATATGGCACCATACGTCCTGAAAAAATATGATAGCAAACCGTATGTTAGCATATTCTGACAACAAACAATTTGCTGCTTTCGGAGTAATTCAACATATCGTGTAATAGGGCATCATACGCCAGACGAAAATATGCATATATGCATAGAATTGTTAGCAAATAATAGTCAGCATACGTACGATGATTCAACATATCGTCTAATACTAGCTGGCACTATAAAACAAACATAATTTCAAACTTGATGTTAGACACATACTGCTAGGTTCCACATTTCACTTTCACTCGAAATGAAATCGGAAATGAATTTTTGTGTTCTACATTTCACTGTATTCGATTTGATTTCATAATTTTCGGAATTGAGACAAAGTGAAATTGTGATTTCGAAAAAATTTCGAAGTTTACGATTCGCTTTAAATGCAGAACACTGAAAACGAATTCACTCGATTTCACTCGATTTCTGGAACCTAGCTGATAACAGTAGTTTTACACATTTTTTCATATACCATGCAAAAACGTATGCATTTTTTGGTTCACTTGAATTAACGCACCGGTTAAATTGGTTAGTTAACAGCAAGTTCTCGGACAAGGAGCAGTGAAAAGTTAATTTAAAAGTAAGACAACTATTATTTTATATTAATTTTATTAAAATAGGCAGAAAAAAGTGTAGAATTTGCAGAAAAGGCAAAAGTTAAAGCTTACCTCTCGGAAAGCTTTTCAAATTCTGAAATGGCTCATAAAATTGCTCGAAGTGAACACTTGATAAGAAACTTTGTAAAAAAAATAGTGTATCTTGTGGAAACAACTATAAAAAAAGAATCGTAAAAGCGGAAAATTTAAAGACTAGTGTCTTATGGCACTCAATTTACTGTGTTTTTTGTAGCAAATCCACTCGAGTTGTGTTGTTATCTATGCTCTATACCCAAATTTAACAAAACTACAAAAAAATCGCTTAATCAAGTATGCAAGCAACCCACTCCTTGAATTTGCAAGTTCTCACATGGCATGAGATATGAACATTAAATTTCTTGACGGTGCATGCAGCATTCTTCGCCCTCCTTAAAGGAAGAAAAACAAATGGTGAGGGGTGCAATTTCATTCTTCGGCGCTTTTAAATTGGAAATAGTTTTCAATAAAATTATTACTATTTCTTGCCTTGACCTGGTGGACATATTCCAGGAGGATAACGTGACTATACACAATTCACGCCTTGTTAAAGAATGGATTGCCTGTGAAAATATTAAAATATTGCACTGTCCGCCATATTCGCCTGATTTTAATAATATTGAAAATGTTGCCCCGTGAAATTTATTGAGGCAACTATCAGTATCAACACAATTAAGAGCTGATTGCGGCGATTAAAGCTTCTTAAGGCAATTATATCCTTGAATTACATTAAAAGTTCACATTGCTCTTGGAAGAATTCTAATTTTTGGAATTATATCCAATGGTACTGCCTCACACATTATTAAAATAACAGAAAATTAATTAAAATAAATTAAAAAAAAATAAAAATATTGCACACAAATTTGGTATATTGGTGTTTTTCGACTTTTTTTTATAATTTGTTTGGTTTATCACTCTGGTGTCACTGTTTTTACTCAAACACAAATATGGTTTACTGGTTCGTCTTTACTCAAAGCTTACAGTTTTGACATTTGAAGTGGGTAAGAAGGAAATAACAGAATAAACGTTGCGAATGTATTCACTTTTGGGCAAGAATGAAAAATAGCTCCAATGTTGGGACATGCTTAATGTAAGTATAGTGCCTTTTGAAAGTGTAAATTTCAGCTCAAAATTGGTTAACTGTTAGAAACTGAACTTCTGCGTTGTTTCAGATCTTTCCAACAATAAAGAACTATTAACTTTAAGTATAACTTCTTTTGTTGGGTGGGAAGTCACGGGCACAGCTAGTCCCGCATATTAATATGGACCAGGAATGTCAACCATATTACGTTAGAGGTCGTATTTATGTGTTGTCATGTTTTCATCCATGTCAACAGAATAAGATCGACAAAAGATTAATCAATACAAAAAAAGGGAAAATCATAGATTAAAAAAATTTCATAAAAAAACGACTTACCACATCTCTTCGCCAACTTGAATATTTTTACAGGCGAACAGCGCGATTTTCGGAAATCGAAAGTCTTGATGCTCAAAGAATACTCGAACTGGCACTAGATTCGGTTCACATGAATGATTAAAAAATCGGCTTACATTGCCATAGTAGTTAGCATCGATGCAATGATCGTGACCTATGTCAAAGAAGTAACTGTCATCTGTGCGCCGATCAGCTTCGAAATCGGTGAGAATTTCTCCTGTATACTCAGCTACAAACGAGCCTTTCGGGATTTTCACCAATGGGCGAACGCCCCATCCTTTTGATTGCTCATCACACTCACTAATTTGTAGAGATATTTTGATTCCATTTTGAACAATACGATTCTTACAAACCAACTGGAAAATAAACAGTTTATTTTTAGTGAATAATTACTTGTATTTGCAAATCATGTTATATTAATTCACCTTATTACACCCACAGACATCATTGCATTCAAAAATAACTGGAGGATCTTCATAATTAAAATCCGAGTTGAGACGACCTTCAGCGGTGTACCAATTTTGTACTGATGCCACCGTACATTGGCATTGATCCGATATACAGCTAAAAAGTAAAAGTATGTTTAAGTTTAATCTATATTTGGCATAGTTTTCCATTTGAGTATATTCAAAAATGTTCACATAATGGTAGTTTTTAATTATTTTATGTAAATGTTTTGCAAAAATCTTTTCAACTGTAAAAAAAAAATTACGTTTTAATGCATATACAGCTTTAATATTAAAACCGCGTTGGATTGCTATTTACACCAACAGCAGGTAGTGTGCCGGCCGTGTGGTGAACGAATTTTGGCTGTCAAGTGTTTTTTTGTATTTATATTCAATCTTCTGGTTGATTGCAGGGACTAGTTATCTATCTACTATAATATGTACATATATTTTTAAAACAGCTCCGTGGATGAGACAGATAACACACAGACCCAACCGCTGGACCTTAATGTATATTTCTTTAATCAGAGGTCACAAAAAATCTTTAATCATTTGTCTACTCTATAGCGTTTCCCCATTGATAGTAACAGATCTTTAATTTGCATCTGCGAATGGACCAATGATTGCCTAAAAACAATTACCAAGCAGTAAATTTTTGTGGATGTAATGATTCTTCTGAAATTATTTGAGGATTTTATTCTCCTCAGAAGAATGCAAACAAAAACATACAAAACCCTGCATGTTAGGTTTTGTTCGTTTTTGTTCTCAAGAATTAAAGAAAGTTATTGAAAATGATCACGGATAATAGAGTAAATCCTGGATAATCGATTTCTAAATAAGCTTTAATTAGTTTTTGAAAAAAAATTCCCGGTTAATAGGATTGCCGGATAATAGAATGCCGGATAATCGAGAGTTGACTGTATTACAATTACAGATTATATTCCCACAAAAGAAATTGATTACTTGCATTTAATAAGGTCCAGCTCACACCCGTGGATGTAGGGACTTCGGCATGTAGGTGCGTTGTTTGATCAATATGCTCACAAAGAAAGGATTTTTGAACAATTCGTCGTCTAAGGGGTAAAAAAGAGGGTGGAAGATTCTCCTTACTTTTGTAAGTTTCCTTCATTTTGAATTTGACAACGTTAGCATCCCTTTTCAGAGACAAAAGACAGCACTGGTTCTGTCCGAAACGTACGCATCTAATGCTCAGCTTCGCTCCTACAAGTGATAGATATTTTAGTTCGCACAAGCCTTCCTTGAAAAGTGTAGATTATAACAGTTTAACAGTGAAAACCGGATTAGCCAAAAGTAGCAGACAGACGCCGTGTGTCAATTTTTGACTTGCTATCGCCAATATGAAGTCAGATTTTGTCTACACACAGCTATAGGGCAACATCTGACGTCAATATGAAGTCAGACTAAGGTTGAGTTTTCAATGTTTTCATTGACCCAGGTTATATCATTTCATTATCTAAGATTACGAGTATGTATGCTGATAATGAAATATAGCTAATCACCCTTATTCTACGTGTCGTTTATATTAAACGACAAATGGCGTTTTTTGAAATCGGTATTACATGTGGCGTGTTTCTAGGCGTTTTATATCGTTTAACGGCATATGGCGTTTAAGTAGTGTGGAACACACGTTCTACAAACGTCAACACAGTTTTTCGCATTCTGACAGTCGTTTTAGTGGCACAAAACGACTCCTAAAACGCCGATTATTGTCGATTACAAATTCTTAAACGACTAGGAGGCAAATTTAAGAAAAAACATGTTTTTCATGTGAGTTTTGGTAATTGTTTATATTTATGCAGTGATTTCATAATTCTCTTATGATTCAGGGTGAAAATAACAATACCGATCAAATTAAATTCCAGCTTTTTGGTAAAACATAATTTTTGCACAATTCCCTTCTTCTTCCGTGTAGGTAATGCATGTTTATCCATTGTGCGCGTAATTATTTTCTTCGATAACGGTAAGCATTTCTGTTAGGATTTTACTAAGGAAATCATTCCCTACATCCTTTTAGTAGCCACCTTCCCCAAGAAAACGCAATGTCGAAGCCAGTATTAAAATGACTGGCACTGACAAAGAACTCCCCGCGGCAGGAAGTTTATCCTTCACTGCATTTAACAAATAGACAAAGGCTTCTTTGCGAAGTCTAAAGTACATTTTGAATCTGGAAATATTATTGGCATTATTTTCTACCTAAAACTACATATTTTGTATTTATATGTATCTACTTACTTTGAATCTGGTAAATCCAAAGGATCGGATTTTGACCTGATTTTCTTCTTATATGTCTCAGCTCTCTTTTTGCAGACTCATCTTCTTCGATGCTTTCGCTTTCCAAAGGTATGATCATTGCAATGCTATTCATGTTTTTTTAGTATATAATATTACCACAATTGGAAATACTTTTGGTTTTGGTATATCCATTTCAAATTTAAAACAAAAAATATAAATACCTACCTACCCATTCTTGCTACCTATCTGTCAATTATCACTCAGCGGTTGGTGTGGAACTCATGTGGAATGTAAAGTAAATGAGAGAGAAGGCGTTCAAGGAATAGAATACCGATACTAAAACGACACTAAAGCGAGACTCAAAAAACGCCAGCTGTCGTTTAATATAAACGACACGTAGAATAAGGGTGATTATGAACGTATGAACTGAACACAGACGTTAATTTATCCACTTACCCATCTCGACATGAACATATCCTCATCTGTGAAACTCTTTGATCGATTTGTACAGGATTCTGTTGAATTATTGTTTTTGTAATATATTTAAAGTCAGGCAGCAATATATCATCTGACTCATACGATGGTGAAGATAATACTCCATCTGTAGCTGCAGTTGCTGCAGACTCAATCATATTGCACTCATTCCTTACGGCTTGAATGGGTTTGTGTTCGCGACCATTCGATATGTCACTCGAGACAATACGGTTTCGAAGGCCGGTAGGGGCAAATGATCGCATCTGCATGTTAAAGCCAACGGTTCGGGCGCATTGACTATCCTCACGTGGAATGCAATCGTACGGAAGTTCATTAGCTTTGTTCTTTATCATGAGATCAGCTCCGTTCGCAATCAGAGCAAGGCACAGCCGAGTGGTAGAGTTTCGACAAGCTATATGTCTGAAATTAAGCAAGAGAGTAAAACAAAAAATAATAATGGGTAATATGTGTATGCCTTACAATGGAGTATCACCATCCACATTCTGTGCATTGCAATTACTGCCACCCTGTAGAAGGATATTTAATGTATCTAAGCAGCCATTGTATAAAGTAGCCCAATGTAATACAGTGTTGTTGTCATTGTCACATATATCTGGTTCAGCTCCATGGTTCAAAAGCAGACTAAAAGAAAATTACATTACAGCTTGTTTTAAAACTTTTTGATATGACAAACTAAAGTACCTAACAATTTCCGTATGCCCCAGTTCGGCTGCCCATACCATTGCTGTCCAACCGCCGTCATCTTGTGCGTTAATGAATTTTAAAAAATCAGAAACGCTTCTGCTGCACTTATAAGTCTCCACAAGGATTTGTATGGCTTCAAAATTGCCTAGCTTTGCGGAGATGTGAAGGCATGTTTTACCTTCCGGACCCTATAAATATAAATGTTAAGTCCTGACTTTAATAAGCCCCGCTATGAATCCAGTTCGCATTGAATTGAATTCGTGTTGATTTCAAACATTCGGTATTCATGAATTAAATTAAAATATGAAATAAAAATCTACAATCCAGGATTGAACACACCAACAATTTAAAAGCTACACAAAACCAAATTAGAACCGAATTCATAATATTTATGTATAAGATGGATGTATACTCACTTTTATGCTCAAATCTGCACCACACTGAGTGAATAAACCTAAAATGTCACATTTATCACTCATTACAGCACACATTGCAGCCGTTCGCAGTTCACGATCGATCATATTCACAAAATCTTGAGGGAACTCCTTGCATAAGAGTAAATAAGCCATTTGAAGAGATCCACAATGTGCAACCAAATGAAGACAAGTACCGTCGAAGAATTCGCGCATGCAACTGGTGACATCATAACCAGCACCTAAAATAAATAATAAGTAATTATAGAAAATCAGAATGAATTTTCAACTTGTCGTGTAAACACTGAAATCTTAATATGTACAACCGTATAACAAAGCAATGAAATAACAGAATCATAATAAAATGACCGTCCATCTAATCTAAACGAAGTGAAGATAGCAATACCCAAATACCCAATACCGCATAAAGACCGCTGATGAAACTTATGGTTTACTTGCCAAAGTCATCCGTGCGTGTAGAATGATGAAAAAAAGCTTGCCGCTTTGTTGATGTCAAAAAATCAGGAGCAATCAGACAGACAGTCTGCAAGCATTTATTTTAAAAGTATATAAACTGGTATATGTATTAGGTTCGGATACCAACACAAAATTGGTTAGGAGAGGACCTTCACATTTCAACAGCAAAGAATATAAGTCAAGTTGAATTGTAATGCCAACGAAAGTATAATGTTCCGAAAAATACTTTTATTTGTACACAGACACACAATTTACCAAAATTTTAAATTGTTTTTGTTTACACATTTTCCCTGACTGCTTTCAAAATTCCTAAATTTCCTAGGGCCAAGAAATAAGTTTCCCGTCTCATTTTTGGCACAATTACAAATTAATGGAATAAAATAAAAACTATAACTACGACTTACTTTGCATTTAATGGTCTAAAGCAGTTAGTTACACAAACTAATCGGATTTATGAACGGACATTTTTGGGGTGGTTACTTACCGAGTATTTCCGCCACTCTCTCTAAATCGTCATTCTTCACGGCATAGTACATGTCCTTCGGGGAGAATTCCGAATTCGTTCGCCTTCCATTTGTTCTTCCCACAACGTTCATTACTGATTCTGGTATTAGTGATTCCAATGATATTTTTTTTCTGGCAGTTGAATTATTGATTTTTTTATTGATATGATTATTGCTATTAGGTTTAATTGGTATTTGAACAACTGGTAGACCCATTTTTGCTGGTATTCTAAGACAAACAAAATTAAAAAAAAAAAACAACAGTAATATTAAATTTTCCTTCTTACATTTTCGACTTTTGACTAGGCAGAAATACTGGCAAAGATTGACATTTCATGGCCACGGTTGATGTTCGCTCTGGCGTGTCAATGCCACAGTGAGGACACTTTAACACCAATGTGGGACTAGTGTAATTACTTGGCTTTTCAGGATCATATGGGCTATTGAGGATAAACTTCTGTGCACATTCCTGATGGAAAAAGTGTTGCTGTTTGCAGAAACTGAATTTACCCTAAAATATATTAATTTTAACGTTTCGGCTCATATTCGTTTACCAGAGTAACAAACCTGTGTGCAAAATATTCCACAGCCTGCACAGCAGTTATGGGCCCTAAACCGCTTCTTGTGATCATCACAAAGGATCATGTAGCCCACTCTTGAGCTAGGCCGAAGTAGATTTAGCAAATCTCCGTCCATTTGATTGCAACAACCGACCTTTTGTTCCTCAATGTGATCAATAGCAGAGCAAAACGCAGTTTCAGGCGTTTTTCGTGTATAGTATTGTGATGACTTATGACAAAAACAGATCAGATCCTTTATCGCCCCTTTGTGGAAGGGATTTGGTACAAGAGTCGTACCATTTTGCAGCTTCAATGCGGCTTTTTCTGACACAGACTCTGTAACCTGTTCCCTGAGGCTTGAGGCCGATAGAGTTTTACCTCGAAGATCCCTACTTGCAGCTACCGGCGGTGACAACATACTTCTCATCGGCGAAGTACTCTCCTTAGATCCACGCACTCTTAATGTCACATTTGTTTTGCCAACTAGCACTCTTTTTGATGGTACAAACTCTTCATTATCGTCTGACGTGTTTTCAGATCCGGATGCGTCACCACTATTCGCCCGTTGAAGTCCGAGTCGTTCCATGTGCTTTTGCTTTTGCTTCATCAATTTATGCTGTTGCTTTTTACTGAGTTTTTTATCCTCAGGAGATTTGTTATGGTGCCATTTAGCTGCTTTCACCTCATTAAGAAATACCTGAACATCGGGACACGGCCGCTTTTCGGGTTCTCTTCGCCTTTCTATAAAGGTATCGGACTTTGTAAAAAGTTTCTTTTTAACCACGTTGGAAATATGCTGATTTTGACTTTCATTGCTGTTTTCAGATTTGATTTCACGGTGTCTGCTACTACTACGTGATGTACGCGCTTTGACGGAAACCTGAGTAATAGTATCATTGTCGTGGCCAATGCAAGATGTTATGCGCTCAATGTTCTTTGTCTCGAACTCGTACCGAAGTTCATCATTTTCTAGGATCTTGGGCGTAGGTTTGATGCGACGTTGTGAGCGCTTGGGAATTACCACTGATACAATTTCCGGGCTTTCCTTAAATGGGGGTTGTTTCTTAACTATAGCACCACTATAATTTAGCAGCGTATCGCATTGATTTGTAAGTGCATCAGCGTTATCTACAGTTGTTTTCTCGTTGATCTGGTTTTTAGCACGACGACCACGTTTCTTAGGAGGGGTTTTCTCATCATTCATCTTGCGCATTTGGACGCTTGGTGATAGTGAAGAAAATTCCGGATTAGTGCTGGGCTCTGGCAGTAGTGGTGACTCAGACAATCCTTGTCGTTCAGTTTTTATTTCATCTTCCGAATGATGTGAATCCTGAAAATGAAAAATACGTTAGTCTCGCGTAGACTCTACAGTGCGCTCAATCAAATCGATTGCCAAGCGATAACGAACTGGTCAGATTATTTTATCATTTATACAATAGGGTTGACTGGTTACCGACGTTCGCAACATGGATTGGCTACGATATTCTTATAGAGTAGATAGGGGCAAGCATAATAGATAAAGACTCCGCTAGATGAATCCAAGAAATTTGGAAAAAAATTAAAATTTATTTCTTACAGGAAAATTGGACCGAAAATCCTAAAATATATCACCTCTTTCCTAAGCAATAGACGCTGTCGAATAAAGATTCAGCCCTATCATGAATTCCGTCGTAATCGAAAATACTCTACGAATCCCGAAAAATACATCATGGAATCCATTCGTAGTGGAAAATCTTATTGAGGTTTATTGAGTCGAAATTTTCTTTCAAACCTCTAAGCTTATTATTCTTTTTAAAACATAAAATGAATTGAATTACTAGTACGCTGGCTCATCGAAGTCAAAGGGATCACAAGAGACAAGAGTCGCAAAGTATTTTTCTCAGATTTTTCAGATTTCGCTTTCGCCTGGAGCAATTATTGAAAAGGCAATTGAATCCATTTTTAAACAATTTATATTTTTAATTTGTTGTTAAAAAAGAAGAATTATTTAATTATTTAAAAGTTTACATACAATTCATTTCAATAAATTTCACACATGACCGATGTTTGACACAAAACAGCTGATTTCGAAAATGAGAATAAGAGCGGTGAATGAGGCAATGCTTCTGTGGATTCCATTCGGATTTTGTGAAGTAAATTTTTCGTAGTTCGTATCGTAGCTTTCATTCGGGGAATTCTTACGAATGGATTCTGTGATAGGGCTGATTAATGATACCTACTCTTCCACATATCACCTAAAAAATGGTATTCCACAGGGATCGCCTTTATCGGTTGCCCTTTTTATAATAGCATTCAATGAAATTAGCAATATAGTCGGTAGATACTAGCAAATTGATCATATTCTATATGCAGACGATCTTATTCTATTCTCTAAGTGCAAAAATTTGAGTTTGCTCGAAACTGACTTCTCTAACGTTCTCAGCGACATATCGAAATGGGGAAATTTCTCAGGTGCAACAATTTTGTCAATAAATGTGAATTACTCCACGTATGCAAAAAGTACAGTTGTCGAAAATCGATGTCAGTCAACTTAAACAGTACACCTATTAAGAACGTCGACTCTTCAAAAATACTCGGCGTCATCTTTGACTCCAAATACAACTTCAAAGATCACTGCATGTACTTAAGGCAAAACCCCACACTTAGAGTTAATATCATTAAATGCCTTTCAGCAAAAGATAGCCTCTGTAACGTTAACACAGTTACCAACTTAATTAGAGCTATTATACTATCAAAAATCGATTATGGCCTAACAATTTATAGTAAATGCTCGAAATCGTCCACCCAACTCATCTCCACCCCATACCACGCAGCCATCAGATCTTGTATGAGAGCCTTTCGGACTACCCCCATTGTGAACCTACTTACTGACTCCGTATTGCCACATATCACTGAAAGGAGTGCATACAATACTGCCCTCATTGTACAAAAAATCAACTCACCTGTGATGTCGCCTATCCACACTGATGTTAACAAAATACTAAACCGTACAAAAACTCCGAAGCACGCTTCATCATTATATAATGCATTAACATACGCAAAGAATCTACATATTCCAATTCAAATTAACCGGAAAAAGGGAAAAGTATTTCCACCATGGAAGTTGGCAGACAATATTATATGCACTACCTTGAGAAACTATTCTAAAAACAATACAACTAACGACACCTACAAACAACTTTTCACAGAAGCCGTTAATGAATACAAGGAACTTGGATGGCGATTCCTTTTTACAGGCGCTTCAAAATCTGGGGGCTTATTCCCAAATGCGCGGCGGATCGCTTTTCATGGCGGATTGGTATTTTCGTATTTCCAAAAGCGATTTGATCCATTCGTCACAAGAATTTAGTTTATTTTTTATCCACAATAAATCCGCCAGCAATCCGTCACCTAAATAGCTATCGCTTTTGAATGGATCGAATCACTTTTTGGAAATACAAAAATACCAATCCGCCATGAAAAGGGATCCGCCGCGCATTTGGGAATAAGCTCCTGAAGATGGGACATCTTTTGCTGTCGTTGACGCAAATGGGACGACAGTTTCAAAAGGTATTTTCCCGTCATTTACGTTAAGCGCAATTCTACAAACGAACAAAAACAAAACAATAATTTTCACTGATAGTCTCTCCACGATCACGGCTATTCAAAATACAAACAACAACACAAAAATTGTAGAGTACATTAGGGATAGACTGATTTTGAAAGGCAACTCTATAAAGCTGTTTTGGGTACCCGGACACTGTGGCATTGTAGGCAATGAACTTGCGGATGCTGCAGCGAAATCGGGTTTAAAGGAACCACTGGTGACATTCTACAACAAAAAAGACTTACAAAAATACATATCTTCAACGTGGAAATTGAGGAGTAAAACCTCATGGGCCAGTTATCAGCACTACTACAAACAATTTAACCCTAACGGCGAGAGGTCTATTTATCTACAAAACGCCTCACCAAAAAAACTAAAAACATTCATTAGACTATGGATGGGACACACGAACGCTACGCATTCACATCTCTTCACCAAGGATCCACCACCACTTTGCCAACTATGTGCCGATCGACCTCCATTGACTATTGGTCATCTCTTAGTATGTAAGCAAATTAACAATATCTGTAAAAGACTCTCCAACCTAAACTTAATTGATCTACCAAAAACAATATCCATTGAAAACATTAATACTGTCTACGATATAATATTAGAAACTAAGTTAATTATTTAAGGTATTTTTAGATTAGCCGTAAGCCCTAGCAGCTAGTGCTATATTTATATATTAACTCTGTAATTCATTACTGATTAATAAATTATAATAATAATAGTAATACTTTCCGGAGGCAATTAAGGACCGAGCTAACTGGAGAGGCTTGTTAGTTGAGCCCTCGGTTCACCCTGAAAGTTAAGTAAGTTAATTTTTCACTTCCACAACCCTTGTAGTTATTTAAGGCGATTGGCATTTGTGATAAAGTGGTTTAAACTGGTATATTTTTGTTGCATGTCTCGTCTATTGGTTTGATTCAACTTTCTCGCAATACCCGCTTGATAAAAAAGTATGGCGCTAAAACAGCAATCACAAACCATCTACCAGAAAGGTGTTAACATGAGCTACATGTACTGCCAAGTAACTTCTTCTTGGGATAAATACCTAATCTTTGAAGTGTAAAGTATTGTGTAATCGTTGTAATTGCGTGTTCAAAATTCTAGTTTACTTTACTTTGCTAAGATAGATGTTCATTAAAATACGCCTAGGTACTATTAAACGGCGTTCATTATATACATATAAATATTATTTATCTAGCTTGACTCATCACCCATCACCAAAGAGCGGGCTAGTGTCCTAAGACGGTAGTGGCAGTTAACTATCATGAAGATCGCTGAGTGTTTTATATGCGCTCGAGGCCCTACATTACAGTTAAAATTTTACCAGCAAACTTCTGTAATCGAAACCAAAACGAAGATAAATCTTCCGATAAGATAAATTAATTATTTTACTCGCATTCATTTTTAAAACGGTACGTGTCTGTATTGATGCGTTTCTATAATCTATAATAAAAGCTAATAAATAACTCACAACTTTAACATCATAGCGATGTTCCAATCGTACACTTCTCCTTGTTTTCTTTGCCTTTTCTGAATCATAATCGCCGATCGTAGCCTCGTCGGCATCTGCTGCTTTTTGCACATCCATGTCAGAGTCTATGGTTTGATTTCTTTGTCTCTGCAGGCGTTTCTCAGCACTTCTGGATCCCATATCTCTGAATGGTTTAGCATCACTTTCCATTACTTTCTTAGATCGCCCGCGACGTTTTGTTGAAGACTCTTCAGGTATTTTAGTAGTTTGTGCACTTAAGCTCAGTTCTGTTAATGTATCCTCTGTCTCTGGGGGTCTAGTGCGGCGTAGTCGCCGACCAGATCCTTCGCTTGAATCACAAGGCTTCTAATAAATGACATTAATGAAAATAAAATACACTTAGTTATAATGTGTCAGTAATGTACTCACATTGAAAGATTTATCCAAAGAATTCGGATCCTCATTGAACAGTTGCAAGCAACCGTCGTTGTCAACTTTCTCTTTCTGCAGCTGACTGCTGTCATTATCTACACCGCTACTGCTAGCATGTTCTGCTATAGCTTGATGGCCCTGAGTTCTTTCGTCACCGTCTTTCTCTGTTTTTAGTGTCAAATTGGTATCTATTGCCTTAGTCGTAATGATTTTGTCATCATCAGATGAAATCGAAACATCTAATTGGCTTGTACTTGTGTTAAGGTTTCTTCTTGGCTTTTTGGAATATTTATCTGGCCATTTCTGCGCATTCCTATTATTTTTAAGGGCCCGCCACTTAGCCGTCTTGTCTCTGTTCAAGTCTAAAATACCCCTTGAAATCTCAGGAACTTCTCCACCTTCACGAGCAACGCTTCCTATAGTCGCGTTTGAATTAAATTTCGTAGACATAGTAGACAGCAGTGACTCGATACAATCCGTCATATTTAGAAGTCCAAGAAGGATGTAACACCAACCCCGACCAGCATATAATCAGCAATTTTTTTTACGAATAATGCCTATTATCTACGTACACCGAGTGGTGGCTCAAAATGGTACAAAAATGTTGGAGCAATTTCTTCGGTCTCATAGAGCGGTATCTCTTGAGATTTAATTATTACAAAAGAAGTGCTAAAGATGACGAGAAGATAAAACTCAAAAAACTCAATCACTGAAGACAATCTTTTTTTCTGCATGATTTGCACTCACTTCTGATAGGCACCAGCAGATTTTTCCGTGCGATAGCATTGGACACTGCATGACGTTTAAGACAATTTAACTTTTAATGTGATTTCGATTCCAAGAATATGTATATTAACGCACAATATAAGAAGAAACACTATCATCAGCTGCTGAATATGGTTTTTTTTTTTTTGTTACATTTCAGACGTATTTTTGTATTTTCTTAAACTTTTATATCTACTCCTCACTTCTCTCACGATACAACCAAATACCAAAGTAAAATCAAAAGCTCGTTCTTCGACACCATGACCATACGATCGATCCCTACCTTGCTATAGCTACATACAAAACACATATGGAAGCAACATTGGCAAAGGGTGGGAGGTTACTCTTTTCATAATGCATGTGTGGGACAAGAGCGAGTGGATCGACTTGATTTAATTTTATGCGGTTTACCTACCATCTCCAGTTCCATTCCCATAGCTACTGCCCCAATTGGGAAATGGAATGTTCCGTATTGGATTTAACTGTGTGGTGAAGTGTGATGTGATGTGAATAGCTGCCAGCTTTCGTGAACGCACAGTTGCGCTCATAAAGCCTCTCTTCGACAAGGGCTGCATTCCAGGTTTGACTATTTTAACTAAATTAACAGCGATTGTTTATTTAGTTACTTTTTGGAATCTGGGACAGCTATTGTTACTAATTTCATGTTGACATTTCACTTTTCATGTCGTAGTGAGTAGTTGTTGTTGGAATCCATGTTTGATTTTAAAAAAAAATGAATACGTGAATCCATGACAGTTGCTTTGTTAGTATGAGTGAAATGAACCACACTTTTGCCTCTTGTTAATTTAGTTAACTTCCCCTCCTTCGAACTGTCACAGCTTGTCAACGCTGTAGTGAAAATATTTAACTACTGCCGAATTTGGAATGCACTCAAGATTTATTTTGTGAATGTCAACATATTCACATATGTCAAAATTAAATGTCCACTGTCAACCATGGTTGAGAAACCTATCGCAGTGCAGGTGATTTATAATGGAGCAGTTAATAATTTTACCTCTATTGGGCGTAAAAACCGGTGGAAAAAACAGTTCTGCAGTGTAGTCGGTTTCTCAACAATGGCAAATATGATTGCAATTGACGTCTCATATTTTATTCCTCTCTTCACCATATAATATCTCTCTAGACAGGTGACAGGGTTTTATTTTTGGTAAGGCCTCAGTTAGGCCCCAATTATAGCTATGGCCCTAGTTATAGCTATCATTGAAATGCATAATTGAAAATTTTGTTTTCCTATTTTAAGACGATTAATCAAACATTATTGGCTTTAGTTGGTATCAAAATAAAGCTAATCAATTGTGGAATTTGTTTACGAAAGAAATTACTTAATTCTGATTAAAACTTTTCTTTAAATTCAATTTTATCATTTCACTGATCGAAATCGATTTCAATGAACAGCTGATTCTCGTTTCTCTAATTTGGAACCCAATCGTTTCACTGATGTGTTCGATTCTCATTCTATTCTCAGCTGTCAGTTTTGCTTTGGCCCTAGTTATAGCTATCATTGAAATACATCATTGGAACAAATCAGTGGAATGGTGGTTTCATTTTTTTGACAAGTCGG
Organism: Cheilosia scutellata; assembly: GCA_955612985.1. NCBI lineage: Eukaryota > Metazoa > Arthropoda > Insecta > Diptera > Syrphidae > Cheilosia > Cheilosia scutellata. The sequence goes on along the minus strand of OY015313.1, from coordinate 52,813,203 downwards.
TTATAGCAATCATTGAAAAATTCCTGTCAGTGGAAGAACCTGTCAGTGACTTGGCCGCAAACAAGTATAGGTTTTGAGGTTAGAGTTGATCATTGAAAGCAAAACTGACAGCTGAGAATAGAATGAGAATCGAACACATCAGTGAAACGATTGGGTTCGAAATTAGAGAAACGAGAATCAGCTGTTCATTGAAATCGATTTTGATCAGTGAAATAATAAAATTGGATTTAAAGAAAAGTTTCAATCAGAATTAAATTATTTCTTTCGTAAAAAAATTCCACAATTGATTAGCTTTATTTTGATACCAACTAAAGCCAATATTTTTTTATTAATCGTCTTAAAATCGGAAATCAAAATTTCCAATGATGCATTTCAATGATAGCTATAACTAGGGCCTTTCAATGATCAACTCTAACCTGTCAGTGACTTTTCAAGTTTTCAACAAACAAGTCTAGGTTTTGAGGTTAGGCTGCAGTTATAGCCATCAGTAAAATCCATCCGTAAAAACACGAAACAGAACAAAACTGAAACATTTAACCATAGCATATCATAGGAATTCAGTGGAATACTTCGTGAAACTGGTTGAGAAGTTGAACAGAAAAAGTTTTTCGTACGGAAAAATAAAGAAATTCTTTTTTTAGAAAATTTAAAGATCAATTGCTTGATTTTTTTTGACGAATTAGTTTTATAATTCAAAAGCAACATTTTAAGACCAAGATTGAGTTCAACGATTAAGTTTAAGGCCCTAGTTATAGCTATCATTGAAATGCATCATTGAAAATTTAGTTTTCCGATTTTAAGACGAATAATCAAACAATATTGGCTTTAGTTGGTATCAATATAAAGCTAATCAATTGTGGAATTTTTGTACGAAAGAAATAACTTAATTCTGATTAAAACTTTTCTTTAAATCCAATTTTATTATTTCACTGATCGAACTCGATTTCAATGAACAGCTGATTCTCGTTTCTCTAATTTGGAACCCAATCGTTTCACTGATGTGTTCGATTTTCATTCTATTCTCAGCTGTCAGTTTTGCTTTCAATGATCAACTCTAACCTCAAAACCTATACTTGTTTGCGGCCAAGTCACTGACAGGTTCTTCCACTGACAGGAATTTTTCAATGATTGCTATAACTGACTTGTCAAAAAAATGAAACCACCATTCCACTGATTTGTTCCAATGATGCATTTCAATGATAGCTATAACTAGGGCCTAAGTGCTCCAAAAAAGTGAAACAATTTTTTTACGGATGGATTTTACTGATCGCTATAACTGCAGCCTAACCTCAAAACCTAGACTTGTTTGTTGAAAACTTGAAAAGTCACTGACAGGTACTTCCACTGACAGGAATTTTTCACTGATTGCTATAACCAACTTGCCAAAAATATGAAACCACCATTCCACTGATTTGTTCCAATGATTCATTTCAATGAAAGCTATAACTAGGGCCTAAAAACACGAAACAGAACGAAACTGAAACATTGAACTAGAGCATATCATAGGAGTTCAGTGAAACGTGGAATTGACTGAGAAGTTGAACAGAAAAAGTTTTTCGTACGGAAAAATAAATAAAAAAATCCTTTTTTTAGAAAATTTAAAGATCAATTGCTTAATTTTTTTTTACGAATTAGTTTTATAATTCAAAAGCAACATTTTAAGACCAAGATTGAGTTCAACGATTAAGTTTAAGTGCTCCAAAAAAGTGAAACAATTTTTTTACGGTTGCATTTTACTGATAGACGCCTAATCTTTTCACTGATGTGTTCGATTCCCATTCTATTCTCAGCTGTCAGTTTTGCTTTCAATCATCAACCAATTTGGAAAATTATTTATATCATGCCATTCTTTGCACAACCAGTAGGAACATTTTGATGTAAAATTCTACCTCATGCGAGAGGTGAATACAATTTTCGCAGATGTGGAAAAAAACTTCGCACAACTTTGAGAATACCAGTTTTTGATCGTATGCCTAAAATTTCAGGCGGATTTGCTCGTATACGAGTTAGGTTATGCCGAATTTGAGAATTGACCCCCTGTTTGCTTGTTCGATTGGCATCCCGATTCGGAAAATTCTTCCGGATGGTTTTGGGCGACCAATCGAAAACAAAATTATATTTGACTTTGGTCAAACCATAGATTTGCGACAAATCGTTAAGGGCGCAACCCATAGAATCCGTCGCGTCCGTTGCGTCGACGGATCAGTCAATATTGACGTATTCGAAGGATCGAACAGTCCCATAGAATCTGTCGCCGAAGTCCGCACTTGGAATCTTTAAAACATTTGTAATTTATTAAATTCGAAAATATCCACAAAGTTATTTTGATTTACCTCTTTTCTGCAGCATTTTACAGTTTCTCTCATTATCTAAATATTTCTACCACTGAAAGTTCTTCCTCTCACGTTATGCCAACTGTTAACGGATGCCACGGACAGAAAAGTATTGTCTAAAGTAAACCTATGGTCTAAAGTAAACCTACTTTATCCGTCGCATCCGGCTTGCTTATGGGTCACCTTCCATAAGCTGCTGTGTATTCTATCAAGCTGTCAGTCGAATACGTTGCCGCAACGAACACGGCAGATTCTATGGTTTGGGCCCTCTAGAATTAATCCTTTGCTAAAATTATTTATTATTATAAGTTTATTTTCGGTATTTTATGTCGTTTTCCATTGGGCACATCAGATTTTCATTGCATCTCTGATTTTTAGTGGCGAATGGAACATGAAAACAGATTGATCTGCTTTTGTAAATGTATAGGGTAGTTCGCGACAACGTCAGTGTCAAATGAGAAAAAAAAAATCAAAGTGACAGCTAAAAAAACTTGTAGGAAAACAAACGAAATTTTATATGGCGGGAGATAGGGTTTAAATTAATTTTGGATTTTTTGAAACAATCTCTACAAATTTATTTATTGAACTTTTGTAAACACTTTTGAGAAACTCTAAATTTCAGGACTGCAATGTTTTCAATTTGTATTTGGCACTTTATTATAAACTTTTCACAAACAAAATGGGCAAAACCTATCTCCCGTAATGTAAAATTTCGTTTGTTTTCCTACAAGTTTTTTTTTGACGTTTCAGTGAAAGAGAAAGCGCACTTCTGAAAGAGATAGCTTCGCGAAATACCCTATTGGTGCGTTATTTGACAGTACATCGGCTGTGCAAATTGTTTTCGTTTGTCGGTGGAAACATACGAACTTCATATGGATAATCATATCAACGAAGAATCGAAATCCACAGATGATGAGGAAGAAGAATAATTATGACCAAGATGATAGCAATTGCTCCCAAATTAAGTCCATGTCCATTGTTTACGTTTTTTGAATAATAATTGCTTTTCAAGAGGGTTTTAGTAATTTAGTTTTGAATTCAAATTCAAATATTGTGAGAGTATATGTGTAAATCTTGAAAAATATCAAGATCTGCAAAAAGTGATCCGAATCAAAAAAAAAAAAAGATTGATTTTTTTGCCCAATGGAACACGAAAAGTGATCCGGATCAAAAAAGATTGATCTTATGTCCCAATGGAAAACCACATTATTGATTCATGAGTGTACGTGTCACAGGCAGCAATGGATTCATTTTTTTTCCACACTGCGCACATCGTATTCATCTATCAGTTGAAAATGCTTCGACAAAGCGGATACGAATACGACGCAGCAAACTCTATTTTGCGTTTATTGTCTTCTTGACTGATATGTCAAAGCTTGAACAAACAAAATTGCAGAATATTCTTGGTTAAATGCCGTTAATCTACCAAATTCGGGGCGGGTTTCCATTATGAACCCTGAGCACAATTTTTTATGGCTTAAAATGGCCTCAAAATCATAAATATAATATTCTTTTCTTGAGGGAATTAATTTTTTTTTTTTTTAACCAAATCATGTTTATGTGACTCATTCCAGTTACATAGTTGAATAAGTCTATACCAAAAACTGTCAGATAGGCGACTGTAAGAAAGTCAGGTGTATTTAAATTATGGGGTGGGTGGTTGGCTTCGCTCGCTAATAGGACAATCGTTAGGTTGTTGTCAATACTGTTGAGTTTCCAAAGATTTAAAATTCAAAGACTCGTTTCATATAAAATACCAATTTAATTCAATATGGAAAGATAACCAAAAAGTACAAAGAATTTGGATAACCTCTTAGGCGGAAAGCAGAATTCAGAAAGCGAGGTTATCCATGAGGTAAAATATTAACAGCAAAGCAAAACAGTGATAATTATGAAGGGACAAGAAATGTCAAAAATTTTATGTAAACTGGAGTTACCATTGCGCAATAGAGTTGCTGATGCAACAGCTTCCCTCGCATCTAATTTAAGGATAATATGTAACTCGTTTGAAACGTAAGCGATCCGATCTTCTGGGTGTATCTGCATTTAGGACTGCCTTCGGACTGGATGGGATCACATGATTACTTGTAGACGCTGATGGAGAAGTTAAGTCCACGGGACTTGCAGTAGTTGGACTCTCCAAAATCAATGAGTCATTTGAAGGCATTGTTCGTGGTGAATTCGGATGGTTTTGCTCTGCAATTAGATTTTTGGAACGATTATTAACTAACAAATTACCATCGACTGCTCCATCATGTATATCTCTTGATGACTGATGATTTTCTCGAGTCCGAAGTTGGTTTTGGTGTCTTCTGCAATTGCCGCTGTCAGATTGCACGATATACATCTTTCGACCAAGTTTTTTCAAGATTACACCAGGCATCCACTTCTGTTTCTTAAGGTATTGACGGTAGAATACCGGTTGTTGCAGCGAGAATTTAGTATTATTCTCGCAGGGTTTCGTAGCATTGGGGTTGTCTGGAACCATGGCTGCTAAAACTGTTCGATGGATTCGACCATGTAACTTTTCAGCCGGTGAAATTCCTGCACTGTCTGGTGTCGAGCGATATGTTGCCAAGAAAATGGCCAAAGCGTCATCATCTTCAGCTGAGCTATCCAAGATTTTAGACAGAGACGTCTTGAAAGTGCGTACCATACGCTCCGCGGCCCCATTGGATTCTGGATTAAAGGGTGCCGCCGTTAAATGTTGAATCGAATTTCTTTTGCAGAATTCTGCAAACTCCTTGGCCGTAAATTGCGGCCCATTATCGGAAACCAGGGTCTTCGGCAGACCCTCCAAAGCAAAAATAGACTGCAACGCGTGTGTGGTTGCTAGTGACGTAGTTGATGTCATCTTGATTACGAACGGACATTTGGAGTTGGAGTCTACCACGATAAGCCACATACTCTTCTTAAATAGCCCCGCAAAATCCACGTGCAACCGCTCCCAAACCTCGGCAGTAGTTGGCCAGCTAGAATATTCCTTCGGAGAATGGCTGGCATTTACTTGACACGCACGGCACTCCTTCGCGGTCATCTGTATCTGGTCATCGATACCAGGCCACCAGCAATATCGCCTAGAAATCTGTTTCATCCTAGTCATGCCCCAATGTCCATGATGAATCATCTGCAATACTTTTTGTTGTAAAGTTTTAGGTACTACTACTCTACAAAACCCCTCGCTCTGAAAAAGAAGAACATCAGTACGCACACATAAACAGAACTTTCTACGGAAAAACGGCAATAAATCGGACTCAGAAGACGGGATAAAATTTGGCCAGCCATGTTGAACATACCACATGTCCTTTTTAATTATTTCATCACGATTTGACGCAACAGCGATGTCTGTCACATTAACAGGAAAATTTTCCAGCACGTTGTCTATGACATGGACTCTATCTTCCTCTGACTTATCAAATTCCTCGTCTGGTCCATGAGGTAAACGAGACAAACAGTCCGCATTCCCATGCGATTTCGTAGGTCTGTAGCGAATCGTGTATGTGTAGCTCATAAGCGTAATCGCCCACCTCTGCAAGCGATGAATGGTCATGACAGGTAGTTTTTTATTAGGGCTGAAAATCGTGACCAAAGGTTGATGGTCCGTAATTAACTCGAACTGTCGACCGTATAGGTATTGGTGGAACTTTTTCACACCATAAATGATTGAAAGTGCCTCTTTCTCTATCTGGCTATACCCTTTTTGCGTTTCCGTAAGCGTTTTTGAAGCAAACGCAATGGGCTTCTCCGATCCATCGGGATAATGATGGGAGATCACAGCTCCAATGCCATGCGATGAGGCGTCTGTGGCTAGAGAAACAGGCAAATCATTTTGAAAATGGACCAAGCTCGAAACCTTCATGATTTTCTCCTTGAAAACATCGAACGATTTTTGCTGCTGTTTGCCCCAGATGAAAGGTACTTCTTTGGATCTAAGCTCGTTTAGCGGTGCCGCTAGCTGTGCAAAATTAGGTATGAATTGATTGTAGTAATTCAACTTACCCAAAAAAGCTTCTAAGTCCTTAAGATTTTGTGGTTTTGGTAAGTTGATAATTGCCTCTACTCGCTTCTCTGAGGGTCTTATTCCTTTTTCGTCAATTATATGCCCTAAATATTCAATCTCGGGCTCGGCAAACTTGCATTTAACCAAACGACATTTCAATCCATGATCTTCGAAGCGTTGATATAGCGTCTTAAGATTTTTCAGGTGCTCTGCATTGTTTCGGCCTGACACGATGATGTCATCTAAATATGAAACGCAAAAATCTAGATCAGCTGTGAGTTGCTCCATGTAACGTTGGAAAATCCCAGTCGAGCTTGCTGTCCCAAAAGGAAGACGCTGATATTCGAACAATCCAAGATGAGTATTGATGACACACAAGCGCTTGGATGCATCGTCCAATGGGATTTGGAGGTAGGCGTCAGAGAGATCGACTTTTGTAAAGAATCTACCACCTTGTAGACGACAAAACAATTCTTGAATCCGAGGAACTGGATGTCTATCTATTTCCAACTGCGGGTTTATGGTGACCTTGAAATCACCGCAAAGTCGAAGACCTCCATTCTGCTTCTGGACAACTACTATGGGGGCTGCCCACTGACTGGTTTCAACGGCCCGCAAAATACCCAAATTTGTCAGTCTCTCAATCTCATTTTTAACAGCGGCTTGTTGAGCAAAAGGCACTGGCCGGTACTTAAAATACCGTGGATGACTGTCAGGTTTCATCGTAAGATGGGCAATGAAGTGTTTGCTACAGCCAAGTTCGGATGTAAAAACAGATTTATACTCTGCACAAAGTGCATGTGCTTGTACTGCGAGCTGATCACGAGAACCATCTGACAAATACAAAACGTTCTCTTCATTTGGAAACTTAACCTTGAACTGGAAAGCTTCAAACCAATCGAGTCCCATAATGTTTGAAGCACTCGTACTGTCAACTACGAGCAAAGTTAGCTGTCTCTTTTCGTCACGCCATTGCACTGAAACCACAGCTTCACCTCTTATGGGAACGGACATATCACCATATGCCTTGAGCGTGCGATTTGTGGGTACCAACTTTAAACCGTTAATCGCTCGAAAACTCTCCAGCCCAATAAGCGAAGAAGTAGCACCTGTGTCCACCTGAAAAGTAGTTGGGGTTTGATTTATGTCTAAACGTATAAACATCTTGCGCCCCCTTCGCTCCATTTCCCAAGCTGACGAAACTTCATCTGAGAATGAAAAGAGAGCTTTCTTTTCCAAAGTTGTATGCTCCGACTCTGATGTTCCTTCCACAAGCTGATGAATGGAGTGTGCCGATTCATGTTCTCTTTTGCGATTCTCTGTGCTATGTTTCTTCGGCCCCGTGACTTTGATCGCCTATACTTCTGATGTTTCCTAGTGAATGAAGTTCCACCTTCGGCTCTCTGTGCTGCTGATAAACATACGTTTTTTACATGACCCCTCTTACCGCAGAGATCACACACTGAATCCAGATGACGACAATCGCTTCGATCGTGGTATATAATACAACCTGCACAAGACCTTCTTGCTTGACTCTCATTAGTTTTCTTGAACTTATTGGTTGTATTAACCAAGTTAACCTCAGCAGAAGAGAATGATTTCCCATTGTCTTTTAAGATGTCACTTGCAAGTTGAGTGGACTCATAGGCGGTGGCAATATCTTCAACCTCTTCCAGTGTAGGATTTTTTTTTTTGAGTAGATGCGTTGCGGACTGCATCATGTGGAGTGTGAAACACTATCATATCGCGTATCATCATGTCTGCATACGACTGATTGCAACCATCTTTGCCGCAAACAAACGCACAGCTCCTTGCCACTCCCCTTAAGTCCGCTATCCACTCCGCATAGGACTGGCTGGGAGACATTTTTGTGCGGAGGAATTTACAGCGCGAAGCCAATACATGTAATTTTGTCGAAAAATGGCGAGTTAGTTTTTCCGTAAGTTCCTTAAAAGTGTGCGTACTTACGTTCTCTGTTTCGAAAAGCTTCCTGAGTAACTCGTTGACATCTGGACCGCACTCTGACAGAAAATGTGACTTCCGAAGATTATCATCTTCCAGGGAATTTGCCGTGTAATGCTGTTGCAGCTGGAAAAGGTAGTTCTCCCAACTTTCCTTTTCGGAATTAAACTGGCGAAATGATGGAACTGACGATGATGTAGCTCTCACACTGTTCTGCAAAACTTTCGCCATAAATTCTTTGTTGGACTCAAAGATTTGTCTCATCCAAGATTGCTGCTGTGATAGCAATTCTTCCACTGCTGCTCTATCCATTGTAGGTATACTTCACCAATACTCGTCGCCACGATGTTGAGTTTCCAAAGATTTAAAATTCAAAGACTCGTTTCATATAAAATACCAATTTAATTCAATATGGAAAGATAACCAAAAAGTACAAAGAATTTGGATAACCTCTTATGCCCAAAACACACGTGCAGAATTCACTGCGCAGCAGGATTAGAATACACATGTTCTTATGTGGTTAAACAAATGTAAATTCTGCAGCCACCGCAGCACTGCAACATGTCTCTATTTCTAAGTCCACTGCATAGCAACGCAGTGAATTAAATTAAGTAGACTTGGCAGCATCGAATTTTTAAATTCAGCTACTGATGCATACGAGGAAAAGAGAGACGGGATTTATTTGTCGTCTTTGTTTCACTCACATATTTTTCCCCTCAATGACAGCAACCGCTGCAAATTGAATTCTGCACATGTGTTTCATCTGCAGTACTGCATGCAGTGAAGCATTCAGAATTTCTGCACATGTGTTTTGGGCATTAGGCGGAAAGTAGAATTCAGAAAGCGAGGTTATCCATGAGGTAAAATATTAACAGCAAAGCAAAACAGTGATAATTATGAAGGGACAAGAAATGTCAAAAATTTTATGTAAACTGGAGTTACCATTGCGCAATGGAGTTGCTGATGCAACAAATACGAGCGAAGTTTAGTAACTAAAATAAAAGTAGTCGCCACAAACATTTCCTAGCTAGTTTCACAGCTAATTGAAACGTCAAATGAGTTTGGTGTTCGGTAATCGAAACCTAAGCCCCAAATTCCGTTGGTTATCGATTTCTTGGGCTAACTAACCAAGCCATGGATTTTCTAAAATTTGACTACGTAATGGACTAAGGCGTAAGTGGAGCTTGGATTCCTTCATCTTCCTAAGGCATTTAGACGGCTGATATAAGATGGGGATTGCCATCAGTTCAAACCTTACCACGCTATGGTCTAAATTGCTCTAGAAAATAAAACTAATAAATTAGTTGACAAAAGTAGTCCCTTTCTCGTCTTGTCTAGTCTTCCAGTTGTTCATCTGGTCGTCACTAAGATACATCCCCTATCGTCCTTACCTGCGTTGGGGTTCCTTCCTCGTAATCGAACTGAGTTCAGGTTTAGCAGCCCTCTCCCGAAGTTGCTTGGGTCTGTCCACAACTGAGGTGAATAGCAAGAGGTTCTTCTGCTCGAGCAAGTCAACAATGGCAGGTATCATACATATACTACTCCGCACCCTGTGTCCTGTAGTTACACTACAGGTGTTACCGCGCCGTAGCGCCTCACGGACACGAACTACTATGCTCCTGTGTGGTAGGTTGCCATCAAGTTGGTATGGTAAATTGGTGTTACGGTGGTGTGGTAGGGTGATTTGCTGTGTTATGGAAAATGGTGTGGTGCGTCGTTGAGAGGAAATTAATTTCCTGGGAAAGCAGCTTGAATGTAGCTGGAAATTGGAAAGTTATATATTGTTAACTCTCTGTGTCGATGGACTTCTGTTCTATTTTCCTAAGAGCTAAGTATTAAAACAAAGGGCATCTATAGAAAGTTAGTCAATTTCTTCGTCATTTCGCCTTTAAATTGCAGATAATTGCGGAAATACTTTTGGAGTTTTCGTTCTAGTTGCTTAATTTCGAGTTCGCAAACATATAATTGATATTTAGCTAATTATTTCAATATCCTTCAGTGTTTTAGGGAAAAAATTCCCACCCTTTATTTAGTGTACCCAATCAGTGTAGATTTCCAGTGAGATACAGTTGAGTAAAGTAAATATATAAGGGGGTTGAAATCAATTCCCATAACTTTATAACAACTAGTCAATATCAATACATTTCGTATTCATTCACAGTGTAGTGGTGTGGTAATTGATTTTATTCGAGAAAAAGTGCATTAAAATTCGCCAAAAAATAATAACGAAAAAGAAGCAGCCAACAACTTAAATAAATTTTGTTTTTAATTTGCGATGCGGGATCTCGGCACTAAAATGGCCGAGCTAAAATTTGAGGCTCCCTTAGCGAAATTCGAGGAGTCTGACGAATGGGGTGGTTGCGATTTCATTACCCAGAACGCAATGACCGACACATTGAATTTACATTTAAAAGAGACCGACACTAAAATCATATTGCTGGAGGAAGCTGTTCGAGATGTGCATATCAGTAAGAACGGAAGTCCCAATTTCTATAGCAGTGATATGTTGAAAGATAATGGTACCATCGGAGGTGGAAGTGCCATTTTTAGCAATAAAGATAATGTGGATAACTTTACGGAGACTTTTAGTGGAAGCTTAGAAGATTTGGTAAACACTTTCGATGAAAAAATTACAAAGTGCTTCGGAAATTATGAGCAGAGTGTGGAGGAGCTGGCACCTGTACAGGTTCGATCTCAGGAAGAAATCATGAATGAATGCCAGTAAGTGATTTAAAATTTATCCATTTTTTACTTTTATGCTTTTTATTGCGCACAAATATAATATAATATGATGAAGTCATAGAGCGGATATTACGTGCGTGCGCAATGCGCACGAAAAGTGGGCGTTTTGATAGAGTAGGCAGTAGTAAGACTAAATATTGGAATGTCAAATTTATGATTCAATATCTAGGTGACTATTCGCCCGTTTGCGTGTCTATAAAAGAATATTTAGGAACTATAGGTACCTCTCGCCAGTTTCACCCCACAATGACCCGTTTTTGGCTTTGGATATTAATGTTAAATAGAGACAAGCTTAGTAAATACCACTTTTGGTTTTGTCAGTAGGACGTACATATTATTTACTAGACATTTGCACCGATATATTATTTCCCCAGCATGTAAGTACGGGGAGTGCATTCCATATTTTGCACTACGACTTTTTTATTTAGTACTTTTTGTAACCTAGGAGGTGCCCATTACCTACTAATGTTAAAAAAAAAAAACACTAACACGTAAGGTAAGGTGGGTTAAGTGCATTTCTAGGTCAGTGTGAGAAATACTCCAAAAATTTCAAAATTAAGCTTAAACTAACTTACTATACTTTTGGGGGCGCTTACAGTCCGGGTGGACCACGGCCTCACGGCCAGCTCGGTCCCTAGCTAGCTGCCTCCAGTCGCCCACCAATTGTGCGCGCCACCTAAAGTTGGGTCTTCCTCTGGTACATTGTCCCTCAAAGATGCACTCAAAGACTCGTAGGGCTGATGGGTTGCTGTCCATACGCTCCACGTGTCCCATTTGTGATAAAACGATATTAAAGTGCAATAATTGTGTGATAGCAAACAAAAATGTAGGTTTAAATCTTGATGTATGTCATGACTGCCGAAGCTATAAATGTGAAGTGTTTGTTAAAAAACTTGAAGTCCAAAAAAATCGTATTGCATATTAGCAACCAACAAATATTCGTGTTATTTATTTAAATATCGAGGGTCTAATAAACAACTTGGAAGAATTACAAGAACTTATAGGTAATTGGTGAAGAATGTGACATACTGGTACTGTCAGAAACGCATGTTACAAAATATATTGAGGACGAGGAAATTTTGATACCAAATTATAATATGGAAAGGTGTAATAGCATATCGAGTCGAACAGGTGGCGTTATAATTTATACAAAATATGGACTTCAGACGGATATTTTGAAAAACTACGCAAAGAATATGGACATATGGTGGCTAGTAATCTCGGTTAGTTTCGGTTCTTTTTCGTTAAATGTGGCGGGTGTTTATAGATCACCAAGTTCATCAAAAAAAAAAAAACATTTTGTGAAGAGTTTTCTGTGCTAATGAAGGAATTGGCAGATTTAAAGACGAATTTTGTGGTACTGGGAGACTTTAATATCGACAGGCTTAAAAGAAGAGAAACTTATAGAAGAAATATGTGTAAAATTATTAGTGATAATGAGTGTAAACAAATAATTGATTCACCAACCAGAATAACAGCGGAGGCTCGAACTTTGATTGACTATGTTATAACAAACGCGAGCGGTTTGGAAGCAAAAGTAGACAGCAAATTAACGATAAGTGATCATCAAACTATAAGTATGAATATAAAATCTAAAGCTAAAAGGAGGAATGAAGTGATGGGTAAATGGGTCAAAGTTGTCAACACAAAAAACAGTTCGTTCCAGAGTGCTCTAATGAATGGCAGGTTAAGATGCATTAACGATTATACGGATGCTGGTGTAATGGGCGAAGCATTTCGTGAAGGGATAAATGAAGTAGTTGAAAAGTTTACGTCTATGAAGTTTAAAACATTGTCTGTTAATGAGTGGTTTGGTAGATCACTCAGTGATCTAAAAAAAAAGAAAAATAATCTTTTTTCAAAGGGCAGTGTTTACGAATGCAGTGAGTGATTGGTTGCAATATAGAAGCACTAGAAACAAATATAAAAATGAAGAAGAGCAAAAGTAAATTTATTAAATTAAAAATTGAAAACTCTAAAAATCAGAAAGATATGTGGCGTAACTTGAAACAATATGTCTTAAAGAGTGAAAAATATTGTGAAATTACAGAGGTAGTCTTTAACGGTGTTGTTTGTAAGGAGTCTAAAGATATAGCAAAAGGATTTAACAATTTTTTTGTTGACAGTATCGTTCAAATTAACAATTCTATCCCATATGTCCCATTTGTGAATTGTGTTAGTGAAACTAGAACTATTTTTAAATTTAAAAGAATAACAATAAGAGATATACAAAGAACTTTAAAAAACATGACAAATAAGACTGACTTCGAATATATGTGTCCCAAAATATACTGTGATAACTTTAATTGCGTTGGACCAGCTTTGTTTTCTGTAATCAATAAATCGATGGACATGGCTTTATTTCCAAAATCATGGAAACAGTCTATCTCTATAGTAACACCAATTGAGAAAGTGAAAAATACCAAAAATTGTGAAGAGTTCCGTCCTGTCAATTCGTTACCATTATGTGAGAAAGTGTTTGAAAAACTAGTGTTTTGTCAGTTAAACGAGTATTTCGAAAAAAATAATTTAATAATAGACGAGCAATCGGGTTTTAGAAAATCGCATTCATGTGAAAGTGCAATAAATTTAGTCGTTACTGAATGGAAGGAGCAAATTGCCAAAAAGAAACGTGTGTACTGTGTATTCCTTGACCTAAAAAGAGCATTTGAGACTATAGATAGAGAATTACTGTTAAATAAACTAGAAAAATATGGTGTTAAAAACAAAGAACTGTCGTGGTTTAAATCATATCTAAAAGATCGAACACAGATAGTGAAAGTGAATGGTGAGCTATCCGAAACAAAGGATGTACTATTAGGTGTTCCCCAAGGATCCGTTTTAGGAACATTATTGTTCATTATATATATAAATGATATGAAAAGTGCGGTAAAAAATAGCAAGCTGGCTCTATTTGCGGATGATGCGGTGATTTACGCGACGGGAACGAACTTTTCCGAGTGCCACTATAAAATACAAGAAGATCTAGAAACTGTCGATAAATGGTTAAAACAAAGTAGACTTAAACTCAATGTTAAGAAGACTCAAATAATGATAATGAACGAGAGAGCAGGAGAGGACATAAGACTGGAGATTGATGGTGAAACTATCGAAAAAGTAAAAGAAATAAAGTATTTAGGTATAATTATTGAAAACACAATAGGCTTTACAAAACATATTGATTATATATGTAAAAAAGTAGCTAAAAAAGTAGGTTTCTTAAAAAGAATAAGAAGTGATATTTCAACTTTAAGTGCAATACATATATATAATGTAATTGTAAAACCATATTTTGAGTACGGTTCAACCGTTTTGTTTCTATGTAGTGATAATGTAATTAAAAGGCTCCAGCTTTTACAAAATAAGGCTATGCGCTGTATTTTAAAATGCAATAGATATGTACCTATCAGTATTATTGCCCCTATTATGTAAGACAACTACAACTAAATTTGAGTTGTCTCTTGGTTTTATGTAATTCAAAATTCGGTATTGTCCGTATTGTCATACACAACCTTGATAGAAAAGTTGTCTGTCAAAACACAACAAAGATGGTAGTGGTTGTCTATAAGTTGTTAGTTAATTTGTGTTGTGTGAAAGTTGAGTTGAATTGAAGACAACTCAACTCAACTAAGTTGAGTTGTCTTACATAATAGGGGCGTATGTTAAATTCGTTAAAGTGGTTGTCTGTAAAGCAAAGAGTGGTGATGAATGTATTAGTGTTTTTATATAAAGTTAAGAATAATTTAATGCCAAAATACCTAGGGAAATATGTGCAATATATAAGAGATATCCAGCCTTATGCATTAAGAAATAGTAACGATTTTAGATTGGCTAATATGTTAAACGTTTCTTCACAAAATTCGTTGATTTATAAAGGATTTAAATTATTTAACGAGCTTCCGAGTACCACAAAGAACGAACAAAATTTGTTAACTTTTAAAAGAAAGTGTATTGATTTCGCTAGACTTAAGTACTAATGAATATTGTAAACGTGTAATGTTTTAATTTCAATAGCTCAGAAGGAGCTACTAATAAATACTACTACTACTACTATTTCAGTCGTTGTATCTTCAGCTTTTTTACCAGGTCAACATCGCTGTATAGCCCATAAAGCTCGTCATTAAATGTTCTCTTCTACACTCCTTCGATGCAAACTGGACTGAATATCTTTGGAAGATTTTTTTCTCTCAAAACATCCCAGGAGGTTTTTATCCGATTTCGACAGAGTCCATTCTTCTGCACCATAAAGCAGGACCAGGATGATTAGGGTCTTATATATATATCCTTGCGATTGACAAGAATGATTCTTCGTTTGATCTCTGCGTTGATGTCATTTTGCGAGGTGATAGTGGAGCCCAGGTAGACAAAGTCTTTAACTACTTCGAAGTATTATCTGGCCATCGTAACGTTTTGTCCGAGTCGTCGATGCTGAGACCGTTTCAATACTTACAAATGTGCCACTGACAGCTTATCTTCCGATAATGTCAATATCGTCAGCATATGAAAGCAGTTGAACAGACTTCTGAAAAATTGTAGATACCTTTGATTTTAGATTGTGAGTTTCGTACAATTGCTTCAAGGATGATGTTAAAAATGTTATACGACAGCCATGTTTCAAACATTTTTCGACATCAAAGGGATCGGTGATGTTTTTTTCCGATTTTGACGGATCAGTGAGATCGACAGGATCGGCAGGATGGACAGACGAACGAGTTTGGCAGAAATGCCGAAGTGGTGTGTATCGATCTGAAGTTCCTGTTTTTTTTCTAAGATCTGTCAGAGTGTGAACATTTGGTCGATGGTAGACTTTCCTGTCCTAAAATCGAACTGATACTGGCCGATCAGGTTGTTGGCGAAAGGTGTTAGACATTCACACAATATAGCCGACAAGATCTTATATGCTGAAATGACTTATGCAGTAATTGAATTGTTTCTCTGGCTTTATGGCATGTGTCTTGTTGAAACCTCATGTTGGTCACATCCATATCTTGTAGTTTAGGCACTAAAAACTGGGTTATCATGTCACGATAACGATCACCATTAATCGTTACTGCCTGACGAGCCGCATTTTCGAAGAAGAATGGTACGATAATGCCTCCAGCCCAAGATCCACACCAAAGGCCACGCGTTGTGGATGCATTTGTTTCTCAACAATTACTCGTGGGTTTTCGGAAACCAAAATGCGACAATTTTGCCATCAAGATGAAAATGAGCTTCATAACTGAACATGATTCTTTCGAAAATTGCGGACTGTAGCTGACAAAACTTCATTATTTTTAAAATATTGCTCAACAATGAAAATGCGTTGTTCTTTCGTATAGGGCTTGATTTTTACTAACCTCGAACTGTCAGCTGTGACATTGTTATATTTTTTTCTCGTTGGCATCACTGTACTATTAAATGGCGAAAAATTCAAATTTTGCGTGAATTATGGGACACCCTTTAGCATCGCTGTAGGATAACGCGAGAAACAGATTGGCACAGCAACAGCAACTTTGACAGCCACAGCGCACTTTTTAGAGCCCATGCTTTTTAATGGTTGAAGTTACATTACCACAGCAACATCGACATCGACGTTAGAGCTAAGTCCTAAATTCAATGTTGCTGTGCAAATGCTACCAACACCACGGTGACTTTTTCAGTTCTCTCAACTTTCGAATGCTGAGTGCTGACATACTGAAGGTGCAGCAGCATTACCAGATATCTACAATTAGGTTTCAGCAGTTTAGAAAATATTCTTATGTAAATTATTTAGAAAATGGTAATGACTTTTCGCTTCCTCGTTATTTAACAGCCAGAGCCCAGAACTCATTAGTTTTTAAAGGATTTAATCTTTTCAACCAACTACCTTTTGATGTAAAAAATGAATCCAACGTACGAATGTTTAAAAGAAAAGCAGTCGAATTTGTTAAAATTAAATTTTAAATTAAGCTTTGTGATATACGTAAATTTAAGTCAATAGTTTTTAAGAAGTAATGTAAAATTGTAATCATTAGCTTTGCAAAAATGCTAAATAAATCAATCAATCAAAAAATACTATTTTCATTTTCTTTTGATTTAGATTGCTTTCATTTTCGATTGGCAAAAATTTAAATTCTTTTTTTGTGATCCGTGTCAGTACACCGACTCACTGATAATTGTGTATAACATACTGCAGGCGTCAAATTATTTACTGTCGGTGGGACGTGATTTTGAATTCAATTTTGCTATTGCAATGTGGAAACGAGTTTTCTAATTGAATCGTCGCGAGCTGTGTTAAAATTAATGTTTGACAAGCAATTAAAACAAAAGTACATACAAAATTGCAGCAGAAATCTGAAATACCCAGTCGAAAATGACATCATATATGTTTTTAGTATTTTATACTTTAGCTACCACCAAGTACCTATAATGGTACGTACCTACTGGTAGGTAATAAGTACGTTAACACTCATGAATTAAATAAATATTCTAATATGCTCTAACATTTACAGGTTATCATGTACGTAATACCATTTTTTGGCTTTCACCATTTATTTTGATAAAAAGGTAATCTGGTAATGCTGTATTGCAATCAACTGACAACGACAAAGTTGCTGTCGATGTTTCCAATATCCAATGTATTTCATGCGACTTCTGCTGTTGAAGTTGCTGTTGCTGTGCCAATCTGTTTCTCGCATAATACTTCAGCGTTAATGTCAACGCCAAAGCCCTGTGCAGATTCTGATTATCTTTTTTTCGAAAAGCTCGATCTTCTTCATTGTCGTTGGTGAGATAGTGAAGCATATGGGACATCCGTTGGTTATGACTGGTCTGATGAACTGCTTGTATTGTGACTCAGTAAATTGGTTTCCACGCCATCTACCAAGATTTGTACGTACATGAATCACAGGATAAATTTTGTGACAGTTGATTTTTTCACAGCAGTTCCTACTGAAATTATAAATTATACTGGGTTATCCCTATGGCGTTCGATATAGCACTAAGCAGAGGTAAGGTAGACTGAGATACCCATCTCCGAATCCTCTTGCCGCTGGGCCCCTCAATTTTTGCCAGGAATCCGCCATTTTGTTTTCCTATCTGTGTACATCAGTTCCTATCCGTGTAAAAAGATTAGGTGCGAATGTCTTGGTGGAGAGGATTTTTGACGTTTGTCAATACGAATTTCTATGCAACAATACTAGCGCACCTAAACTTTTTGGGAGCGTAAAATTTAGCTTGTAGGCAAATTACTGTAAATAGGTCGAAGATGGGAATCTCAGTCTCTCTTACCTCTGGCACTAAGTTCGCACTGACACTGAAAACCTGTGTTCGAGGTGAGCAATGGGGCGCCCTAGTTGAGCACTGAGCTGACCCTAGGTATTCAGTCAGGGCAAGAGTTCAGCGCTGGATTTTGCTGTCAATCGTAGCTGTCATTTGTGTGAAATCATGTTTTGGTGAATTATTGACTTGTGCAGCACTACTAAATGTTAAAAGAACTGTGTTTTTCAACATTACAATCATTAATTGAACAAATTTAATGTTATTGCTGGTGTTAAATATGTATATTACTAAATTTTTTTAGTGACAGGTCTCAGGGTTGCATTTTTCGTGTTCGACGTGAAACTAAATTTCTGGGGTTTCCTTGGGTTTTTTGGCAGCCACGAACATTCACTGACACTTCTCAGTGCGCACTAGGGCTGGCCACGTCGAACAAACCTATTAACAAATTTGATATCAGAATGCCACTACAAATTGCCTTAAGTATATAAAACAAGTAAAATATTTTTGAAAAACTAAGAGAAGTGAATAATCATGCCTTAAAAAATTGTAACAACAAAGTTACCAATTATGCAACCATTTTTTTTATTGTGTTACCTGTATCCCCTTAGGATTTACATATATTATCTCATATTTGGATTTAGTTCCACACGCGATACAGGATTGCGGCAGGTTTTTAGTTGGGATTGCTTAGTACAAAAGAAGATATTTTTTTCTGTCCTTGTGAAAGAGGAGTTAAAATTTGTTTTTTTTTTTTTAAGTAATGGCTACAAATAAGAAAATTCTTTGGAAAAAGCTTCCTTCCGATGATTATGAATTTTCTGGACAATAGGGGCCATTGTGAGTGTCGATAGTTGATCGTTGATCGACAACTGTCGATCGAAAGACAATTTTGATTGTCGATTGCGATTGATATTTGTCGATTTGACAGTCGCTTGTAGTCGATTACAAATGTCTGGTCGATGCTTTCTCTTGGAAGTGAAAAAATTTTGTGCGTACGAATAGCTAAAATCAATCGACGCAATCGACAATTGTCGTGACGATCGCTGATCGAGAATCACAATAAGGGCCATAGATATACATATTTGGATTCCTGTACGATGTGCAATATGTAGCTCCACAGAGTTTCCCAGTTTTTAATGTAGTTTCTTCTGCCATCTTTCTTGCACTTGACCACAAAATTTATTGAATATAATATGAAAATATTAACTTCAACATATTTAATTTCAATTATCACGTACTTATCACAAATTGTTTTCACATGGGACAGGTACAATTTTTTCATTTTTTCATACATAAAAGGATTAATAGAGATATCCCATCTAGTCAATATTACAATAATTTAACAAATAACAGCAACAGGTATTAATAATAATTTCAACTTGTAACTAATACATAATTCTCTATCTACTTCTAGAATGTGGTGGACGATCACTGGTAATTTTGGAAACATTCTCCCAATTGATTGGTCGAAATCGTACACACGACAGATGCACATGCCAACTTTGAATTTGGCCGAAAATCGTCGCCGACAGAATATTTCCACTGTTGTTGATACCGATTTTGCATTAAACCATACACCAAATGGCATTCTGGATGAGTTGAATGAGCTTTCCAGTGAGGATGAGGCTGTTGCCAATGATCTCGATATGCATGCTTTAATTTTAAACGGCTTAAACGCAGAGCAGGATGATCCCATTAAAACGGTTGAAGAGGTTATTAAAGAAATCGATGATATTATGGACGAGGCCACACCGTCGGAGGAAGATGTTTTGCAATCGCAGACCATGGAGAAAGCTAAGGAGGTTTTGGGAGCCCCATTGTATGAAGATAGTAAGTAAAACAACTGGTCGAACTGATCCGAAACGGCTCAACCGATTTTTATGGAATTTTGTGTGTATATTTGGTAGGTATGAGAATAGGATGTAGAGTATATTTTGTCAAAATTGGACAAAGTGGGAGTGGCACCGCTCATACAAAAAAAAACATTCAAAATCTTATATGTATCGCAAAAACCACAGAACGGATTGACCTAAAATTGAACGACAATCATAGTTATTCGGCCGTGAGTATTCCTGTGCAAATTGCACAAAAGGGCGTGGCACCTCCCATATAAACAATACGCGCCAGACAACAACACACGAAATGTCGGGTATCAGAAAGCATTGCAATCAACGAAATGGTGATGTTCAAGCAAATAATCTGTTTTGTTGTTTTTACATTGCAATAAGACATATAAATAAAAAAAATTGTCCGATTGTTTAATTAATGTTAGAAAATAAAACTTCTGGGCAGGACAACGTCTGTCGGGTCAGCTAGTAATATAAAATGTTTTTTTTTTTTTTTCTTTCAATTATTGCTCCATTACTTTACACCAAATTTGATTTTATTCCTATTGTGACGGCTGAGTGAGAGACTGGTGTGTGTGTTGGTGTCCTTTCGTTAAGTATCCACAAAAAGGAAGACGGCAATAGGTCGACGTTGATTCATTACTAAGTTGACCTTTCATAAGCGAGGACATAAAGGAATATTGGTCTCTAAGTATTTTATAAGTTTTATTCTTCTGAAGTAATACCTTTTGATTTTCTTTAAATAAAGTTTATTAAAATTATTAAATTGTGTCAAACTATAAATAAGGCTATAATTGGGCAATTATCCTCGTATAATTTCCTGCCGCTATCTTGGTGGACACGAACTTTGCAGCTGTAAAAAAAATATCCTGCTCCGGGAGCAAGATAATAAATTAGTATTGCTTCTACATTCAGAAGAGGGAATAAAACACAGAATTTTAATTAATTAATATCGTAGAATTAAATAAATTTCCGTTTTAAGATTAGAGTTTTGTGAACTTATCTTTTTAACACTTTCAAAGTGTCGGAAAATTAGCCGTAGATAATAATTTAGCGCAATTGACACACGGCCTAATTTTGTATAAATGTTTACATTAAAGCAAGACGCGCTCTACAGTGGTATGGCAGTGGCGTGGTGACCAAGTGGCATGTGGAATCGATGAAGCCTATGTAAAAAAAAATGTACACGCGTGAGGGCGGACGTGGCATTTTCGAGTGGCAAGTGGGTGGTGACGACGTGGATTTTGGCATTGCAACTACGTACTTTTGTTTGCACGGGAACTGAAGAAACTATATTTTATTGATCCACATCCACAGTCATTGACAGCCCGACACATAATCATCTACTTACTGTATTTTAGCAGTGCCAATGCATCCAATTTCTTTTAGCCTTAGTGGGAAATTCCCATAGAAAAGTGATGCATTGGCTTGTCAATTTATCGTTCATCAACAAGGTCAATGCATTCAATTTCCTACGGCTTTCCTATGTTTGGAAGTTTGCATAGGAAAGTGATGCATTGACACTTTATGGGTTGCGAAGCAACACAAATGTACCGTCATCAAGTTTGCTGACTTGCATTTGTGTAACTTGTGCGCCTTGCTTAACGCTGTTGTTCAGGCTCAATACAAAATTGTCTGTAAAACAAATTAAAAA
This sequence comes from Cheilosia scutellata, assembly GCA_955612985.1. Taxonomy (NCBI): domain Eukaryota; kingdom Metazoa; phylum Arthropoda; class Insecta; order Diptera; family Syrphidae; genus Cheilosia; species Cheilosia scutellata. The sequence goes on along the minus strand of OY015313.1, from coordinate 52,791,423 downwards.
CACCCAAAAGGACTAGTAGCTGTGTTGCAAACCCACAATAATAAATTGTTTATTCCGACTGACTGACTCATCAACGCACGGGCCTATCCTTTTAAAGGGACTCTTTTTTCATAGCTTTACACTTTTGATTATACGCCTATGGCCTGTTTTAAAAGGGAACAGACACAGGTGTTCGAAATTAAAGAAAAACTAAAAATGTTTGCATAAGTATGTAAGATCCTAATTAATATCCAAACAATATTTTATATTTTTACAGAACTACAATATCTCTCAATATCTCAGCTTAATGAATTATATATGGAAATGGAAGTTCTAATCCAGGAATTTAGTGAGACACTAATCAATGAATTGGCACTCCGAGATGAATTAGAATATGAAAAGGAATTGAAAAATACATTCATCTCCTTGCTTTTGGCCGTACAAAATAAACGAAGACAGTTTCATGTCGAAAAGAAGCGTGGAAAATCTCAGGGTTTGTACAAACAAATAATACATGTTCAAATTGCAGTTCATGGTTTTTCTTGTTTTTCAGGTCAAGATCCCAAATACCTAACTACAGTCATTCCGTATCATATGGAAAATGGTACACCGAATAATCAAGCGCTACAGGTTTTAATAAAGAGTAAGTAAAAGTAATCTACATAAGTCTTAATAAATTTCATTAGCGCAGTAGACAAATGTGCAATAGAACTTTCTCAAACAAGCTTTAACAAAATGGTATACATAGTTGGTGAATGGATGAAAACGCAATCATCCCTACATTTTGAAAAGGCCTTTGACAAAATAGGAATCCACCTGGTTTTGGAAAAGTTAAAAACTTGGGGCATTGGACCCAAAATGTTTAATTAAGAATTTGTGTTAGAACCAACAACTATTTTTCACCATCTCTTTCACTATTCAACGGGATCCCACAAGCGTCCCCATTATCCGTGGTGCTATTTAATATCGCTTTTGATGACAAGCCAAATCATGTCTAAGCAAAATCAATTGGATTATTGTTTATATGCGGATGATATGTACATTCTATGTAAAGAAAACGACCAACAAAAAGTTTACTTAATAAAGCTATCGACTACATTTTGAATTGGTCCTCATACTCTGGAGCTAAGCTAGCTCTAGAGAAATGTAAGACACTACACATATGCCGTAAGACTTCTTGCAGTAAACTTCCACTTAGCATTAACAATATAAATATCCAAAATGTTAAGTCCTTAAGTATGCTTGGTTTAAATCTTAATAACATTAAAAATTATAATTGGAAAGACCACTGTCTACAGCTCAAAAGCGCTTAGCTTCAAGGGCAAATATAGTAAGCTTTCTAGCGAGTAAAAAATGTAACGTCCATATTAACACGCTCTGTAATATCACTAAATCACTAGTTCTAAGCAAACTCAATTATGGGCTGTTTATCTATGGAAATTAAAAAAAAAAACGCTAAACTTCATCAAAGCACCCTACCACCAAGCCGCTCGTAGAAGTATAAACGCCTTCCCCACCACGACTGTAAAGAATATGGTGATAGAAGTCCACCTTCCTTCGATCGAAGAATGCGCCACTGCTGCCAGGGCCAAACTTTATATTAAGCTTTCTTTCTCCAACGGTGGACAAAGATATTAACTCTGCAGTTAACACCAAAGTTCCTAAACGAATAAAATAAGCTATCTCTAGTATCACCAGTCCATTCATTTTATTATATGACCAAAAAGGACATGGAAGGAAATATAAACACGTGTCTAAAATCGCAACAACTGTTAGAATGGGTCAGTTACAGCCATCACTACTCCACCATCAATATAGACAGATCTCACCCAACCTATTCAACCACCACAACAAAAGCGATGAACACCGTCTTCGTTAGGCTACGCCTAGGCCACACAGCTGCTACGCACCAACATCTGCTTAAAAAGGAAAATCCTTATTAATTATAATAATAATAATAATAAATTATTCTAAAATATAAATACATACATTATACATATATATATAATATATATTTCTTTATTTTTACAGTTCTAAAAGCAATCAACGAAGACAGTCCAACTGTACCAACCCTTCTTACAGATTACATCCTGAAAGTTCTATGTCCAACATAGGCCGAGGCTAAAAAGTTCGCTCTAAAGCAAACGCTAATCCATTTCAAGAAGAAAAATAAGAAATTAAATAAGATTTTAAATGCTTTTATTTATTAAGAAGAAAACTTTTTTTTAAATTATTAGGAAAAAAGTCAAGAAAATTTAAATAAACGTTTTAGTGTAAATGTTTTTTTAAAAGCAAAAATATAGCAATTTATGCATCAAATAAGATAACTTATAAAATAAAATCATTTAAACTATAATTCACTAGCGTTTATTGTAAAAAAAAAGGATATTGCTAAGCATATTCTAAAATAAAAATTGCACTGTCTCTAAATTATTTGACTCACAAAATATAATAATGTATGTTTGATTCTTTATAATAATACCCTATATAAAATACTCATATAACTGCCTAAAAACAAGCAATTTGTAAAGGGTTTAAATTGTATGTACCTACTTAGAATAGCTTTTTTTGCTTCAAAAATAAAACAACCCGAGATAAAAAATTAAGTGATCGAAATAGCTTGCAGACCCAAAATAATTTGTATCAATGTATTAATATGTATTTGGGTCGTGTCGTGTGTCAACTGCGTTAAGTAAATATTCTCGGATAATGTTCTAACTGTAAGGATGTTGGCCTCTTCGTTGAAGATAATAAAACACGAGTTAATCAAATATTAAATGTATAATCGTTTATTTAAATTAATGATACGCTACTCTACGTTTACAATGTGTCGCGGTCGGATATACGTTGTCGACTGACTACTTATTCTACCTTACTTACTTACTACCGACCACTGTTGTTATATGATCTTAATTATCTTATTTTTTAAGATATTGAGGAGGCTTCCAGATGAGAAGATATTCACTCGTTTTTAGAGCATTTTTTAAGATTTGTAGAATTACAATAAGATATGTTAAGATTTTAACTTTAAATTTAAAATTAAATTCTAAAAATCTTTTCTGAATTAGCTCTTGTCATTAAGTTAGGTATATATCGCTCATTTACTTGAAGACTGTCATAACTCAAAAAACTCGATTTTGCAGAAAACATGTTTAAAGTTTTCAATTGACTACCGCCTTGCAGAAATCTGAAGAAATCTTATAATTTCGAAATTAACTAGTAAACTTTTATAAATTTAATATATCCATAAAGGTAAATCGACAACAACTAGTCTTTTATGGTTTTTACCTGAACGAAAATATTCCCTACTTCGAATTGTGACGTTATTGTTGCAAAAATTATATTCATAGGAGTGTCATAAGTTCGAATATGTCGTTATTATTGAGAAAAAAAACAATAGTTTTGTACTTAGTCATTTCATTTTCAAAGTCTTATAATTTGAACTTTTTGAACTTAATATAAAGGGAGTTTTTTTTAAAGGTATACAAATACAATATGGAATAAAATACTTCCAGCTAATATTAATGTCTATGATATTAGCTTTATTTAATAGCTAATAATTTTTTGCCATTACTTTTTAAATTTCGGGCGAACCGAACCATGGTTTTCAAAATAAGTTTGCACAATTTGCACTCGTTGTTCTGGAGTTCATTCATCGTAAAATGGCAAAACGTACTTACCACAAATCAACTTTCAACTGCCATTTGACAATCTGTAGAAACAGAGTTGCCAATTTAAGAACCAAAACTCTAGAAAAACACCCTTTACTTCTAGTATTTAATTAATAAAAATAATAATTCAATAACAAGAAAATATCTTCAGCGTAACTTCTTTTTTTGAGTACACTACCCTACTTGAATTGCTCTTTAGTGTATGCAGATTTGTAAAAAACTGAATTTGGTGATTCTCATTAAATTTTAAGTATTTTTACTTGTGAACGTTTCAGCTCTACCATATTTAACGGAGCAATGTCATTTGCCAGCATTTTTAAATCAAAAAAATCCTCAAAACAAAGCTATTTTACGATAAATGGATCTCCTGTTTTTTTCGCAGATCGGTTTATTGAAAAAAATAATTCGGGAGTATAAATGGGACCACTTTTAAGCATTCGTTCCGTTCCCTCTCAATTAAGGAATGCACAGAGTCTCCTTTGTTTTGTTTATGGCTAACCATGCCAATTTCAATGAACATCCTGTAGAAAAATTACTCCTGTGTTTATGAGAAAAACCCTGTTTTATCGTGTAATCATACTGTTTTATTCCCATTTGAATAAACTTGAAAAATTCTATTGATCCACGGTCGAGTGTTTGCTTCCATGAATAAGACGTGGACGTGGACGTACGAAAAATTGCAAGACTAAGATCAACTTGAACATGTCGTACATCTCCTTATAGATATCATTGGATAAAAAACGAAGCCGGACACGCTGTGCTTCGAAAAAGAAGTATTCTGTTCAAACTCAAGGTGGTATTGATCGAACTGAAGACAAATTAGATAACGAAACCATAGACGAAGGTATGGAGGGTCCACTTCAGCAACCTCCACCCGCGACCCACTTAATGGATAAGCGGGCCAGAGAAAATGAATGAATTAAAATATTTATCATTTATTTCATATTTAATTAATAGTTCCTATTCTATTCTTACATTTCGAAGAAAAAAATTCACTCCAATGAAAAGGAGTTCATGTATACAATTTATTATGCCGGCAGAAATCATTCCGTGTGCGGTGGCCATTGTGTATTATTTCTAAAAATTTATAATTTTTATCAACAATTTCGTCTCATTTTGAGTTATTGAGATCTATTGAGAGTTTCCATCGACAAAATTATCTTCAACAACGACACATTGTCTTATAATATAAACGGCTGACTTCTAAACAGCCAGTCTTTTTTACAAAAATAACGTCATAAGAAGAAATACTTCAGTTGACGAAAGTATTTTTTTCATCAAGAACGTCACATGTTGCAGTATATGGAGTTTGATTCAAGTTAAATATTTCAACAAATCAGTCACAACACGAAATAATGCACTTTATATGAAATTTATCTACATTACAAATATCATAACATTTTAACGAATAATGTCACAACACAAAATATGCCAGTTTTTTAGAAAAGCAAACCAACTAACACACGATGACGACTGTAGCAAACTGAAATATGTCGCTCTTATGAGTAAAAAATGTTAGGATATATGAAATGAAATAACGGCATATTCTCTTCTAACGCGGAAGGTATACAGGATATTAATACGAAACTTTTACACAATAATGAAGCATCATAAAACGAATATTTCTGCATCATTAACTCAAAAATCGCGTTTTTTGAGTTATGACAGTCTTCTAGTAAATGAGCGATATGTAACTAATATCGAGGACCCTATGGAATCGGCGATTCTGAACAGAATTTTTCTAAATTTTAACGCCTGCAGAGTCCGATTTAAATTAGCCGTGAAAAATTGAAGATTCGTAGAGTACAATTCAACATTTTGTTACAATTATGTAGTTGAATCAGTTGCATTGTTAAATGCAATTCCCAAACAGTTTGACAGTTTGCTGAATACATTCAGCCCTATCACAGAATCCATTCGTAAGAATTCCCCGAATGAAAGCTACGATACGAACTACGAAAATTTTACTTCACAAAATCCGAATGGAATCCACAGAAGCATTGCCTCATTCACCGCTCTCATTCTTATTTTCGAAATCAGCTGTTTTGTGTCAAACATCGGTCATGTGTGAAATTTATTGAAATGAATTGTGTGTAAACTTTCAAATAATTAAATAATTCTTCTTTTTTAACAACAAATTAAAAATATAAATTGTTTAAAAATGGATTCAATTGTCTTTTCAATAATTGCTGTTCGAACAGAGACCTCCAGGCGAAAGCGAAATCTGAGAAATCAGAGAAAAATACACTGCGACTCTTGTCTCTTGTGATCCCTTTGACTTCAATGAGCCAACGTACTAGTATAGGGAATTCAATTCATTTTATGTTTTAACAAGAATAATAAGCTTAGAGGTTTCAAAGAAAATTTCGACTCAATAAACCGGCATTTAAATGTATATTACAGGAGCTGGAACATGAGTTTGACCCGGGTGTGCTTTCGTGTTCAATAAAAAAATTGATATTTGCCTTATTAGTTGTGTTTGCCTTATTAAAGTAACAAATAAAATTAAGAACAACAAAAAAATGGTAAATACTTAGTTTTTTATACAAAACACAATCTATTGCTGTGCAAACATCATTTTTCCCAACGTCTCCGACACAAATTACTTGTCGTAGAAAAAGAGGTAAATTTTTCGTTTCATTCGGATTCAGAGATACCTAATTTTACGAATTTCGAAATTCGTAGCAGATTTTCCACTACGAATGGATTCCATGATGTATTTTTCGGGATTCGTAGATTATTTTCGATTACGACGGAATTCATGATAGGGCTGATTAAAAATGGCAGACTTGGGCTTTTGACCTAGCTAGTACGGTAGAGCTTACTAAGCTAAAAGTTTGGGGAAATTGTCAAGGATATCGACCCAAAAATAAGTTCAAAGCGCGAAATGTTACTTTTCAAAAAGATTAAGGTAGGTACTGAAAAAAACAGAAGTCTTTCTAAATGATTTCTAAAAACGTTATTTGCCTACAAATGTTTAAAATAAATACAAAGCTGTTTCATGATACTATAAAACTATAATGCAAATCTCGCAGTCGCAGACTTGCACAGCATCGAGTTACTGAATTATGGTAAAGAATTCTCTCTGTACAATTTCTAAGTGTCAATTTGGCTTCAAAAAATGTCTGCCAAATGCCGCGTAGAAATATATTATGTACATTACACGGTACGACAAAACGATTGGTTGTGAGAAGCTAGGCCTAGGGTGTCTACACCCCTGTTGCGCCACCTATTTATTTATTTTTTTATAACACTCCTAGCAGATGAACACAAACTGATTCAATGTCGGAAAAACGATGTTAATACAAATTAACGATTTTAATGAAATTCTGCATTGAAATAATATGGCGTTCAAACTCAGTTCTTAAGAACGAAAATTTAAAAATAGTGCTACGGGTTGTATTTATAATTAGGTAAATTTTAAAATTTGAATAATTTGACTAGAGAATAGGGTAGGTACATATCTATACCCAATTTTGGTCTTTCCAAAATTTGTTTATTTTTATACCCGGTACCACACTGTGGTGAGGGTATATTCACTTTGTCATTCCATTTGTAACGCCCATAAGGAGGCGTTGTAGGTATGACAAACTATATATATTATTGATCAGCATCACTTTCTTAGTCGATCTAGCGATGTCCGTCTGTCTGTCCGCACGATTACGGCCGTAATTTAAGAGCTATCGACTTGAAATTTGGTACGTAAGCTTTATCCACCAGACTGAGGCTAAGTTCGAAGATATGAGCAAGATCGGATGAAAACTACTACTACCTCCCATACAAAAGTATCAGATTTATATAGCTTTTTATGTTAAAAATTAAATTTAAATAGCTACAGTAAAGATAGCAAGTTTAAACTTTGCACGTATTGTTTTAATAATATTTAAAATTTTTTGACAAAAAAGGAGCTTGATCGAATAAAAACTACCCATACCTCCCATACAAATATATAATTTTTTAATACTAAAATATTTTTTTATTTTACAATAATAGGCGTATTTTTTGGAAATCTATAGCTAGTTCACTTTTACTTTTACATGCAAAACTGGTATACTCACTTTTGGTTTTGTTATACCCACTTTTGGTTTTACATGCAAAACGGTTATACTCACTTTTGATTTTGTTATACTCACTTCCCAAAAAATACGCCTAATATAGTACCGGGTATTTGAGCTTCGGCGTAGTCAAAGATAATTGTCTTACTGGTTTATTATTTCGTTCAAACTTGTAGTTTACTTACCTGGAGATAATATAATGTGTGCACTCGCACTACATTCATAACCTTATGAAACACTCTACTTATTAACCAATTTTCGAAGAAAAAAAAACCTTGTCATGCCGCTATATAAAATGGTTTGACTACATTGAACCTGTTTACTTGGTTGGCATTTTTTCATGAATTTATGCCATAATCTCAAAATTTGATGCGTTTTTGCGATTTAGGTACTGTTCACTCACATTTAAGATGAGTTAAGATATGAAACCGAAATTTGTAAGATCTAGAAAAAATCTTTATAACAACACTGCTACCGACAGCCGCTCAGTGGTGTGTATTCACCATTGTCTCTCTTAAAAATATCACAAGCATTTGTATGGTATACAGAGTTGCCACAGTTCGGCCATCCTAACAATGTAATCGTCCCGATTACGCCTGAGTTTCCTGACTTGAATCCACCCAAGGTTTCATGTTTGCTACCTCCCATATACCCTCGTACGGAATCTGACTTACTTGAAAACCCTCTACATCTCTCAACAAATACCTATCGTTTGGTAGGGCTTTCACTACTTGATATGGGCCTTTGAATTTGGGAGCGATCTTCTTACACGCACCTGGATTACTGATATAATTCTTCACCATCACGTAATCTCCTATTCCATATTCTTTTGTCTTCCTATTTCGATCCTTATATTTTTTATTATAATCTTGGCCTTTCATTATTCGATCTTCTGCTTTTGCTCTCGTCCTCACTAAATCCCTTTCCTCTGTACACTCATTTCTGACACTCAATTCTTCTTTCAAAAAGTCTACTACTACCCCCCTTTGGGCAACTCCAAAAAGTAGTTCACTCGGTGTAGTCCCCGTCCCTTTGTGCACGGTGTTATTCAATGCATATTCTATTTTTGGTAAAACTCCATCCAACGAGGAGCTCGTGCCCCCACTCGTTAGTTTAGCTATCATCGGTGCCAGACTTCGATTTACCCTTTCCACTTGCCCATTGGCTTGTGGAGACCCAGTGGCTATCTTTACGTGCGTCACATTATTTCCTTCGAGGAAACTCTGAAAGTCCTGTGATGTAAAAGCGCTGCCACGATCAGATACCAATACTTTTGGTCGACTGTAAGAACTAAAGTAGTTTCTTAGACAGCTCAGCACCTCTTTCGTACTAGTTGTCCGCACCGCATATAATCGGACATATTTTGTAAATCCGTCTATCGTCAGAAACACAAATTTCTTCTTGGCATTCCTCAGCAACACTGGACCGAAATGGTCTATGTGTAAGGTTTCAAACGGTAAGCTTCCTTTCGGAATATTATGAAGCAATCCTTCATGTTTACCATGTTTTGCCGAAAAAACAATACACTTCAGACAGTTGGCTATATATTTCTTAACCTTTTCCTTCATTTTGGGAAACCAAAACGTTTTCATTATCGATTCGGTTACCTTCTCACACCCTACATGTCCAACATCATCGTGATTCATACGTATCACGTTAGCCTCCATACTTTCAGGTACATAAAATAATATCTTTTGTCCTATCTTTCTATAAACTAGGCCGTTCCTCATTTCATAAAAACTATCCTCTTCCCTTTCTAACTTTTCCCTGATCCTATTTATCTCATGGTCTTTATATTGCCGGATTGACAAGTTTTGCTCGAAAGTGTTTTCTTCCAATACTAGGACTCCCGATACACGACTCAGAGCATCGACATGCTGCATTTTGGTACCACTTCGGTGTTCCAATGTGTAGTCGTAGTTCTGCAACTCTAATGCCCATCTGGCTATCCTCGGGTTTATTTCTGTTTTGTTCAATGTGAGCATCAGGGAGTTGCAGTCAGTGACAATCTTGAATTTAAAACCATGTAAATAGGTCCTGAACCTGCGTAGTGCATAAATGATCGCTAGTGTCTCGAGTTCGAAGCTGTGGTATTTTGACTCGTGATCAGTCGTTCGCTTCGAGAAATAAAATACCGGATGTAGCTTCCCATCACCTTTCTTTTGTAACAGTATGGCCCCGTATCCCATTGAACTGGCATCGCAATGCAGTTCGATCTCGTCTTTGGGATCGTAGATCGCCAATACTGGAGACTCAATTAACTTCTCTTTCAACTTTTCGAAACAATGAAGTTCTTGCTCGCCAAATTTAAACGCAACATCTTTCTTCACTAAGTTATACAAAGGCTGAGCAACAAGTGAAAACCCTTGGACAAATCTCCGAAAATATGAGCATAGCCCCAAGAAGCTATGGACCGCTTTCACATTCCTTGGTACCGGGAAACTACTGACCGCTTCTATACCCTTCGTATCTGGTTTGATACCACTTCCGGATACTGAATACCCTAAATAGCGAATCTGCGATTCCATAAACTGACACTTGTCTAATCGTAATTCCAATTTATTCTTAACCAACCTTTCAAATACATCTCTCATTATTTCTAAATGTTCCTCAACTGTTTGGGTGGCTATCATTATGTCATCTATATATATCCTTACCTTTCCTGCTCTCATCAGATCTTCAAACACTCGATTGACATATCGTTGGAATTCAGAAGGTGCATTCCTTAGCCCGAATGGCATTTTTAAATACTCGTACTGCCCCATTGGCGTCACGAAGGACGTATATTTGATCGATTCTTCACTCATCTGCACATGGTGGAATGCACTCTTCAAATCTAATAGAGTAAATATACTCTTGTTCGCTAACCCATCCAACAGGTCATCTATTAATGGGATCGGATAGTTATCCCTTAAAGTCACTTTGTTTAACACTCTATAATCTACGCACAACCTAATCTCGCCTTTCTTTTTTCTGACCAGTACCACTGGTGAGGAATATTCTGATCTACTTGGTCTTATCACTCCCTTTTGCAGTAACTCATCTAATATAGATTGAACTTGTTCTTTCTCAAAGTAGGACATTCTCCTCGGAGGGCTATGGAAGGGTCTATCACTATTCAATACTAATTTCATCTTACAAGTCATCTCTGGCGAATCAGGACGTTCACAGTGTATATAATCTTTACTGAATATTCTCGCAAACAATGTTTTTGTAGCTAGATTTATATTCACATTCTTTATTAAGTCGATTGCTTCTTTATCACTCTGATCTTTACACTCATCATTCTCTTCTTTATAAATTCTACAACAACTGTTACCCTCTTCTATTTCTATCTTCATTAAGTTCATACATTCTTTTTCAAATTTCTTTTGCTTACTTTCATTTTTTACTTCATCTGACATTTCCATCAAATTTAATCGAGCTTTCCTCATAAAGTCCTGTCCCAAAACAATTGGATAATGCATAGTGCTGTCTGGTACAACCAGCAAATCTATAAAGATATCTTTTCCTCTGAATAAAACCCTACAACTCATTTTTCCAAATACTAAAAGTGGGCTTTTATTGATGCCAAAGAAAGTATTTACATTTTTAGTTTGGTTTATAAAAACTGGCGATACAAATCTTCGCCTAATAAAACTGATCGGGCTGCCGGTGTCTAAGAGCGTTTCTAAGAATAGTTTATATGTATAATCATTGGTAACAATACTATATTTTAAATATCTTACGTAATCCTGCTCATCCGAATCTGATTCGTCCACCAGATGCACTTGTTTGGTCTTCTTTTTAGGGCATTCGGCTGCGTGGTAACCCATTTCGGCGCAGACATGGCACGCTCCGATTGGCCGCTTTGCCTTGCGACACTCTGCTGCCATGTGTCCCACAGCGTTGCAGTTATAACATCGGGTCACTCGTTTATCACTCCTCTGTTGACGTTCTCCCGATGTTGATGCTTCACCGTACACTCTTCTTTGGTGCCTAGGGAGCCTGATGTTTCGGAATGCTTCAAGCAAGTGGTGCACATCTCGGAAACATTGCAAACTTGCTTGGGACCTCAGCTGGTCGTCCGGGATGCCTTCAATAAGATATTCGACCAACTCATCTTTGTCCAGTGATAATTTGTTCGCCATAATTATCTTTTCGTGAAAATATTCCTGGAAAGATTCGTTAATGTTCCATACTCGCCTTTCGAAGTTCTTTTTCAGCGTTAGTTTGCTGGAACGGTCGTCGAATACGTCCTTCATCTCCTGAAGTAGTCTTTTCGTTGGCACGGTCATCAGATCTGTTCTTGAGTGCAACCACTTGAGTGCTCTTCCCTTTAGCCGGCAAGAGATCAGCATCCGCACGTTGTTTTCGTCAATGTTCGAGGTCTTCTGTATGCTGTCCAGCTGTGATTCAAAGTGCTGGTACTCATCGCCGTCACCGTGGAACTCGCACACTAATTCCTTAACGTCAGCATAATGTGTCTTGGTCATTTCACTCCTCAGTTGTCCAGTAGATGTTCCACTTCCACTCCTCAGTAGTTGATTCTCTCTCATTAGTAAATCGTTTTCCCTCCTTAGCAGATCTAACTCCCTCCTCATTGCTGTCCACTCATTAGCACTCTTTTTCGTTGCACTCATCTCCACATTTTCTTCTTCTTCATCAGTGTCACTCATCGTAATTTTATCTTTTTTCTTCGTTCGTTCATCATCCTTCTTTTGTCGCTCGTTCTTCTTTTTCTTTGCAGTCCTCTCGTCTTCTCCCTCTGGTTCGACACTATCTTCGTATTCATCTGATGTATTGGACTCATCACCTTGGTTAGCCATGACCCCTTTTACACGCAGAATTTTTTCACTCATGACTCTTCTTAATTCTCTTTTGGGCACTTATGGTGCATTTATACGTTCAGTGTTTTCACTTTAGTGCCTTGATTGTCAAATTGTCTTTGTTTCCTTTTTTTCTCATTCGTCGCTCGCGGCGCAGACCGCATACAGTTCGAAAATAGAGCAAATGCAGACGTCTATCGCGACTAAGTACGGTTTGAGAATAAAGCAACGCTGAAAATAACGAAAGAGAGCGAAAGAGAATACAAGAATCGGATGGGAATTCGCGGCCCATCAGTGTTCGGCTATCCCCTGCACTTTTCATCTCCTTTACCTACACATTCTCGACACTAAAGTGAAAAAACTCTGCGTGTAAAAGGGGTCCATCTCGCTACCACTAGCTTCGGTCAACAGAAACTCACCTCGCTCATCTGCTGGTATTTCTAAAAGTCGTAGTAGCAGTTCGCTCTTGTTTCCTGATTTCTTCTTTCCCAACTTCTCCAACCAGAGTTTCAGCTGCGACGCCGTATATTTTTTATAATACTCTATGTCCGACATGGCGTACACACACTCGTTATAATTTTCGTTTTTCTCTCTTTTTTTTATTTCTGTCGTAGCACGCACGCACTCGTTTTGTTTTGTTGTATATATATATATATTTTCTGTTGGGGTTGCAGCTTGCAACACACAACGCACACTCGTTTTAAAATGCCAACTGCGCAGTTTGCTTTGTGGTGTAAAATTTCCACCAGACACTCTAGATATGTATATATATCTGTATTTTCTTTTTGCACGCGCACAGGGTTGGGAATTGTTTTTTTTTTTCAACTGTCGCGCACTGAATTGCAATTTATATATATATATTCACTTCTCAGGGGGAATCCCACTTCTGAGATTGTAAGGATGTTGGCCTCTTCGTTGAAGATAATAAAACACGAGTTAATCAAATATTAAATGTATAATCGTTTATTTAAATTAATGATACGCTACTCTACGTTTACAATGTGTCGCGGTCGGATATACGTTGTCGACTGACTACTTATTCAGTGCTGCCATATTTTTGTAAATGAGATCATACAATTCGCTCATTTTTATCATGTTGAAGAGAAAATTATCATACACTTAAACACTGCATTCAAGAAAGATAGAGAGGGGGGGGGGGTGTTGGTATTTGATTTGGATTTTAATTACAAAAAAAAAATAACTTACTCTTTTCGAAAAAAAATCCATTACTTTTACTATGAAAACTGTTTTTGCAGCCGCCAGTAGCCATATGTCGTACGATATCCAAAGACAGTTATAAAATTAAATTTAAAAAATAAATGCAAACACATTTTTTCGATGTTTCTTGACACGTTTTATTTATTTTATATATTATTTATTTTATAATATTTACACAAGCTGAATTGAAACAAATCTTCATTTTGATTACATAGTATGTAGCTACCATAATAAAGTCAGTCTATTTTTATAGTTATATTACAAAACGTAATATGACTATATTTTACAATGTACGTATTTTACAAAAAGCCTTGCTGTGTTGAATTAACAATATCATCATTGTCTATAAAACTATCCCCTAATTTGCCATCGTACATATTTTTATTTAATTTATTTAGCATTGCGGAGCTAGGCATACATTTTGTGCAATCGCCACAAGATTTCATTTCTTCTTTTGCCATTAAAATATTTGTGACCGACTGGTTATTTAGTGAGTTACGCAGTTTTGTTTTAATAAGACCTAGGTGACTAAATAGTCGTTCGCAATCAGCATTAGCATGAGGCAGGCAGAGAATATTTAAAACAAATTTCGAAATATTATAAAAAGGCTTTTCGCCATTTTCATTTTTGTAATCCAGAAGATTAGGTACCCCAAAATACATCTGGCTCTGTTTGCTGTAGGATTGTGTCTGGTAATTTACAAAAAACCAAAATTCGCCATTCATCGTCTAGGGTCTGAGTTTCTACTCCATTTTCTTTGCATCGGGGCAAAAGCTGTATCAATGGGTAGCAATGAGGGAAAGTTCGTTCTTGTAGAACAATCAATGGCATTTTTTAGGCTAAAAATGTGCAGGCTTTGAAGAACTTTGTCCGAAAAATCATACCTTTGACCCAATTGATAGCAAGCAACTTGTAAAAATTTCCGACAACGGTCTTTAAAATCTGCAATCATTTGCAAGTCTATTCGTTTATCAGATGGCGGTCTTGCAGAATTATTTAGAATTGATTGAACCTCTTCCAAAACCTTTGAGCCTAGGTAAATCTGGTTGTCTTGAAGTTGATACGAAGACGTATACGGATCAATGGCACTTAGCGTACAGCTGTTTATATAACGATTTTCCAGAAAGGATGAAAGGAGTTGCTTGTAAAGCGAACACAAACTTTCATGTGCTGTCGTAATAATGCATTTTTCTGACTGAAAAAATGCATTTAAGGCGTTAAATTTTGGAAGAACCCAATCTAAAAACAAAAAAAAATAGTTTAACTTGCGGATCCTTCAAATTTTGCAAAACCCTGTCCGCACTTGAAAGTTTTTCCTCAATATTAATTTCACCAACAAATAATATAAGTGCCTCCCACTGTTCCAGAATTCTATTTACGACTTGGTGCAATGACAACCATCGCGTCTGTGAGGGCTTCAATATTGAATGTGGATCTAGGTCCAAGAGCTTTTGAAATCTTAAAATAATTGCTTTTCTCTTAGCACTATTTTTAAAGAAGCTAAATATATCGCGAGAGAGGTCCTCACATCTACGTGGTAGCATTTTTGCTGCTTCGCTAGCACAAATGGCACAAGAATGACATATACACTTAGCTATATAGATACCCTTACAACTTTGCTCGAATCTTGACTTAACCGAATTGTTATCACCCATCATGGTATTGCAACCATCTGAGCCAAAACCAACTACATTATCAATAGGAATGCTGCATTTGCTTATTGCATTTTCAACAGTTTCGTAGATGACCTTTGCCGTTGCTTTATCGATGTCTCCCTGGAACAACTAAGTCAAAAAACGAGCTAAAAATTTTTGTGCGTTGTGAATCGTAGTATCTTACAACAATGCAAGTCGCTTTGTTAGAAGTAATATCAGTCGACTCATCTATCATAACACTGAATTTGTGCATTCTAAGTTTTGCAATTAATGCCTCCTTGTGTGATTTTCCTATCACATTTTTTGTGATTGCAGCAGCTTTTGTTCTTTTACAGGCAACTTTTTCTAAGATCTAAAAAAAAGCAAAGCGTAAACGTTTCACTATCGCTTAATAAATTCAAAGTTATATAATATTTACGTTGACCATCCGTTCATTATAGTAATGAACAGTTCTGTATTTGAAAATTATGTTCATTAGGAATTATTTTGTATACAAAAACATAAATGTTCTATGTTTTAGAAGTACGTTATTCGGCCCTAGTAACGCATACTCCGTCGGGGACTCAAATTACATTCGAGGTATCCGCATTCGGAAAGAATAATTAAATGCAACGTATTGATTTGACATGATGTTGTTTCGTGGTACAGGGGTTTTCCTAATTAGTGCTTGTTTTTTCGTTTGTTTTTGCTCTGAAAACACAAATTTAAGCAACAAATACAACCAATTACTTTGCTAAAATGTTTTTTTCTTCATTGATTTCATTTACGAAGTGTCTATTCGCACGTTCATTTTGACAGATTTTGTACTGAACTGACGTTTCGTATGTTCGGGACACGGGCACGTAACGTAATTCTATTTTCATTAAAAACTCTTTATAAATATAACTGTTGGATCCTAAACGTACGGCCTTATGTCCGAAAATGATTATACTGGAGTTTAGAGTCCTTGCCGCGAGCGTAGCGAGCCACATACCCCAACTTGACGCAGTCGTGTCCCGAAGCCGTGCCCCGAAGCACAACGTGCGAATAGCAACAGCCTTTCATTTATCAACACTTCACTGCAAATCGTAAAGAAATTCCACAACCAATTTCTGTCGGAGCATATCGGAAGAAAAATCGTATGAAGCTCTCAAAAATATCAGTGCAGTATACTAAGTACTAGATTGATCAGTGATGACAAGTTACACTTTTATTGAAGAGTGTCTGTTTTATATTTTCGATGAGAAACGTAATAGATTTTTTGTGTAATTAAAAGCAAATTGCTGTATATTTACATGAATTTCTTACGAGAATTGCAAATTATGCTACTTTTTTCAAATATGAAAATTATCATACATGTTGCGTATGATAATGAATTCCTATCATACATCATACAAGACCTGAAGTTATCATACATGTAGCATAATTATCACACGGTTGGCAGCGCTAACTTATTCTACCTTACTTACTTACTACCGACAGCCGCTCAGTGGTGTGTATTCACCATTGTCTCTCTTAAAAATATCACAAGCATTTGTATGGTATACAGAGTTACCACATAACATTTATGTGAGTGTTGAAAATAAATACAATTTTGGAACACAAATTTCTTTAATTTTACACATTTAATTAATGTTCAGCATTGATAGTGTTTTGTGTTGATGGTCACACAATGGGATAGGAAAAATTCTCACGTCATTATGACGTCAGACAGCCAACGCATATATTTCAAGAAAACACGTTCATGGTCATGACTGCATTCCCATATGAACGACTTGGCTACCCACAAACACAAGGCGTCATTGCATTGAAATAAAATTTGGCAGTCAAAGGCAGAGTGAAAATCGAAAGCATTATTTATTATGGGAACAAACCCTAATGCCCGTGCGAGAAAGTGGATTTCCTACGCCATCTACCTTTCTACTCACTCAAAATCGACGTGGGAGAGCCTGGACATGACACGACAAGTCATTATTTCGGCTCCGATCGATAACCCTTTTTTCTTTCCTCTTTCAGCAATATAAAAACTTACTCTTTCTGATCGGCTTTCTTTTTCGAATGAATTTCAAAATTGTTCGATCAGGTTTTGTGGGATAAAGTTGCATTTCTTACATTCGATTCTCGTGTAGTTCAAGTAAGAAGGATGCTAATCACCTTTGGAATAGAATCCACTTACCTTAATTGCACCCCTACATTTAATTTCCCTCACTGATAAAATACCAAGTTTCGTTTTATGTAGGTATTTATTTAGATAAACAAATATTTGGATGTTAGACATTAACACCACCTTTTCCTAATACCCTGTGTTGCAAAGTGAAACCATTGACATTACGAATTTTTGGTTCAAGGTTCTTTGAGTACACGTCGGTCCAAAGTTCTTCCAATGGAATTTCCTTGTCGGATTTTGCGGTAGCAGTGGCATCATCGACTTCCTTGCGGACTTTGCTATCGATTTCCTATAGATGAAATTTTTTATTTCAACCCAAGAGTTGTGTATTATTTATATCGGCTAACCTTAGTCTCTTCTGCAGTCAACAGACCCAATTCAATACATCGCTCCTTAAATGAGGTAATAGGGTCACGTTTTTGGCGGACTTCTTGAATTTCTTCGCGAGTTCTATAGCTGGTGCCAGGATCAGACATAGAATGTCCAGAGTAACGATAGGTAAACACCTCCATAACCAATGGACCTTCTCTATTCACGTAGTCGATAGCGAATTCAGTGGCACTACGAACAGCAAGCACATCCATTCCATCGACCCAAATGCCGGGTAAAGCATCACCACGAGTATAATAGTCGGTATTAGAGGAAGCACGTTCCGCACTTGTACCCATACCTGCAAATTAAATTAATTTAGTTCATCTAAAGTGGAAAACAAAGATAATCTGTTACCATATCCATTGTTCTCACAAACAAAAATGCAAGGCAACTTCATTAGATAGGCCATGTTATAAGCTTCAAACACTTGTCCCTGATTTGCAGCACCATCACCGTATAGAGCCAAACACATGCCCCCATTTTCCTTGTATTTACATGCCAGGGCTACGCCAGCGCCTAAAGGCACTTGTGCTCCAACGATACCATTGCCTCCATAAAAATTTGGTGCATACATATGCATAGAACCACCCTTGCCGCGGGCGCATCCGCTCTGGTTTCCAGTAAGCTCAGCTAAAACACCAAGTGGTGAAACTCCCATCAAGTATGTCCACCCATGCACGCGATAGGCTGAGATAATGTTATCGACATCACGCATGGCTGCTCGCATGCCTTGAAATAAATGTTGTGTTAAATATCTGAGAGGAAAAAACTAAAATCTGAACTACTTACCAACTGCACATGCTTCTTGACCAGAGTACAAATGACAAAAGCCTCTTATAATCTTCTCTTTGTATAGATTGCCAGCGGCTGTTTCGATACGACGAATGGTCTGCATTTGAGTGTAATACTTGTGAGCCTGCTCCTTTGTGACTTGAACACTCGTATTGGGTCCATTATCGAGGCGATGCAATTTAAACGGCTATAGTTGGCGATGAAAAAGTAAGAAAAGATAAAATAATCTCGACAATGAACTATGAAGGTATAATACGGCCAATAAAAACAACAAGTCCCTTATATGAACCTGTAGAGTTAACGAAGTAAGCACAATAGGTGTTTTTTTTTTTTTTCACCAAAGGTGTTTATAGCGATGTGATTCATGGGCCCCGCAGTAGGCGGGGGCATACTGTTTCGGTTACCATCAGTCTTTTTCCCGAAGACAAATTGTCACCCTTACCGACGTCAAACAGTAGAGCAGATTCGTCTCCGTTCCGGACCCCCACACTTCTTGCAAGCGAACTGTCAGAAGCTACAGGCGGGGGTTAGACTGTTTCGGTCACCCTTTGTCTGTTTCTGAAGACTAACAGCCAATGGGAAGAGCTGACTACGTCAGTTAATATTACCTTCACACTTCGAACTTCCAGACTCCGTCAGAGGGGATAGGCGGGGGTATGGTATGGTATGGTATGTATGGTGCAGAAGCATTGGCCTCATCGAAGGCAGATGAAAACCTCTTGGCACGTTTTGAGAGAAAGATTCTTCGAGTGATTTGCGGTCCAGTTTTTATCGATGGAGTGAGGAGGAGGAGATTCAATGACGAACTTTACGGGCTTGCTCAAAATGCAGCGACTAAGGTGGCTAGGTCACGTGAAGCTTATGGACAGCAACGCACCAGCCCGACGAGTTTTTGAGTCGACCCCTGAGGCACAACGAAGCAGAGGAAGACATTACCTCAGGTGACGCGCATTATAAATAATTATGTTTAATTATTGAAAGTGTTGCACCCTAATTGATTTATAAACATTTGTGAGTCAAATTGAGTTCGTTATTTTGCAAATAAAATTGTATTATTATTATTTTGATGCTGATGCTAATCAAAAATTCCGATAAAAAACTGACGCGACAGAAACATGGTTTCTATTTTACGTTTCACAGTAGGTATGTACGATGTTCCACAACGAAATGCTGCTGAACTCATAAGTGCACTTAGTTAATTTCAACAGCAATATTTTTTTCACAAAGTATTGCTTGCAAAATCTGGTGTTCGTATTTCATCGTGTGATTAAATTAAATTATACTATATAGGCTCCCACGAACTTGATATCGATTTCTTGGGGCCAATTATTTTTCTTTTTCCATCTTTCTATCTAGGCTTAAAAGAATAAAACGAAACGGATTCAATTTGGAATAGAACTATGTATTTAATTTGCAAAATAACGAATTCAATTTGAAAAATAACAAATTTAATCTGAAAAAGCCATATAGATCTACTCGACTCGAATCCGATTCTGTTGACAAAATTTCAGGAAAACGTAAACAAATGTAAGTACATATGTACTTTGAACATACATAGTTGGTGCCAAGCTCATATTAATTATATTGCTCGTTATATCGGAAATTCTCGAGAATTCTGAAATCTAGATTCCGATGAGTGTCGGTTCCAATTGCATTTTTGATGATGTAGACGTAGAGCAATAACAATAATGGTCTTTCTACTCGAATGCATCAGTGTTTTATTTCCTCCTAAAACTCAATAAATCCTAAGCTTACGAAAATCTCAAACAAATTAGCAGAACAATTTATTGCCTACTACCTAGATTCTGGACAAACCAAAAAATAAAATAAATTCAGATACCATTCGGTAAAGTTAAATAAACCACATAATCAAGAAGACATGGACATGGAACTGTATTAACTGCTTACTTTAACCTCCACGGTCGCCTCGGTTGCATAATTCTTCGTAATTCTAGCTGCACTTAAGCCTAAGGTCTGCAAAGAAAAATTATTAATACAACGGACAAAATTCTTTTCGTTCGCAATTTAACTAACTTTGCTTAGATTTCGCGAGAGGATTGGCAATTTACCTCTAATTGGATACATCTTATCACTTATCACAAATATAAGTTGCTTATCACTATATAATAATTAAACTACCAAAAATTAAGACTTTATTATGTATATAATACAGTCAATGTCACTCCAAAGCATACGGCCACAGACTAATAATCATTGGGGGGCGTTTAGATTTCTAGTTTCTTATGTCGTTTTCCATTGGCTAAAAAGAAGCGTCTGGGATCAAGAAAATCACTTCTGAAACCGTTCCATTGGATAAAAAAATACTCTTCTGTTGATTCTGAGAAGAGAATGGCAGCGTTCAATGTGCTTAGGTACCTAAATATTTAGGTGACAGTTTATCATTGAACCTATCGCCTAGTACTTAAATCTTAAATGTCAAAGGCTTCACATGACGTGTTAAGAATAGGGTAGTTTGCGACAACGTCAGTGTCAAATGAGAAAAAAAAAACAAAGTGACAGCTAAAAAAACTTGTAGGAAAACAAACGAAATTTTATATGGCGGGAGATAGGGTTTAAATTAATTTTGGATTTTTTGAAACAATCTCTACAAATTTATTTATTGAACTTTTGTAAACACTTTTAAGAAACTCTAAATTTCAAGACTGCAATGTTTTTAATTTGTATTTGGCAGTTTATTATAAACTTTTCACAAATAAAATGGGCAAAACCTATCTCCCACCATGTAAAATTTCGTTTGCTTTCCTACAAGTTTTTTTGACATTTCAGTGAAAGAGAAAGCACACTTCTGAAAGGGATAGCTTCGCGAAATACCCTATTGAGCATTCACTTGTTGCTTTTACATCAAACGATCAACACATTGGCTACCTACTAAAGAAATCTATAAAATTATTGAAGTGTGAAATGAATGATTCAATGGATGAAGTTTTATGTAAGTACCAATATCTAGTTAACGTAGTTAATTTGTTGTACGTTTCCTCGCTATCATCGATGACATACACCACCGTCAATAATTGTAACTTAATTTTTCCTTATTTTTTCTAACAATAATATTAAAACCACCTACCAAGTGTCAGCAAAGTTCAACAACTTTGATTTCAATCAGCTGTTCGTGACATTTCCAAATCGACTAATGTCGTTTTCGGTTGGTCGTCCAGAACCGTCCGGAAGAACTCTCCGCGATTCTGAATTCAAAGAACCAAATTTCTCTTGTTTTCAGTAGAAGAACTCTCAGTTGAGTGCCAATTGAACGCTTTCAGAAGCGTTCGGATTGCTTCCGGACGGTTCTGGACGACCAATCGAAAACGACATAAGAACTAGGCAGAAATTCTTTCCTAACTTTCCAGTCCCCACAGCCGACCATACTCACGAAACTGATACAACAAGACAAGATATGGCATTGCGCATGTCGTTCATTCTTGCTGTTCATCGGAATTCATCTGTCAACCAATTATGACGTAGGCTGTGCACATGATACAACAAGACTATTGGCGTTGCATTCGCTTCCTTAATCGCCAAATAGTGGACGAAAAAACACAAGAACACGAAAATATAATAAATAATTAATTAAACTACTTGTTTTTTAAACATTTTATTCACATTCGATTCAAAATACAAGTTTTTTATAAATTTTTTTTATACGACGCGTCGAGCAGAGCAGAAAATAAGTAATTCTGCGACTTAAGGCGTATTTTTTTGGGAAGTGAGTATAACAAAACCAAAAGTGAGTATAACAAATTTGCATGTAAAACCAAAAGTGAGTATAACATAACCAAAAGTGAGTATCACAGTTTTGCATGTAAAAGTAAAAGTGAGCTAGCTATAGATTCTCAAAAAAATACGCCTTTATGCCCAAAACACATGTGCAGAAATTCTGAATGATTCACTGCATGCAGTACTGCAGATGAAACACATGTGCAGAAATCAATTTGCAGCGGTTGCTGTCAATGCGGGGAAAAATACGTGAGTGAAAGACAGACGACAAATAATTCCCGTCTCTCTTTTCCTCGTATGCATCAGTAGCTGAATTTAAAAATCCGATGCTGCCAAGTCTATTTAATTTAATTCACTGCGTTGCTATGCAGTGGATTTAGAAATAGAGACGTGCTGCAGTGCTGCGGTGGCTGCAGAATTTACATTTGTTTCACCACATAAGAACATGTGTATTCTAATCCTGCTGCGCAGTGAATTCTGCACGTGTGTTTTGGGCATTAATTGAAAGGAACAACTAAAAAAAGACACATATACGGACGATAATTGTTTTTCCAAACACATTCACAGAATTCCGAAACTATATCTTCTATATTTTCCACTTTATTTAAACATTTAAAGAAACAACGCAACTCGTTCCATATAAAACACACGTAAATGCCAAATGTCAAAATGTTCATCGGGCTCTGATGACGTATATGCGCAGAACAAATCGAAAATGAAAACTTCAATAGGGTATTTCGCGAAGCTATCCCTTTCAGAAGTGTGCTTTCTCTTTCACTTAAATGTCAAAAAAACTTGTAGCAAAGCAAACGAAATTTTACATTGCGGGAGATAGGTTTTGCCCATTTTATTTGTGAATAATAAATAAATAAATAAAAATTATAATAAAGTGCCAAATACAAATTGAAAACATTGCAGTCTTGAAATTTAGAGTTTCTTAAAAGTGTTTACAAAAGTTCAATAAATAAATTTGTAGAGATTGTTTCAAAAAATCCAAAATTAATTTAAACCCTATCTCCCGCCATATAAAATTTCGATTGTTTTCCTACAAGTTTTTTTAGCTGTCACTTTGTTTTTTTTTTTTGTTCTCATTTGACACTGACGTTGTCGCGAACTACCTTATGCGCTATCTTGTCTTGTTGTATTATAACTGTTGACTAGCTAGGCAAAAGCGTATTGAACGCCCCCAATTTCGCTTCTAGTTTTCAATCAGAATCAACTCAAGAAGCACTTACACAAGTACAATTTATGTATTTTATATAAGCCAACTGACAGCAGCCATACATTAATTTTTGACATTTCACCAACACCTGGGTACAGTTGAGCAGAAACAGTTTCTTTGTTCCATTGGATTACGGAATGAGTGAATACCCGAGTGAAACCAATGGAAAATGTTGAGCTAGCTATAGATTCCCAAAAAAATATGCCTATTGTCTAGGTATATAAAACAAGTAAAATATTTTTGAAAAACTAAGAGATGTGAATACAATCATGCCTTAAAAAATTGTAAACAAAGCACTCGAAATTACCAATTATACAACAATTTGTTTTATTGTAGGCGTATTTTTTTGGGAACCTATAGCTTACTTAACTTACTTAAGGTGGCGCTACAGTCCGGGGTGGACCTGGGCCTCAACCAACAAGCGTCTCCAGCCAGCACGATCTTTGGCCAGCTGTCTCCAGTTTCGCACGCTAAGTTGGTTGAGGTCCCCTTCCACTTGCGTGCGCCACCTGAGTCGCGGTCTTCCTCTACTGCGCCGTCCCTCGGGTGTGGATTCGAAGATCTTCCGGGCCGGAGCATTCACTTCCATTCGCTCTACATGACCCAGCCACCGCAGTCGTTGGACCTTCACTCTTCTGGCTAGGTCGACGTCGCTGTACAGCCCGTACAGTTCGTCGTTGTATCTCCTCCTCCATTCACCGTCTATGCAGACGGGACCGAAAATTACTCGAAGAATTTTCCTCTCAAAGCAACCAAGAGAAAGCTCATCCGTTTTTGATAGAGTCCATGCCTCTGCACCATAAAGTAGGACTGGGATGATTAAGGTCTTATAAAGGGTCACTTTAGTTGTTCGAGAGAGGGCTTTGCTACTCAATTGCTTTCTTAGCCCAAAGAAACAGCGATTGGCAAGAGTTATTCTTCGCTTAATCTCAGCGCTGATGTCATTGTCTGAGTTCATAGCGGAGCCTAGGTAGACAAAGTCCTTTACCACCTCAAAGTTATATCTGTCTATAGTGACATTCTGTCCAAGACGTCGGTGTTGGGTGTCCTTTCTTGATGACAGCATATACTTTGTCTTGCCCTCATTGACCGCCAAACCCATCTTCGCCGCCTCCGTCTCAATGCTCACGTGTCACTGGCGCGTTCGTGAGCATTGAGACGGAGGCTGCGGACGCTGCGTTCTGCCGATTATGTCGATGTCGTCGGCGTAGGCGAGTAGGTGGACGGACTTTTGAAAGATAGTGCCTCTGGTGTTAGCGTTTGAGTTTTGCACTATTCTTTCAAGAACGATGTTGAAGAAGTCACACGACAGCGCATCGCCTTGTCTAAATCCTTTTTTGACATCGAAGGTCTCGGTGAGTTCTTTACCGACCTTGATGGAGCAGCGTGCATTCTCCATTGTCATCCTGCACAGACGGACGAGTTTGGCAGGGATGCCAAAACTAGACATTGCTCTGTATAGCTCGTCTCTATAAATGCTGTCATAGGCGGCCTTAAAATCGATGAAAAGATGGTGGGTATCGATTTGGACTTCCTGGGTTTTTTCCAAGATCTGCCGCAGTGTGAATATTTGGTCGATGGTAGACTTTCCTGGCCTGAAGCCACACTGATAGGGACCAATCAGGTTGTTGACGAAAGGCTTCAGGCGTTCACACAACACGGCAGATAGGATCTTGTAGGCGATGTTAAGAAGACTAATCCCTCTGTAGTTGGCGCAGTTCAGAGGGTCTCCTTTCTTGAATATCGGGCAAACAATGCTGAGGTTCCATTCATCGGGCATACTTTCCTCCGACCATATTTTACAGATGAGTTGGTGCATACTCCTAACCAAGTCATCGCCTGCGGCTTTGAATAGCTCGGCGGTTAGGCCATCTGCTCCAGCGGCTTTGTTGGACTTAAGCTTAGATATGGCTATCTTCACTTCGTCCAGGTCGGGTGGACGGAATTGTTGGTCTTCATCGTCCAGGTTGAATGGTTCATTCTGCCTGACAGCGGTATTTAGTTCGTCATCGCCGTTAAACAGTCTGCAGAAGTAGTTTTTCCATATCCTCAGCATCGACTGCGATTCTACTATGATGTTCCCTTGCTCGTCCTTGCAGGCTTCGGTTCGGGCTCTGTAGCCTTGGCAGCTTCTTTTTACCCTTTGGTAAAACTTCCGAACCTCATTCCTGTTGTAGCATCTCTCTATTTCCTCGATCGCGCGCTTCTCGTGCTCTTTCTTTTTTCTCCTGAGAAGCCGGTGTTCGTCTCTTCTTTTCTGCGCGTAGAGCTCACGAGCAGCTCTGGTCCTTCTTTGCAGCGCCGCTTTGTATGCCTCTTGTTTCGCTGCATGTGCTTGCCGGCACTCGTCGTCGAACCAGGGGTTTCGTTGTGGTGGTCGTGTGAAACCAAGCACATCAGAGGCGGCGTCTCTGATGGCTTTTTGGCAATGTTGCCACTGGTCTTCAATGCTTGATGCTGGCTGCATAGAACCTCTTGAGAGATTTAGAGAGACTCGATCGGAGAAGGATCTGGTGATCTCTTGCGATTTTAGCCGTCCGACGTCAAACTTCCTCACAGTATTTACTTGTCTTGGCGGTGTTCGGGATATCCGAAGGCGTACCTTGGCTACGACAAGGTAGTGGTCCGAGTCAATGTTCGCTCCTCGAAACGTTCGGACATCCATAATACTGGAGGAGTGTCTTGCGTCGATCGCAATGTGGTCAATCTGGTTGACGGTTGATTGATCGGGAGATCTCCATGTGCCTTTGTGAATATCGAGATGCGGGAACCGCGTACTTGCTATGACACCATTTCGCCCCGCCGCGAAGTCGATCAGCCTAAATCCGTTATCGGAGGTGGTGTCGTGTAGGCTGTACCTTCCGACAGTACTACCAAAGATGCCCTCTCTTCCTATCTTTGCATTAAAATCACCTAGGACGATTTTAATGTCATAGTTAGGGCATTGCTCGTACGTCTTGTCTAAGAGCTCGTAGAATCTTTCTTTGGTGTCGTCGTCTTTCTCCTCCGTGGGGGCATGGGCGCATATTAGGCTAAACCTATAGCTAGCTCACTTTTACTTTTACATGCAAAACTGGTATACTCACTTTTGGTATTGTTATACTCACTTTTGGTTTTACATGCAAAACGGTTATACTCACTTTTGGTTTTGTTATACTCACTTCCCAAAAAAATAAGCCTATACTCACTTTTGGTTTTACATGCAAAATTCTTATACTCACTTTTGGTTTGTTATACTCAGTTCCTAAGAAATACGCCTAATGCTAAAAAACACGAAAGATTGAGGTCGCAAATCATTAGGTACCTTAGGTCGTGTGTCAATTTGGGATAAATAATTATCCTCGAATCATTTTCTGACACTAGGCGTATTTTTTTGGGAATCTATACCTAGCTCACTTTTACTTTTACATGCAAAACTGGTATACTCACTTTTGGTTTTGTTATACTCACTTTTGGTTTTACATGTAAAACTGTTATACTCACTTTTGGTTTTGTTATACTCACTTCCCAAAAAAATACGCCTACTTATAAAAGCGTATAGCCGTTTTGCATGTAAAACCAAAAGTGAGTATAACAAAACCAAAAGTGAGTATACCAGTTTTGCATGTAAAAGTAAAAGTGAGCTAACTATAGATTCCCAAAAAATACGCCTATTATAGCAAAACTGAAGCAAAAGAAAACGTCAAAAATTAGCCTATAGGATGCCCATACGATAATTTATTTATCTTGCTTCTTTAGCAGGAAGCTGTTTTTAAACTGTTAAAACATTATTTTTTCAATACCTATGTACCTACTCACGTGTCAGCAGAAAATTAGACGAGGATTTATTATTTAGAGAGCATTTGACAATACACTCACATATTTACGGCTTTTCAGCCAGAAATTTTTTTGTACTTTTGGTCAATGCTTTCCACTGGCGGCTTATTTATAAGTAGTTGGTGATCTAATTCCGTTTATTCTAGGTTTGTGTGGTCGGATTCTACATAATATATTTTATATTATTTACATTCATTGACGTTAACTTATAAATGTGTTTCTCGCTTAACTTATTTCATATAATTTCTTCGTGCATACTTACTAATTAGGAAGATACACTTTGCAACAAACAGTAAAAAAGTGGCTGTATGTATCTACATGTATGCAAATCATACTCTTCGCAACAAACAAAACATTTCCATAATACTGTGACCAATTCTGAGAAGGTGGTACCTAATATTTATATATTAACCATAAATATGTATTGTATGTATATAATATATTGATTCTGACCGGATTTGAATTTGTGAAAAAGGATGTATCTATTTACTTAATTTGAGTTCACTTTATTTTCATCGCATCACTCATTCACATGTCGTGCACATGTCCCTCTTTACAATAATCCCAACGCGCTGCATCTTTTTGACATTGTGCTTGTGCAATAGCAGCATACATTTTTATTTCGTTTTCTAGAGGGGAATAGGCGGCCTGGTGTGAACCATACGATGAAGTGTTTCTCTCAACTTCTTCCTATATGCGGCTAGGTATCTGCATTGCACAATACACATACGTATATCAATTTGATCACCGAAATTGCAAATTCAATATCGTTTAAGCATCGTAAATGTGACACATTATTAAAGCACCTAACATTATTTATTATGCCTGCTTAGACTGACACATTGGACCAAAGAAACCTAATCGGATATAGGTAAACGGTTGACTAAAAAGTAAGATTCTTGTTGATGAAAGTTCTCCTATCTCAGGTGGTTTCGTCATAGCTGTTGAATCTTGCTTTGCTCCGTTCAACTTTAACGCCCCCCGTAAAAATAAAGTAAAATCGTTTGTAAGTTATGTTACTTTTCGCCTTTTCGGTGTTAGAACATACATCCATCCTCATATAATAATAATCCTGGTAGTTAAAATTGAATGAGCGAGTTTGTTTAGGACCAGAGTCTATTGAATTTGTTCCCTTAATAAAATTGCATACAATAACATCCGGTCGGAATCGTTAACTCAGTTTGCCGATAGAAACCTAATATGTAATATGTAAAAAATGTATTTAGAAATTTTAGGTGGATACCCGCTCTTTTGATTATTATTAACCTGATACAACGAAAACGTAAATAAGTAGTTACTATTATAAACATGTCAAAAAGCATGGAAAAGCAAACTCGCAAATCATCAGACATATCTACATCAGACAACACAATTACAAGCAAGAGTCGAGGTGAGAGTTCTGGATATTATTTATTTGCTAAGTTGACAAATTTTGTTTTCAGAGGCTATTATGGATTTAAAAAACAGAATTCCCAACATTGATAACATCTTGAATATTATCGATCGAATTGGAAATGGTACATTTAGCACAGTACTATTGGGAACTTTAAATAAAGATCGGGACTTGCCGGAGAAATGTCGGAGAAAGTATGCCATTAAACATCATGTTCCTACAAGTCATCCAGATAGGATTATAAAAGAACTCAGATGCATGGTTGAAATAGGGTAAGTGTCAAATAAGTGAAATGAAGTCACCTGAGGAGGGATTTCGGATTTCAGTAAACATAAAAAAATCATGTGAAATCAAATATTAGTCTCAGATTCGCTGCTTTCATTCATTTTACATTCCAATTTGAATTTGGAAATATGAGTGGCGTTTTTTCGTCATTGAACGCTAGCTGCCGTTAAACGCCTTGTGGATCCCATTAGTGTACGACGAGCGTCATGTGAAAAATTTCACTGCCATTCCGTAAGGCGTTGAACGCCACAAAACGACAAGAAAAACGACTATTTTTGTCGATAACAAGAAACTGATACAACCATGCTGTAGATAAGTGGCCTATTTCACCAACTTACAAATTGTTGTTCACAGGCATTTTTTTAACAAATTTGTGCAAAAATCGATTTCTTCTGTTTCACAAAAAATTTGTATTACAAAAATGTATTTGTTGTTTACAAAGGGAAATTTGTAGAAATTTCATAATTTCCGTTTCACCAAAAATGTATTTGTTGTTTACAAAGGGAAATTTGTAGAAATTTCATAATTTCCGTTTCACCAAAAGTTAATTTTCTTTGTTGCTTACAAGTACAAATATGTTAAAATTCATATTTTTTTTTTTAAGTTTGGGTTTCACCAAATCAAGACATTTTACAAATTTGTTCAATTACTGAAAATTTCTTACAATATAAAGATCGTGTGTCGATTCAGTAACAATTTGTAATTTTCCAAAGGAATCGCTTTTCAAACCTAAAAATGTTTTTATTTCGAAGGCATAGCACCTATAGTGATATAATGCCGTTTTCGTTTGGTACAAAAAAGCAATATTTTTCAGATTCGAGAGCACTTTTGCGAATTTAGATTTTTTCTCAGATTTGCTCGAGATTTATCAACACACTTCTTACATATGATTTGACGTTTGGCGTTGGTTTGTTTACATTTTACGAAAACCCATATTAAAATAAATAATATAAACCAAAATTTGGATAAATATGGAACAAATAATAGATTATGTTATTTTCCTATTCATGATGTGTCACATCTTCATCGTCATCGTCGTCGTCTTGTGATAATACTGCATCGTCTTCTTCATATCAGCAATTGTTCCAGTTGCAATATTTATTATTTGTAAGGGAGAAAAAGCATCAAAGTATGCAATTTTGAGGAAGACGTGGGCAACATTGTATTCGGAATACATATTTATTATGAGATTTCTTTTATAATTATATGAAAATGTAATTGTAAAACTTGGAAGTTGCAACCATTCTACGAAAAAAAAATTTCACAACAAAAGAGGTAAACAACTTTTGGCAGCTACACCACCCACACCCAACAAAGAACAGCTCAGTATACTTTTTTGTTCGATTGGACAGCCGAAATCTGAAAACTGAAACACGAATCTGAGAATCCAAACGAAATCGCCATAAGTTTGTGCTAAATAGCATTTGTTTTCAATGAAAAGTTTCACTTAAAACGTGGTAAGGCAAAGGAAATAAAGGACCATTCACATGAAAGCGAACGAATTGATGAATGCGAGCAAACCACCTTTGATGCATTTATAAACAGAAAATTGCACATTTTAGATACTATTCCAAAAGAAGGATAATTAATTATCCCATCAAAATGTATTGGGAAAACAAGTTTAAAAATAGATTAAACAACGAAATTTCGAATTCCAAACTGTCAAAGTTTATTCGCAATCCACATTATTAAACCGCTATAGAAATTTCGAAACTGATGGCTGAAATTCGCGAACTATTGCGTCCATGAAAAGTGTTCATGTAAACGAGCTGTCAAAACTCGCGAATATTCGTTCGTTCGTAACTTCGTAAGTAGTTGGTCGCTCTCATATGAATAGTCCTTAAGACAAATTGGACCTCGGATTGCAAATGAGTTTGAAAAAAACTTACTTTTGACTAACACCGATACATCAATTTCTAACAGTTTAGATAATTTAATAAAACATTTTTCTTATCGCGAATAAAACCGATAAAATTTTGTTCAGTTAGAAGAATTACAAAATTATGAAAAACAGTTGTTTACAACTCTAAAAAATAAACGGTGAAACGGTTTTTCTTCCATTTGTATATAACAAATACAATTTCCCTTCATTTTTTTCTCTTTTTAACAAATTTGTCGGAATTAAGTTTGTTGTTTGTGAAACAGAAAATCAGTTAACAAATTTGAAAATGTAATCAACAAATACAAATTTGTAATTATAATTGTAATTTGGTGAAATAGGCCACGGCTCATTTGGATTGTATGTGGAATGTGAACTACTTACAGGTGATGTCGTACCCTGTAGTGGAAGTTGGGAAACAAGTCTTCTAAAATGAAACGCCTTAAATAACGACAAATGTCGTGAAAGTAAACGACAAGGGTGACTGAAACAAATTCGATTCCCAGTAATTAGGTCAGAGAAACACAGTTGCTAAATTATTTCTATTGATTACATCGACACATTTCAATATAATTCATTTAATTGTTTTTCATTGCAGTGGCAAAGACAACGTAGTCGGCATCAAATGCTCCGTCCGCAACAATGAATCTGTGGCATTTATAATGCCCTACCTGCCGCATGATCGTTTTCATGATTTTTACAATAAAATGCGCCTCGAGGAAATCCAATGCTTTATTAAAAACCTTTTAATTGCCTTGCGGCGAGTGCACAAATTTAATGTCATCCATCGGGACGTGAAGCCGAGTAATTTTCTATACAATCGTCGAACACGTCAATTTCTTTTGGTTGACTTTGGATTAGCGCAACCAGTTGTGGCTAAGAGAACAGAAAATACGGGCATTAATATACTCAAACGGAGGGAACGAGATAGCGATGATTTGCCGGTAAACCAAGAAGGAGAAAGCGATGCAAAACGTACGCGTTGTACACATACTAACTTTCTTTTCACTTCATCACAATCACATACAGAAATTGTACCTCCTCCATTTAAGATGCCCTTGAAACAAGTGAATGCGATTGCAACCCCTTCGAAAAAGATAAAAGACGGACATTTACATTCGCCCCTAAGTCTACAGGTCAAATCTGCCATTCTTGGGGTTACTATGGCAGATCGTTTAAAGCAAACATTTTGCAATACTTCCACACACAGAGCACATAATGTTGCAAAAGAACAACCATCTGGTGGTATCAACGAATCACAACAGTATAACACAAATCGCAACCTAAACGCAACTATTACGCCCAAATGTTATTGCTATGGCAGTCCGCAGATATGTAATATCTGTCTGATAAGAAACGAAGTTCATGCGTCGCGCGCTGGTACGCCCGGTTATCGACCGCCTGAAGTCCTGATGAAGTATCCTGATCAAACAACAGCAGTAGACATATGGGCGGTAGGTGTAATACTACTCTCCATTCTATCCGCGGTTTATCCATTTTTCAAGGCACCAGATGACTACGTTGCTTTGGCTGAAATGGTAACCATTTTCGGTGACAAGGCAATTCGTAGAACTGCATTTGCTTTAAATAGACTTGTAACCACCAGTCAGCGTACCAAACCCCTAAACCTGCAAAAACTATGTGTTCGACTTCGTAATTACAAAAAATTTAGCTCTCCAGAGATGTTAAGAAAATATCAGGGGGCTGATGGTACATGTGAAACGTGCACAAATTGCGAGCAGTACTTTTACAACTGTCTATGCGAGGACTCACTTTACGTAACGGAACCATTGGGCGAAGATCCTTTTCCAGTAAGCGCTTATGATTTACTGCAAAAATTGTTGGAACTCAATCCGCACAAGCGAATTACTGCTGAAGAGGCTCTAAAACATCCGTTTTTTGATGCTATTAACGTTGCATCGTAGCTCTGGTCGGGGTAAAATTATTTATTGCATGCTAGTTCTATTTTTATTCTTTTTATTTATTATAACGTAAATTGTTTGTTATACCACACCCGAGGCTCTATAACTTGGAAATAAGCTAACAACGGCAAATTAATCGGAGCAAGAATGGAAGGCAGAGTGAGAGAGAGATAGTGCGACCAAATATATTGCCTGAAAAAAAAAAATAAATAAATAAATAAATAGTTGGCGCAACAGCTCTCCATAGGACTACAGCTGCTCACACTTTAAAGTCGAATTTAAAACATTTCTCTGGAAGATTAAACATACTTTTCTGTGTTAGACAACCTTAAGATATGATTTAATGCTGAGCCTCACCAGCCCAGCACATTAATCAGTGAGCGCTTTCACAACATCTAAAAAAAAAAATAAAAAAAACAACATCTAATAATATTAAAAATAAATCTCGGTGGGTTTCCAATATCATAAATTGTCTAAAAGAAAGTTGGGGAAACTATTATTCATCCCACAAATTACAGTTTTAAATTTCAGCTAATAATACCAGTATAATAATTACATATATCATACTTATAGCCTACTAGGTATTATAAACAATTTTTTTTACAGCCGTAAATATAAATAGAAATATTTTGTACATGCTCAAATAAAAATATAAACAAAAATAGGTTAAGTTAAAAATATATAAATGTAGAAATTAAATAATCCATAGCTGCTGTACAATGATTAGTCTTTAAGTCGTTCTGAAATTCTAATAATAATCTTAAACTTCAAAAGATTTGCCCAACTTGAAATATGTATTTTTAAGGTTCTGCATAAGCAATACATTTAGGGGTATCGTGAATAAATTCCGATGGAAATGTTTCCCTTGTCAGCAATGTAAATCAAATTGCTGAATGGGAAACATTTCCGGGGAAATATTATTGGCGATAGGGGTGATTTTTGTACCTAGAATGGCAATGTAAACTCGTGGTAGGAAATCTTTCTGGCAGTTACCGTTAACAAAGGAATTGCGATTCAAATTCAATATTCGGCTCCATATACACCTCAACAAAATGGCGTGGTTGAAAGAAGGAATTGATCGCTCATTGAAATGGCGAGATGTATACTTCTTGAAGCAAAACTAAAAATGTTTGTGGGCTGATGCGGTAAATACGGCGAATTATCTTTTAAATCGTTCACTAACACGAGCCGTCAAAATAACTCCATATGAGCTATGGCACGGATGTAAACCAGGAGTGCATTCCAAATTCGGCAGTAGTTAACTATTTTAACTACAGCGTTGACAAGCTGTGACAGTTCGAAGGAGCGGAAGTTAACTAAATTAACAAGAGGCAAAAGTGTGGTTCATTTCACTCATACTAACAAACCAACTGTCATGGATTCACGTATTCATTTTTTTTTAAATCAAACATGGATTCCAACAACAACTACTCACTACCACATGAAAAGTGAAATGTCAACATGAAATTAGTAACAATAGCTGTCCCAGATTCCAAAAAGTAACTAAATAAACAATCGTTGTTAATTTAGTTAAAATAGTCAAACCTGGAATGCAGCCCAGGTACGAAGCATCTTGCAATTTTTGGTGTTAAATGTTTTGTACATATTCCAAATGAGAAACGTAGAAAGCTCGACAATGGCCGCGTTCCTTTGACCGCTAGTCATCTAGCACATAATATCCCTAATGGAGGAACGCTGGCGCTAGAGATCTAGCGGCAGCGGCAAATTGACATGAGAACCAATTTTAATTCGTATGATTTCATCCTCATGAGAGTCAAAAATGTATTTTGTGCCACCATGCCGCATATTTATTAGTACACAATAATTTAAATAAGCAAATACAATGTATATTAGTTACATAGAAGTTTGAATTCCCATTTTACACCAAATTGGAAATATTTGACTTCTGCACTTTCACTTTTATTTTGACAGTTCGTTATTTTTTCAATCTAGCAGTTCATTTGGCGCTAGATTGAAAAATTTCCCAGAAAAGGATATTTCACAAAATGTGCTAGAGATCTAGCGCAAATGCTGAAATGTCAGTTTTTTTTATATGGAGTTTGGCATGCCGCTAGTCATCTAGCGGTCAATGGAACGCGGCCAATGTTGCAGAGCCAATGATTTTCATGGGATATGATGGGCACTCTTACAGGGCTTACAGGTGCTATGATTTTCTACGAAAGACGATTTTGATCATGAGAAGGATACCAATAATATTCAGAACGGCACTGAATTTCGAAATAAGCCAGGGGTGGGATTCTGTAAAAAACGAAACGAAAACCGCTTTCGTTTTATCATGCCTGTGGCAATAGACAGAGACTGCTATTGTCGAAACGAAAACGTTCGATCGTTTTCGTCTTACATAATCTGGCCCCTGAATACCTTCAAATTCAGTTAGGAACCCCAAAACAAATGAATGATGATGTTCCAGAAAATATTAATACGGAATGCGAGGACAACTCTAATTACGTCTCGTTGGAAGGGATTTCATCACAATCAAGTGAAGAAGATGAAAGTACATCGATCCTGACTGTACGGTCTTAAACAAGCGGCAAAGGCATGGCACAAAGCAATTCAGGATCTTAAACTTAAGGATTTGAACAAAGAAATGCTGATCCATGCTTTATCCATTAATACCCGATTTCACACTGCGAGCTAAGTGTCGATCCAAGTATAAACTCAGGATTAACACAAATTTGGTTTTCACAGTGCAGGTTTAACGATAAACTTTGTTTAAATAGTGCCTTAAGTTAAGCCACCGACTTCCGCGGCTAAGTATCAATCCAGAGAATACACTGATGAATATGAATATACTGGCGACGTTTGTCGCGTCGAGTCGTTTGGAATTTGGTATTGCGTAACTGAAACGACTCGACTCTCTGAACTCTCACATTCCACATACATTCCACAAACTATGGCACATGTGGTTTGTCATTTCAGTCGACGAATTTATACTTTGGTCTTGTGTTTTGTTTATGACTTGTTTGATTATTTAATAAAACAAATCAAAAATGAATAGTGTTGAGATTTTTTTAAAAACTGTGACGAAGAAGAAAACCAGAAAAAAAGAGATGGTAAAGTGAAGGAAGGAAATTCGATCCAAATCCAATCCATTGTTAGTTTAATATTAGATACGCATACTTTTCTTTAACCCTTGATTACGCAGTTGTAAAAAATTAATGAAAACTATTGATATAGTTGCAGCCCTTTTTATACCCCTGTGGCACATCCGTAGGGATACAAAAAACGATACCCAGGTACTGCATCCTTCCGCTTTCTGGGTTTTTCATTATAAATGATTTTATGGCCTTAATTAGGGTCGTCGTGTAATAACTCAATACTTGTGCGCGTTGATTTATATGGTCCAAGACAATTTAGAGAAAAGGCTATGTGGTCTCATTGCCGATTAACATCACTTTTGTTAGGCCTTCGTGAATGATTTTGCCAAAGGAATTATTTTTCTGCATTTCGTTCAATAAATGTAAAAATTGGCTTTTATTTGTTGTCTCCATTCTGCAACACATACTTTTTTTAACACATTTATCACACAGTCGTCCGCAAAATAGTCGACGACAGAAATGTATCATTTCGCCGACAAACGTCGTCACAATTCACAAAACGCCTCACGCAATACCAACGATCGTCGTCGAAAAATACAATCCACATTTTTTGACATTTCAGACGCCATTTTTCGATCGTCGCCGCGACAAAAGTCGTTTATTTTCAGTCGCCAATACCAAACAGTCGTGTCGCTTTTTTTAGAGTCGTAAACGACGACGACAATAAGGGTGAATGTTGTTTGTTTTCCTACAAGTTTTTTTAGCTGTCACTCTGTTTTTTTTTTCTCATTTGATACTGACCAGCGTTGTTCCGCAGAAATTTTGGAGTTGAGCCATTCTCCGAGCCATGTCACATAAGTTTGAGCCACTTTATTTAATAGAAAGGGGGGGGGGGGGGGTGCTTTACTTGTTGAGATTTCTTTCAATTTTTTTTTGTTTGGTAGTTCGCTGGAAGGAATCATCGAAAAACATTGCAGAACTATTACGCGATGACGGGATGCTTCTGGAAGAGTGAGGGACCTTAAACCGATCTAAAAACTCCAGAAGTCGTTCGACTAATATCTAGGCAATTTATTTTTTTGAGTCATTTTAAAAAATTGAGAAGATAAATCCACCGTTTGTCGGATTTCTATAAATTTTGATTGAAAACATTACCTACTTTCTTAGGTCTTAGCTAACTCTTATAGATCAAGAGGTCTTACACCCGCCTTAATATCCTGATTACATTGTCAATATTTAAAAGTTCTGTTATTTCTAAGTTAACATGGTTAAGGAGTCTACTTCTGTGCCCGTGGAAATGTTTTCCTTGTCAGCAATGTAAACCGCTAAAGTACTCTTTCAAATAAGCAGTCCGAAGCTTGAAACAGGAAACACACAAATAGATAGGAGCGTACTTCTAGCATAAGGTAACTTCAAGTATCATCTAAAGACGATGAGATTTCTGGAGAATGAAGCTTGCAGGCCATACCTTGAAGACGTGGAAATCGCTTCATATATTCCGCAACAAGAGTAAGACTATTGGGTTCAAAATGGTTAGTCTACCAGAGAATCAACCCTCAAACAGATGCTGGCTCTAATACGGGGAGGTACAGCCATAATCCATGACACCACTCTGAAGGATATACCTAGACAAACGAAACAAATATGCCTGATGTCTGTCAGAGATCTTTTTGTTACCTATACTTAGATGGCGCTACAGTCCGGGGTACAACTGTCCCTCCGGGTTGGAATCAAAGACTCTTCGGGTCAGAGACATGACTCTGTATAGTTCGTCTCTAATGGGAAACATTTCCATACATTATTCCCGATAGGAATTTGAAATGCTGAATGAGTGCGTTTTTTTGGTTGGATCGCTTTAACCAGCGATTGTTTTGTGTTTCAGTTGAGTAAATTTAATTTTTTTAACATTCGTTTTTTTTTTAAGAACGAAGTTTAAGTCTTAAGAAAAATGTGAGCCATTTCTCTTTGGCTCGGAGAATTGAGCCAAAGTTGAAATACTTGAGCCAAATTACCCAATTGGGTACTTCAGAACAACGCTGATACTGACGTTGTCGCGAACTACCCTATTGGTCATATAGTTTAACATACGCTAACGTTTTGGTCAATTGACAGATAATCTGCCTATGGCCATTCATATTCGTAATTGGACTGGAGTATAATCTTATGTCGTTTTCGATTGGTAATCCAGAAGCGTCCGGAAGAACTCTCCGCGATTCTGAATTCAAATCCAGAAGCAAATTTCTCTTCTTTTCAGTAGAAGAACTGTCAGTTGAGTGCCAATCGAACGCTTTCAGAAGCGTTCGGATTGCTTCCTGACGATTCTGGATTACCAATCGAAAACGACATTAATTTTACTAGCAATATCTGACTATAAACTTTTTAAAGTCGTTGGCCAATTCTGTTGGCCTATCTCAGTGGGCATAGTGCGCCCTAGGGCCTACGTCTAACTGACTAATTACTAAAAATCACCACTTAAAAAAGTACATAATTTATATGTCAATTAACAGTGCAAATTATAAGATTTATTTATTATAAAGATACGACAAATTAAATAAATTCCAAAAGTTAACAAAGCTGTGGCTGTGGGAAAGTGTATTGAATAATGAAAATGTTAAATGTGCCTCCCGTGTGTTAAAGAAACAGATTAGATTAATGAAGAATGTTATACATCTGCAGTTAAAGCTTGGCGAATCTCACTCAGCACCATTGAGCCGATCACCATCTTTTCACAGTTGACCAAGAGAGAGATTTCGCTTTCCTTAAGTTCTAAAGAGATGAGAACTAAGCTCTTTGAAGACATAGTCTGTCCTACGAAGTATAGAATATCTGGATTGGTACAGGTGATGCTGGCCACGTTAAGTATTTTAAAAATCAACATCTTTATCTGATTAATATCAAATATGTTTGGACGCTGTATCATACTGTGATGTTCGTTCATGCCGCGCAACTTTCGACGCTGCTCGCAGAAATATTCCTCTTCGATCTGTACCGAACGGATTAGCTCTCCAATAGGTGGCTTGAGAGAAATCTTGAACTTTCCTACGTTCGACTCGATCTCAAACTCAACGGCATGTGTAGAATCATTGAAATCAAGCCCTAACACACCGGTGGCTCTCTGTTGAGGCTGTAGGCTTTGAATAGGTGCGAATTCGTTGATACTCGTCCGTAAGGGAATGGTCTTTTGACTACTTATTTTAATGTTAGTAAGTTCCTCGCTGGAATGATTCATGAAGATTAGCTCAATGGATACCATGTTGGAAGAGAATATATGTGGAGAACGGGTAAAACGATAGTTCGCACTTAGTCCGTTTCCCGAGAGTTTGTTCAGCAGTTCTTGGTGATTGAAATCGATAAAAGACGGACCAACAAGATCAATGCGATTTGCCGTATTTTGTGATAAGAGGCTTGCGACTGGAGTTCCTAAAATGAATAGAATAATGTTAAATGAGGCCAAATTAATGAACTTATATTACCTGGAGCCAAAAAACCACCAAGCGATGGAGTCATTACCGGTCCCACTGATGGAATGTCACTCAAATCCAAAAGCAGATCTAAATTACTTTTTATTTTTATAGTATTATCAACTTCATTGGTCTTTACTCTGATCCTTTCGCTGTCACTCTTTGACTCTGAACTGCTTTCATCTGATGAGGTTGACTCTCCAGACTCAGAGCCAGATTCAGTAGCACTAGTTGTACTTGATGCACTGTATGGTGTACCATAGTCCATGTCTACCGATTTTGGATTATCCACTTTAGATCCTGCTTTTGTAGATGGCTCATCCTCTTCGCAACTGGAAGACTCGTCCGAAGAACTAGATTCCCCACTATTTGAGTAATCAGAACTTTTTTCAGACCCAGAAAAGAAATTTGTATCCGGATTCTTGCTATGTTTAATTGATTTATGGGATTCAGTTGAATGTTGATGTACATCTTTGAAGGGCTCTACATTCCGTATAGATGTATCGGATGGAACATCGGGGAACTCGGGCAAATCAGTGTATCCAATGGCACGCATATTCAAATAGTGCGATAGAGATCCGAGCTGGAAGTGATCTCTGCCTTGATATTTACTTTCCAGTGCTGGAGCGGGCTTCGGTGCCAAAAAGATATTCCTAGCATTTTTTGAGAGAACTGTACTTCTATCACTAGAGGGAAATATAAACTGACGCAGGAAACGTGCACGATCACGAACATCGTAGTTCGGATCGTAGCGTGCCAAAGTAAAAACATACTGGCAAATAAGCGACGTCTGCACAGGATTGGTTAAGTAGAGTTTAAGGCTCAAATTCAGAGCTTGCAGCTTGACAACGTCCTCCTGAAAATTATAATATGACGTATTTGTTTCCCATTGACATAAACAAATTATGGTCGTTACTTACTTCCTCGATAAAGGTTTTCGACAATTTTCGCAGCACATCGGGTGCAATTTTTGGTACCTTTTCGTTGTATTCACCGATAAGCCACAGAATAGAAGCGCGAGCTGCTGGTACAGTAATAAAGTCAAGCAGCTTAGCCATTTGAGAAATTATTTCATAGTGTTCGGCGGCTTTGGTTTGCAGTAGTTTCTTAATGACGACCACACTTTCGGCGACGACATGTTCTGATGAAAAAGAGAAATATGTAAACAATACATTGTTTTGAATTCACCCCTATCGGGAATAATATTTCCACCGGAATGTTTCCCATTCAGCAAAAAAAGAATCACGTAAATATTTTATAGGATATGTAAGAATAATAGAAAACACAATTATCTTATCTTACCATCTCTATTGGACAAAAGATGTACCAGCCCACTAAGACATGTCTCGGTAACTTCCTTAATACATGCAGCACATCTCCCGATAGCTTGAATAGTGGCTGCAACAAATGTCCGATCACTGCTGTTGATGTATGTCTGAAATTCTCTTAAAATTACAGATATACTCATTGGCGTTGCAAGATTTGTCAAAATCTCGAGCTTTAAAAGTTTTATATGGGTAGGATCACTAGTCCTAACAAAGAACGACTTCATGTGAGGCTCAAATATAGATTTCCTTTTTGTCGACATCGAAGCAATGCAAGTCAAAACTACACTCTGTACCTCCTTGTGAAAGCGGAGAAGTCGAATCAATGCCTTGGCAATAATATTAACCTCTACGCGTGGAGCAACATGGTAATAAAGTTGGGATACTGCCATAACCACCGATGCATTTCGACTCTGGAGCAAAGGTTTAGTCTGACGCAAAAGCAGACGGTGATCTAAATCTATGACGTACGTGGTACAATTGGGGGATTGTACTTTAGTTTTTTTCTCATCACCAGATATGGTATCATTTTCATCGTCATAGAATTTATTTCCATCGATGGGATAATCAGGATCCTCGAGTTGCTCAGCGTTGGGATTGCCAAATTGTGTGCGAGCATACCTTGTTAGCATGTTAATGATGATAACTTGACCCCATTCATCCACGTCCACTAGTAGATTACATAGCTTTCTATAGTTTTTATGAATAAGATCAACGCGCTCTGGGCACACCTCTTCAAAAGCCATGACAGCTGACCCAACGACCAAAGTTGTGCGATCTGAAAGTAGTTTCTCTATGACAGTTACTAGCTCATTTTTTTGTTCAGGATCTAAAGAGTGCAGTTTTGGAATCGCATGAGCAGCCGTCTTCCGAACATAGGGACTCATATCGGATGCCGAATCCCGAATAGCCAACATCACAATCGGCACAATCATAGACACACGAATACTTGATAATACGCGAAGTGCGCTTGCTCGAATTAACTGATTTGGATCTTTCAGAGCTCTTTGAAATGTGCTAATAGATAGGAGAACTAAATCCTGTTGCTCTTCCGCATACCTTACTAGATACACATATACCAACTTTTTAACTTCAATGTTCTTGGAAACAACATTTTTTACAACAGCTGGAAATAAATCTGAAGCGTCACGGCCTCTAGCTATCATTCCAATAATTCTTTTCATAGCTTCCAGCTTTAGTCCATCTTTATTGCTGTCCAACATATGTTTCAAGTCTTCATGCTTTTTATAGTCCGTGTTGAAGAATCCACCAGAGGCTGGATCACTTCCGAATTCCACATCCACACCCATCTGAGTTCGGTCTCCGTAGGAAAAGTTTGTCGATTGTTGCATCATACTAATTCCAGAGGTTGACCCAGATGAGAGCATTCGAAGTTTATCCACTTTGATGAAAATTAAGTCCACCACACGCGAAATAAAGCCCAAAAGGCTTTACCAAACAAAAAAAGAGATGATGAAAAATATTTTAGAGAAGTGCTTCAATAATGTTCGTGACGTTGAATAGTGCGAGTCAAAGATTATTTAGCAAAGATTTTTAACTTCACCGACGTATATAAAAGACAAGCTAGTATATACCCGACTTAGCACACATTTTGATATAATATCCTCTCACTCTATCAACAATGTCATTTTGCTACTCAGATTCTTTTTCTGAAATCTCATGTGCCCAATCGAACATAAAAGTAGTAGGTTATCGACTTATCGTGTATTCGATTGGTCAACTTGAGCTAGTGAAACAATAAATTATTATTGTTTTCATCGATAAGATTTTTGCAGGAGATTTCTTTTATAAATAATTGAATTGATGTCGTTTTTGATTGGTAATCCAGAATCCTCCGGAAGCAATCCGAACGCTTCTGAAAGCGTTCGATTCACACTCAAATGACAGTTCTTCTCAAAAGAAGAGAATTTTGCTTCTGGATTTGAATTCAGAATCGAAACCTTCTATTCAATCATTCATACACTATAAACGCCAAAATCGTTGAATGTAAATTGTTTGTGTCGCATTTGATAGTTATGCATTTTAAATCCAAAAAAGTAATTATAATTCGAAAAATAATATTAAAATGGATATTCCGATGGAGTTTTGTAATTCAATTTGATCGTCTTCAGCATCTCCTCGTCACCAAGTAGTGACGATGATGATGCAATTGCGCTTGAATTTCATAAATACGATACATCGACTTCAAACTCCAATAAGATCTATTTGCTTGTTCGATCGATTGGCATCCCGAATCGGAGGTAGGAAAGTTCTTCCGGACGGTTCTGGACGACCAACCGAAACCGGCATCGAGTTTAAAAATGTTACAGTTGCAAGTTACAACCAGTCTACAAAAAAAAAATGTTCAACAAGAAATGGTAAACACATTTTGACAGCTACACCACCAACTCCAACAAAAAGCGAACTTTCTTGTTCTATAAATCGTCGAAGAAGTTCCTTCTGATTCTGAGATGCTTGCTTCTGTTTAGTAGAGCATAATGGTTTCGAGCAATAGATTAGCTTGACATTCACAGAGTAATATCTCCATAATCAACGCAAGTACACAACAAAGTGCCACACAGACACAGGCTCCCAGCACAGGTTATAAATTCTAAATCGCCAGGTTATAAACTCTAAATGGCAAACTGGCATCATCCTGTAGGATTATTACCTAAAAAAATATTTTTAATCTATGATTACACTACTGTCTCGATCGACTCGTACGCCAAAAGCTACATCGTTTAAAATCTACGACTTTTCTTTGCAACGCTTACGGACTATTAAAAGTTCGAAGCAACTGTAGGCGTATTTTTTTGGGAATCTATAGCTAGCTCACTTTTACTTTTACATGCAAAACTGGTATACTCACTTTTGGTTTTGTTATACTCACTTTTGGTTTTACATGCAAAACGGTTATACTCACTTTTGGTTTTGTTATACTCACTTCCCAAAAAAATACGCCTTGTATGTCATCGGTAAATAAACAAACAATTGTCAGTGGAAATATGTACTAACTAGTGGCGGGACCTTATTTATTCTTAACATTTTAACATTCACTTTACTAGAAGTTTTTTGCGTTTGCTACCATTTTATAATGAACTTGATAGATCATCGCTACGGGACGAGGATGACGATGATGGGGAATGCTTACGCTTTTCCCCGTGTAGTTTTCCTCTTTTCTCCCGTATCCGTTTTTTGTCTTTTTTCTTCGACGATGAACAAGATTTCTTTTTTTTCTTTCTTTTTTCACTGGAGCTGGATGTAGATGATGAAGATGAAGAGTACTCATCATCGCTAGAATCTGTAGAGGACGACGATGAATTGGAGCTACTGGAATCTTTCCTTCGTTTCTTCTTGTCCTTAGACATCCGCTCTTTGTTCTTTATCTTTTTGGGAGATTTCTTTTCTTCTCCTTTTTTTCGTAACTTGAGTTCATTTGCTTTATCATTAAGCTCATTTTTTCGCAACTCAGTCAGTGGTGTAAGGTATTCAGTTTCCGAATCGGAACTAGTGCTGTCTACATCAAGTAAGATTTCCTTATTTGGATCGACCTACAAAGTAAAAAAATGTTGAC
The DNA here is from genome assembly GCA_955612985.1 of Cheilosia scutellata. Lineage (NCBI taxonomy): Eukaryota > Metazoa > Arthropoda > Insecta > Diptera > Syrphidae > Cheilosia > Cheilosia scutellata. The sequence goes on along the minus strand of OY015313.1, from coordinate 52,747,059 downwards.
CAATTCGCAAATATAACTTAAAAACTTCATAGCTATTCACTTACTTTCAGGAAATTACGACATTGGTAGGTAAGGTGGCCAGCGTAGCCGCATTTCTTACACGCAGCTCTAGATGAATCTTTGTTCGGGTTGTTCAATCCAAAGTTCATTATGAATCCAATTAATTCAGACTCTTCTTTTTAGCTTTTTGTTTATATTGGATTGATCAAATTAGTAAATCGGAAAGTAAAGTATACATAGGTAGTTTGACAGAATAAGAGAAATGAGACCATAGATAATCCTATTTTTAGTAACTATAGATACCCAGCTTCAGTAGTACTGCCAGTTTGGTCGTTTGGTTGGACTGAGAGTTCTCAATTACCAATTCATACCTAGTTGAGTAAAAAAGTCCCAAAAGCGATTATGGTCCACTCACATCGTCACAGAACCTTATAGACTGCTGGCACCTACACCTATTTCAGCATATTATAAAAGTGGACTATAGGCGTATTTTTTGAAAATCTATAGCTAGCTCACCTTTACTTTTAAAACTGTTATACTCACAATTGGTTTTGTTATACTCACTTATGGTTTTGCATGTAAGAGTAAAAGTGAGATAGCTATAGATTCTCAAACAAATACGCCTTATAATTAAAATTGGTGTAGTTCTGTTAGATTGAATTTGACTCTAGGCGTATTTTTTTGGGAATCTATAGCTAGCTCACTTTTACTTTTACATGCAAAACTGGTATATTCTCTTTTTGTTTTGTTATACTCACTTTTGGTTTTACATGCAAAACGGTTATACTCACTTTTGGTTTTGTTATACTCACTTCCCAAAAAAAATACGCCTTCTATTACCCTATTTACACCGCACTGCTTTTCAGCAAAAGCCTTACAAAAACTCGTTGATACATTCCCACCGAACACCAACTAGGTTTTGTTTGACGTTTCAGCAGTGAAAAATTATAAAATATTGGGAACTAAATATCCTTCGTATTTAATACCAAAAGTGAGTATAGGCGTATTTTTTTGGGAAGTGAGTATAACAAAACCAAAAGTGAGTATAACAGTTCTGCATGTAAAAACCAAAGTGAGTATAACAAAACCAAAAGTGAGTATACCAGTTTTGCATGTAAAAGTAAAAGTGAGCTAGCTATAGGTTCCCAAAAAAATACGCCTTTTAACAAAACCAAAAGTGAGTATAACAGTTTTACATGTAAAATTAAAAGTGAGCTAGCTATAGATTTCCAAAAAAATACGCCTTATAACATAACCAAAAGTGAGTATAACAGTTTTGCATGTAAAAGTAAAAGTGAGCTAGCTATAGATTCCCAAAAAAATATGCCTATTATACTAAACATTAGGGTATACAAGCAAAGTCGTAATTTTACCATTATTTGTGTAAAATGGTAAGTTTACGCGAGTTTACGACACTCGTTTCATGAGCGGCAAAGTCGCATTTTCGTAGTCGCAAAAAGCTGCATATGACGAAAGCGTGCGCATGAAGCGCAGCTACGTGGACAGTAGACCTAAATGATTATAAATCAATCAGCTGCGACAGGTTGATAGAATACGCAGCCGCTTATGGAGGGTGACTTATAAGCAGCGCACGTGTCGGATGCGACGGATAAAGAAGGTTTAACTTTCTAGAGAAAGGGCTTTCATTGGTGGAAATATTTAAAATTAGATAATGAGAGAAACTGTGAAATGCTGCAAATAACAGTTAATGCCCAAAACACATGTGCAGAAATTCTGAATGCTTTACTGCAAGCAGTACTGCAGATGAAACAGATGTGCAGAATTTAATTTGCAGCGGTTGCTGTCAATGCGAGGAAAAATACGAGAGTGCAACACAGACGACAAATAATTCCCGTCTCTCTTTTCCTCGTATGCATCAGTAGCTGAATTTAAAAATTCGATGCTGCCAAGTCTATTTAATTTAATTCACTGCGTTGCTATGCAGTGGATTTAGAAATAGAGACATGTTGCAGTACTGCGGAGGCTGCAGAATTTACGTTTGTTTCACCACATAAGAACATTTGTATTCTAATCCTGCTGCGCAGTGAATTCTGCACGTGTGTTTTGGGCATAAATCAACATAATTTTGTGGATATTTCCAAATCTAATAAATTGCAAATTATTTTAAAGATTCCAAGTGCGGGCTCTGCGGCAACGGATTCTATGGGACTGTTCGTTCCGTCGAATACATAAATATTGACGGATCTGTCGACGCAACGTACGCGAAGGATTCTATGGACTGGGCCCTTAATTCTGTCGATTTTCCGTATATCAATGCTTTTTGACGTTTGGAGATTTCATTCCGCTTTCGAAACAGAGAGTGTGAAATATTCAGTATTTTTAAATCAAGTTATGTTACGTTTCCACCGGAGATTAACCTTGAGATTAGGATTAATTTTCGTTATATTTGGTAATAGTTTTTAAATAAAATACTTTCAAACTTGAAATTTAAGGAAAAAATTTAAAAAAAACTATGCTGATTTTTTCAATACATATTGAGAAAACAAATACTTATGTGATTTTCCATTGGGCACATCAGATTTTTACTTCAGATCTCAGATTTTTCGTGGCAAATGGAACATGACAGCAGATTGATCTGCTTTATTTGTAAATGTATTAGTGTGTTATTTGACAATACTGTGCAAATTGTTTTCGTTTCTCGTATATCAACTTCATATTATGGATAATCATATCGGCGAAGAATCGAAATCCATATGACGAGGAAGAAGAATAATAGGCGCGTTTTTTTTTTTTGCAATCCTATATGGGCTTAGCAAGTTTTCCATACAAATCGTTAGCCCGGATAATCATCGGGGCTTATGCCTTAGCCCAGATAAAAACTGTGCTACCAATCTACGATTGCTTTAAAAGTTATCGAAAGTGCTATCGATTGTGTCATAAATGACAGCTCGTATACTTTTTTGTAAGAATGGACAGCCGAAATCTGAGATTCCCAATCGAAATTAGCATTACACATACTCTCACTAATTCCAATATATTTGAATTTGATTTCAAAATGAAATTACTAAAACCCTAAACGTTGTTACTCCTCGGTTTCCCTCTTGTCGACTGCAAGTCACTTTTTAACAAAGTTGACCCAAGAGCTTTATACTTTAAAACTTACATTTATAGGTGGAATGCCATTCAAGTTTGGAAGGTTTTTAACTAAAATGGAACTTAAACCTCTTTGTTTTTGCACTATTCGTTGATGTTCTTGTTTCTACCAGGACGAATAGGGTTTGCACGAATAACGATCAAAGCAATTCTTGCTTATGACGAAGTACTGTTTAACTCAATACCAACTATGGAATCATACGGTGAATCTGTACAAAACAAATCTGATGGTCTTTTAAAAAGATGCAACGATAACTAGCAAACTGACCTGATAAGAACATCAACGAATAGTCCAAAAACAAAGAGGTTTAAGTTCCATTTTAGTTACAAACCTTCCAAACTTTAATGGCATTCCAGCTGTAAATGTAAATTTTAAAGAATAAAGCTCTTGGGTCAACTGTGTTAAAAAGTGACTTGCAGTCGACAAGAGGGAAAGCGAGGAGTAATAACGTTTAGGGTTTTAGTAATTTCATTTTGAAATCAAATTCAAATAGGTATATTGGAATTAGTGAGAGTATGTGTAATGCTAATTTCGATTGGGAATCTCAGATTTCTATAGATGTCAGATTTCGGCTGTCCATTCGTACAAAAAAAAGTATACTGAGCTGTTTTTTGTTGGTGTTGGTGGTGTAGCTGCCAAAATTTGTTTACCTTTTTTTTGTTGTGAAGATTTTTTTTTCGTAGAGTGGTTGCAAGTTGCAACACACATTTTCAAATAGTTATAAAATACCAGCGGGCCCGGCAAACATTTCATTGGCCGCGTTCCTTTGACCGCTAGTCATCTAGCACATAATATCCCTAATGGAGGAACGTTGGCGCTAGAGATCTAGCGGCACCGGCAAATTGACATGAGAACCAATTTTAATTCGTATGATTTCATCCTCATGAGAGTCAAAAAAGTATTTTGTGCCATCATGCCGCATATTTATTAGTACATAATAATTTAAATAAGCAAATATAATGTATATTAGTTACATAGAAGTTTGAATTACCATTTTACGCCAAATTGGAAATATTTGACTTCTGCACTTTCACTTTTATTTTGAAAGTTCGTTATTTTTTTCAATTTAGCAGTTCATTTGGCGCTAGATTGAAAAATTTCCCAGAAAAGGATATTTCACAAAATGTGCTAGAGATCTAGCGCAAATGCTGAAATGTCAGTTTTTTATATTGAGTTTGGCATGCCGCTAGTCATCTAGCGGTCAATGGAACGTCAATTGTTCTTCGGCCGTTTTATTATTTGAAATTTTATTTATGATTTTTTTTTAGTGTTTATTATTTGATTTTTTTTGTTGTGTGTATATTATTTGAAATTTTATTCATGAGCTTATTCTTGCTTTTTAATTTTTTTTGTTGAGTGTTTATTATTTGAAAATTTGTGGAATCGGATTGCAGCACCACCTACCGGGTCCAATTGTGAATCTAAACCATCCTTAGACGCATTCAAACGCACACAAAATTTCACGTACAGAAGAATATACTGTAATGTGGATTGAAAAGTACTACTAATTGACCACAACGCCATCTAATGGAAAGTAGACGAACTTATTTAACGAAACTTCGAAACTACGAAACTTCGAATCTCAACAAATGGTGAATGGTCTAAAACGAAATTAGTACATTCTTGATTGTTCCGGTTGGAGTATAGAATATTCGAGAAGCTTTAGTGGGGAGTATAAAAAGGGTTGCGAAATCCGACGAGAGGAAAGTTTATCTTTAAACCGTGTAAAGCAAAGTTCGAATAGTATCGGTAGTGATTTCAAATAAGTGGAAAAGATTGTAATAAGTGGAAAAGATTGAAATAAGCGGAAAAGTTGATTTTAAGTGATATTGTCTTGTAATAAAAGTGATTTATTAAAGTTGGTTCGCACATTGGCATTACTTCAACTCAGCATACCTCAGTTAAAAACTGAGCTGGAAAAACGGAATCTCTCCACTGCTGGGGGAAAAAGTGACCTCATACTTCGTCTGCAGGAAGCTGTCGAAAGCGAGGGAGAAGATCCAAAATCCATGCTATTCGAAGTGACAGAAGAACAAGTAGCACAAGTAAGTACAGGCTCTGACATGGCCGCTATGATGGCATTACTTCTTTCCAAGTTCGAAGAACAGAAGAATTCTATGGAATCTAAGTTCGCGGAACAGAAGAATTCTCTAGAAGAACAGAAGAATTCTATCGAATCTAAGTTCGCTGAACAAAAGAATTCTATTGAATCTAAATTCGCAGAACAAAAGAGTTCTCTAGACGAACAAAAGAATTCTCTAGAAGAACAAAAGAATTCTCTAGAAGAACAAAAGAATTCTCTAGAAGAACAGAAGAATTCTATTGTCGCTGCACAAAAAGATTCCGTGGAAGAATTTAAGAATGTTCTAGAAGTAAAATTCGACGCGATTGATAACAAGTTAAACCAGCATGAGACAAAATTTGACGAAATGAGTCAAAAATTACAAAAACATGACACAAACTTCGAGAACTTAGCAAGAGAGCATGAGACAAACTTCGAGAACCTAGCTAGAGAACTGGACAAAGTCAAGAAACAGAAAGCCCGAGAATATTCTGCTGATTGCCCTAGAAGGAAGGAGATGCAACCGCCTGTTTTCGATGGTCAAACATCATGGCCAATTTATAAGCGGCAGTTCGAAGCAGCTGCAATGACCAACAGCTGGGACGACGAGGAAAAGTCCATCGCACTAACGCTAGCACTACGAGGCACAGCTGCAGAGTTGCTTCAAACTATTTCTGAAGAAAAGCAACGCAACTACGACGCATTGGTGAAGGCTATCGAAATGCGCTTTGGTGATGACCACATGCAGCAAGTATACAGGGTGCAACTGCGCAGTAGAATCCAGAAGCGGGGAGAAACGCTCCAGCAGTTGCAAGCGGATATCGAACGGCTGGCGCATTTGTCGTATCCCAACGCCGGCGAGGATGTCATCAACGAAATGGCTGTAGAGGCGTTTACCCAAGCCATAGAGGACCGACAACTGCAAATGGCTGTACGAATGGCTGGAAAGAAAACTCTCCCTGAGGCACTGGCATTTGCCCTGACCATGAAAGCTGCTGACCAAGCATCACAAGGGTTTCACCGTGTGAGAGAGATGACAACCGTCGAATGCTCGTGCCAAAGGGCAAACGTCGTAGAACAGAACAGTGCTCGCAGGGGACCGATTCGTTGCTGGAACTGTAACAAAATTGGACATCTACAGCGACAATGCAGAGCTCCACCCAGACACACTAGTTGTCCGTACTGCAGCGCTAGGAGTCGTAATGAAGGGGCATCTGAGCGTCCAGCGGATGACTCTTCTCAAAATCATCAGTCGGGAAACGTGTAAGAACCAACTTCGCGGGGCAGAAGTTGGTTTCTGGAATCGACGCCCCCAGGACCACCATTCAAGTTTCCCAAACCAAACGAGGTAACAAGAGTTTGACAGTGGAAGCCCATATCGGCCAGAAAATGTATGTGGCCACCATCGACACCGGTGCCACCGCTTCCATTATAAGGAGGGATATCGTTCGCCAATCATGGCTGCACAACACCAGCAGCTACTGTCTAAAAACAGCAACTGGAGCAACAGCAAAAGTGTATGGAGAAGTACTGCTAACAATAAATCTTGCGGGATTAGTCTTCTCCCATACCTTCCTAGTGGCCGATATATGTGACGAATGCATCATCGGAATCGACTTTATGAAGGCGCACGATGTAGTACTGGACATCGGCTTGCAAGTACTAAAGTACAGGAACGTCGAAATTCCCATGATCTACGGGGACGAGCATGTCACAGCTCTAAGGACAGTCATGAGTGAAGACGAGATATTACCACCTTCTTCAGAAACACTTATTTGGACAAGGCTGGAAGGTGATCCTGGGAGCCACCGATTCTACCTAGTTGAGCCAGATCCAGAAAATCATTATCAAAACTACGTCGTTGGAAAGATGCTTGTAGAACCTAAAAACAACATGTTCCCGTACGAGTTCTAAATGTTGAACATAGAAGCATGAAACTGAAGCAAGGGGAAGTGGTGGGTAAGTGCGTACCAATTACTGCGGTCACAAAATTATCCAATGAGGGACCTACCAAACCTCTTACATCCACGGAAATGACGGAGATAAAAAGGAGTATATTTGGACAGTGTGAGTTGAATCAGGAGCAGCAAGAAATGGCGGGGGAACTAATCAACGAGTTCGCTGATATATTTGCTTCGAAGAGCGGCGAGTATGGTCGGACACATCTCGTACAACACCGAATCGACACAGGAGACGCAAGACCTATTCGTCAGCCTCCCAGACGACTACCATTGGCTAAGCAGACGGAGGTTGCAGAAATGGTGTCGACGATGGAAAAGGAAGGACTGATTGAAAGTTCGAAAAGTCCATGGGCGTCACCGGTTGTACTGGTTAAGAAGAAAGACGGCAGCACGAGATTCTGCGTCGACTATCGTCAGCTGAACAACGTCACCAAAAAGGATAGCTACCCTCTACCAAGGATTGACGATACCCTGGATACACTATCCGGCGCTAAATGGTTTTCCACCATTGATTTAAAGAGTGGCTACTGGCAAGTGCAGATCCATCCCGAAGACCGCGAGAAAACAGCTTTTACAGCAGGAAACGGGCTCTGGCAATTCACAGTAATGCCATTTGGACTGTGCAATGCTCCAGCCACCTTTGAACGGCTAATGGAGCGTGTTTTGCTGGGACTAACGTGGAAAACCTGTTTGGTGTACCTGGACGACGTCATCGTGGTAGGAAAAACGTTTGACGAACATCGAGACAACTTGAAGGAAGTGTTCCAGAGACTTCGAAGCGCGCAATTGAAGCTGAACCCGAATAAGTGTGCTCTTTTTAGACCAGAAGTGAAGTATCTCGGGCACATTATCTCTTCCGAAGGAGTCAGGACTGATCCAGAGAAAGTCGATGCTGTGAAAAACTGGCCGGTTCCCAAAGACAAACATCAACTTAGGAGCTTCCTGGGACTTGCGACCTACTACAGACGCTTTGTGAAGGACTTTGCCGGGATTGCCAAGAGCTTGCATCAACTGACAGAAAAAGGAAAACAATTCAAATGGTCAGGTGAGTGCGAAAAGAGCTTTGAAAAACTAAAGCAGCAACTGTGTGACGCCCCCATACTAGCATACCCTACTCCTGGAAAAACATTTATTGTGGATGCAGACGCTAGTAATGTGGGAGTTGGAGCCGTCCTTTCGCAAGTGCATGATGGCCAAGAGAAAGTAGTTTCTTATTTCAGCAAAGTTCTCTCCAAGCCAGAAAGGAACTACTGTGTAACCCGGCGGGAACTTCTCGCTTTAGTCCTGGCGACAAAACACTTCCACAAGTACCTTTATGGGAGCAAATTTATTCTTCGCACCGATCATGCATCTTTAAAGTGGCTGCTGCAGTTTAAGAACCCTGAGGGACAAGTCGCGAGGTGGATCGAACGGCTGCAGATGTATGACTACGAGATACAGCATCGAAAGGGAACTCTTCACTCTAATGCAGATGCTCTCTCCCGCCGGCCTTGCAAAGCCGATTGCAAACATTGCGTGCGTCAGGAGGAAAAAGATGCCGTTTCCGTGCAGAGGCTGAGAGCTGAGCCCATTGGTGGCTGGACTGCGAGAGAGATCCGGGAGGCTCAAAGGGAAGATCCGGATATCGAGCCGATTCTCGCCTGGAAGGAGCATGAGGGAAAGCCAGACTGGCAGGAGATATCTAATCGAAGCCCCGAGCTGAAGGCATACTGGGCGCAATGGGACTCCCTTCATGTGCAGGACGGCATTTTGAGGAGAAAATGGGAAAGCTCGGATGGAAAGTCGTTCGTGATGCAGCTTATTGTTCCCAGGTCGAAAGTAAGCGATGTTCTAAGAGAACTGCATGATGGAGTATCCGGGGGCCACTTGGGAATAAATAAGACGCTCGAAAAGGTGCGAGAGCGCTTTTACTGGGTCCACTCAAGGGATGATGTAGAAAACTGGTGCAGAAAGTGCGTAACCTGTGCGGCCAGCAAAGGCCCGAGAGTGAAAACTCAAGGCAAAATGCACCAATACAATGCTGGAGCCCCTTTCGAAAGAATTGCAGTTGATATTGCCGGACCGTTTCCTGAAACGATTAATGGAAATCGTTACATCCTCGTGGTTATGGACTACTTCAGTAAGTGGCCAGAAGCATTTGCCATCCCTAACCAAGAAGCTAAAACCGTGATAGAGCAGATTGTTTTCAACTGGGTGAGCAGATTTGGTGTACCATTGGAATTGCACTCGGACCAAGGCCGAAACTTCGAGTCCAAGATTTTTCAAGGAGTATGCCAGTTACTCGGGATTAAAAAGACGAGAACAACGCCGCTCCATCCGCAATCAGATGGGATGGTAGAGCGCTTCAACAGAACCTTGAATGAACACCTATCTAAGGTTGTATGCGACGACCAGAGGGATTGGGATAAACAGATCCCAATGTTTCTACTAGCCTATCGCAATGCTGTGCATAATACTACGGGGCATACACCATCTGAAATCCTGTTTGGACGAACAGTCCGGCTACCTAGTGAGTTGATGTTCGGATCTCCCACTGAGGAACCCAAGGATGAGGACGATTATGTTGCGGACCTCAGAGAAACCATCAGGGACGTGCATCGAAAAACTAGGGATAAGATCAAGATAGCCAGCGACCGCATGAAGACGAGGTACGATGCCAAAGCAACAACTACAGGATTCGAGGAAGGAGATCTGGTATGGCTGTACAATCCCCATAGAAGAAAAGGTATGTCGCCTAAGTTGCAACAAGATTGGGAGGGGCCCTATAGAGTAGTCAAACGAATCAACGACGTGGTCTATCGAATCCAACGAGGAAGAGGCAAACTCAAAGTTGTCCATGTGGATCGTCTTCATCGTTACATTGGGGAAAATGTTGACGGATTTGTTCGGGACGAACAAGTTTAAGAGGGGGATATTGTAATGTGGATTGAAAAGTACTACTAATTGACCATAACGCCATCTAATGGAAAGTAGACGAACTTATTTAACGAAACTTCGAATCTCAACAAATGGTGAATGGTCTAAAACGAAATTAGTACATTCTTGATTGTTCCGGTTGGAGTATAGAATATTCGAGAAGCTTTAGTGGGGAGTATAAAAAGGGTTGCGAAATCCGACGAGAGGAAAGTTTATCTTTAAACCGTGTAAAGCAAAGTTCGAATAGTATCGGTAGTGATTTCAAATAAGTGGAAAAGATTGTAATAAGTGGAAAAGATTGAAATAAGCGGAAAAGTTGATTTTAAGTGATATTGTCTTGTAATAAAAGTGATTTATTAAAGTTTAGTAAACAGAATAGTGTTTTATCTTTTCGAATCCCAGCCGAATGTAACAATACCTACAGCTAGGTTCCAGAAATCGAGTGAAATGAAATCGAAATTGCAAATCGAGTGAATTCGTTTTCAGTGTTCTACATTCCGACCGATTCGGTGACTCCGAAATTTTTTCGAAATCACTTTTCGTGAAATTGCAAACAGCTAACATCTGTCATTTGAGTCATCGTAAAAGCGTTTTTATTTTGGAAAATTGTTTGTTAATAAAATTGTGTAGTTAGTGTGGCTTAAAAGATTAATTTTATTATAATTTTATTATAAACGTATCTTATAATGAGTGCTGTGCTAGTTGCTGCAAAGGAGAAATAAAAAGACGAAGGTTGAGAGATATATCAAATCCTTTGGAAATTGCAGATGCTGCGCAAGTTATAAAAGCTAAAAACGAAAGTTTAATTTTAGGCGTATTTTTTTGGGAAGTGAGTATAACAAAACCAGAAGTGAGTATACCAGTTTTGCATGTAAAACCAAAAGTGAGTATAACAAAACCAAAAGTGAGTATAACAGTTTTGCATGTAAAAGTAAAAGTGAGCTAGCTATAGATTCTCAAAAAAATACGCCTTTTGTCAATTATTAGTCGTTTAATAGAGGTTCATTTCATACTAGCCGCGTTTTATTATTGCCAATGATCCATATAGATCATTGATTTACCCGCACTACAACAAATCTACGAGATCCTGTGTTCTATCGGGTTCAAATTTCATGATCCAGATACCCAATCCCAAAACCCAAAATTGTTTAGTAATTTTACTTCTGAGTGTTTCCACTTCTGTTCTGTGCTATCAAGTACGGAGTTGCCGCATCGTAAAATGGCAGAATAGAAATTTGCAACTACGAATTTAATGTGTTTGAACGAAAATTGTCGAAATCTAAATATGCCATCTATATATTAGTGTAGTTTTTAGCAATTCAGTAGCAAAAGAAAAGAATATAAGTGTAGCTTGATGTTGTTCGAAGTTTCTAAAAGTTGAATAAAATAAGAAGAAACCCACGAATGGCAGCGTTATTAAAAAGTAAATACAGAGAAACAGCTGTGCGAAAGATGTCAACAAACATCCAAATAAAACTCAAAGCAATGGATATAAATACAAATAAATCGTAAATGAAAAGTTTCTTTTTAGGTCAACACAAACAATAGTCTGGACGGAGGGATGAAACAATCGCTTTCCTCCATTCCTATTCAACGTACACCAATTACAACGTGATTGGTGAAACGTCAAAAATTACTGTATGGCTTCTGCCAGCTGGCTTGTATAAAATGCATAAAATGCACTTGTGTAAGTGCTCCTCGAGTGGATTCTGACTTGAAATCGAGAAGCGAAATTCTCTCCTCAGAATCAACAGAAGAGTATTTTTTGCGCCAATGGAACGGTTTCAGAAGTGATTTTCTTGATTCCGGACGCTCCCGGACGCTTCTTTTTGCCCAATGGAAAACGACATTACATAATAGGGGCATACTATTTACTTCGTAGGTGTGTCAGAAATTAATCAGGGGTGCCAAACATGCAAAGTAATATTTTTTCATGATAGGGGGCTTATTCCCAAATGCGCGGCGGATCGCTTTTCATCTTTCATGGCGGATTGGTATTTTTGTATTTCCAAAAAGCGATTCGATTAAATAAATTCTTTTTTTTAGAAAATTTAAAGATCAATTGCTTATTTTTTTTAGATGAACTGACTTTATAATTCAAAAGCAACATTTTAAGACCAAGATCGAGTTCAACGATTAAGTTTAAGTGCTCCAAAAAAGCAAAAAAATATTTTTTCGGTTGCATTTCACTGATGGCTATAACAGGCGCCTTAGGTGACGGATTGCTGGCGGATTTATTGTGGATAAAAAATAAACTAAATTCTTGTGACGAATGGATCGAATTGCTTTTCTGAAATACAAAAATACCAATCCGCAATGAAAAGCGATCCGCCGCGCATTTGGGAATAAGCCCCCAGTGGAATAGGAAAAGGAGGAAGCTGGCGAATCTGCGGCGCAATGATGCTCTATCCGCTGAAGGCGCAAGCACGTCCTTCAGTTCTTCGGCGGTGCCTTTGAAAAGGAGCAGGTCAGTGGAGGTCTCCCCAACCGAAGCTAACCAACCCCTTGGATCGGGCACTGCCTCCTCTTCTGCCGAACCGAAAAGCAGGAAGAAGCGACCCAAGCTCGTAAAGAGAAAATACACCCCTCAAGTCAGTGGGTCTGTCCGCGCGCGGTCTCCAAATGAAGCCGGTGCTACTACCAGCAATGGAAGCAGTACTGGCGGACGGAAACTAGACGTCGCGATCACACCTACAGGCATGAGCTCCCGAGCAGTTATCGTACTTTCCTCTCAAATAAATTTTTATTACATGTTTCCTTCCCTTGACTCCTTTCCCCTCTCCAGAACTCACAAACTTTACACCTTGCTACTTGTTTATTATGTAACTAGCTGACCCCCTGCACACTTCGTAGTGCAAAATAGAAATATAAAAAAAACAAATTCAAATTCATTTAAATTAGTGATAGATAGTTTTTATTGCAATGCTTTGTGGTACACAATATTTTTGGTTTTTCCATTTTCGGTGTAAATATACAAAACCGATGGTTTGCCAACCCGCGAACAGGCTACATATAACTGTCCATGTGAGAAAACTGGATACTCTAAATTCACTCCACAAATTCCTAACGTTTGCCCTTGCGCCTTATTAATAGTAACCGCAAACGCAAGGCGAACAGGAAACTGAAGTCGTCTAAATTCAAATGGAATATCAGATGGAATCATTGGGATGCGTGGTATGAATACATCTTCGCCTTTAAATTTTCCTGTTAGAATAGTAGCTTCAATTACATAAGCCATTTATCTTTTAACAGAAAGTCTTGTACCATTACACAAACGGGGTTGATTAATATTCCGAAGCATAATAATAGTAACTCCAACTTTCAATTGGAGATTATACGGAGGCAATCCTGGTAAGTCCAACGAATTCAAAAATTCTGTTGGATAATTCACAACATCTTCTTAATTAGTAACTGTATCCACAGACTTGTACGAAACCAAGTCGCCAGGAATCTTGGATTGTATAGCCATGTTCAATTTAATATTCTTGTGTATCAGGACAATGTGTATCAATGTTACCAATTTTACAAACTGTGGCTTTGACTGTCGAAGAATAGCGTTTGCTTTTTTTTTGTATGGGATGCGCCACTCCTCTTTGTCCAATATTGACCAATCTTTACAGGAACACTCCCAGGACAATACCCATGATTATATGATATGAATATATCTGTAAATTTAAACTCAATTGATTTGGTGGTGTTCAAAATATAAGATTTTTTAATGATTTTGTTGTGTGGGTGGTGCCACGCCCCTTTGTCCAATTTTGACCAATCTTCACAGGAATACTCCAGGGGCGATACCTAAGACTGTATGTAAATTTTAACTCAATCGATTCAGTGGTTTTCGAGATATAAGATTTTGAATGGTTTTTTTGTATGGGAGGTGCCACGCCCCTTTGTCCAATGTTGACCAATCTTCACAGAAATACTCCTGGGCCAATACCTAAGATTATCTGTAAGATTGAGCTCAATCGATTCGGTATTTTTCGAGATAAAAAATTTTGAATGTTTTTATGTATGGGAGGTGCCACGCCCCTTTGTCCAATTTTGACCAATCCTTACAGGAATACTCCTGGGCCGATACCTAAAATTGTATGTAAATTTGAACTTAATCGATTGGGTGGTCATCGAAATATAATGCCCCTATTATGTAAGACAACTACAACTAAAGTTGAGTTGTCTCTTGGTTTTATGTAATTTAAAATTCGGTATTGTCCGTATTGTCATACACAACCTTGATAGAAAAGTTGTCTGTCAAAACACAACAAAGATGGCAGTGGTTGTTTATAAATTGTTAGTTAGTTTGGGTTGTGTGAAAGTTGAGTTGAATTGAAGACAACTCAACTCAACTAAGTTGAGTTGTCTTACATAATAGGGGCATAAGACTTTGAATGCATTTTTTGTATGGGAGGTGCCACGCCCCTATAACTCATGAAGCAATACACCCTTAAAGACCGTATACACTTACAAACCATGGTATCAACGCCAACTTTCATGGGAAATTTCCAGAATCAAAATCGGTTCACGCATTACAGAGAACATTGGCGACAAACACAATACAACTCATTTTTATATATATAGATGTAATTGTATCTCATTTCGTTTGTCCCCCTCTTTATACTAAAAATCAGGGGTGGGATTCTGTAAAAAACGAAACGAAAACCGCTTTCGTTTTTACTAACCCTGTCTCTATCATATCTGTAGCAATAGACAGAGACTGCTATTGTCGAAACGATAGCGTTCGATCGTTTTCGTCTTACATAATCTGGCCCCAGACTACCTTTACCTTGTTACCTCAATCAGAATGAAATTCCTACTGCAACGTGGCAAAAATGGATGAAGAGAAGAGGCGAACAACTAATGTCTTTTTTTTACACATTTCCACCCAACGCTGAATTGTTATTTAAATATGAAATTGATTGAAGCGCCGTTTTGCAGACAATGCCATCTGGAAGTTACGGATAGCATGTAGGTCGCCATTTAACTACCGATATCTGCCCAATACCGTTTATGTATTTGTTTTAAGTCATTTAATTTTGTATTTTAAGCCTAAATAATAAACTTGAATAATTGTATCGATAATTGTTATTTTGCGATTTATTTTTGACATTCCTTTTTGTTTACATCGTTTACGGAAGTCATACTAATTTACAGCATTATCGCTGTTGTTTTATAGTAAACAGCGTCGAATAAGAATTGTACAAAACAAAGAAAACAATACTGCTCAACTGCTCAAATGTTTAACTAAAAATGTTATCTAACATTATGCACATCATAAAGGTAACCAAGTAATATATTTTATGTATATATAAACGAATGGAAGGATGTGTATTTCGAATTCCATACTTTATTATTGGAACAGAGAAAAAATGTCTTGTGTTGATTTGATTAATTTGTTGGATTATAATATAAATGAGTTCATATTTGTTGAAATTAGGTGCCTACATTGCATATCCTTGGTATGTCATATTTGGCGCATATCCAGGCGCATAATTTTGGGCATATTGTGGAGGAATACCCATTGATGGGCCAGCCGTTATCATTAATTGTGGTTCCATTGTGATAATATTCTTGTGTTCAACAGTATCGTCTTCTTTTTCCCGTTGGGCTTCGTTTTGTTCCAATTTGTCCACTTTAGTAGTATATTCGCGGATAACCTATAAAATATGTAAACCAAATGATTTAAATATTAAAATGAATATGATAAAAGTACTCACTTGAATTAGATATGGCATGGCAAAGTCCATAATATTGTGTTTCCATGCTAATTCGAATATAATATCCGGTCGGAGTAGGTCGTAGCACTGAAATAAAATGCAAAATTAATATTTCAGCAATATTTTAAAAGGAACGGAGTGCAAATCTATATCTATTACATATCTGGTTAGTCCAGGAAACAGAACGCGACTGACTGGATGGAGGTGATTGGGGAAGTTCGAAATATCAAGCCTAAACTATAAGATACTGAGGTTGTTTTCTGACACGGAAATAGCTACGTCATTCGCATAAGCAATCACCTTACAGCCCTTCGCTTTTAAGTCTTCAACAGTTCATTATCTGAATGAACCACTTTTACTTCTTTCGATCCCAAAGAAATATTTGTGAGAGAAAGTTGTTTATGGTTCTGACCATTGACTTATTATATATGGACTGCTAGTAGACGTCTTCGCGTTGGTTCCAACATGACCACTAGCCCTCTTGGTTCGGAGCGGAATAATTTGTAAATTCACACTTTTTTGAAGTGGCATCTATTGTTAACAATGACGCAACAATTTGAATTTCAACAGTTTTACTTGCCAAATCCACTAACGCCCAATAGGTGTCTCTAGCATTCTATGGAGAAATCAAAGATGGTTGGGATTATTGGCTTCGTTTTTCAATGCCATCTACTTTAAACAGTGACGAAACAATTTGAATTTTAAATGGTTTACCTCATAAGTTCTCTCACGCCCAATAGGTGCCTCTAGCATTCTATGGAGAAACCCAAGATGGTTCGTAATTTTGTTTCACTTATTTTTCGCTCCGAACCAAGAGCGCTAGTTTATGTTGGCGTCATTTTCTGGGCAAAATTTGTATGAACTGACATTTCAATAGCAGTCCATATATAATAATGCCGTTTTCGATTGGTAATCCAGAAGCGTCCGGAAGAACTCTCCGCGATTCTGAATTCAAATCCAGAAGCGAATTTCTCTTCTTTTCAGTAGAAGAACTGTCAGTTGAGTGCCAATCGAACGCTTTCAGAAGCGTTCGGATTGCTTCCGGATCAACGGCGGATTTATTTTCTTAATTTTAAAAATTAATCAAAAATAAAATGCCGATTAGTCGAACGACTAGGTGCAATGCAATTCGGAATAACGAAAGTCAGTCCCATCGGGAGGGTTGCAGAAACAACGCTAGCATAATAGCTCTGCAACGTCTTTCGATGATTTTTCCTCCCAGCAAACCTCCAAACACAAAAATAAAAATTTTGAAAGAAATCACAACAAATTAAGAACAACGCCCCCCCCCCCCTCCTCTTTACCTAAAGTGACTCAAACTTGTGTGAAATGGCTCGGAGAATGGCTCATCTCCAAAATTTCTCCGGAACAACGCTGGCGGTATGCCATCTCATCACTCATCATCCTATCGCAAGATGCTATAATTTTTGCAAATGACGGCATCAACTGTCAACTCTATTTTGACATTTGTGAATTAAAAAGATAGAAAATACACGTCAACAAGACATGTATCTGTACTCCTAAATAATGCGAAATAATTGTTTTGATTTTTTGCGGAATAATTCGTCGGTGGTGCCGGCACTCGCAGCGTTTATTTCTGCGCAGATTTTCCGGTCGTCCGACACCAAAGAGGCAAACACTACCAGGGTTAGCCGCTCAGCTAGAAGAGTATAGGACAACACGAGATGCTGTCTGGTTAGCCCCGGAGCAGCCATTATGCTGAGAATATCGCAGCATTGGCTGAAGATGTCGCAAATGACCCCGGAATATCGACCAGACGACGTGCCTCACAATTGAACATCAATAGGCGGAGTCTTTACAGAAAATGTTTGTGAAAGACTGTGAGATGTTCTCTTACAAAGCGCAGACAATGTTGAACGCCAAGCGAGTGTAACATATGCTACCAGCTAATGCTTTGTACGCATGTAATTGCATCTTTGGCAGGAGGTGGGGACCAAAACCACAAAATAATGACGACAATCGTGCGTCCCATATTCACATATGGCAGCGTAGTCTGGTGGCAAGCCGTGGGCAAGGCGATTAATCTCAAGTCAATCACCCCTATTGTCGTCGTCGTCTGTCGCAAACGACTGGCGACGTTTGTCGTGTCGAGTCGTCTGGAATTTGGTATTGCGTAACTGAAACGACTCGACTCTCTGAACTCTCACATCCCACATACATTCCACAAACTATGACACATGGGATTTGACATTTCAGTCGACGAATTTATATTTGGTCTGGTGTTTTGTTTGTGACTTGGTTAATTATTTAATAAAACAAATCAAAAATGAATAGTGTGACATGTTTTTTGAAAGCATTGACGAAGAAGAAAACCAGAAAAAAGTGCTGGTAAAGTTATGGAAGGAAATTCGAACCAAAACCAATCCATAAGTGGGTGGTAGAACTAATTTAAATTGCATACATTGTGTTAATAACAATTATTTTCATATTTTAAATGTATTTTAGAAGACTATCGAAGTCGAAGGTGGTCCAAGACAATTCAGAAATAAGGCTATGTCGTCCCATTGCCGATTAACATCACTTTTTGTTAGGCCCTTTGTGAACGATTTTGCCAACAGAATATTTTTCTCCATTTCTTTCACTAAATGTTGAAATTGTCTTATTTGTGATTTTCATTTTAAAGAATATGTAACTATCTTTTCGTTAGTTAAATATTTAATACACAAACTTTTCTTTAACACTTGATCACGCAGTTGTTAAAACTTAATGCAAACTATATCAGTTGCAGCTCTTTTTATACCCCTGTGTCACATCCGCAGGGGTACAAAAAACGATACCCAGGTACTGCATCCTTCCGCTTTCTGTGTTTTTCATCATATTAATGATTTTATGGCCTTAATTAGGGTCGTCGTGTAATAACTCATTACTTGTGCGCGTAGATTTATATGGTCCAAGACAATTCAGAAACAGTCGTGTCGCTTTTTTTTTAGAGTCGTAAACGACGACGACAATAGGGGTGAATCACCCTTATTCTACGTGGCGTTTATATTAAACGACAGGCGTTTTTTGAGTCGAGTCGTTTAATGTTGATTTCGATTCGCAATCTCAGATTTTTATTTCAGATGTCAGATTTCGGCTGCCCAATCGAACAAAAAAATTGCTCTGAGCTGTTCTTTGTTGGTGTTGGTGGTGTAGCTGCCACAATTTGCTTACCTTTTTTTTGCTGTGAAGATTTTTTTTTCGTAGAGTGGTTGCAACTTGAAAGTTTTACGTACATTTTCAAATAATTATAAAAGATATCTCATAATATATACTCCGAATATAAGTTCACCACGTTTTCCACTAAATCACAAAAGCGATGCTTTTTCTCCCTTACAAATAATAAATACTGCAACTGGAGAAATTGCTGGTATGAAAAAGATGAACCAGTATTATCCCAAGACGACGACGAGGACGATGAAGATGTGGCACATCATGAATATGAAAATAACATATCTATTATTTGTTCCATATTTATCCAAATTTTGGATTAAATTATTTAATTTAATATGCTTTTTCACTAGTTCTAACTTTTTCGGCCAAAGACCGTAAAACGTAAACAAACAAACGCCTAATGTGGAGAATAAGATTCGTGGAGTGGAGAATAAGATTCGCATGAAAACCAACAACAGATGGAAAGGACTAACTACCTGCGAAGTATGTATCACGGAAACTTGTTTGGGTCCCAGGTCACACTGGTATCCTGGGAAATGAGATCGCTGATGGGCTTGCCAGGCTGGGTTCAGAAGAAGCTCTTTCAGGACCTGAACCCGCGCTGGGTCTGCCTGCATCTGTGGTTAGGTCATCCATCGATATTTGGGTTTCTCGCAAACACGAGCGGCGGTGGCGTGATTGTGCTGGGTGCAGACAGGCTGCTTCCGGACATCTGCAAAAGGTCCGCGTCCTTTCTTCTGTCTCTCAGGAGAATCGACTGTAGACTGCTTGTGGGCGTCCTTTCGGGCCACCAAGCTTTCGCCAAACACTTAAATGTATTGGGCTTGAGCGACACCACCATCTGTCCTGCTTGTGGAGAGGACGATGATACGGCGGAACACTTCCTCTGTAGTTGTCCTGCCTTTGCTCGCATCAGGTGGCGGATTTTTGGGGCTGACGTGGTGAGTGCCGAACATCTAAGCTCTTCATCACTGAAGCTCCTTCTTATCTTTCCTCGAAAGACGGGAAAACTAAGTACAGCAATGTAAGGTGTCTGTTTGGCAGTACAATGGACCAGTAGTTGTGTCTGAGTGCTCCATCGGATAGTAACAACCTCCGACAAAAAAAAAAAAAAAAAAATGTATCACGTATTTGGCCAAAATATGACAGTGGCCGGACTATCAAACTTCTACAGTTAGACAGGTCATTGTTGTCTAAGTTGGCAGGGGCTCTAGCAGGTCATAACTTCCAAAGAAACCATACAATGAAACTAAATTTCAAAGATGACGATAAATGTAGAGGCTGCGGAGACGAAGAGGACACACCTGACTTCCTCTGTCACTGCCCGAGTCTCTGTCACTTGGGGAACAGTGTGAGGATGGCCCCTGGGGGACTATCAATTAATAGATGGAAAATGGAAACTAGATAAAGTGCACTGCACTTGTCAACACGATCTTTAACAGATCCGTGAAGTTACTGGGGTATCCTGACGATAGCGACATCATTGTCCTCTCCAAGGTGTCGTTATAGAGGTTCATATTTCCTGACTCGAAGAACAAAACGAATACTCCATAAAATGTTTATCTTCACAGATCTGTTTTATAACGCCAAGTGCTGGACGATAAGCAGGAAGGGAGACATGATACTGGGCTTCCTCTTCGAAAGAATAATTATTAGATGAATTTGTCTTAAACACGTTTAGGGCGAAAAGCAAAGAAGATGCAATAGCTGGACTTACGACTATATTAGCTTGGCCACATCGATCGAATGGACTATAATGTTTCAGCCAAGACATCTTTTAAATCCAGACCACGAGAGACGAGACGTTAAAAAACATTCAACGTCCGTCTGAAAGGCTAACCTATTGCTGGTTGAAGGTACTTATTATGTGAGTGCTATCGCAAATTAGTGCAGTGTCTCAGTCAGAGACTCTTCACGGCTCGAAAACATGTTAAATAAGTACATTGCCATGACATCTGGAGCGAATCCAATTACGAAATAAAACGTATAGACATATATTTACCAAGTTACTTTTATAAAGTTAGGTGGTTTAGGACCGTTTGCTTATACGACACATACATATTTAAGTTTTACATAAGCCCTAATGTGGCAGTTTATGCCTTAAAAAAAGTAACCCATAGGCATCTAAGTAGAATTAAATCGTTTTGAAAGTTGTATCAGCAAACGGCCCTTAGAGATGTGTAACAGATAGCAGTTGCTTTTATAGTGAAAAGGAATTTGAAAGAAAATTACCTGGAATAAGCAGGCAGCGAAGCAATCAAATGCATTTCGCTCCAGGAACCAACCCAGAAGTTCTTCTGCAATCTCCTGCTTTCCAGACTCAGCAGCATATTCCATTGCATCCTTGAATAGCTTGTCTTTCTTGCATAGTTCAACACTTTGTTTCCAGCGGTTGTTTCCTACGGTTATAAAAAATGTTTTCAGTCAATTAAATAAATTTATTTATGTCTCTTTTCTTACCTTTATACAAATACGCTGCAATTCGTCTGAACTCTGTCAATTCATGTTTCTCTAGCTTTTGTGCGAGAGCAATTGTATCAAAATTATCAAATCCATCGATTGAATTTCTTAATCCTTGGTAGTCTTCTTCTTCAATTAGCAGACCATTTAGTGCCTCGTTGATTGCCTTGTTGTTAAGGCTTTGCACTGAACGCAAGTATGGTTTTACCAATTGCAAATGTCCCGTTTTCGAAAAGAAACTTACTGCCCGAGTATGATCCATTCGTGGTGCCAATACCAACAGCATATCGTTCAACAACAGTGGCTTGTAATCTAAATAGAATTGGGTTGCTTTGTAATATAATTCGATGTTGGCAACCTTTGTAATAATATCTTTGAAGTGTCCTTCCCGCCAAGCCTCTGTGGGGTGGGCCATCATTGCTAATACCGCGTTATCGTACTCTTCGTATTTATCATAGAGGAACACCAATTCGGACCACAAATGGGCTGATTCTGCGGCACGTAATACTTTGGGAATATTGACACGTGACCAGAAGAGTTCTAAATGTTCACGCATCTTTGACGGCTTGAATTTGGAATACAGGATTGCAAGCTCGGTGAACATTCCCATATGGGCGCGTTCGAGACCCAAAGCCGATTCAAGCAGGGCAATCAACTCATCAAAATATCCACGATCCTGATAATAGTTGATAAGGTCTTCCAGCTCATCTGCGTGGACAACAATGTGGAGGCCACACATTTGTGCTAATCGGAATTCCTCTGCATCAACACAAGCGAAGCACACCTCCTTCCATGTGCGGGTGGAATTCGCCTTGCGAGCACTATCAACAGCTCCTTGGAATTCTTTAAGGTACACCAGGGTGATAGCTAAACGTGCAAAATTGCTAACATTGTTGTAAAGGAGTTTGGCAGCATCGTACATCCCATCTGAGAAACAACGATCACCGATTTTCTGGATATCGGCGTGGTTCGGTCCTGAAACGAACTCTTCAAGATCCGCTAAACGCCCTGTTCGTGCATAGGCGTAAATAAGTTCACTCTCTATGTAGCTCTCACGTGCCTTCTTGCGTGCCATCTGAAGATAGCGCACCAAATCATCCCAAGACTGAACATTAGAGGCTGTTTCTACAACATCCATATAAGCGCTAGGATCATCGGCTTTGATGTAACTATCAATTGCTTCCTTGACTAGTCCCTGTTGCAACTGCGCTTTAGCCAATTGTGACCACACTGCTGGTTCGTTGCATCTTTCAGCAAACTCGTAGGCTCTTTCCAAATTATTAACCTGCTCAATCAGAACCTGAATGGCAGAGGTATTTACATCGAACTTCTTGAATATAGCAAAAGCCTCCTCGTAAAGCTGATTAGATATTGCAATGTTGGCAATATCTGGTGCATCGTAGTTGTCCAATCGGTTAATATAGTCCATAACCCTTGTTCGATCTGCTTTGATCGCAGTGAGAATAAGTAGATTTTGCAAATTTCTATGATCGGAGAAAACACTAGAATCCAACACAATTTTTTCGAGCAGCTCAATCAATTCATTTGGTAAGTCGGCAGTCATGAACGCCTTTACGGTCACCGAAATATCATCGGGATCCTGAGTTTCCGAGAGAGCGGTCTGGACTACTTGGTCGATTAGTTGGCGTTTGTAAGGATTAGCTTCGGCAAGCACCTCAGCCCATAGCTCTGGATCCCTACGACGAACCAAGTATCGCGCTTCACTCTTGAAGAGAGAATTCTCGTTACAAACGGCGATCAATTCACGATCGCACTGTCCACGTTCGTATGCTACGCAAGCCAAATGTGGATCACGCTTTTCGCAATAACGGCCTACAACACGGCTGTCATAGTACTGATTCTCTTTAAGGAAACGTTCAGGGTTGTTATTCGAGTCAATATAAATCTTGGCCAGAGCATTATGGGTAGCAGCTTCTACACAACCCTCATGGACTCGAGATTCCAACCAGGGCAGAAGCAACTTCAAGCGATTGCGCTTCTCAACTTCTTCAACCAGCTCGTCAGTAGAGAACTGCCCTTTAACCACTAAAATTAGGTTCTTGATGATGTCCTCTGAACAGTCGACATCTAAGAGTCCTCCAACGACCACAGGTAACCTTGATGGGTTAACCTTTTGCACATAGATCTCGATGTACTTCTGCAAGTTGTTTCGGTACAAGTACAACACCAAGTCGTGAACAAAATCAAAACGATCGCAAACGATAATCAATGGGAGCTGATCGGTCAGTTTGGCCTCCTTCAGGAAATTTTTCACACGCTCTGGATTGTAGCAGTTCGATTCGCGACAGATTCTTTCAACTTCTTTTATCTGATTGGTTTTACAGGCGGCTTGGATGTATTTAAAATGTACCTCTGGGTCTTGGCTAAAATTCACAATCGATCCGAGGAAATAGAAAAGACCCTCATAACTCTTGAAGCCCTCGAAGAGATCAATCAACGCCTTAGTGGTTAACTGCTCATGGTACTTCGTAGCGATCTGAACGCAGATTTGCAAGTTTTGCCTGATGTTAGCAGTCAGCATGGCCTTAAGACACTCCAGAGAGTCCTCAACGGAGAGGGTTCCAAAGAATCCCACCAACCAATCTGCATTCAAAAGATGAGTGTGTACGACAGCCCGTTTTATATCATATAAATCAGTATAGTGTTCCAGTGCACGTTGCAATAATCCCGCCTTTTCACAAAGCTGAGCAATGTGTGCTCTATCGTAGTGAGTGAACATAGCATTCCCAAGAATAGCATCTGCTACCTGCGGTGCTGAAATTAGATTCATTTCTAACAGCCTGGTCTGAAGAGGTCCTTCATTTGGACGATTATGCTTGAGTGCGTCAAGTAAGAAAGCAGTACATTGCTGCACCATCGAGTGTTCCATGAAGATATCCACAATCTGGTTAATGTCAGCCAGTGGTTCTTCTTCTCCTACTAACATAGACGCAAATCCAGCGCCTTGCTCGGGGCTGGTACGCATCACCGAACGCAATAAAAATATATAGTCAGGGGTGTAGTTAACCTTTTTGGCGTACAACACAATCTTCTGAAACTGGCCAGTCTCTGCAAAACACTGAATAACTTTATTAGGAACGTTAGCACGTAAATAAATCGACAAAGCCAGAGTCAAATCTGAATTTTTTACTAAATCTCCAAGTTCCTCACTACATTCTAGTTTCTCTTCCTTCAGCCATTTTTCACACAGTTGCTTCTTACCCTGCACCAATACTGGACGGCATAACTCTAACGACTCATATTTATTTAGCTTTCCTTGATCCAAAAGAATTCCAAAATATTGCAATAGCGGTGGTGTTGTTGATCCAGCTGGAGTCTGAACTTGTTGAAACCGCTGAATAGTCTGTGGTGTCCGAAGAATCCCTTTTGGAGCGAGAGCAGCTACCTTAGCCGCATCAGCGTACTGGCCGCTAGTAAAGAGTTTATTAAATTTCCTTACAAATAGATCTTCTGCACCGGACAGATTATTCCGCACTGCCATTCGAAGTGCCAAATCGGGGTTTTGCAAAACTGTGTTAATATATGGGATGATCTGCTCCTCATCAACAGTCACTGAGAGCACCTGACCCTTACGATTTACTCCAATAATGCCGCCACTGGCTTCATGCGGTGCTGTTACAAAGATTGTATCGGCTGAGATACGATTCATATATATGCATGTAGCCGTTTCCATATCGTACAAATGAATATAACCATATTTAGTTATCAAATAGATGGTATCGTATTTGCCGGAAACTTGCATGGCAACGGGGAAATCATTTTGGGCTTCAGGTGGGAAAAATACATCAACCGATTTTTTTGGGAAAGGCTGATTTCCGGCTGGTGGGGTACCTACTTCGATGATGTGTAATTTGCCGCCTTGTGCTGAGCGTACAGCAAAACAGAAAAGCGTTGACGGTTCCTTGTTTCCTTCCAATTTAAAACTGGCAAATGAGGCTGCGTGACCTGTAAATAGCAAAGAATAAAGTATGACGACTTAAAATAACATGGCAAGGCAAATTATCCAAGAGGGAAGAGCCCGAAATAACTCTTTCTTTTATAAAAATACCAGGGGCCAGATTATGTAAAATGAAAACGATCGAACGATATCGTTTCGACAATAGCAGTCTCTGTCTATTGCCGCAGATATGATACAGACAGGTTTAGTTAAAACGAAAGCGGTTTTCGTCTCGTTTCTTACAGAATCCCACCGCAGGCCTTGAATATTGCTCCTATATATGGAGCTCGGACCCATAATATTTACTTAACCTACTTAACAGCATTCAGTGACAATCAATTTGACTAATAGATATAATAAATGGGTGTCTCTTCACTAAGGCACGGCGGCTGACGTATTCGATAGATGGAATCGTGGTTCCAGTCAGACCAAGCATTTAGTTTCATCCCTATCAGAGGTGCTTCGAACTATACGGATCTTAGGTCTATAGGGATCGCCAATCATACTCTAGGGTATCGGATGAACTCTTAATGGGCAGCATTCATATCCGAAATTGGGTTACTTGAGTTCCTAATCATAGGGGAACATGGAATTGGTCTTCCAGGTGTGTAACGCAAATATGAAGTTTTGAAGCAACTGCAAGGCGTCGGAAAAGGACGGATCTACATGCAAAACGAAATAAGGACAACGACCTTCGGATCTGTAGACGGAATATCAGAATACTGAAAAGACAACGTGCAGTCGAACAATTATCAGAGTCCCAAAGCAAGCATAACTACCATCCAGGAACTGCGATTGAATGGGCCGGACAAAGAAACGGATAAAACTGTACATTTAGGAAAATTCTTAAACACAATCTTTGACTAAAGAACGTTTTCTTAGAAAAATAAAAGACATAATTGCGGATCTTCTAAAAAAATAGTTAATGACTATTTCAATGTTAACAGGGTGTTCCAAAGTAAAACTGATCCCAATAGTAGAGGGATAAAGCTAAGGAACCTATTTTAAAGATTTTTTAGCAAGAACTTGAAGAGTACTTTTTTTATTTTGTGTTCTTATAAACTGCTTGTTGCTGTTTTTTTGTTACTATAGTCTTTGTAAAGGATTAGAATAAATGTTTATTTTATTTATTTAATTTTTAAGTCCTTTGATAAGAGTTAGTTTCCCGATTTGATTTGGTGTACAAAATGAACCAAACTTACCTTCAATAGCTTGTGAAACTTTTCGCTCAACGGAATATAACTGCATTGCCCCAGCCACGCGATGTTGAAGTGCAGAGATTCCAACCAAAAGCAGCCACTGTTGCGATGGATTACAGCGGTAATTGATGATTTGACAACCATTTAATGAGGAATGTCTATCGAACATTTTTACTGGTGTAGAATCCCCTTCCATCGACCAATGGTATACCGAGGTGTCTGTGACAAGAGCCAATGTATTCAAAGAGATCCACTTCCAGAAAAGAACATCCTCGGTCATCGTATGAGCCTTCATTTTTGATTTCATCTCAATATTGAAAATCTGTAAAGTCTTTTGCGCTGTAAAAAAATACAAAATAAATTATATAGGCAAAAGAAGTTGTAATTGCAACAGGATCCTTTGTAGACCAAAACAGATAAATTAAAATTAGCAATGAACTATAACAATATTTACTCAAAAAGATTGTAATTCATGTCGAAGCGTGGAAAAATAAATCTAGTTTCATTGCTAATTTGAACCAGAATTCGTCGCCTTGAAGCCACATATCTGTTTAGATTAATTAATTACCTTTAAGTGCAATAACTTTACTTGCTGGGTTCATGATTGCTGAATCAGCAGAAATAGGACGTCGTGTCGGATTAGATGAATCGTTCATGTCGATAATAACAACTTGAGCGGTTTCGTTAACCTTTTCCCGCACACAAATAAACTTATCCGACTCCATAGTAAGAGTACTAAATGATATGGAATTAATGTTGATGCCAACATTTGTGAGCTGCAAAATAAGAAAACATATGAATACATTTTGACAAGTACCTATCTTCCAATATATTAAGACTTTTCAACAATAAATAGTAAGAAGGAGGATGTACGGGGGATGAATGCACTGGATTGCATTAACGATGTCGTCGATAGTTAAGGTGACAGATTCCTCACATGAGCTCCTATAGCATATTTGAAACTTAGAAACTCCTATAGCATATTTGAAACTTAGGGTCAGTGAGACTTTTTCGGGACTAGTTAGTCAATCTGTTGAAAAATAATAGTGACGGATGAACTGATACCGGACCCTGCAAAATGGCAAAAGGAAAATGACATTCGAATCTGCACGTAGAATATCGAACTGTGACTGCTATGGACATCCGATGCAGCGGTTATGCGGAGGTTGCAGTTGGCAGACTAGTCAAAAAGTCTCGAGCTATCGGCACGTTAGTGAACGTCTTATGACAAGGTTAAATTTGCCAACATCAGCCTGATTTGCGCCCACGCACATACAGAGGAAAATTATGATGCTACCAAAAACTGCTTCTACAAGTTCATCGACTAAACGTATGACTTTTATGAGCAAAGTCCTCCTTGGTGATTTTAACGCCACAATAGGTAAGGAGAACATCTTTGGCAGTATGATAGGAAAGCATATCCTACACGACACCAGGTCTGGAAATGGACTTAGGCTAGGCTAAGGCTTAGGCGGGGCGATTTTACTATAGCAAGCAAATGGTTTCCCCACTTCAATCATAAAACCGTCAGCCAAATTGACGCGTAAGGCACTCCTTTAGTATTCTAATCATCCTCACCAAACCCTTGGTTTTGATAAGGAGTGTCGGCAAGTACATGCAGCAAAACAACGGCGCTGTAGGAAAGGAGGGGTTCGGTTTGCTCCATGAACACAAGAGAAGGAAGAAAACTGCTTCTCAGAAGGAAAAACAAAGCGATCAAACAAAGAAATAGAGAGCGCTGCTATTGCAGGAGTAATGTTCCGAAGTTTTACAAAAAGGTAAAAAGAACACGTCAAGACAACAAGAGCCGAACACAGACCTGCAGCGAAGAGCAAGAAAACATTTTAGTTTATATATTATAAATACCACTTCTGCGAAGACGACTCAAATGCGCACACATCAGAACAAACAAGACTTCCGTCCACCCGGCATAAAATGAGGATGGCAATATATAAACTTGAATCCAAGATGGCAGCTAGACTGGATGGCCTGCCGAACTATTTAAGACAACGCGAGACGACTTGGTGGAGCGCATACACCAACGCATCTCCAAGATTTGGTCGTTATGCCTGATGAATGGAACCACGACGAGGTAATATTATCATAATTGATATGTGGGGTATTCCATCGTCACGGGTTGGACAATTGTATAATAAATTTGTTGTTTCCTTTTCAAATTTTATACATTGCTGTATCAAATCTACCTAGACTTTCATTAAACCAATAGTTCTATTTGTTAGTTCATTTTTAACGTAAAGAAAAATACGCCACCTTAATTTATTTTGAAAATAGACAAGATCTTTTTCTCTGTCACGGGTGGGACAAATAAAAGACATGATTTCCGAGCAGTGAATGTTTTTACAGAAATTCTGCGAATTTATTTCACATATTTATTTAAAACCTTTTGTTTCTTACATAAAACGTTCTTAGGTACTACAACAAAAAGCGAATAAAAATAAAAATTATTGTCTTAAGACAAAAAAAATAAAAATGTAAATGTCACGGGTGGGACACGTACGAATTTCTTTGCAAGAAACGATATTTTTTAGCTCAATTTAAAAGAAAACAAAAAAGTTATAATGTCATTAATTTAAATGTTATTTACTATGAATTAACGAGGCCAAGGGCTCGCAGTCTGAGTCATTCCAATCACTTTTGTCTAGGTCCGAGTATATCTGAGCTACACTTAATTTAAGGGCCCTACACGTGATTGGTTGAGATTTAAACGTAAGGGATATTGTTAAATTTCTTGAAATAGTGATATGATTGTACTTTTGGGGTAGCAAGTGCCAAATCCACAAACCAGAGAGAATAGACCACCAGCTTCAGGCAAAAATGGGAGATCCATAGAGCCAGTTTTGAAATAAGTAGCTCCGCCTCTTTTTCTATCTGTGAATACGTGTTGTACCACAGAAATAACTGCAAATGTTATTAAGTGCCAGTGTATGTGTGACCAAATTCGCCTCCATTTACTTTAACATGGCACACGTACTTAACCACCTAATAACTTTTTGAAACTGGCTCTATGGATCTCTCATTTTTGCCCGAAACTGGTGGTCTATTCTCTCTGGTTTGTTGGTCACGCAAAATATGTGACCAACAAACGTATAACTCTACCAGACTTGAAAGCCTAATAGCTCTCCGGGACAAGTGTCCCACCCGTGACACCCGTGACTGTCACGGGTGGGACACTATTATTCTTCTAGAAAACTCTCTGAATAACGTTCACAATAGAAAAAAAAAGTCACATAGGTTTTCATTGTAAAATAATA
The DNA here is from genome assembly GCA_955612985.1 of Cheilosia scutellata. NCBI lineage: Eukaryota > Metazoa > Arthropoda > Insecta > Diptera > Syrphidae > Cheilosia > Cheilosia scutellata. The sequence continues at coordinate 52,717,228 of OY015313.1, read as the reverse complement.
ATATTATTTATCAAATTTTAGACATAACCTCTATGTCAGTAACTAATAAAAAAAACTTTTTCTGTATATTTGTCACGGGTGGGACAAGCAAAATGATGTTTTGTTATTATTTAAATATTATTGATGCACTTACTCAAATCAAAATACAATTTCTCGTATTTGAAGCAGAAAGATAGCGAAATTTAATTAACACTTCAGATGCGTTTTTATTTCGCACAGAGCACATAAAAGACGGTTAAGTATTTCCAACATTGGAAAAAAAAAGTTGCGTTCGAAACAACATTTGATCGTAAGCCTTTGATAACCATTAAAAAAATAAAAAAACAATCTTATTTTTGTGGATTATGTTGATTCTGTGTTTTGGCTTTTGTTTTATCTTATAGTTAATAATAAATAATTATCTTCATAATTGGATACCAATGTTCACTTTGTCATGGAATACCCCATGTATAAGAAAGTTTCACAACCTGGATACCGCCAAGTTAATGCCAATCAGTGCCTACCCTACCCAAACAGCCCTAACCACCCCAGATCTATACCTACCATCTGTTTATCGATTTTAGGGTCGCATATGGCACCATTTACAGAAACGAACTATAAACTCGTCATTTAGTGTATTGCTAATCATATTTCTTTGGGTTGAGAAGGCTACTAGCACGAACAACTAAGGAGTTTCTGTATAAGACGTTGATCAACCAAGTTCTGGTTTATGGCGCTAAAGCTTGACTATTTATAAAGCAGATTAAGCTGACATAAACGGCCACTTCAAAAGAAATTTTCTTTATAAAATGTTCGGTGCCGTTTTCATTCATAGGCTTCGAAGAAGAAAATTTAACGGAGAGTTGTACCTATACGGGATGCATCCGTCGCCAAAGATGGCTACATGTAAAGCGAATGGACATTAGGGTTCCGGGTTGAAGTCTTCGACTCCAATGTCAAAGACTTCAACGGAGGAACGTAAAGAACTCGTCTAAGGTGGCGTATCCGGGACCGTAGCGCCACACCTAAGTAAATAAGTAAGTAATGTAAAACATTGTCAGACATTCATAGCAAAAAACAAGAAGAGACAAAATGAGAAGACTCGAGAGATCGACGAAACTTTGTAAGCAATAAAAATAGAAATGCATTACGGTATCAAACTCTGTTCTATTCGATAATTGATATGGCTATTTCACAATGCAGCCTAAGAGCGTGTAGAAAGCGAGATTGAGTCTAGCGCAAAGTTGTCAAAAAATGTCCAATCAAAACATGGTTGTACTTCTATCATTCTTTTTACTACATATTTGATACATAGTTTGATTAATCTGTCAATAGAATTTCAGTGAAAAAGGAAACAGTTCATTATGATAAGACTTCGTGTTACTTGTGCACAGTATGTAATAAATACGTATGTATGTATAAATTATATTTCAATTTAAATTAGTAGCAACTTAATACAAACCCACCGCCTAATCCCATTTCATTTAGGCTACTGATAATATAATATAGTATTATTCTAATACAACATTTTTAGTCCAGTAGAAATAGGCGTAAAAATGAGAAAAAAAAAAAAAATAATTCGTTACAGCACTCTGACAGCGGAATATTGTAGAGCAAGCTCTTGTAAGACTGGACAAAAAAATCGAACCGACAGCAGCTATCCGGAGTGCAATGGTGTGTATTTTTAGGGGTTGACAATGGTTTTTCGCGATTTCTGGCTAAACTGTGCATCCTATCGAAAAAAGTTCAATGTAAAAGTTGTAGGAAATAAAAGGATCTACAACTTTTGTACTTACCATTTTTACCTTAACCTCAAAATTTTTCGAAAAAATGGCGGAAAACCGGTTTTTTTGTTTTTAATTCTTTTCTTTGACAGAAAAACGTCTATGAAGCTGAAACTTGGACAAAAGATACTTTTTAGTGTTGCAAAAAGGCAGTAACTTTTTCAGACGGAAATATTAAGAGGTTGTTGTTAAATTTAAATTTAAAAAAAAAAAAAAAAAGCGATGTTTTTAACTGCGATTCCTTTAAAACTACACCTCCTACGGAGCTATGTTTTGGCTCACTTACTCGTTGTTATATTTACTTTCGATAAATGGTGAAGAAATGGTATACTGCAATGGAAAAAATTACCATAAAATTGAAAAATTCTAAAAAATCGCTTTTTTCGTGGTAATTTTTTACTGAGTGAAAAAAAGAGTAGAAGTCTCGGTCCTTTCCTTGTGTTGATAACCTCATTAACAGTGCGACATAAAAATTAATATTTACATATTAACATAATGTAGTTGATGCTTGCAAGCAAGTGCAACAAAATATATAAGGTAAAAACCAATTTTCCTATGTATAATTGCATATTTTTGATTTTGAATTTTTTTTTCTTGGATTAATTATTTTAATACAGACTTATATAACAATGGAAGAAGTACCTTCTTGTTTACTTTGTGGGAGTAGTGATGGAAAGCTGGTTAATGTTAAACGTCGCGCGATTGATTCTTTGATAACATCTAGCAGAAACAGAAAAGACAACAGATTCAAAACATTTTTTTTTTGTTAATTAATTAAATTAAATATTAAAATTACTACGAAAAAAGCGATTTTTTAGAGTTTTTCAATTTTCCGGTCATTTTTTGCATTGCAGTATACCATTTCTTCACCATTTATCGAAAGTAAATATAACAACGAGTAAGTGAGCCAAAACATAGCTCCGTAGGAGGTGTAGTTTTAAGAGGAATCGCAGTTAAAAACATCGCTTTTTTTTGTTTAAAATTTAAATTTAACAACAACCTCTTAATATTTCCGTCTGAAAAAGTTACTGACTTTTTGCAACACTAAAAAGTATCTTTTGTCCAAGTTTCAGCTTCATAGACGTTTTTCTGTCAAAGAAAAGAATTAAAAACAAAAAAACCGGTTTTCCGCCATTTTTTCGAAAAATTGTGAGGTTAAGGTAAAAATGGTAAGTACAAAAGTTGTAGATCCTTTTATTTCCTACAACTTTTACATTGAACTTTTTTCGATAGGATGCACAGTTTAGCCAGAAATCGCGAAAAACCATTGTCAACCCCTAAAAATGCACCCCATTGCACTCCGGGTAGCTGCTGTCGGTTCGATTTTTTTGTCCAGTTTTACAAGAGCTTGCTCTACAATATTCCGCTGTCAGAGTGCTGTAACGAATTCTTTTGTTGTTCGAATCCTATTTCTCCTGGACTATTTTATTAGTTTGCAAAGTAGGATATTTCCAATTTAAAATTAGAAGTAAATTGACTTAGATTTGACAGCTGACTTCATTACTTAATTTTCTTTGCTAATGTATCATTTCTCTTTCTTATTCAATTTTTCACATTTTGGAAACTTTGCTTGGGGCCCGAGTTATTGGCGATGTCCCCTTTTAAGGCGGCTTACTTCATTCAACTTGCCATAATATTCAGAAATCTAAATCAATACAAAAAACATTTTTGGGCAATATTTCTAGATGCCAGATGGCTTTATTTACAAATTGATCTTATAATTTGTGTTAAACAAATTTTTCAGGGATACATACTAACTGCTCTTTAGGTACTTTCTTAGGTAGGTTTCCTGCGAAATATATAAATATAAAAGACGAAACTAACTAACTAACTGAAGAGTCTCTGTGTACTAAATCCTGAGGGCTGCGCTCGAAAAATTCCAAAAATTCAGCTCGCTATTTCAATTTTCGCTTTTGACGTTCGGCTACTGTACATAGAAAAAGGTAGTGGAAATTTGATAAATCTGAATCGTATTTAAAAATATTTTCTGAAATTCATAAATATGTATTTACCTTAGTGAAAATTAAGTACATTTAACGTTTCATTGGGTGATGTACTATACCGGACATACGAAGTAGAACTACAAATAGAAAATTTAAACGAACAAACCTAAAAACATAAGAGTGCGTATTTGTTGGTCTCACTATATTAAAAACTTAAAGGATGTAGTAGAAATAGTAAAAAACCTATAAAAGTCTAGCCCTGTTCTGTAACAAAATATCTAAGTATAACTGGAAAAGATATGTATATGCGGAGAATTGACGGTCAGAAATCTGATGATGAATGAATGGTGTAGTTTGAAGTAGCTGCAATGCTGGCCGAAGTGTTTGTTGACAAAAAGTTGTTGCTCTCTCAAACAACATCTAAATGATAAAATCGTCAAAAATCTTCACAGAATTTGGGACAGGGGCTGCTCCCCAATTTAAGCGAGAAACGTTGTTACTCCTCGCTTTCCCTCTTGTCGACTGCAAGTCACTTTTTAACGCAGTTGACCCAAGAGCTTTATTCTTTAAAATTTACATTTACAGCTGCAATGCCATTAAAGTTTGGAAGGTTTGTAACTAAAATGGAACTTAAACCTCTTTGTTTTTGCACTATTCGTTGATGTTCTTATCAGGTTTCTACCAGGACGAATAGGGTTTGCACGAATTACGATCAAAGCAATTCTTGCTTATGACGAAGTACTGTTTAACTCAATAACTATGGAATCATACGGCGAATCTGTACAAAACAAATCTGATGGTCTTTTAAAAAGATGCAACGATAACTAGCAAACTAAAAATAAAAACACATTGAGAAGATAAGCAGATAAAGACCAAGAGTGCCATCAGTGCTACTTAAATAAAAAAAAGCTTGAACATAAGGTGAAATACAAAGCATTGGTGGGGAAAGTCTTCGAATATCAAATGTATGCAGAAGTTGAAAATCTACTTAGATCTTATGTGAACTATAGACCGCTCTGTCCGTACACCAGTTCTTCACCTGTTCTTGTGTTCCTTATACGATATCTGTGAGCACACCAGCAATGAAACGGAGGAATCTCATTTCAACCGGTTGTATCCTCAATCTTATTCTTTTGGTCAAGTCCCAATGATCGTGATCCATAGGTAAGAGTTGAAACAAACACCGAATTAAAGACGGACAATTTAGCTTTAACACCAACTTGGTATCGTGCCAATCCATTTTCAAATTTTTCGTCTGGCTTTATAAGTCTTTCGTTCACATGCAGAATACATGCATGCATTAAACAGGCGGTACGGAGACGACCACCACTTCAGATTTGTTAACTTTTACGTTCATAGAGACGGCTCGAGTGCAGACAAATTCAGTCTGGGAGCACCCAAGGATGACGAATTCGTCAGCAAATATTAATGAGTTATCCTTAGGTCTCCTAATTCGAAACGTTCTTTATCAAGACTGTGCTGTAAGATCTCGTATGTAAAAAACTATTACCACGGTGAATGTTAGATTTAAAGCAGTTTACCCATTTACCCAAATTCAACCTGTTCTATTTACGTAAGTTGGTAGTCTTTGAGAGAGAACTGTCAATTCAATATGTACTTCTGCAGTACACACCAAACTTCACCTGGATATATCCAGTGGTATGCCAGTCTTAAGGCTATTAAATAATTGTAGACAGATGTAGCATATTCCTAGGTCCTCTCAATTAACATTATGATAAGTGGGAATAACTCATCGAACAATCTCGAGTCGACTACAGCTCTGCAAAGCACCTTACCTAAATAATTTGAGCAATCCCTTTCTTGAAAAGGGGCACAACAATTAATAACAAAAAACGGCTAATTGCGACTAACTTACATTAGTAGACTAATTTCAAAAGTCTGCTAGTTACCTACCACTTTAAAAGTAAAACAATTTTTAACAAAATCATAATTTTGTTACGTAGATAACGTAGTATGTAGTCTCAAATTTAGTAAATTGCCTACGTCAGTTAGTACAACGCCGACGACCAAACACGAACAGCCACTTCGAAAAGTAAATTTTATATGACAGTGCATGATGACTCATTCAAATTCAGCGTATCACTATAGAACAAAAACAATATAAGACAGGTACAGAAACAGAACAGAGAATATAGGTACCTATAATAAAGAAAAGAAGATAATACATTGAATATGCAGCACCCTATCACTATGTTAGCCCAAATTTGTAACTTTCACTTACAAGGTAAAATAACCAAAAAAACATAAAATTGTTAACAGACATTTTACTAAGATAAGGAGAGGGGCGTATATAAAAAAAAAATATATATGAGGAATTGCAGATTGTACAAAAATATTATGAAAGAAAATAATAACTTACCTGCAAGTGCTCCTGAAAGCGTATGGGTAGAACTTGCGTCATGTTGCCTACCGTGTTAAAACGTATGTAAGCCTCTATTCGTGTTTTACACTTTTTCGGATATAGCTATGTTCTACTGTATGCAGTTTAGATATAAGAACGGGACAAACTTGTGGAAAATTGCTTGCACTTGGTAATTTCGAATTTACACAAATAATTTTTAAACCTTTTAGTTATGGGTTTCTTCCGCTTGTTTATTTATGTTAAGTTCTTTATGAGTTGATGGCTCTGAAGACTAAAGGAAAAGTTACAAGATAAAACGGAATTAATTGGGTCGTCAATAACTTGTTAATTATGATGTTTAATATTTTAAAAAGCACTGCGATTAACAATTCTATTAGTAATTACCTATTATCGGAAATATATATAATGTTTAACACTTTTTTTTCGTTGAAAAGCTCAGAAAATTTAGATCAGAATCGAAACTCGATTAATTTTCTGCTTCCTTTCGAAAGAGATGTACCACCCAACAAATATGGCTGATAGTCCAGTCAGACAGTTAATTTTATTGCGATTTTCTGTGCTTTGCTCTATTTCCTCAATCACCACCACAGATCATTGAACTAACAGAGATATATAGCTTTCCAGCAAGAATACTAGGCTTTCCAGTAGAAAGGAGGTTACCTAGAAGCTACTTTCCATAAAAATCATAAGCTGACAGCCAAACTGACAGTTTGATTATAGGTTTGTTCGACGTGGACCCTACGGCGCACTAAAGCGCACTGGGTTAGCCCTATGGCGTTCGATATAGCACTGAGTTAGCACTGACACTGAAAACCTGTGTTCGAGGTGAGCACTGGGGCGCCCTTGTTGAGCACTGAGCTGACCCTAGGTATTCAGTCAGGGCAAGAGTTCAGTGCTGGATTTTGCTGTCAATCGTAGCTGTCATTTGTGTGAAATCATGTTTTGGTGAATTATTGACTTGTGCAGCACTACTAAATGTTAAAAGAAATGTGTTTTTCAACATTACAATCATTAATTGAACAAATTTAATGTTATTGCTGGTGTTAAATATGTAGTAGGTAGTAGGTAGTTAGTTGGGTGCTCTAGTGGCGGCTGCCACAGCTTCACGTAGACCATCAGTTGGGTCCATTGTGTCCAGTCACGGGAACCTTCCATTACATACCTGTTGGAGACAAAGAATATACCGCTTTTATTGAGTCACCTAGATTTGGTATCAATCACAGGTATTCACAAGCTCTTGTATCCAGATTTCCAGCTTGTCCTAGGAGCAACCGAAGTTATGTGGAGTTTGTCGAACTACTGGAACCACCCCGATTTGAGTATGAATCTCAGGAGTTCCTTTAGATCGACATCCACCAGGTCCTCTAGTTCATCGAAGAACAAGCTGTTGAGAATCCTCTGTCTACTGTTTTTAAGGGCTGGGCATTCGCAAAGCAGATGACGAACAGATTCTATTTCTTCAACGTCTCTGCAGCTTCTGCAAAAGTCATTATGCAGTATGCCCAGCCTTTCCGCGTGTACCCCTATCGCACAGTGTCCAGTAATGACCCCCGTGAGTATGCGGATATCTTTGCGGCTAAGTCCGATCATGAATTTGGATCTCTTTTTGCTCACTTCTGGCCATAATTCTTTTGCATGCCTGCAGGTATTGAGATTGGTCCAGCGTAGATTTGTTCTACTCAAGGATTCAATGTCAATCTTCCTAGCAAGCGTGCTTAGCGGAGTTTTTACAGATTTTAGGGCCATTGATGCATGCATCCTCGACCCGTTCCTTGCAGTTTCGTCCGCCTCTTCATTTCCCGGAATGTCCATATGCCCCGGTACCCAGCATAGGGTCACCGTGTTGGCTTGCGACAGTTCGGCCAGGTATTTCTTGCAATGACTTACTGCCCTCGACTTCACCACGACTGACTCCATGGCTTTTATGGCCGCTTGGCTGTCAGAGTATATAGTGACTTGTTTGTCGGCGATGTGTCTTCTCATTAGGTCCTTTGCCGCTAGGGTTATAGCAGCAATTTCCGCTTGAAACACACTACAGTCATCGCTGATTCGGAATGATTCTCGCAGGTTTAGTGGTTCGCTGAAGATGCCCGCGCCCGTACCAACATCCATCTTAGAACCATCGGTATAGAGGGCTATCTCCCCTTCTTCTGTAACTGCATTATGCTCCCATTCACTTCTGTCCGGAATTCTGGTTGTGAATCTCCTTTCAAAATCGAGTGTGGGTGGTAGATAGTCTGTAATTATCTTCTCCTTCGCCGCGCTCCATTGTGCTTCGATGGACGCGTGCCCATAGGATTTGGATACCCATATTCCAGACTCTCTTAGTCTGATTGCGGTTTTAACCGCTCTACTGCTACAGTAAATATCCAGAGGGGTGAGGTTTAGCATCACCTCCATTGCTGCGGTGGGTGTTGTTCGTAGTGAACCCGTTATCCCAATGCATGCCGCCCTTTGGACTTTAGTGAGGCTTGCTAGATGGTATTTTTTCTCTGTGGCCTTCCACCACACGATTGTACCATATGTTAGGATGGGCCGCACTATTGCGGTATACAGCCAGTGTACCACGTGCGGCCTGAAACCCCATGTGTTGCCGAATGCTCTTCTACAGGCATATAGTGCCACGTATGCTTTTTTGATGCGATCCTCTATGTTTTCCTTCCAGCTGAGCTTGGAATCCAGGATTATGCCCAGGTATCTTGCTGTTTTTGATATAGTTACGTTCACCCCACCCATCCTTGGTGGATTAAATGGGGGAATTACTCTCCTCCTTGTAAACAACAGGATCTCTGTCTTTGATGGGTTCACCCCTAGTCCGCGTCCCGCTACCCAGTTGCTAACTAATAAGAGTGCGTAACTAAGGCGCTCACTGAGAACTGGAGTGAACTTACCTGGGACTAGAATTACTACATCGTCTGCGTATGCGCTCACAATGAAGCCTTCCTTTTCCAGTATTTTCAGCAGTTCGTCTACTACGAGGAGCCAGATGAGCGGTGAGTGTGGTGTTCCCCTACTCACCTTACGTTCAATGCTCACGTCCCCTAGCTGTGACTTTATCCGTCGTGTGCCTAGCATGAGTCCAATCCAGTTACATAGGCTGCTATTTAGGTGGGCTTTCCTCAAGCTACGCAGGATTGCGTCAGCTTCTATGTTATTGAATGCCCCCTCGATGAAAATATGTATATTACTAAATATTACTAAATTTTTTTAGTGACAGGTTTCAGAGTTGCATTTTTCGTGTTCGACGTGAAACTAAAATTTCTGGGGTTTCCTTGGGTTTTTTGGCAGCCACGAAAATTCACTGACACTTTTCAGTGCGCACTAGGGCTGGCCACGTCGTGGCCTTATATAAGGTTTGTTAGACGTGGCCAGCCTTATAGTCGAACAAACCTTATATAAGGGCACGACGTGGCCAGCCCTAGTGCGCCCTAGTGCGCACTGGGTTAGCCCTATGGCGTTCGATATAGCACTGAGTTCGCACTGACACTGAAAACCTGGGCTCTAATCGCGTAATTTATCAGACTATCATCGTTGAGACGATTGTATAAAACGACCTCGTTTTAAGTTTGCTTCATATAACATCACAATCACGTCGATCAATCGAATCGTTCATCGTTTTCATTTTGAACAGTTTGAGCAGGACTGTAAACAAACTGTGACAACTGAAAACTAATAAAATTGGTATATTATTTTGTTTGTTTTGTTCTCGTTTATGTGAAAATGTATGTATACGTTGGAAAATAAGCATAGGCGCACGAAAAATTATATTGATAAGGTTTGTAAAGGAAGAAAAAGAAGAGGAAGAAAAGGATTTGTGTATGCATTTTGCTTAAAGCATTTACTAACTTTGCTTTTGGGGGCGCTTACAATCCGGGGTGGACAACGGCCTCAACCAACAAGCCTCTAACCAGCTGCCTCCAGTTACGCTCACCAAGTTCGTTGAGGTCGCCGTCCAATTAAGCGCTCCACCTAAAGTTGGGTCTTCCTCTGCTACGTCGACCCTCACCCTCAGGGGTGGACTCAAAGACTCGTCGGGCTGATGCGTTGCTTTCCATGCACGCTCCACGTGCCCCAGCCATATCAACCGTTGTATCTTCAGCTTTTTGATACAAACTGGACCGAATATCGTCCAAAGATTCTTTCTCTTAAATCATCCAAGGAGGTATTCTTCCTATTTTGACAGAGTTCATGCTTCTGCACCATACAGCAGGACCGGGATGATTAGGGTCTTATATACCTAATATCTCGATGCTGAGACTCCTTTCTCGTTGACAGTATATTTTGTTTTGTCATCATTTACAGCCAAGCATTTAGTGAATGCAATTCTATGATTGCATCCTCAAAAGAGAACACAGCTAGGGTTCGAACTGTCTTTTAACAAGTAGCTATGAAGAAAATTGATTTTTGTCCTATATTTTCACATTTCACCACACTAATGCTAATGCAGTGTCCTTTGTGAACATTATGTATGCTTTTAATTGGAAAATGTTTCCTTTAATATTTATTTTACTTTTAAAAAACCTAAACATAAAAAAATACACCAAAAACGATGAAACGATTGCAAAATAGCCATCGTTCAATCGAATCGTTTCGACGACGCCATTTGACAGTATAATTGTTTACGTGAAGCAATAAAAAGCGATGATCGTCCTATCGATTCGACGATTATCGTTGTTTGTTTGTTATATGAAGTAGAAGTATCGTCGAGACGACGTCGTTCGATCGTTTTAGCCTTACGCGATTAGACCCCTGTGTTCGAGGTAAGCACTGGGGCGCCCTAGTTGAGCACTGAGCACTAGGGTCAAGGTATTCAGTCAGGGCAAGAGTTCAGTGCTGGATTTTGCTGTCAATCGTAGCTGTCATTTGTGTCAAATCATGTTTTGGTGACTTGTGCAGCACTAGTAAATGTTAAAAGAAATGTGTTTTTCAACATTACAATCATTAATTAAACAAATTTAATGTTATTGCTGGTGTTAAATATGTATATTACTAAATTTTTTTAGTGACAGGTCTCAGGGTTGCATTTTTCGTGTTCGACGTGAAACTAAATTTCTGGGGTTTCCTTGGGTTTTTTGGCAGCCACGAAAATTCACTGACACTTCTCAGTGCGCACTAGGGCGCACTAGGGCTGGCCACGTCGAACAAACCTATTCGATTCAAGAACAAGAATGGTCCCGTTCCATTGACTGCTAGTGCTAGATGACTAGCGGCATGCCAAAATCCATATAAAAAAACTGACAATTTAGCATTTGCGCTAGAGCTCTAGCACATTATTAGGGGTATTCATGCAACGTCGTAAACTTACAAACAAAAATCAAAAACAAAAAGGGTATTCATGCAACGTCAGCAGCTTATTGGTTTACCACCATTTACCACAAATAGCAAATTGGGGCGTTCATGAAACGTTGTCGTAAACTTACCATTTTACGCAAATGGTAAACTTACGACTTTGCATGAATACCCTTATTGTGAAATATCTTTTTCTGGAAAATTTTTCAATTTAGCGCAAAATTAACTAGAAAAAGCTAGATTGAAAAAAATAACGAACTGCCAAAGCAAATCTATCAACTGTTGATGGGTAAACTCCGTATGACCTAAGCGTAGTCTAACAAACGTCGTGTTCATCGATTTTGAAGAAGAGCTGGGATAAATTGGGTGTGATCTGTCAGTGTTAATGGTTGAGTAGTGGTGAATATAGCTGCTCCAATTCAGGAGTTGTATTTACCTCAGATTATTTCTAGCGAGTCGCAGTAGGTCAAGTTTGATGTAAGTGGCCGATTTATAGACTGGAGCGCGGTGTACAAGATTGGCGACAATGTCAGCAAGTTCATTTTCCATTACGCCTACATGGCTGGGAATCCGCATCAGCTTCAATTTGTTAGGCATTCTTATAAGACCGTCTCTGATTTTGTTAATGATTCAAGCGTTATTATTAGGATTTTCAACAGCATGTATTACAGATAAACTATCTGTTCCTATTACATATTTACCATGTGATTTTGAGGATAGCTTGTGCTTCGGAGGTAAAAATGAAGGCGTTGGTTGATAGAATCCCAATGGTAAGTATGTGGCGGCAAAAGATTTAGGTACTGTCCTTAGTTTTTGACCCGTCTGTGAAAACAAAACTGCTGCCTTTAGATCTTAGATCGGAGGTAACTGCGGCAAAAGTGGCACGGTAAATTGATGGTGGCGTGTTTGTTTTAGGATATTGTGCCAGTTCCATTATGAAAGATGAGGGGCTAATGTTCCGTGGTGGGCGCGATTGAGTCTGTTTACCAAAACAACCTATGGGAATTTTCATAATTTTTGCCATTATTAAAGATGACGAAATAGCAGATTGAAGGCGCTTGGAGATTTTCCTGTTCATACAGGAGATAACGTCTCTTAGCGTATTTTTTTGAGAAGTGAGTATAACAAAACCAAAAGTGAGTATAACAGTTTTGCATGTAAAACCTTAAGTGAGTATAACAAAACCAAAAGTGAGTATACCTGTTTTGCATGTAACAGTAAAAGTGAGCTAGCTATGATTCTCAAAAAAATACGCCTTCTATCGATGATTGAGCCATTTGAGTAAGATAGTTTTATAAGATAGTAGGATGTACAGCCCTATCGCCGAATCCGCAAAGTGAACAGTTCCCTGTTACCCACACGGGTATGTGAATGAGTTGCACTATATCGTTGAAAAGTGAAAACATTTAGGTTCGCATGGTGCAGGGAAATAAGTCCCCCGGGAACTAAGTCCAATGTTATCGACGGCAAGAGACGCAGCTGATGTGCTAGGATTCACCCGGAAACTCCTGCTTAGATAAATAGTACCGGCAAGACCATGTAGCACACAAGCGCTGCGAAGAAAGACGAGAGGGGATCGTAAACTCTACGAGCAAAAGAGGAGGCTTTTCAGTGTGAGTAATAACAATTAGTGAGTATAACAATTTTGCATGTAAAACCAAAAGTGAGTATAACATAACCAAAAGTGAGTATAACAGTTTTGCATGTAAAAGTAAAAGTGAGCTAGCTATAAATTCCCAAAAAAATATGCCTAATATTGAAATAATGGGTAGTCACATAGCGAGCTGTCACGGGTGGATTTGCTTATATAGAAACAGAGGTGGCTAAAATGGTTTTGGCGGTTAATGAAGACAAAACCAAGTATATGCTGTCATCAAGAAGGGACACCCAACATCGACGAATTGGACAAAACGTCATAACTTGGAGGTAGTAAGAGACTTTGTTTACCTCGGCTCTGCTATAAACTCTGATAACAACATCTCAGAAATAAAACGAAGGACAACTACTCCTGCCACTCTAGAAAGCCCTATCCGATCCCGAAGAACTAAAGTTCTATATGAAACCCTGATTATCCCAGTCCTGCTTTGTGGTGCTGAAGTCTATGTATATCATCGGCCGATTGGAGACAAAGATTCTTTGTACGATTTTTGACCCCGTGTGAGTTGACGGGCTTTGGAGAAGGAGATTTAAAGAAGAGCTATACGCGCCATAGAGCGACATAAAGAGACAAAAAAATGCGCATCTGTCGTCTAAGATCACGACGTGTGGATATTACACTCTGGCCAAACGAGTAACTAGTGTTCCAATTCAGAGGTACAACGCAGTAGAGGAATAACTCCCCATAGGTGGCGCGCACGAGTGGAAGGGGTCCTGTAATCTGGAGCTAAGATTAGACTACACGCAAATTATGAATATGAATGCGCTCAAGGGAAAATGACCAGATTATTTGTTATTAAGTGAACACGAAGACAAAAGAAAAAAAAAACAAATACCTACATAACAGCAAACAATTTATTACATAAACAACATTATCACAACAGTGAAAAAACACAATCCCATACACGAAATAGCAACAATACAATTACGCAAAAGATAGATCCGAAAAAGAAACGAAATTAAAAAGAAAACACCATTGTGCGGTAGGTAGCTCATCCCTATATAGATAACTAGACAATTATTGATTTATCAAAAATGTTACCTATGCCATAATAAGAGAATAATAATAATAAAGAGAATAATAATAATAATAATAAACCCTCTTTATTATTATTATTATTAGCTTATGCCATCGCTCATTTCAATGAACAGCATATAGGTATGAGCAATATGTGGTTTTGTCCGATTTGCACTACTTCCTATTTAATCATGTCTGTCAAAATCGGAATAACATCAAGAGCTATCAAAAATGGCATTATATATGACCACTTGGCATGTAGTCTAGTCTTATGTCGATTTCCATTGGGCTTTTACCGTTTTGCTCTCAGATCTCAGATTTTTCCTGCCCCAATGGAACATGAAATGAGATTACTTTTTTTTGCATTTGTGTTGGTGTTTTATTTGACAGTCAGGCAGTCAGCTATTTTTTATTGCAATTTGGGTTTACAAATGTCTCTTGTTTTGGTATTGGTGAAAGTATATGTGAATCTCGCGCTCGAATCGAGATTCGCAAAAGTGATCTGAATATAAAAGTGTTTTTTTTTCGCCCAATGGAAATCGACATTAACAACTCAAAAATCTAGTATCTCTACATATAATAAAATTGTATTTAAAATGTTTGTTCCACTATCACGTAAGAACTACTAACCCGATTGGTGTGTCTGGCATAATGTGGATCAAGTCAAAGATAATCCTTAATCGTTAATAAGAACATTTAATTGAAATTCTACCTTCATTTTCGCCAAATACATCAAATATAAGTAACTAGTTTACTACCAATTTCTCCAAGACCTCTAACAAGTTTTTTCTTTTCGCTTACATTCGGCTATTTGATAATTTGGAAGTAATTTGAACAGCTGAGTTTGACAACCGACTTGACAGTCGAATTACGCGATTTACGTAAAGACATTTCCGAGGAGTATTCACTTAAAGAACAGCAGAAATTTATACGTTTACGAGCATTTCATTACATTAAGTGAATATCGATTTGATGCTTTCGAAGGTATGTACTTATATTTCACATCGCGAACGAACTTGCGGGCACAGCTAGTTCATCCATAAATATTTAAAAGTTTATCACCCAGCCAATTTCCCTTTTCTCAAGGGTGGGTAAAAGGCGGCGTTCCATTGACCGCTATACCTCTACCACATAATATCTCAGATAGAGCAACGACCGCTAGGGAGCTAGCAGAGGTTTTTTCTAGATGGTGTTTGATATACCACTTTCCATATAATGGTCAATGGCCCACTGGATCATTAGACGCCTCAAATAACGACAAACGTCGTAAAAGTAACACGCATCTCAAAATAAGGGTGAAAGACAAGTGATTTTGATATCAGGGTATTATAATACGAGGCTTTCCTGTAAGAGATTCCAAGACAAGAAAGTTGTATACCAGAGATTCTGAATCGAGGGATTTTGATACAAGATTTTAAAAAAAAGAGATTTTTACTCCAGACCGCTCCAAGCAGTTTTTTAATCAATTTTTACCCACTTTACAGATCTAAAATTTTGCAAACATCCGACAATACAATACCATGACAGTTCACAATCATAAAAGATGGGATTATGAAATGAGCTGTCAAAATACCGTTATCAATTTTTGACGCCACAGTTATCCTACTCGTGCCAGAGGTGGCACAGTAGTCCAGCACACTAACCACACTAATCTTAATCTTAATAAATGAACAATTTTTGAAACTGTTTTTAAGCAATACTTTTCCGGAGTATTTTAACGCATCTTTCTGCTCCATCTAGAAGCTGAGCTACATTAAATCCCAATCCGATTCTATTTGACCAAAAATTAAAATGTTATTGCTCCAAATTGCCTTTCTGGTTAGCGGTTATTGACACACATTGGTGAATATGTGTGTGAAATGAAGCTACCCAAACAGTTGGATGACGACGATGAGTCAAGTTATCAGTGATGGATGGAGAAGGGATATGTATTTACGTAAAACAAACATTTGGGGGTTTCGGTCGGCCAACCGAAGGTATAAACCATTCGTCGCACATCGGGTGGCAGAGATATTGGACACGTCGGAACCATCAGGCTGGTATTGGCTTCCGTCCGAGTTAAATGTAGCCGACGACGCAACTCGAGCCACATACCCGCCGATATTCATAGCGAATAGCTGATGGATAGCAGGACCAGAATTCCTTCGTCTTCCCGAACAACATTGGCCAAACTATGGGGATGCTCAAGTTCCAGACACACTCCTAGAAGAAATTAGTCCGAGGATGCTTCACATTAGCCAGGCAAGTAGACCTATCATACATATACTAATTTTTCTTCCTTCAACAAACTTAGAAGGACGGTGGCTTGGGTGTTACGTGGTCGAGCATGGTTGAGTCGGGCGAGAACAACAATAACAGCAAGACAGCAGGGACAACCAATAAGCTAGTGCTATATACCAACATCAGTCCAAAATAGTCCAGCGGTGCCTAAGAATGCGATTACAGCTACGGAGATTGCAGCTGCCGAAAAGTTTCTTTGCTGCCAAGCCCAAAAGGACGATTTCTACGAAGAGCGGACTTGTCTGGAGAAGGGATTACCGGTCGCAATAAGTAGCACCATATACCAGCTCACTCCATACTTGGGCAAAGATAAACTACTACGCCTAGGTGGCCGAATGAACGCAGCATATTGCCTTCCTGCTGAAGCCAGATGTCCAGTAATTTTGCCCCAGTGCCACCAATTAACGCAGTTAATCGTATATCATTACCACGATCTTCTCCATCATCAATGAAATTCGTCGGCGATATTGGTTGCCTCGAATCCGATCAGTACTTAATAGGGCAAGGAAGTATTGTCCGTCATGTAAACTTGCACGTGCCAAACCAGCGACGCCGTTGATGGGACAGCTACCAGTGGACCGCTTAACACCTTTCATTCGACCCTTCACCTATACGGGGTTGGATTATTTTGGCCCACTACAAGTTGCAATAGGTCGCCGAAGAGAGAAAAGATGGGTAACACTCTTCACTTGCCTCACCATCAGAGCCATCCATCTGGAACTTGCAGCAGACTTATCCACCGATGCCCTGATTTTGTGCCTGAGGAATTTCGTCAACAGGAGAGGAACACCTACCCGTATAAGAAGTGACAATGGCACAAACTTTATTGGTGCCCAGTGGGAGCTTGCAAAGGAAGTCCGACGGCCCTAGCGAGGTATCCGTCGGAACGGAAATTTCTCCGATTTTATACGAATCGGAGGATTTTTGCTTCGAGGTATACGTCGGAACAGCTTTTCGGAACTTTGTTCCGACAAATATGCAACGCACACTGGCGTTTTGCGTTTCAGTGCGATGAAGTGCGTTTTTACTCATATTTTTGACAGTTTCATACGAATTTTCGTTGCAATAGGTCGCCGAAGAGAGAAAAGATGGGTAACACTCTTCACTTGCCTCACCATCAGAGCCATCCATCTGGAACTTGCAGCAGACTTATCCACCGATGCCCTGATTTTGTGCCTGAGGAATTTCGTCAACAGGAGAGGAACACCTACCCGTATAAGAAGTGACAATGGCACAAACTTTATTGGTGCCCAGTGGGAGCTTGCAAAGGAAGTCCGACGGCCCTAGCGAGGTATCCGTCGGAACGGAAATTTCTCCGATTTTATACGAATCGGAGGATTTTTGCTTCGAGGTATACGTCGGAACAGCTTTTCGGAACTTTGTTCCGACAAATATGCAACGCACACTGGCGTTTTGCGTTTCAGTGCGATGAAGTGCGTTTTTACTCATATTTTTGACAGTTTCATACGAATTTTCTTCCGATATGCTCCGACAGGAATTGGTTGCGGAATTTGTTTACGATTTGCAGTGAAGTCTTGATAAATGAAAACAATAAAGAAAAAAACATTTTAGCAAAGTAATTGGTTGTATTTGTTGCTTTAATTTGTGTTTCCAGTGCAAAAACAAACGGAAAAACAAGCACTTAATAGGAAAACCCCGAAACAACATCATGTCAAATCAATGCGTTGTCGCATTTCAATTATTCTTTCCGAAGTCGGATACCTCGAATGTAATTTGAGTCTCCGACGGAATATGCGTTGCGGAGAATTCTCCGTTCCGACGGATACCTCGCCAGGGCCGCGATTGTTCGATTTCGATACGATTCAAGGCGAAATGTCAGCAAAACGGATTGATTGGAGGTTTAATTGCCCACTAAATCCCAGCGAAGGTGGTATTTGGGAAAGGATGGTGGTCCGTAAAGAAAATTCTCTTAGTAACGCTCCGTGAAGAGGCGCCAAGAGTGGAAACCCTTCGAAGTTTATTAATAGAGGCGGAAAACATTGTGAATTCGAGACCTCTGACGGAATTGCCGGTGAGTTCAGAAGAAGACGAGCCATTAACCCCGAACCATTTTTTGATTGGGTGTGTAAATTCGACACAAACACCTAACATCGATGACACACCAATATGCAACCGTAAGCAGTGGAAAATATCTCAGCAGCTTAAGGATCGATTGATACTGGAGTATCTTCCAATATTGACGAAACGTAGCAAATGACGTGTTACGGTAGCACCCCTCAAAGTTGGCGATCTTATTGTTGTTTGTGATGCTGGTCAACCTCGAAGCAAATGGCAACGTGGTCGAGTCACAAAGGTATATCCAGCGAAGGATGGACAAGTCAGAAGTGCAGATGTCAAAACACCGAGCGGCATTCCTCGGCGCCCCGCTTCCAAGCTGGCCGTACTCGAGGTAAGTGAATCTCCACGGGTATTCACCGAGGGTGGGATGTCGTCGTCGACGAGTGACAGCTACAAGTAATACAGTCATCGACCACTATTATTATTATTATTATTATTTATTCTTTATTTCATCTATTATTTTCTTTGAAAAAAATAACAATACAAAAAAAAGTTAAGAATATAGACATGGCAATTCTGCCGTCTGCCGGATTGGACATTTCAATAATTTTATTATTTATAAAAACAGAAGCATAGTTTTGGTTTTTAAGGCTAATTTCATACTCTATAGTACACAGTTTAAATTTTATATTGGAAACTGGGAAGACTTGTACATACAAAAAATAAAGATAAATCGCTAGGATTGGTAATTACTGCACTTTTTTAAAAACTATTGCGGTATGACAAGGCGTGATTGCAAAATTTATATAAATTGGACCAACCTAAAGATCCGTTCAATACGTCATGCAGGTGATCCACGGACAGTAAACTTTCTCTAAGGTATAGCCGTCGGATTTCTTGTAAAATGGGACAAATGGCAATGAAATGGTAAATATCTTCTCGCTCGTTTCTATTACAGAGGCTTCATGTAATGGGGAGATCACTTCTATGGGGTATAAAGTCAGTGATGCCAGATCATGGGTAATTACCCATTTCGTGGGCATTTTGCATTTCAAAATTAGCTTAAAGGGCGAAAGGGCATTTTTATATCTCTCGGAACAAAAAAAGGGTATTTGAAATACTTCATCTAATCTCTTAGCTATATTAATTTTATTAAATTATTTATATGTATATCTGAATGCAATCATTAAATTCAATGAATGCACTCATTCCACTCATTGCAAATGCAAAATAAACATCTGTCTGTCATTGCGTTGTCAACGTCAACGTCTTCGTGTTGGTTCCAACATAACCACTAGCTCTCTTGGTTCGGAGCGGAATAATTGGAAAATTCACACTTTTTTGAAGTGACATCTAGTGTTAACAATGGGGCGACAATTTGACCGTTTTACTTGCCAAATTCACTAACTAAACTAAATAGTTGTCTCTGGCATTCTATGGAAAAATCAAAAATGATTGTCGCTTTGGCTCCGTTTCCCAATGCCATCTACTGTAAACGGTAACATAATTTATTTTTACATTTTGTCAATTCAAAAACATATATTATTTATGCTTTAAAAAAATATAAATATAAAGAAAAACCATCGCGCGCATTCAATAAAAAGAGAAGACTGTGTTTGGTTTTGGTAATTTTTGTACTACTATATACAGCTGTGTTCATGAAAATAGTAGTGCATCTCTCTAAAATAGTCAAAAGTAAATAAATTTTGACCGAAAGTAACGGAATTTTGAAATTTTTATTCTCTTCTCTGCATTCTAAACAAAAAGTTTGCATCCTTATATTTTTCAGCGGAAAAAGTACCGTTTCATTTGGTTCAAGTTTTGTGTAGAGCAGCACTACTATTTTCATGAACGCAACTGTAGGTATGTAGTTTTATATATGTATATTTTCGTGGGGAATATCGTGGGGTTTTTTCAAACAACGGCATGGGCGAAAAGGGTATTTTTGATATTCGCCGTGGGAAAGTCAGTGCTAAAAGTCTGGCATCACTGTATAAAGTTTAGATTCATTAGCTCTACTCTGGCTCTAAATATGGTGCTTATAACTTCAACCGTATTTGCTTTACAGAAGTAGCTGTTTTCAGTCAATGTTCAGATGAATTATGAACTAGAGTCCCTTTTGAATGTTATATTGAATACATAGATGTCACTAGTACCAGTATTCCCGACCGACAGCAATGGGAAGAGAATACGGTTATAGATGAAAATACGCTAGAAGTATACACAGATGGGTCTAAGACGGAGGACGGAGTAGGAGCCGGGATTTTCTCAGTTCCACTCTCCCTGTTTGAGATCTATTTCTGGCTCACTGAGGATGACCACCCTGCTTTCCCTTTAGAATTACTGGCGACATCTCTACTTAAGCATTTGCAACCAAGCATTAGCAACCAAACTTGTTCTGTCAAATTCAATTCATTTTTTTCTCTCTTCTTTTTTCTGTACCCAAAGAACGTGGTTGATTTTGGTAGGTTAAGAAATTAAAGAATAGAAATCTATTGGAAATTGGTTTTCATTTTTATCTTCAACATTTTGGTGCCTCCTGTGAGGAAATATACAAATTGGTATATATTTTCCCCGAATTGGACTGGTTTTATTGGATTTACCGCGCTTGAGCGTACCCTGTAGTTGGATTTATTCTTGTACTGCGCTTTGCATACGAGTTTGGCAATTTCACATACCGCGTAAAATTGGAAATTTGGAACACTGTTCATCTGAACATGGCAGAGCTCAACTTGCGTATGGCCGCTCATAATGCGATTAAACGTATTCACGATCGTATTCTCGGAGCCAACTATGATGCGTGTGACATTTCCCAGTTGCAACAGGAGTTGAAAGCCGTCACTGCGCATTACGATCGCTTTGTGAATAACCATCAGGTATTGGTTGGTACTGCCGTAGCAGATGAATTCACATCACACGAACTATTGTGGGAACAGGTGGAGGCATTGTACAACGAGACGTGCGTCAAACTCAACCGCAAAGTATTGCAGATCGAAACCGAAACTACAAAACGGCAGTCAAACAAAACTGATGAATCCACTTCAGGTTTGTCAGCGCAGAAGTTTGACGTGAAATTGGATCCGGTGGTGATTCCCGCATTTGACGGATCGTTACATAATTGGTTAGCTTTCAAGGACACGTTTCAGAATTTGGTTCACGAAATGGAGTTTCCAGAGGCATATAAACTGGGTAAGCTTCGACAAGCAGTTAGTGCTACAAAGGTCCCTTTAATTGGTGCGATGTATTCTGGTGGATATGAGGAAGTGTGGACCGCGTTGAAAAAGCGGTACGACAATCCAAAACTTCTAGCTGAAACGCATGTTTCCCGATTCCTCAACATTAAACCGGCTTCGGATGAGACGGCGCGGACGTTGTTGAGTATCGTCGACACTGTTCAGGAATCTTTGCGTGCGTTAAAGGTTATGGAGCTGCCTGTTGACAAGTGGGATGCACTAGCAGTTCCTATAGTTGTTTCGAAGCTTCCCATCTCAACTCAGCGGGAGTGGAACATGAACTGTTCTTCAGATGAAATTCCTAGTTTGTCGTCTTTGCTCAACTTCTTAGAGAAACGAGCACATAGCCTCTCTACAGAGGTTATTAGAGCGCCAAATCGATCTGAAACCTCAAATGCACGACAACAAAATCGTGCTCATCATCCAGTGAAAACGTATGTGGCTGCAACGGACGAAGGAAAATGCCATCACTGCCAAGGTCCTCATAGGGTTGGTCGCTGTCAATCGCTGATGGCGATGAGACCTGAGCAGCGCTTTGATGCTCTCAAAACATCGAATTTATGCTTCAATTGCCTCAAGCATGGTCATTCTTCGAGGCAATGCTCATCGGGTGGATGCCGGCAGTGCGGACGCAAACACCATACTATCTTCTGTCGCGAATCCAGGACGTCAACACCAGCTGTACATACGACAGAGGTTCCAGCCCAGGACATGCAAACAGCATCTTCGTCATCAGTGGAAACATCTAGTGCATGACTAACCGGTGCGGTCAGTAGCTGTATTGTCCATAACAACCGAACTATTTTGCTGGCTACTGCGCGCGCATATATATATGGACAGTCAGCTGAAAAACAGCGCTTGGCTCGTATCCTCTGCGATCCTGGATCGCAGGTAAGTTTTATATCTGAACGTATTGCTAATCATCTCAATCTTCGCAGACGCAAATATGATGTACCAGTCGAAGGAATTGGGGGCTTTGCCCACACTAGAACGAAAGGCAGCGCTATGCTCACACTCTGTTCCACACACTCCAACTTCACCCTGACGATCGATGCGTTAGTGATACCATCAATTACATCCATTACTCCATCTATGCCAATCGACATCAATCAATGGACACACTTATCCGGTCTCAATCTTGCTGACGCTCAGTTTGGTACGCCTGGCTCCATCGATGCGCTTATTGGAGCAGATGTATGGGGTCTTATTGTGGAGAGCGATGTCATCAGCGGAAAAATTAACGAGCCTCATGCTCAGCGTACTAAATTGGGCTGGGTTATCTTTGAACCAGTCTCTCCGGAGCCGTCATCAACACGAGCTTTACGTACCTTTCATGCTCAGGTGTGTGGAGAGGACACAGCTCTACATCAGCTAATGCAAAATTTCTGGAAGTTGGAAGAAGTGCCCGAGATTGAGGTTGGAGATGACGAATGTGGTCGCCTGTTCTCAACGACACACTCTCGAACACAGGATGGACGATATGTGGTGCGGATACCCTTTTGTCGAAATGCTGCCAGTCTAGGAGAATCGTATACGCAAGCATTGCGACAATTCCACTCCCTGGAGCGACGGTTGGCTGGTAACCTTGAGCTGCGTGACAGATATGTGGCATTCATGCGTGAATACGCGGCGCTTGGTCATATGGAACGTGTCGATCAACCTGGCGATCACACAAACTGTTTCTATATCCCCCATCACGCTGTGACAAATAAGTTCCGCGTTGTGTTCAATGCTTCGGCGCGAACTAGTGTTGGCGTCTCACTGAATGACATCCAGTTAGTGGGCCCAACGATTCAAGATTCTCTTATCAACATCATCTTTCGCTTTCGACGTTTTCGAATTGCACTCACGGCTGACATCGAGAAGATGTTCCGCCAGATCTTGGTAGCCCCGGAAGATAGGAACTTCCAGCGTATTCTCTGGCGAGAATCACCTTCAGATGACATTGGTATATATCGTTTGACAACCGTCACATATGGCATGGCGTGTAGCCCTTACAACGCAGTGCGCGCACTTCACCAATGTGCGTACGATAATTATGGCAAAGTGCCAGACCAAAGGCATGGGATAGCTGCGCGAGACACAATCCTTACGTCATTCTATGTCGACGACTTTTTGGTTAGCTGCAATGATGTTCACGAAGCTGCAACATTAGCCACAGATGTTGACACAATCCTTTCGGCTGGACATTTTAACCTACGAAAGTGGAACTCCAACAGTACTGAGGTAATTAATAAGTTAACTGGTGCAAATTCTTCTACTTCAGAGCTCATCATTGATTCTCCGACTGCGACTGTGCTCGGTTTACGATGGGATCCAGTAACAGATGAGTTATTCTTCCGAGTAAACCTCAAATCACAACATGAAGGTTTGACGAAGCGGCGTGTACTTAGCGAAGTAGCCCAACTCTTCGATCCTACAGGGCTTCTTGCACCGGTCGTTATTACTGGGAAATTGTTTATCCAGACACTTTGGATGACTGGCATCACTTGGGATGATCCACTACCGCTGGCACTGCGCGAAACTTGGCTGCAATTTCGCATTGGACTCGACGCAATCAATAGTGTTCGGGTGCCCCGGTGGCTGGGAATGGCGAATGGAGAAGTAACAGAGCTTCATGGTTTTTGTGACGCTAGCTCGCGTGCCTACGCAGCCGTTATATACATCCAGACAACCGACTCCAAAGGGTGCTCACGTATTTCGTTGCTGACAGCCCGCACAAAGGTGGCTCCACTCAAGGGTGCTACTATTCCTCGCCTGGAACTCTGCGCAGCACATCTGCTAGCTGTTACTTTGCAAAACGTTCGGGTTGCCTTGGGCTTGCGAACACCCGCTGCTACTTGTGGTCGGACTCTCGAATCGTGTTATGCTGGTTGCGAAAGCAGCCCACCACTCTCAAACCGTTTGTATCTAACCGAATACGTCAAATTCAGGAACTGACGTCACCCGAGCAGTGGAATCATGTTCGATCAGCCCAAAACCCAGCGGATTGCGCTAGTCGTGGAATGGGAGCAGCAGATCTTTTGCAGCACCAGTTGTGGTGGCATGGTCCGGAGTGGTTGAAGGATGGCTCGGTGCGTTCAGGCCTACAACAAGACGCACTTCATCAGCATGAATTAAGTTCCATACAAGAGGAGGAGAAAGTGACTTTGCTGACAATGGTAGCCACAGTGGGGTCCAAGTTATCAACACGGCGACGAGATGGTCAAGTAATTGCTCTTACGGAATACTTTAGTTCGCTTAATCGCCTCCTATATACAGTAGTGCGAATGCTACGTTGGACACCGAAACGACGTCACTTGCTAGGAGCAGTTGTCAGCGCTGATGAATTAGACGAAGCACTGGATAAACTTATTCGTATTGAGCAGGACAGCGCTTTTTCGACAGCAATTCATCAAATTCGGAGTGGTTCTAAGCTCCCCAGTTCCAGTGGCTTGCTTCCGCTAAACCCTTTCCTGGATGATTCCGGGGTTCTACGCGTTGGTGGTCGACTGAGCAAGGCAACAGTGCCTCACGATCATCGCTTTCCCATTATATTGCCGCGGACCGGATCATTGGCTTGGCTGCTCATTCAACAGGCCCATCAAAAAACCCTTCATGGCGGGACGCAGTTGATGCTTCACCATCTTCGCAGCAGGTACTGGATTTTAAACGCGAGGCAAGCTGTGCGAAGTTTCATACATACTTGCGTAATTTGTCGACGTCATCGCGGTGCTACCCTGACCCAACAAATGGCTTCATTGCCAAAGCCAAGGGTCAATGCGGCTCGACCCTTTTTGTCAACCGGAGTGGATTACTGTGGCCCGTTCACACTGCGCATAGGAGCAAAGCGGTCACGCACAACTGTCAAAACCTACATGGCCATTTTCATTTGTATGGCCACCAAAGCGGTGCATATTGAGGTAGTGGATGACCTCTCTTCGCAGGCATTCCTAGATGCATTTACACGTTTTGTCAGCAGACGAGGCCCATGTAAAGATCTTTATAGCGACAATGGCACCGCATTCGTCGGCGCCAATCGTATGCTGAAAGAGGACATTGCGGCTTGGCATAGCGATCACAGTCAACAGTCAGTGGCCAGTGTGGGGACAAATTGGCATTTCATCACACCCAGCGCTCCCCATCAAGGAGGATTATGGGAGGCTGCGGTAAAATCTGCGAAGCACCATTTGGTACGTTTGGTTGGAGGACAAACCATGTGGTACAATCAATTGCATACCTTGGCGACGCGTATCGAAGCGTGTCTCAATTCGCGTCCGCTTATTCCACTGCACGATGATCCAGAGGACAAATTCGCGTTAACGCCAGCTGACTTCCTCATCGGAGCCTCCCTTCTCGCCGTACCAGAACCAAATGTAAACGAGATTCCGACTAACCGCATCAAACATTGGCAATGGTTAAGACAAATACACCAACAATTTTGGCAAAGATGGAGCGAGGAATATTTGGTAACGTTACAAACCAGGAGCAAGTGGCAAAGGCGATTAGACAACATCCGAGTTGGTGATATCGTCATCATTCGTCAGGAAAATTTACCTCCGACTTTCTGGCGATTGGGTCGGGTGATTGGAGTTCATCCGGGCAGTGATGGACTGGCCCGCAACGCCACTATCCAGACAACAGCCGGCGTATACACCCGGGCAGTGCAGAAATTATGCCGACTTTTGGAGTCAGAAGATTTCGAGCCGAGCTCGACCGGGCAGAATGTTTGAGATCTATTTCTGGCTCACTGAGGATGACCACCCTGCTTTCCCTTTAGAATTACTGGCGACATCTCTACTTAAGCATTTGCAACCAAGCATTAGCAACCAAACTTGTTCTGTCAAATTCAATTCATTTTTTTCTCTCTTCTTTTTTCTGTACCCAAAGAACGTGGTTGATTTTGGTAGGTTAAGAAATTAAAGAATAGAAATCTATTGGAAATTGGTTTTCATTTTTATCTTCAACACTCCCTAAACCAGTCTTTTAGACTACCAAATAACTGTAGTGTCTTCCAAGCAGAAGTTATGGCTATTCGCGAAGCCGCTGAACTGCTGAAGGTGAGATCGATATCGAACTCAGACATCGTCATCTACACCGACAGTCAAGCAGCTATTAAAGCACTCGAATCACCAATATTAAGATCCAAATTGGTCAGGCACTGCCGCAAATCTTTAAATGAGATCTCGGATATGTGCACGTTAACGCTGTGCTGGGTCCCTGGTCATAGAGATATACCAGGTAACTGTAAAGCAGACGAACTAGCAAGGAACGGCACGAAAATGGAACTCTCTACTGGTAAAGGAGAGCCCCATGTGCCAATTGAAACGGTAAGATACAACATCTCCACACTAGCACTGCAACAGGCTAATGAGAGATGGCGCGATATTGACACCTGCAACCACGCAAAACAGACCTGGCCACGAATAAATCGGCGCAGGACAAAGGTCCTGTTAAACGTCAGTAGAAAACATATCGGAACTCTTGTCGGAGTACTAACAGGCCACTTTGTACTAGGAAGACATGCCGTAAGGCTTGGAGTTACCGCTAATGACTTCTGTCGCAGTTGCATGGATGAGGAGGAAGAGGAAACTCCGTTCCACCTACTATGTAACTGCCCGGCGCTATCCTCGATTAGAAAGCAAACTCTAGGAGAGTACTTCTTTGAGGAGCTTGCTGATATTGCCGAAACGGATATCAGTAAAATACGGAAATTTCTCCAAAATTCGAAATGGTTCCAAGAGTAGCGGAAATAACCGAATCTGCTTGTGGTATCACAATGGACCTTACTTGGTCTAAGTGAATTATTCCGTATTAACGGATAATTGCCACCTAACCTAGATGTCACTACCACTTTACTTTGTAAACTCTCCAAAATTGTTCCTTCATTATTTCCCTATTTCCTTTTTTTGAAGTTAGCTACTAGGCTGTAACCCTAATCTCTTTCTATTCTTGTACCAACCCGCATAGAGGTAAGACCTATTTGGTACCCCGAAAATAAAACCCAACATTGTTCAACCCAAACCAAATTTCTTTCATTTCATTTACATACTTTACCTCCCCGCAATTAAAATCCCCCAATTGCACCCGGCAATTGGCAAACACCGAAAACGAAAAAAACCAGCGCAACACCAGAGAAACAACAATTTTTCGAACCACCCATCACCCCCCGAAACCGAAACGGAATAGATACCAGTTCTTGGGACTCTATCCTAGTTTTTATTTGTGCAAGCCGACTCCCAGAAGTAACCCTATCACTTTGGGAACAATCACTGAATCAGCCCACTGATATCCCTTTATGGGATGATATGAGTACATTTCTTTCAAATCGCTTTCGCGTCCTAGAATCGGTATCTGATATGACTATTGGCAGTAAGCCAAAACAAGCCCCACAACCTAAGCAACCTCCCCGTTTCAAGAATGTTAAAACCTACCATACAAAACAAAATAAAAATAAAATAGAGTGCAAAGTTTGTAAAGGTCAACACCCTTTACGGTTTTGTCCCGAGTTCTTAAATATGGATTGTAACAATAGAATGACCACAGTTCGGAACCATAACTATTGCTCAAACTGTCTCGCGATCACCCATACCCATGCTGATTGTAAGAGTTCCAACACATGCTTCCGATGTCACAATCGGCATCACACATTGTTCAATGTGCGGGCTCTCATTGACCCAGGTTCTGAGGTCTCATTCATTTCGGAAGAGATCCAGAGTATTTTGAACTTACCTACTCAACCTGTTCATGCCCAGATATCCGGTATGAGTTCAACCATCACCGCCTCCTCCTCCAAATTAAGTACGTTCACTCTTCGCTCTAATCATATGAACGATTTCACTCTTGACGTTCAGGCATTGGTTCTCAAGCGACTTACCGGTCACATTCCATCATGTTCGTTTAGCATTGATGACCTCAAAAATAGCATCGATTTTTCTCTAGCTGACCCATTCTTTAACAGAAGCTCGAAAATAGATATGCTTATCGGAGCGGATTTGTATCCTTCGATTATATTAGAAGGAGTGAAAAGCAAAGTTTTCAATACCCTCATGGCCCAAGAGACAGTCTTTGGTTGGATACTCTTAGGACCGCTTGATACGATGATGAGACAAAACGCTTCTTACTCAACATTCGTATCATATTTCAATGAACAGTCACTCGATAAGCAACTGGAAAACTTTTGGAAACTTGAGGAATTGCCCCAAGCTCCCGTGCTTTCATCAGCAGATCAGCGCTGTCAGGATTTGTATGAAAATACAACCTATCGCGATTCTACAGGACGTTATGTTGTAAGCCTACCTTTTAAAGAAAGCTTTCCTAATGAGGTTGAGATTGGCACCTCAAGGGACGTTGCGCTAAGGCAATTTCTTAGGACTGAAAAGCGTCTTTTAGCCAAAGTTGAACTAAAGGATCAATACTATTCAGTCATCCGAGAATACATAACCCTTGATCACATGGAACCTGTCAACTCATCGGAAATAATAAAATCCAATAAGGTTCATTCATATTACTTACCTCATCATACAGTAATCAAACCCCAAAGCACCACAACAAAGGTAAGGGTGGTATTCAATGCCTCCAACCCTTCATCGAACGGAGTGAGCCTCAATGACATTCTTTACCCTGGCCCTGTACTTCAGTCCGATATAACCCTGCTTCTTTTAAATTGGCGCTGCTTTAAATATGTCTTTAATCGTGACATCGAAAAGATGTATAGACAAATACTTGTCAACCCTCAGCATACATCTTTTCAAAGAATTTTGTTTAGAGATGCAGTAGATGAGAGCATAAAGGATTTTCAACTCAAAACGGTTACTTTTGGGGTGAATTGCGCCCCGTACTTAGCAATTCGAACCCTACGTCAACTCGCTGACGACGTACAAGAATCTCAGCCGCTAGCATCAAACATTCTTAGACGAAATTTCTACGTGGATGATGTACTGTCCGGCGCTCATGATGTCCAAACCGCCCAATCTGCTCAGACTGAACTCGAGTCAGCTCTTTCCTCAGCAGGATTTAGCCTCCGAAAGTGGACGGCAAATTCGCCTGATTTGTTGAAAAACATACCAAAAGAACACTTGCTAAATGCTGATTTTTTGAAAATCGATCAAACCAGCACAGCAACTACCCTGGGCATCTGCTGGCAGGCCACTTCAGACACTTTTTCTTTCTCACTCGCTTCCGAAACGTTGTCATGCTCTATAACAAAAAGATCCGTCCTGTCTGTAATTGCCAAGTTGTATGATCCTGCGGGATGGCTTGCTCCGATTGTTATCTCTGCAAAAATCATCATGCAGCAGATTTGGAAAGATAATACAGGATGGGACCAAAATCTCGAACCCATTACACAACAAAAGTGGAAACAATATCTAGCCAATCTCGCCGCTATAAAAACCATTAATATCCCAAGATGGATTGATTACGTTCCATGGGCTCCAATCGAAATACATGGTTTTTGTGATTCTTCCGAGAAGGCCTATGCTGCTGCTCTGTACATCCGGGTCCAGCATGGTCCATCTTCGTTCTCTTCTCATTTACTCTGGGCAAAGAGCAAAGTAGCTCCAGTACACTCAATATCCTTGCCACGCCTAGAATTGCAAGGCGCAGGCTTATTATCGAATATGGTTCGAGTGGCTTTTGAAAAGTTACATTTTCTTAAGGACGTTACGTTATTTTTGTGGACGGACTCGACCATTGTTTTGTGGTGGCTTAGTAAACCACCGTGCACTTGGAAAACTTTCGTGGCAAATAGAATTTCCGAAATCTTAACAAACGTTAAAGGTGCAAAATGGAGACATGTTCCTTCATCGGATAACCCTGCCGACCTGGCCACTCGTGGCGTGACACCTCACGAATTACGAGAAAGTGAACTCTGGTGGACTGGCCCGAAGTGGCTACGGCAGCATCCAAGTTATTAGCCAGATTCAGTTCCGTTACCCCCAGATGAGTCTTTGATGGAAGCAAAAACTATCAAAAGTTTTTCATCAATCGCAGTTGATGACTTCGAGCCCATTCTCAATCGATTTTCTTCCTGGCATAAGGCAGTGCGAGTTATCAGCTATGTGTTTAGATTTTACAACGCCACTCGATTTCGCAGGAGACTATCGGCAGTGTATTCCATTTCACCTGAGGAAATCGAATTTACGAAAACCCGAATGATAATGCTGTCTCAAAAGATTTATTTTTCTCATGAGTATGACGCTTTATATAAAGGTCAGTCCCTTAAGCCAAAAAGTTGTCTGCTGACGCTTAACCCTTTTTTGGATTCTAAGCAAATCCTTCGAGTTAATGGAAGATTAACTCTAACGACTACACTTACCTATAATGAGCGTCGTCCAATTTTACTCTCTTATAATGCGTACTTTTCAAAACTGTTTGTTGACTTCGTACACATACTTTCTTTACATGGTGAGATCCAGCTCATGATTCGCATAATTCGTTCTGAATTTTGGATTCCGAAGCTGAAAAATCTTGTAAAGAAATGTATCCGTGAGTGCAAAGTGTGTATGATTCACAAGAAGAAACTCCAGACGCAAATCATGGGTGCGCTCCCTGTAGAAAGAACGACATTTACAATACCGTTCACAAATACGGGAATCGATTTTGCAGGACCCTTTTTAATAAAAAATTACTATGGACGGGCTTGTCGTTTGGAGAAAGGCTATGTGTGCTTGTTCGTTTGTTTTTCGACAAAAGCAATACACCTAGAAGCGGTGAGTGATTTGTCGACTCAAGCTTTCCTTGCCTGTTTTTCTCGCTTCGTGTCCTGCAGTGGCATTCCTGATCAGATATTTTCAGATAATGGCACAAATTTTGTCGGTGCTTCAAGATATCTTATTCACGATTTCAAAAGTGCTCTTAAGAGTTACCCTAGTACGAATTTTTCGCAAATCAAATGGACGTTTATACCTCCAGGAGTCCCCCATATGGGTGGATTATGGGAGGCAGCCGTCAAAAGTTTTAAGGCTCATATCCGTAAAGTCGCCGGAAGTACAAAACTGACATTCGAAGAGTTCTCAACGCTTCTCGCTCGAATTGAGTCCTGTTTAAATTCAAGACCAATATCCCCTGTCTCTGATAACCCTTCTGACATTCTACCTCTCACTCCAGGACTTTTCTTAAGAGGTGGCCCTCTACTTAGTCCTGAACCGTCACTCGCCGATGGATCCTTAAATATTCTCAACCGATGGCAAAAACTTAAAATTCTGCACCATCAGTTCAGTTACCGTTGGAAAGAAGAATATTTGAAGGAGCTCCATAAGCGAAATAAATGGAAGTTTCCGCAAAGGGATATTCAGGTGGATGATCTGGTTGTCATACGAGACGAACAGTTGCCTCCAAATGAATGGAGATTGGGTAGAGTAGTCAAGACGTATCTCGGTGCCGACAAACGAGTCAGAATAGCGGATATCAGAACGCAAAAGGGAATAATCACTCATGCAATTGTTAAATTGTGTTTGCTTCCTTGTCAGGAAGTCATTAACATTAATTCATCATTAACATAATTAAGAATATCTTTTATCGTCATATATCACACTCGTATGCATATGTGGGTTAGTGTTATTTCTCGATCGCTTTTAAATTTATTTATCTCTTTATCGCACTTATACTGAAGACTACTACATGCATTTTATTAAGTATTAATAATATAAGTTATTAAGAATATCTTTCTCACTAGTATCTAAGTATCTATTGTTTAGTTTACTTTTTTTTAAAGGAGTGAGTGGAGTCCCTCCGATCAACAAAAGGCTCCCCCTTATAGGTTAAGTTTAATTGAATTATGTTAATTTTTACCGCGCTTGCCTTTATGGATTGTTTAGCAGCAGTTGCTGCAAGGCGGCCGATAATGTTCAGATGAATTATGAACTAGAGTCCCTTTTGAATGTTATATTGAATACATAGATGTCACTACCACTTTACTTTGTAAACTCTCCAAAATTGTTCCTTCATTATTTCCCTATTTCCTTTTTTTGAAGTTAGCTACTAGGCTGTAACCCTAATCTCTTTCTATTCTTGTACCAACCCGCATAGAGGTAAGACCTGTTTGGTACCCCGAAAATAAAACCCAACATTGTTCAACCCAAACCAAATTTCTTTCATTTCATTTACATACTTTACCTCCCCGCAATTAAAATCCCCCAATTGCACCCGGCAATTGGCACACACCGAAAACGAAAAAAACCAGCGCAACACCAGAGAAACAACAATTTTTCGAACCACCCATCACCCCCCGAAACAGTCAGTAAGCGGTGGTTCAAATTTTTGTATGTATTTCTTGTATTTCATCGACCACTAGATGGACACACAAAAATCAACACACTTCAGGGGCCAATCAAAAACAGTATTCTATTCACATTTTGCATTTTAAGTCAGTCAAGAGTTAGCACTAGCAGGCAGCGGGCGCAGTTTAAATCGTGAGCAAAAACAATTTTAAAACGCACAGCCGCACAGCAACAAAAACTATTGTCAAAACTAAATTTAATTTAAATAAAATCACAAAAAGTTATTCTTTGTTTTTGACACAGGATCTATTTCTTTATGATCTTCACCAAAATCACAGGTCTTTAAAGCACTTTCCACTTGGGCAAGGTTTTTAAAGGTCTTGTCTTTAACGAAATATATCCGCGGAGCTTCTCCCATTAAACGTAACCGTGACACTTCATGCCGTAATAGACCAGCACACTTTTGTAGTTCGTCTTCTAGTTCAACTTCAGCTGCATAAATAACCGATTTTTTTATTGCGGAAAATCATCTAATGGTGATTGGAGGATTAATCGTTGAAAATTACTGAAACCAATTGCAGAATTTTTCTAAAATTTGTGGAAGTGCGACGGATGAATTCACGCGATTTATTCAAGGGTGGCGTCAAGAGTCGGCAAGGCAGATACCTTAGTGAGCTACTTAGATGCATTTGGAACTGAGGTCATTAGGAATTTTTCAATACTAGTCAGGGTGTTGAAATAGAGATGGTGGCAGAAGAGCCATCCTTAATGGGTCAACGGCAGCACTTAAATCCCCGAAGCGGGATTCTGACTCTGGAATATCCGTCCCCTTTCGTCCAAGGGGACACAGAAAGGGCCTGGCACTCCAGGTTGGGGTTTGTGCGTGGGGTTAACTACCCAACCAAGGAAAAACAATATGGTTACGAAGCAACTAAGAGCCTCGGATAAGGACGCACTCACTGTTGGCGACCCTGCAAAACGAAATAAGGACAATGACATTTGGATCTGGACGTGGAATGTTAGAGCCTTGAACCGAACATCAACGCCATCCAGGAATTGCGGTGGGATGGGCAGGGCAAAAACAGGATGAAAAACTGTGTCATTTACTACGATGATTGCTAGAGGGAACAAAAGCAGCGTCTATTTGGATGCGGATTTTTTGTAAGCGGCAGACTTAGGCAGACCAGTGGCATCGATGATAAGAGGCCATCAGAAAAGCTGCAACTAATGTGCTCGGCTTCACAAAACCAATCCCACAAAAACCCTGGTTTGATGAAGAGTGCCAGCAAGCACATGCAGCAAAACAACTGGTCTACAAAGAAGCGCTGCAGGAGGGATGAACACCGGCTTCTCCGGAGGAAAAAGAAAGAGCATGAGAATCGCAGTCGAGGAATAAACCATTTACCCTAGACGATGAATCCAAATACTTACGTCCACCATACCAAAATGAAGTGAGGACAGCAATATCCAAGCTCAAGTCTAACAAAGCTGCTGGACCGGACGGTTTAACGGCCTAGTTTTGTAAGGCAGCGGGAGATTACTTGGTGATGAGCACACACCAACACGTCTCCAAGATTTTGTCAGGGGAAAGTATGCTATGCCTGATTAATGAAACCTCATAATCCTTTGCCCGATCCACAAGAAAAGAGACCCTCTAAACTGCGCCAACTATAAAGGGATCAGTATTCTCAAAATCGCATATAAGATCCTATTTGCTGTAATGTGTGAACGCCTGAAATCATTCGCCAACGAACTGGGGTGGCAGCACGTAACAGGGGCATAATTTTCTAAAAAAGTGAGATCTTGAGACAACGAATATTCCAATGCATGCCAGCAATCAGCTTTAGTACGAAGTTAAAAATATCTACTCACAATGGTAAAATTTAGAAAAGAGTAATTAATTGGCTTAATGCCTTGCATTTGTGAAAGAAAATTATTAATCAATTTAACTAAGTTTAATTTATTTAACGAAATTCACCCCCATGCGTATCCACATCGGATTTCCATTATTATCCAAACAACACATAACATAAAACTAAGGAACTTTTTATTTACGTTCATCATATTCTTCTTCAATGTAGTCGCCGTCAGGTAATGGGTCACTATCATCATAGTCACCTCTTCGATAAATGCCGTCATCCGCCCTTCGAAACTTTCTCTCGCGCAATCGTTTTGTTTTCGACATCTTTGTTATCAAATTATTGAACTCGGATGGTCCCGAATTTGCAATTATCTCTTTCGACTGATCGACCTTTTCTGGGACATTCACCACTTCTATAGATTGATCACCCCTCTGCTCATAATATTGCCAAGCCTGCTCTGATTTTTTCATTTTTGCCATGATTTTCAACATTATTGCACGTCGATCCAATCCAAACACATCGTGACGCATCTCAGGTATTGGTTCTTCTTCATCTTCACATGGATCTGTCTTTTCACTCTCTATACTTGAACCATGGCGAAACAATTCGTTTTTAATTTGACAACCAGGATCTATTTCTTTATGATCTTCACCAAAATCACAGGTCTTTAAAGCACTTTCCACTTGCGCAAGGTTTTTAAAGGTCTTGTCTTTAACGAAATAGATCCGCGGAACTTCTCCCATTAAACGTAACCGTGACAATTCATGCCGTAATAGACCAGCACACTTTTGTAGTTCGTCTTCTAGTTCAACTTCAGCTGCATCACCTTTCCCGATCCAGTAAACATTGCAGAGCTGAAAGTTTTGCGTGACTTTGACTCGAGTTATTTGTAAGCCTTTACCAAGGATTTTGGGTGATGCTTCACCGGTAGCCAGAAGATCCGTGATATGAGTCATGAAAAGCTTGTTTAGAACGGTCAAACGGCGATTGGTACTCTGGTTATTCTTCAATGAGTGGGTAAAGTTAAGTGGTGAACTCATAGCCGCTTGGTGAATTTGACCAGGACTTTCAAACCAACGTTTCTTGCTACCTGATACACGGTTACCAAAGAGCTTGCTGATAATTTTACCTTGACGATTGTTACTAGCTCTATCGAAAAAGCTTGAACTGGTAGTAAATTTGGTTGAAGCTGTTGAGAAACTCCACCGAATTTTGTAAAGCTGAATTGGAAGTCGATTCATATTTCCTGTTAGGTTATCCTGGAAGAAATGATTTGTATAGAAAATATTTAATTGTTCAATAGCAATAATTGTTTGCTTTAAATTTATTATAGGCTACAAACTGGTGTTAGGTTTTGTTATTCTCAATGTTGTAAGTTAAATTCAAGTGGTGCAATGTAAATTGATCTAAAAATCTGACGGAAACAGCTGCCTCTCTTGTGTATTGTGGGGTTGACACGCTCGTGAAATTAGTCAGCTTGTCTTATTTTTCGACTGGGAAAACAGGCACCTGTTTTTTGAAAACAAATTATTTTTATTTTTAATCGGTTCTAAAAATATAGATTTACACGGACTTGTCAGTGAGACGTGATTTTGAATTAAATAGCTAGCCAATCAACAAGATGCGTTACATGTCTTCATTTAAGACCTTAACAAGCCCATGTGCAATATGGGTATCTCTTACGAAACTTGTCAAGCGCACTTGAAAGAGAATAACTTGCTGCATTGTGCAGACCTACACATATACTAGGACACCTTTGAGCAGGAGGGATTTCTCTGCTGAAGTTATACCTTTTATACTTGCTTCACAGGGTAACACGAGGATAGCATTTTTTTTAAGAAATAAAGGGCTCTATTATCGTTCGCGAGTCGAATAATTCGTTCAAGTGGACTTGCCTTGCTTATTAGTATTATGGTTAGCGAATTTATATACCAAACAAAATCGAAAGACAAACCAGGGAAACATAAAATAGAAATAAATTCACCTACTTCTGATGGATTCCTAGAAATTCAAGGAAAACCATGCTTAGGGTAGGTTGCGTTACTGTGGAAGCCTACAATGTATGCGACTTCACTGACTTGATACTTGATGTTTGGACCCCCTATATGAAAGCAGACGGATCCCTTGCACTACATCAATCTCCCAGTCAGTCCTGGAGAGTATGTATGTTTTCGAAATTCTTGTTGAATTAAAACTGGAAGGTGTAATCAGTATATTTTCGAATGACCTTTTGTTCCAGCTTAATTTGGTATCTAGAATGAGGTTTTAATAACTGGCTGTGTTAGAGGGCACTAAAAGTGTGCTATTTAGTTTTGGGGAACAAAGTTGGCAATTTTGTACTTCCTCCTTAGGAATCGCTCAAGACCTCATTTTTCGGCCAATTTAGAGACCTTAGAAAGGGCATTCTGCAGAAGATCCCTAAGCGTGTTCAGGTGATTTCCAGTGCGGTTTTCGCCGGGGCAGAAGCACAACCGAACAGTTATTCACTGTCATAATCGGCCCTAGCGAGGTATCCGTCGGAACGGAAAATTCTCCGATTTCATACGAATCGGAAGATTTTTGCTTCGAGGTATACTTTGGAACAGCTTTTCGGAACTTTGTTCCGACAAATATGTAACGCACACTGGCATCTTGCGTTTCAGTGCGATCAAGTGCGATTTTATTGATATTTTTGACAGCTTCATACGAATTTTCTTCCGAAATGCTCCGACGGAGTGTGCGTTGCGGAGAATTCTCCGTTCCGACGGATACCTCGCTAGGGCCGAATAATTGAGATCCGATGTCTACCTACCTTTGGGTAATGTGGAAAAATCGAAGGTCCTTAGTATGGATATTAAATAATAATAATAATAATTGTCTTTCTGGGGAAAACGACAGAATATTACTTACTTAACAGCCTTGAGATCCGTGAAGGGTGAGATACGGCAGCTTTCCATCCTCTGAAGTCCCGGGCAGATAGCTTTCAGTTGCTCAAACCAAGAGCTTTGGCAAACGCGATAACTTTGTTTTAGAAAATGAGGTTTGATCTTCCTTCTTCTTATCGTAAGAGAGTATATAGCAAGGCCGGTTGCTGTGTAGATCGTTAGGCTCGCAAACATTGTGCAGAGGGAAGAATATTCGGTAGCCGTTGTCATTTTTCGTTTCATGGATCTGTGCCTACCAACTAACCTGTTTTCCTGCCTATTCTGGCGTTAAATTATTTGAGCACAACTTTGACATCGTACTCTCCGAACAGGCTCCGTCCAGGAGGTTATAAAAATAAAAAGGTTTATCTGCTAGGTTCCACATTTCACTTTCACTCGAAATGAAATCGGAAATGAATTTTTGTGTTCTACATTTCACTGTATTCGATTTCGACTACAATTTTCAGAATTGAGACAAACAGCTAGGTTCCACATTTCACTTTCACTCGAAATGAAATCGAAATCGATCGAAAATTAATTTTTGTGTTCTACATTTCACTTATTCGATTTCGGTTTAGAAATTTTCGGAATTGAGAAAAAGTGAAATTGTTGTGTTCCACAAATCGATTTTGACGATTTCCAAGTGATTTCAAATCGATCTTGGTCATTCGATGTGAAATAGTGGAAACGAAAAGACGCGATCAAAAATGTAAGTAAAAAATGCAATTTAAAACAAACTTGATAGGCTTATTTCACAAAAAATATATTTAAAACAGGGGTAAACATAAAACTACAGCGCAGGAGGGAATATTTATTCATTTTATGGAGCTGCAAAAACGCAAAACTACGGCTAGCTGCAAAGTGGCAGGAATTGAATATTGTTGAAGGTGTGGTTCAAAATTTGCAACAACATTAGATATACACACTACGGTAGTATAGAATTAACCTCTATTAAACGACTAATAATTGACAAAACTCAACTTTCGTTTTTAGCTTTTATAACTTGCGCAGCATCTGCAATTTCCAAGGGATTTGATGTATCTCTCAGCCTTCGTCATTTTATTTTTTATTTCTCCTGTGCAGCAGCTAGCACAGCACTCATTATAAGATCCGTTTATAGTAAAATTATAATACAAATAATCTTTTAAGCCACACGAACAACACAATTTTATTAACAAACAATTTTCCAAAATAAAAACACTTTTACGATGCCCCAAATGACAGATGTTAGCTGTTTGCAATTTCACGAAAAGTGATTTCGAAAAAATTTCGAAAAAAATCGGTCGGAATGCAGAACACTGAAAACGAATTCACTCGATTTGCAATTTCGATTTCGATTTCATTTCACTCGATTTCTGGAACCTAGCTGAAAGTGAAATTGTGATTTCCGAAAAAATTTCGGAGTTTCCGAATCGCTCGACATCCAGAACACTGAAAACGAATTCAACTCGATTTGCAATTTCGATTTCACTCGATTTCTGGAACCTAGCTGTATGTTTTGAAATATATCGTTGATGCCGATCACAGTTAGATCAGTTACTGGCTTGAAATTAATACATTTTCTTAGCTGATTTCCACAACAAATCCGCATCCATAATAAAAACCGTAATTTTCACTGTTCGTGGTATCTCCTTGATCGCAATAATTATCTGCTTTGTACCGTGTGAGGACAAAGGGAACCTTATGAGCAGTAGCACCTGCGTGCGTACCCGTGGACGTTTCAGGTCTGGTCGATGTTTAAGCGAATTCATTAGTGCTCTTTCTCATAACAAGTTTGGCTTTGACGTGATCGGAATGTTGCCCCGAAGGCCGAACCACCGACTTAAAACAGCCAGGCCCTTATTTTAATATGTACTAGAACAGCAGCCCGGATATTCCCGTAGCAGTAACCCACTTTATTGCTCCTTTCCAGCATCTTAACAAATCATTATCAGACCTCAGACCTCAGTTCCAAATATCAGCGCAGTATATATTATGAGTGACGACACTATTAAATTTATCCGCTCATCTCATGTTAGACTTCAGAGACTCGTTCAGCCAGCCAATTCCGACAAAGCATTATTATGATGCTATTTTCTTCGTATTCACCACTGGGATTGACAAGACCTGTACCCGGTGGTTACCAGGGGGGAGGTTATGTAATCACAATTGATGTGTATGAGACAACTCCAATGAATGGACAGGACTGATGACAATTAGATTTTACCTTATTCATAGAACGCCCAACCACCAATGTTATTAAGGGGTCATTGTTTTCGTGTTAATACAAAGAACCAATGATACCGATTAGCTCAGGTAGTGTAGGTAGGGAATTAATTCAGACTTTATAAAACCAAATAATACAAATCAAATGTAGTAGCTTTGTGTATTGTTAATCCTGTCAATGGATCAGACTCAAAAATTACAAACCGACACAGTAAGTCATGATAATTGTCCTGCAACTGGTGAAAAAAAAAGAATCAGTTACAAATTTCCATAAATAAGCTGTCTTTATCTAAACATAATTAATTGTATATCTCGCATCGCATTAAAATTTTTAAGTTATAGCTTTAATTTTTAACGGGAGACACATCGTCTAATTTCTTATAAATACTTTACACTTTTTATTTACGTTAACTTACTGTTTATTTAAACTAGATTAGATTTGGTTTGTGTGACGGTAGCTTGTACCCAACGAACTGAAATGGTGGTTCCATTGAGGGGCTGGGTGAACGTTTCATATGGCCGATGGAATGTGTCATCACTGCACCCGTCATGACGGAGCTACTCGAGGATCCACGACCACGTTTTCTCTTTGGAAGAATACCCTTTCTTGCCATATAAAAGCGAATTGTCGACACGGGGATGTTGAACATGTTGCTGACGGTCTGGAATGTCTGACCTTTGGATACACACTTTGCTGCTTGAGCTAAAGAAGCTTCAGATCTTCGGACACGTTTGTATGTACTATTAGGACTGTCTGTGTTCAATTGCATACCACTTTCGTCATTTTCTCCCGTATAAATATCTTCGTCATTTACTGTCGCATAAGAATCATCTTCTGGGGACTCAACAAGTGGTTTAGGATAGTCCTCAAAGTGGTCGTACGCGATTGTAGAATCATCAAAGGGCTCTGTTGCGACACTTTCGCACTTCATTATCGTAGACTGATTATTAAGGTAACCACATGGATCTACTATGTTGAGAGCTACCGTTTGATTCACGGAAGCGGTAATAGTGCTGGCGTTGCTGCTGCTACAACTACCAATTGGAGCCGTGCTAATGATGGAAGACGCTGGAATATCATTTACGTTGCCAGTTCCAAATTCTTGATTTTCAGCGAAAAGGGGATTCACATCCAATGGGCTGACAACTGTTGTTTTAGCGGTGGTTTCCGAAGCTATAGAAGTAGTTTTAGTTTGCTCCAGCTTGTGTGACGTTTACCTCGCCTTTGTACATAAAATCAACTAAAGCTTGAATCTCCCAAAGTTTAATGTCCCGAGGTAAAATTATGACTGGATGCTTACAAGGATTCTCGGCAAGGATACTCTCAAAGTATGATGAACAAGCTGCCAAAACTAGCCGATGGCAGTGCAACTGATGACCTTCACATGCAAGTGTTACATCGACAAACCGTTGTCCAGCAAGGAGCTGTGGAAAGGCGGCACCTAGACTTCCCAAATGACTATTCCACCGCACACAAAATTCTTGCGAGTGTGAAGCCATTTTTTCAGTCATGCCTAGTTCTCGCGCAAGCCAGTTAAATGCGCAATTTTTTTATGCGTCGTTTTAGCCGTTCTTTTTGTTCGTTATTGTTGTCTGATAAGTTGTTATGGTTGTAGACGGAGATGATAGAGCTCTGTTTAGTATCCAAGTCTCCTTCTTAGTAAATATTTGCATTTACTATAATATCCAGTAATCCATAGCCAAGCATTGAGAGCAAAAAAAAGAGAAAAAAATAGAAGGTGGTTGATTTTGTGTTTCTTTCATTTAAACCTTTTGACTAAAGAACTACAGCACTTAAAAAAAAAATAATTAAAAATAAAGAGAAAAAATAGAAGGTGGTTGATTTTGTGTTTCTTTCATTTAAACCTTTTGACTAAAGAACTACAGCACTTAAAAAATAATAATTAAAAATAAAGAGAAGTAAATGGGCCTTACTAATAATCATTATTAATCTTTACCTTAATTATGTTGTAGGTATCACGATTTATAATTTTATATGGAAAAATTCCTGATCTTGTAAAATTTAGACTGGACCCTAAAAATGATTATTAGTACCGCGCAATGAAAATAAAGAAAAGCTAAAGGGAAACTAAAGCATACGAATTAAATTTGAGCCCACATAAGACTATGAATATCCGAGACATCAGCGCCTCAATTGCAAATGTACATTATTGTAAGTTGAGATACTACAACCAGCCATAATAAGTTCAAGGGAAATGCTTGAATACAAGAGGAAACAAGTTAAGGACGATTGTTCTAAAGATCTGTTACCACTTGATGAGCACAGAATAATGAATTTTGCATATCCTATTCCTAATAAATAGCAATCTAAAAATGTCAAGGCATGTACAATAATCTCGCAAGATAGCACTCAACTTCCCAATACATATATGAACTATATCATATTTGTCACATTGAATAAAACAGAGAAGACGATTTCACATAATTTTATAAGTTTTGATATTTTAACAAACTTATACGTAGAAGAGTATGTTATCAGAAAGAATAAGGAATTCTAATGGAATTAGGAAAATAAGTTTTTCTTGAAGAGAGCACGAGTTTTCTTTTGACAAGTTCGAACTCAAAATATCACGATGCAATAAATACAAACCCAATATCTAACCATCACTATGTTTGAAGCTACTTTACCTAATGGTCACCTCATAAATTTTCTGATTGGCTAGCAAATGACTGAACGACAAAGGATAACGAAAATGCACTAATGCATAAATATTCCTGAAATGCATGCTTGCTATAATTGTAAACATTTTCTCTTTTTTTTCTCTCAACAATTATTTTGTGTTCATATTTATTTTTGTTGGCTCTTTTAAACTCAAAAGTTCGTAATAAGCTAATAAGCGCATTCCGATGGTTTTGGTTCTGATAAACCTACACGTATTAACCGATTTTCTTGAAGATCCAATTTGAGGCTGCTTTCTCTCATCAGTATTCCAAAGTGCATCTTCCAATCCGGTTTGCCAACAGTATTCTCTATGTGGGTCTTCTATTTTCCATATGTGGCACATGTCCGGCTCACCTTTATCTGTTTGACTATAATTGATCCTGCGAAGAGTTCTTCCAGTTTTTTTCTTATGACGGTTTTCAAATAAGCGACAATGACAAGTAAATGCGGTCCTTATAACTGGCGGCGACCGTTATATGAGACTGCGCTCCATAAGTACGTATTTTAAAAAAATTTAAAACTTTTACACGTAAAATGCAAACTTTTTATAGGAAACCACAATTGATACACAAAGCACTAATACTTAAGAGCAGCTTTCGCGGCGACTTATTAAATAAAGTCCAACGATATTCAACAAATTTGTACACAGCTCACAGTGTAGAACGACCATCGGTGAGCTATGTTATGTAAAATCACAATGATCATGAAATATTGAGATACTTGAATGTGTGTATAATTAAAGTTCTTGGGGAGAGTAGGATAACTTTGGCTGCGCAATATAATCACATAGTCTTGTAGGACATTATACAATCACTTTTTACTAGAAGTAGAGGGTGGGGCTCTCTTCCCCCCCCCATTTAGTCTGATATATATATATATGGTGCAATTAAAAAAAAGAAACGAGAAGACAGACAATATCGAAGTAATAAAAATGACGAAACAAATCAAATGGAGCTGGACAACTTTTGATCAAATGGACACCGCAAGTAGACCAACACGACGACCAAAAAGAAGATGGGTTGACGATAGTATTAATGAATTCAACAGCTTATGCTACTTGCAACTAAATTTAACCAAAAGTATTATCATATACCCTCCACTGCATGCAAGCCATACTAAATATTAGACATGTGAGTTTGTACTTAAACAACACGTGGGTCTAATATTGGTTTTGTATGGGAGGAAGGTACCAGAACTACTTGACCAATCCACCCCATTTTCAATACCAACCTGAAGACGGTAAAAAGAAGCACTCTCACAATTTCAATCGCCTAGCTAGGTCGATTCGTTTGAACGCTATCGTGACAGACAAGCAGATAGACGGACGTGGCTAAATCGATTCAGAATTTGATCCAATACGAACTTTAAAAAAGTTTGCAAGAAATGAAATGCGAAGACAGAATTTCTATGATTGATTTAATGTAATTTCGATAATTTTTGTTGTTCACTTCTCTGTAGATTATGTGCTAAATGAACATTAACAGCCTTGTTCATTAGATTCATCTAATCCAGGGGTTCCCTAACTGTGCGCAAGACGATATGCACACGTCGTTCCATCAGCACAAAGCTCGAATTGAA
Source organism: Cheilosia scutellata (assembly GCA_955612985.1). Classification (NCBI taxonomy): domain Eukaryota; kingdom Metazoa; phylum Arthropoda; class Insecta; order Diptera; family Syrphidae; genus Cheilosia; species Cheilosia scutellata. Next base: position 52,673,212 of record OY015313.1, on the reverse strand, counting down.
AAAAAATGTCGGGTCTGGTTGATGTTGGCAGATTGCGTATGGCGGCTTTGGGTTTTTCTGTCTCATCTGGGGGCTTACTGTCCAGTCACTGATGCCAAACCACTATGGCAAGTTACAGGAATTAAAATGAATGTTGGTCAGTGCGGTGTCTCTTCAAAGTCGACTCTCCAACGTTTAGTGGACATATTCGAGACAACCGGTTCGGTAAGCAATCAACCCGCACTACAATTCCGTGCTGTGTACAAGAAGCCGGCTTTTTGCAGACATTAACTTGGTGAATTTTGGTGAAGTGAAGGTGATTTTCGGGTGGAAAGAACCAGAACGAGAAGAGCTGAACGGACAATAAACCATATGGGTCTTCAACTATTCAACAGTCTTCCAGACAGAATAAAGAATGCTGTAAACATAAATGATTTTAAAAGAACAGTACATTAAACTAAATGTGATATAAAATAATATCGGATATTCTTTTCATAGATGAAAATTTACGTAACGTTTATAAATTATAAGTAAAAAAAAATAAAAAATATATACATATTGTAAAAATTTACTTAAATGGCAAACTGTGCCAAATAAAAAAAAAAAATATTAATATTAATTTTGCGTCGGGACTTGGGCATATACCCGTTCAAGATCCAACTAACCCAGAAGCTCAAAGTTAAGTTTTTTTGGCCCAAATTGATCGATATGGAGGTCACATTTGGTTCCAGCAAACGTCGCGTCGCTACGGCAAACACAGCAGACGCCACGGTGGACATTCGGCATGAACGATTTGAGGGTATGGTTATCTCTAGCAGAGGCGACGTGAATTGGTCATCAAGATCGTCCGATTTAACCCCGTTAAACTATTTCTTGCCTGAAGTCGCAGCTCAATGAAATCGACCGATGCCCTTAAGCCCGACATAAAAATACCATCGCTCTAATTCAGCGGGATCTATGCGGGAGATTCGATCACTCGGATTCGTGCCACTGTGAAAAGCTGTAGCGGACATTTGGACATGGTGTTATATTCCATACAATGATGGCCTTTGAGATAAAGAAAAAGGATTTAGTTAATACCTCCCACACAACTTGTTTTATTCCATTGCAAAGTCGAGTAGTAGGCTCAGCTTCTATTCACATATCTGAGCTAGTGTGCTTTGTTCCGTTGTGTGCTTTTATGAGGGGCGTCGCAAAAATATTATAGCCCGTATAGGGAGTATGGAAAATATTGGGAACCCCTGACTAATCTGTGAATTATCAGTGTCTCAGCTAACTCACGTCAAATTCGAAAATGTAATTTAATTAAGACTTTAAAAATGTTATTCATAAAAAATTTTTGCTCGTAAACCAGCTGAGCTAATCAATGAATTTGATAAATTCTGAGATTGTTCTCTTCAATGTTGTGTGCACATGAGATAAGAACGCCTTTATGATCTAAGCAAATTGTATTCCGCAGTCACGTAAAATCACACATTTTTTCAGTTATTTTTGTATATCTCATAAATGAGTAATCCGATTGCAATGAAAAAGCCTTAGAGGCGGTCGTATTTATTTTATTTACCTTCGCAGAGCGGTATATGTACTTTCTCTACGCAAGCACACGAATATACGGAAGTATAACACCTTATATACAAAGACATACATCTGTGGCCTATTTCACCCACTTACAAATTTGTATCAAAAAATATTTTTGGACAATTTAAACAAATTTTTGCACTCTCGCCTACAATTGCAGATCTGGTGATGGATCATTTACTGGATGAGTGTTTTAAAACCATTACAAAGCCGAAATTTAAGTGACGAAAAGTTCCACCCTTCCAATGAACGTAAGATTACAAAAATCTTTCAAGACAACAACTACCCTGATCGTTTCATATGTAACATTATACATCGCCAAACACAAGGTTCCCCCTGAAGAAGGATCAGAAGAAGAGTTGCGGATTTATAGAAGTGTGGTCTACGTTCCAAAACTTGCCGACACCTTCAAACATCATCGTTCTCCAAACTGAAATCCAAAATTGACCAACAAAAACGTACTGATGTAATATATAAGATTGACTGCATGGACATCGCCATTGAAAGTTGGGACTTTTGTTACATCGGTACAATTAAACAGTTTTTATCCCAAAGAATGTACAACCATCGGTCGTACATCAAATCAAAAAACGGTGGGAAAACGGCACTCGCAATATCATATCATACAACCGAACCACAACCCGGTCTTTGACAACGCTACACATAATTAACAACCGGAATTACATGAATATAATACAGGACATCCAAAATATATCTGCTATATACAGCTCGCTTGTTGGTCCAAAAAATAAGTACTAATAGACTAAAATTCAATTGAAGTGTTTCATCTTACATTAGGCTGCGGTTGCGGTGCCAGCGAATGTAAGCGAATATCACTCGCGAGAGTTCGCAAAATTCGTCTCTTCCATTCGCTGGCACCGGAACCGCAGCCTTAATCAGTTTTGTTTCATTGTTACTTTTTCAATATAATAATGTCATAGTCAAAGTTTATAAAATTGTTTTGCTCGTTAATTAATTTTTGTAAGTTTAATATTTTTTTTTTCTCTGCCGAAACGTCGGGAAATCAAATGAAATAATCGAGTTTCATTCATCCATTTATGTCCAAAAAAGCCGACGGAAAAATCTTCCAAACATTACCACATCCTGTATAGCCTCTAGTTAAACTGGGCTTTTGAGTAATTAGTAATTCGGTGAAAAAAATGTTTTCCTCCATACAAAAAACTGTTTAATTTTGTTACTAGGTCTATCAAATCAAAGAACAACCGACACACTCTGGCCAAGTACGGAATCTTCGGAGCGCGAGTGATACTCGCACTTGGGCGGTTTTTTTGCATTCCGAAAATTATAACTGGAGAAATTTAAACTTTCAACGGAACACAGTAATTTTTATGTCGAGGTAGACCGGCAGAAGCTAAATCTGTCAGGTTGGAATTTCTAGTGCAGTAATATGTTTGGCAAGTTAATCAGACTAACAATTCCCTGGAATCTCCACCCTTTGCCCCGCAACCCAGCAAGACAATGTAAATATATGCTGTCTACAATAAATGACACCCAATACCGATCGATTATGCAGACCATACCCAAAGCCCGCGACGTCTAGGGGCAAAGAAGAAGGAAGGAAGGTAGACTTTTCAGAAGAGAAAAGCGAGTTGTTGAATCTGTTGAGGGACACTATTGCAGAGGATACAATGCAGATCAAATTTTGGTTAAATAAAGATTTCAATGTAATGTGTATTCATTTTTCTCCAAGTCTACGTGCAGACAAAATTAAAATAACAGCTTCTTTGAAATTCTCTGATATTGTAATAACAAAATCAACGCATACAATACAATACAGGACTCCATAATCCTCGGAATAGTTTTTGCTAACATTTTTCCTTCAATCCACAAATTATTGAAACTTGTTTGGATGGGTTTGATGTTAATAGCGTTTGGCACTCTGTCCTTACGTCGTACGACACGACACCCTGATTATGATTACACTTACAATATTATTTCTTTGTTGTAAGTACTGAGCTGTAAGAAATGCATTATTAACTTTTGCAAAGCAGATGATGAACAAACTTAAGTATTCCACTGATATATGCGTCCCAACACAACGGTTTCATTAAAATAAATTTAGTTTGTAAGAGAGCGCAAATGTGGTTGAGGAACGTTTAGAAACAGCCATAAGTAATATAAAGCAAAGTATGTACATACATTTACAACAAAGATAACATTGCACAGTAGCATTTCAGGAACAATCCTGGTAGACTTATGGATACATAATGATATCAACTCGCTGACGACGTACAAGAATCTCAGCCGCTAGCATCAAACATTCTTAGACGAGATTTCTACGTGGATGATGTACTGTCCGGCGCTCATGATGTCCAAACCGCCCAATCTGCTCAGACTGAACTCGAGTCAGCTCTTTCCTCAGCAGGATTTAGCCTCCGAAAGTGGACGGCAAATTCGCCTGATTTGTTGAAAAACATACCAAAAGAACACTTGCTAAATGCTGATTTTTTGAAAATCGATCAAACCAGCACAGCAACTACCCTGGGCATCTGCTGGCAGGCCACTTCAGACACTTTTTCTTTCTCACTCGCTTCCGAAACGTTGTCATGCTCTATAACAAAAAGATCCGTCCTGTCTGTAATTGCCAAGTTGTATGATCCTGCGGGATGGCTTGCTCCGATTGTTATCTCTGCAAAAATCATCATGCAGCAGATTTGGAAAGATAATACAGGATGGGACCAAAATCTCGAACCCATTACACAACAAAAGTGGAAACAATATCTAGCCAATCTCGCCGCTATAAAAACCATTAATATCCCAAGATGGATTGATTACGTTCCATGGGCTCCAATCGAAATACATGGTTTTTGTGATTCTTCCGAGAAGGCCTATGCTGCTGCTCTGTACATCCGGGTCCAGCATGGTCCATCTTCGTTCTCTTCTCATTTACTCTGGGCAAAGAGCAAAGTAGCTCCAGTACACTCAATATCCTTGCCACGCCTAGAATTGCAAGGCGCAGGCTTATTATCGAATATGGTTCGAGTGGCTTTTGAAAAGTTACATTTTCTTAAGGACGTTACGTTATTTTTGTGGACGGACTCGACCATTGTTTTGTGGTGGCTTAGTAAACCACCGTGCACTTGGAAAACTTTCGTGGCAAATAGAATTTCCGAAATCTTAACAAACGTTAAAGGTGCAAAATGGAGACATGTTCCTTCATCGGATAACCCTGCCGACCTGGCCACTCGTGACGTGACACCTCACGAATTACGAGAAAGTGAACTCTGGTGGACTGGCCCGAAGTGGCTACGGCAGCATCCAAGTTATTAGCCAGATTCAGTTCCGTTACCCCCAGATGAGTCTTTGATGGAAGCAAAAACTATCAAAAGTTTTTCATCAATCGCAGTTGATGACTTCGAGCCCATTCTCAATCGATTTTCTTCCTGGCATAAGGCAGTGCGAGTTATCAGCTATGTGTTTAGATTTTACAACGCCACTCGATTTCGCAGGAGACTATCGGCAGTGTATTCCATTTCACCTGAGGAAATCGAATTTACGAAAACCCGAATGATAATGCTGTCTCAAAAGATTTATTTTTCTCATGAGTATGACGCTTTATATAAAGGTCAGTCCCTTAAGCCAAAAAGTTGTCTGCTGACGCTTAACCCTTTTTTGGATTCTAAGCAAATCCTTCGAGTTAATGGAAGATTAACTCTAACGACTACACTTACCTATAATGAGCGTCGTCCAATTTTACTCTCTTATAATGCGTACTTTTCAAAACTGTTTGTTGACTTCGTACACATACTTTCTTTACATGGTGAGATCCAGCTCATGATTCGCATAATTCGTTCTGAATTTTGGATTCCGAAGCTGAAAAATCTTGTAAAGAAATGTATCCGTGAGTGCAAAGTGTGTATGATTCACAAGAAGAAACTCCAGACGCAAATCATGGGTGCGCTCCCTGTAGAAAGAACGACATTTACAATACCGTTCACAAATACGGGAATCGATTTTGCAGGACCCTTTTTAATAAAAAATTACTATGGACGGGCTTGTCGTTTGGAGAAAGGCTATGTGTGCTTGTTCGTTTGTTTTTCGATAAAAGCAATACACCTAGAAGCGGTGAGTGATTTGTCGACTCAAGCTTTCCTTGCCTGTTTTTCTCGCTTCGTGTCCTGCAGTGGCATTCCTGATCAGATATTTTCAGATAATGGCACAAATTTTGTCGGTGCTTCAAGATATCTTATTCACGATTTCAAAAGTGCTCTTAAGAGTTACCCTAGTACGAATTTTTCGCAAATCAAATGGACGTTTATACCTCCAGGAGTCCCCCATATGGGTGGATTATGGGAGGCAGCCGTCAAAAGTTTTAAGGCTCATATCCGTAAAGTCGCCGGAAGTACAAAACTGACATTCGAAGAGTTCTCAACGCTTCTCGCTCGAATTGAGTCCTGTTTAAATTCAAGACCAATATCCCCTGTCTCTGATAACCCTTCTGACATTCTACCTCTCACTCCAGGACTTTTCTTAAGAGGTGGCCCTCTACTTAGTCCTGAACCGTCACTCGCCGATGGATCCTTAAATATTCTCAACCGATGGCAAAAACTTAAAATTCTGCACCATCAGTTCAGTTACCGTTGGAAAGAAGAATATTTGAAGGAGCTCCATAAGCGAAATAAATGGAAGTTTCCGCAAAGGGATATTCAGGTGGATGATCTGGTTGTCATACGAGACGAACAGTTGCCTCCAAATGAATGGAGATTGGGTAGAGTAGTCAAGACGTATCTCGGTGCCGACAAACGAGTCAGAATAGCGGATATCAGAACGCAAAAGGGAATAATCACTCATGCAATTGTTAAATTGTGTTTGCTTCCTTGTCAGGAAGTCATTAACATTAATTCATCATTAACATAATTAAGAATATCTTTTATCGTCATATATCACACTCGTATGCATATGTGGGTTAGTGTTATTTCTCGATCGCTTTTAAATTTATTTATCTCTTTATCGCACTTATACTGAAGACTACTACATGCATTTTATTAAGTATTAATAATATAAGTTATTAAGAATATCTTTCTCACTAGTATCTAAGTATCTATTGTTTAGTTTACTTTTTTTTAAAGGAGTGAGTGGAGTCCCTCCGATCAACAAAAGGCTCCCCCTTATAGGTTAAGTTTAATTGAATTATGTTAATTTTTACCGCGCTTGCCTTTATGGATTGTTTAGCAGCAGTTGCTGCAAGGCGGCCGATAATGTTCAGATGAATTATGAACTAGAGTCCCTTTTGAATGTTATATTGAATACATAGATGTCACTACCACTTTACTTTGTAAACTCTCCAAAATTGTTCCTTCATTATTTCCCTATTTCCTTTTTTTGAAGTTAGCTACTAGGCTGTAACCCTAATCTCTTTCTATTCTTGTACCAACCCGCATAGAGGTAAGACCTATTTGGTACCCCGAAAATAAAACCCAACATTGTTCAACCCAAACCAAATTTCTTTCATTTCATTTACATACTTTACCTCCCCGCAATTAAAATCCCCCAATTGCACCCGGCAATTGGCACACACCGAAAACGAAAAAAACCAGCGCAACACCAGAGAAACAACAATTTTTCGAACCACCCATCACCCCCCGAAACAGTCAGTAAGCGGTGGTTCAAATTTTTGTATGTATTTCTTGTATTTCATCGACCACTAGATGGACACACAAAAATCAACACACTTCAGGGGCCAATCAAAAACAGTATTCTATTCACATTTTGCATTTTAAGTCAGTCAAGAGTTAGCACTAGCAGGCAGCGGGCGCAGTTTAAATCGTGAGCAAAAACAATTTTAAAACGCACAGCCGCACAGCAACAAAAACTATTGTCAAAACTAAATTTAATTTAAATAAAATCACAAAAAGTTATTCTTTGTTTTTGACACAGGATCTATTTCTTTATGATCTTCACCAAAATCACAGGTCTTTAAAGCACTTTCCACTTGGGCAAGGTTTTTAAAGGTCTTGTCTTTAACGAAATATATCCGCGGAGCTTCTCCCATTAAACGTAACCGTGACACTTCATGCCGTAATAGACCAGCACACTTTTGTAGTTCGTCTTCTAGTTCAACTTCAGCTGCATAAATAACCGATTTTTTTATTGCGGAAAATCATCTAATGGTGATTGGAGGATTAATCGTTGAAAATTACTGAAACCAATTGCAGAATTTTTCTAAAATTTGTGGAAGTGCGACGGATGAATTCACGCGATTTATTCAAGGGTGGCGTCAAGAGTCGGCAAGGCAGATACCTTAGTGAGCTACTTAGATGCATTTGGAACTGAGGTCATTAGGAATTTTTCAATACTAGTCAGGGTGTTGAAATAGAGATGGTGGCAGAAGAGCCATCCTTAATGGGTCAACGGCAGCACTTAAATCCCCGAAGCGGGATTCTGACTCTGGAATATCCGTCCCCTTTCGTCCAAGGGGACACAGAAAGGGCCTGGCACTCCAGGTTGGGGTTTGTGCGTGGGGTTAACTACCCAACCAAGGAAAAACAATATGGTTACGAAGCAACTAAGAGCCTCGGATAAGGACGCACTCACTGTTGGCGACCCTGCAAAACGAAATAAGGACAATGACATTTGGATCTGGACGTGGAATGTTAGAGCCTTGAACCGAACATCAACGCCATCCAGGAATTGCGGTGGGATGGGCAGGGCAAAAACAGGATGAAAAACTGTGTCATTTACTACGATGATTGCTAGAGGGAACAAAAGCAGCGTCTATTTGGATGCGGATTTTTTGTAAGCGGCAGACTTAGGCAGACCAGTGGCATCGATGATAAGAGGCCATCAGAAAAGCTGCAACTAATGTGCTCGGCTTCACAAAACCAATCCCACAAAAACCCTGGTTTGATGAAGAGTGCCAGCAAGCACATGCAGCAAAACAACTGGTCTACAAAGAAGCGCTGCAGGAGGGATGAACACCGGCTTCTCCGGAGGAAAAAGAAAGAGCATGAGAATCGCAGTCGAGGAATAAACCATTTACCCTAGACGATGAATCCAAATACTTACGTCCACCATACCAAAATGAAGTGAGGACAGCAATATCCAAGCTCAAGTCTAACAAAGCTGCTGGACCGGACGGTTTAACGGCCTAGTTTTGTAAGGCAGCGGGAGATTACTTGGTGATGAGCACACACCAACACGTCTCCAAGATTTTGTCAGGGGAAAGTATGCTATGCCTGATTAATGAAACCTCATAATCCTTTGCCCGATCCACAAGAAAAGAGACCCTCTAAACTGCGCCAACTATAAAGGGATCAGTATTCTCAAAATCGCATATAAGATCCTATTTGCTGTAATGTGTGAACGCCTGAAATCATTCGCCAACGAACTGGGGTGGCAGCACGTAACAGGGGCATAATTTTCTAAAAAAGTGAGATCTTGAGACAACGAATATTCCAATGCATGCCAGCAATCAGCTTTAGTACGAAGTTAAAAATATCTACTCACAATGGTAAAATTTAGAAAAGAGTAATTAATTGGCTTAATGCCTTGCATTTGTGAAAGAAAATTATTAATCAATTTAACTAAGTTTAATTTATTTAACGAAATTCACCCCCATGCGTATCCACATCGGATTTCCATTATTATCCAAACAACACATAACATAAAACTAAGGAACTTTTTATTTACGTTCATCATATTCTTCTTCAATGTAGTCGCCGTCAGGTAATGGGTCACTATCATCATAGTCACCTCTTCGATAAATGCCGTCATCCGCCCTTCGAAACTTTCTCTCGCGCAATCGTTTTGTTTTCGACATCTTTGTTATCAAATTATTGAACTCGGATGGTCCCGAATTTGCAATTATCTCTTTCGACTGATCGACCTTTTCTGGGACATTCACCACTTCTATAGATTGATCACCCCTCTGCTCATAATATTGCCAAGCCTGCTCTGATTTTTTCATTTTTGCCATGATTTTCAACATTATTGCACGTCGATCCAATCCAAACACATCGTGACGCATCTCAGGTATTGGTTCTTCTTCATCTTCACATGGATCTGTCTTTTCACTCTCTATACTTGAACCATGGCGAAACAATTCGTTTTTAATTTGACAACCAGGATCTATTTCTTTATGATCTTCACCAAAATCACAGGTCTTTAAAGCACTTTCCACTTGCGCAAGGTTTTTAAAGGTCTTGTCTTTAACGAAATAGATCCGCGGAACTTCTCCCATTAAACGTAACCGTGACAATTCATGCCGTAATAGACCAGCACACTTTTGTAGTTCGTCTTCTAGTTCAACTTCAGCTGCATCACCTTTCCCGATCCAGTAAACATTGCAGAGCTGAAAGTTTTGCGTGACTTTGACTCGAGTTATTTGTAAGCCTTTACCAAGGATTTTGGGTGATGCTTCACCGGTAGCCAGAAGATCCGTGATATGAGTCATGAAAAGCTTGTTTAGAACGGTCAAACGGCGATTGGTACTCTGGTTATTCTTCAATGAGTGGGTAAAGTTAAGTGGTGAACTCATAGCCGCTTGGTGAATTTGACCAGGACTTTCAAACCAACGTTTCTTGCTACCTGATACACGGTTACCAAAGAGCTTGCTGATAATTTTACCTTGACGATTGTTACTAGCTCTATCGAAAAAGCTTGAACTGGTAGTAAATTTGGTTGAAGCTGTTGAGAAACTCCACCGAATTTTGTAAAGCTGAATTGGAAGTCGATTCATATTTCCTGTTAGGTTATCCTGGAAGAAATGATTTGTATAGAAAATATTTAATTGTTCAATAGCAATAATTGTTTGCTTTAAATTTATTATAGGCTACAAACTGGTGTTAGGTTTTGTTATTCTCAATGTTGTAAGTTAAATTCAAGTGGTGCAATGTAAATTGATCTAAAAATCTGACGGAAACAGCTGCCTCTCTTGTGTATTGTGGGGTTGACACGCTCGTGAAATTAGTCAGCTTGTCTTATTTTTCGACTGGGAAAACAGGCACCTGTTTTTTGAAAACAAATTATTTTTATTTTTAATCGGTTCTAAAAATATAGATTTACACGGACTTGTCAGTGAGACGTGATTTTGAATTAAATAGCTAGCCAATCAACAAGATGCGTTACATGTCTTCATTTAAGACCTTAACAAGCCCATGTGCAATATGGGTATCTCTTACGAAACTTGTCAAGCGCACTTGAAAGAGAATAACTTGCTGCATTGTGCAGACCTACACATATACTAGGACACCTTTGAGCAGGAGGGATTTCTCTGCTGAAGTTATACCTTTTATACTTGCTTCACAGGGTAACACGAGGATAGCATTTTTTTTAAGAAATAAAGGGCTCTATTATCGTTCGCGAGTCGAATAATTCGTTCAAGTGGACTTGCCTTGCTTATTAGTATTATGGTTAGCGAATTTATATACCAAACAAAATCGAAAGACAAACCAGGGAAACATAAAATAGAAATAAATTCACCTACTTCTGATGGATTCCTAGAAATTCAAGGAAAACCATGCTTAGGGTAGGTTGCGTTACTGTGGAAGCCTACAATGTATGCGACTTCACTGACTTGATACTTGATGTTTGGACCCCCTATATGAAAGCAGACGGATCCCTTGCACTACATCAATCTCCCAGTCAGTCCTGGAGAGTATGTATGTTTTCGAAATTCTTGTTGAATTAAAACTGGAAGGTGTAATCAGTATATTTTCGAATGACCTTTTGTTCCAGCTTAATTTGGTATCTAGAATGAGGTTTTAATAACTGGCTGTGTTAGAGGGCACTAAAAGTGTGCTATTTAGTTTTGGGGAACAAAGTTGGCAATTTTGTACTTCCTCCTTAGGAATCGCTCAAGACCTCATTTTTCGGCCAATTTAGAGACCTTAGAAAGGGCATTCTGCAGAAGATCCCTAAGCGTGTTCAGGTGATTTCCAGTGCGGTTTTCGCCGGGGCAGAAGCACAACCGAACAGTTATTCACTGTCATAATCGGCCCTAGCGAGGTATCCGTCGGAACGGAAAATTCTCCGATTTCATACGAATCGGAAGATTTTTGCTTCGAGGTATACTTTGGAACAGCTTTTCGGAACTTTGTTCCGACAAATATGTAACGCACACTGGCATCTTGCGTTTCAGTGCGATCAAGTGCGATTTTATTGATATTTTTGACAGCTTCATACGAATTTTCTTCCGAAATGCTCCGACGGAGTGTGCGTTGCGGAGAATTCTCCGTTCCGACGGATACCTCGCTAGGGCCGAATAATTGAGATCCGATGTCTACCTACCTTTGGGTAATGTGGAAAAATCGAAGGTCCTTAGTATGGATATTAAATAATAATAATAATAATTGTCTTTCTGGGGAAAACGACAGAATATTACTTACTTAACAGCCTTGAGATCCGTGAAGGGTGAGATACGGCAGCTTTCCATCCTCTGAAGTCCCGGGCAGATAGCTTTCAGTTGCCCAAACCAAGAGCTTTGGCAAACGCGATAACTTTGTTTTAGAAAATGAGGTTTGATCTTCCTTCTTCTTATCGTAAGAGAGTATATAGCAAGGCCGGTTGCTGTGTAGATCGTTAGGCTCGCAAACATTGTGCAGAGGGAAGAATATTCGGTAGCCGTTGTCATTTTTCGTTTCATGGATCTGTGCCTACCAACTAACCTGTTTTCCTGCCTATTCTGGCGTTAAATTATTTGAGCACAACTTTGACATCGTACTCTCCGAACAGGCTCCGTCCAGGAGGTTATAAAAATAAAAAGGTTTATCTGCTAGGTTCCACATTTCACTTTCACTCGAAATGAAATCGGAAATGAATTTTTGTGTTCTACATTTCACTGTATTCGATTTCGACTACAATTTTCAGAATTGAGACAAAAGTGAAATTGTGATTTCCGAAAAAATTTCGGAGTTTCCGAATCGCTCGACATCCAGAACACTGAAAACGAATTCAACTCGATTTGCAATTTCGATTTCACTCGATTTCTGGAACCTAGCTGTATGTTTTGAAATATATCGTTGATGCCGATCACAGTTAGATCAGTTACTGGCTTGAAATTAATACATTTTCTTAGCTGATTTCCACAACAAATCCGCATCCATAATAAAAACCGTAATTTTCACTGTTCGTGGTATCTCCTTGATCGCAATAATTATCTGCTTTGTACCGTGTGAGGACAAAGGGAATCTTATGAGCAGTAGCACCTGCGTGCGTACCCGTGGACGTTTCAGGTCTGGTCGATGTTTAAGCGAATTCATTAGTGCTCTTTCTCATAACAAGTTTGGCTTTGACGTGATCGGAATGTTGCCCCGAAGGCCGAACCACCGACTTAAAACAGCCAGGCCCTTATTTTAATATGTACTAGAACAGCAGCCCGGATATTCCCGTAGCAGTAACCCACTTTATTGCTCCTTTCCAGCATCTTAACAAATCATTATCAGACCTCAGACCTCAGTTCCAAATATCAGCGCAGTATATATTATGAGTGACGACACTATTAAATTTATCCGCTCATCTCATGTTAGACTTCAGAGACTCGTTCAGCCAGCCAATTCCGACAAAGCATTATTATGATGCTATTTTCTTCGTATTCACCACTGGGATTGACAAGACCTGTACCCGGTGGTTACCAGGGGGGAGGTTATGTAATCACAATTGATGTGTATGAGACAACTCCAATGAATGGACAGGACTGATGACAATTAGATTTTACCTTATTCATAGAACGCCCAACCACCAATGTTATTAAGGGGTCATTGTTTTCGTGTTAATACAAAGAACCAATGATACCGATTAGCTCAGGTAGTGTAGGTAGGGAATTAATTCAGACTTTATAAAACCAAATAATACAAATCAAATGTAGTAGCTTTGTGTATTGTTAATCCTGTCAATGGATCAGACTCAAAAATTACAAACCGACACAGTAAGTCATGATAATTGTCCTGCAACTGGTGAAAAAAAAAAGAATCAGTTACAAATTTCCATAAATAAGCTGTCTTTATCTAAACATAATTAATTGTATATCTCGCATCGCATTAAAATTTTTAAGTTATAGCTTTAATTTTTAACGGGAGACACATCGTCTAATTTCTTATAAATACTTTACACTTTTTATTTACGTTAACTTACTGTTTATTTAAACTAGATTAGATTTGGTTTGTGTGACGGTAGCTTGTACCCAACGAACTGAAATGGTGGTTCCATTGAGGGGCTGGGTGAACGTTTCATATGGCCGATGGAATGTGTCATCACTGCACCCGTCATGACGGAGCTACTCGAGGATCCACGACCACGTTTTCTCTTTGGAAGAATACCCTTTCTTGCCATATAAAAGCGAATTGTCGACACGGGGATGTTGAACATGTTGCTGACGGTCTGGAATGTCTGACCTTTGGATACACACTTTGCTGCTTGAGCTAAAGAAGCTTCAGATCTTCGGACACGTTTGTATGTACTATTAGGACTGTCTGTGTTCAATTGCATACCACTTTCGTCATTTTCTCCCGTATAAATATCTTCGTCATTTACTGTCGCATAAGAATCATCTTCTGGGGACTCAACAAGTGGTTTAGGATAGTCCTCAAAGTGGTCGTACGCGATTGTAGAATCATCAAAGGGCTCTGTTGCGACACTTTCGCACTTCATTATCGTAGACTGATTATTAAGGTAACCACATGGATCTACTATGTTGAGAGCTACCGTTTGATTCACGGAAGCGGTAATAGTGCTGGCGTTGCTGCTGCTACAACTACCAATTGGAGCCGTGCTAATGATGGAAGACGCTGGAATATCATTTACGTTGCCAGTTCCAAATTCTTGATTTTCAGCGAAAAGGGGATTCACATCCAATGGGCTGACAACTGTTGTTTTAGCGGTGGTTTCCGAAGCTATAGAAGTAGTTTTAGTTTGCTCTATTGTCCCGGCGCTATTAATATCATCACCGCATTCAGAATTTTCTGATATTGTTGATGTTTGTTGCTGCTGCTGTGGTAGATGAGTAGTTGCTGACGCTGTTCGAGCTGCCTTAGCCATCTGTCTAAGTTGATTAAGATTTAGAGCTGCATCTGATCCATAGAGTCCTCGAATACGTAGAGATTCTGCGCATTTGAGCAAATTTGGCAAACCAGCTTGTGTGACGTTTACCTCGCCTTTGTACATAAAATCAACTAAAGCTTGAATCTCCCAAAGTTTAATGTCCCGAGGTAAAATTATGACTGGATGCTTACAAGGATTCTCGGCAAGGATACTCTCAAAGTATGATGAACAAGCTGCCAAAACTAGCCGATGGCAGTGCAACTGATGACCTTCACATGCAAGTGTTACATCGACAAACCGTTGTCCAGCAAGGAGCTGTGGAAAGGCGGCACCTAGACTTCCCAAATGACTATTCCACCGCACACAAAATTCTTGCGAGTGTGAAGCCATTTTTTCAGTCATGCCTAGTTCTCGCGCAAGCCAGTTAAATGCGCAATTTTTTTATGCGTCGTTTTAGCCGTTCTTTTTGTTCGTTATTGTTGTCTGATAAGTTGTTATGGTTGTAGACGGAGATGATAGAGCTCTGTTTAGTATCCAAGTCTCCTTCTTAGTAAATATTTGCATTTACTATAATATCCAGTAATCCATAGCCAAGCATTGAGAGCAAAAAAAAGAGAAAAAAATAGAAGGTGGTTGATTTTGTGTTTCTTTCATTTAAACCTTTTGACTAAAGAACTACAGCACTTAAAAAAAAAATAATTAAAAATAAAGAGAAAAAATAGAAGGTGGTTGATTTTGTGTTTCTTTCATTTAAACCTTTTGACTAAAGAACTACAGCACTTAAAAAATAATAATTAAAAATAAAGAGAAGTAAATGGGCCTTACTAATAATCATTATTAATCTTTACCTTAATTATGTTGTAGGTATCACGATTTATAATTTTATATGGAAAAATTCCTGATCTTGTAAAATTTAGACTGGACCCTAAAAATGATTATTAGTACCGCGCAATGAAAATAAAGAAAAGCTAAAGGGAAACTAAAGCATACGAATTAAATTTGAGCCCACATAAGACTATGAATATCCGAGACATCAGCGCCTCAATTGCAAATGTACATTATTGTAAGTTGAGATACTACAACCAGCCATAATAAGTTCAAGGGAAATGCTTGAATACAAGAGGAAACAAGTTAAGGACGATTGTTCTAAAGATCTGTTACCACTTGATGAGCACAGAATAATGAATTTTGCATATCCTATTCCTAATAAATAGCAATCTAAAAATGTCAAGGCATGTACAATAATCTCGCAAGATAGCACTCAACTTCCCAATACATATATGAACTATATCATATTTGTCACATTGAATAAAACAGAGAAGACGATTTCACATAATTTTATAAGTTTTGATATTTTAACAAACTTATACGTAGAAGAGTATGTTATCAGAAAGAATAAGGAATTCTAATGGAATTAGGAAAATAAGTTTTTCTTGAAGAGAGCACGAGTTTTCTTTTGACAAGTTCGAACTCAAAATATCACGATGCAATAAATACAAACCCAATATCTAACCATCACTATGTTTGAAGCTACTTTACCTAATGGTCACCTCATAAATTTTCTGATTGGCTAGCAAATGACTGAACGACAAAGGATAACGAAAATGCACTCATGCATAAATATTCCTGAAATGCATGCTTGCTATAATTGTAAACATTTTCTCTTTTTTTTCTCTCAACAATTATTTTGTGTTCATATTTATTTTTGTTGGCTCTTTTAAACTCAAAAGTTCGTAATAAGCTAATAAGCGCATTCCGATGGTTTTGGTTCTGATAAACCTACACGTATTAACCGATTTTCTTGAAGATCCAATTTGAGGCTGCTTTCTCTCATCAGTATTCCAAAGTGCATCTTCCAATCCGGTTTGCCAACAGTATTCTCTATGTGGGTCTTCTATTTTCCATATGTGGCACATGTCCGGCTCACCTTTATCTGTTTGATTATAATTGATCCTGCGAAGAGTTCTTCCAGTTTTTTTCTTATGACGGTTTTCAAATAAGCGACAATGACAAGTAAATGCGGTCCTTATAACTGGCGGCGACCGTTATATGAGACTGCGCTCCATAAGTACGTATTTTAAAAAAATTTAAAACTTTTACACGTAAAATGCAAACTTTTTATAGGAAACCACAATTGATACACAAAGCACTAATACTTAAGAGCAGCTTTCGCGGCGACTTATTAAATAAAGTCCAACGATATTCAACAAATTTGTACACAGCTCACAGTGTAGAACGACCATCGGTGAGCTATGTTATGTAAAATCACAATGATCATGAAATATTGAGATACTTGAATGTGTGTATAATTAAAGTTCTTGGGGAGAGTAGGATAACTTTGGCTGCGCAATATAATCACATAGTCTTGTAGGACATTATACAATCACTTTTTACTAGAAGTAGAGGGTGGGGCTCTCTTCCCCCCCCCCATTTAGTCTGATATATATATATATGGTGCAATTAAAAAAAAGAAACGAGAAGACAGACAATATCGAAGTAATAAAAATGACGAAACAAATCAAATGGAGCTGGACAACTTTTGATCAAATGGACACCGCAAGTAGACCAACACGACGACCAAAAAGAAGATGGGTTGACAATAGTATTAATGAATTCAACAGCTTATGCTACTTGCAACTAAATTTAACCAAAAGTATTATCATATACCCTCCACTGCATGCAAGCCATACTAAATATTAGACATGTGAGTTTGTACTTAAACAACACGTGGGTCTAATATTGGTTTTGTATGGGAGGAAGGTACCAGAACTACTTGACCAATCCACCCCATTTTCAATACCAACCTGAAGACGGTAAAAAGAAGCACTCTCACAATTTCAATCGCCTAGCTAGGTCGATTCGTTTGAACGCTATCGTGACAGACAAGCAGATAGACGGACGTGGCTAAATCGATTCAGAATTTGATCCAATACGAACTTTAAAAAAGTTTGCAAGAAATGAAATGCGAAGACAGAATTTCTATGATTGATTTAATGTAATTTCGATAATTTTTGTTGTTCACTTCTCTGTAGATTATGTGCTAAATGAACATTAACAGCCTTGTTCATTAGATTCATCTAATCCAGGGGTTCCCTAACTGTGCGCAAGACGATATGCACACGTCGTTCCATCAGCACAAAGCTCGAATTGAAAAAAAATGTCGGGTCTGGTTGATGTTGGCAGATTGTGTATGGCGGCCTTTGTGTTTTTCTGTCTCATCTGGGGGCTTACTGTCCAGTCACTGATGCCAAACCACTATGGCAAGTTACAGGAATTAAAATGAATGTTGGTCAGTGCGGTGTCTCTTCAAAGTCGACTCTCCAACGTTTAGTGGACATATTCGAGACAACCGGTTCGGTAAGCAATCAACCCGCACTACAATTCCGTGCTGTGTACAAGAAGTCGGCTTTTTGCAGACATTAACTTGGTGAATTTTGGTGAAGTGAAGGTGATTTTCGGGTGGAAAGAACCAGAACGAGAAGAGCTGAACGGACAATAAACCATATGGGTCTTCAACTATTCAACAGTCTTCCAGACAGAATAAAGAATGCTGTAAACATAAATGATTTTAAAAGAACAGTACATTAAACTAAATGTGATATAAAATAATATCGGATATTCTTTTCATAGATGAAAATTTACGTAACGTTTATAAATTATAAGTAAAAAAAAATAAAAAATATATACATATTGTAAAAATTTACTTAAATGGCAAACTGTGCCAAATAAAAAAAAAAATATTAATATTAATTTTGCGTCGGGACTTGGGCATATACCCGTTCAAGATCCAACTAACCCAGAAGCTCAAAGTTAAGTTTTTTTGGCCCAAATTGATCGATATGGAGGTCACATTTGGTTCCAGCAAACGTCGCGTCGCTACGGCAAACACAGCAGACGCCACGGTGGACATTCGGCATGAACGATTTGAGGGTATGGTTATCTCTAGCAGAGGCGACGTGAATTGGTCATCAAGATCGTCCGATTTAACCCCGTTAAACTATTTCTTGCCTGAAGTCGCAGCTCAATGAAATCGACCGATGCCCTTAAGCCCGACATAAAAATACCATCGCTCTAATTCAGCGGGATCTATGCGGGAGATTCGATCACTCGGATTCGTGCCACTGTGAGAAGCTGTAGCGGACATTTGGACATGGTGTTATATTCCATACAATGATGGACTTTGAGATAAAGAAAAAGGATTTCGTTAATACCTCCCACACAACTTGTTTTATTCCATTGCAAAGTCGAGTAGTAGGCTCAGCTTCTATTCACATATCTGAGCTAGTGTGCTTTGTTCCGTTGTGTGCTTTTATGAGGGGCGTCGCAAAAATATTATAGCCCGTATAGGGAGTATGGAAAATATTGGGAACCCCTGACTAATCTGTGAATTATCAGTGTCTCAGCTAACTCACGTCAAATTCGAAAATGTAATTTAATTAAGACTTTAAAAATGTTATTCATAAAAAATTTTTGCTCGTAAACCAGCTGAGCTAATCAATGAATTTGATAAATTCTGAGATTGTTCTCTTCAATGTTGTGTGCACATGAGATAAGAACGCCTTTATGATCTAAGCAAATTGTATTCCGCAGTCACGTAAAATCACACATTTTTTCAGTTATTTTTGTATATCTCATAAATGAGTAATCCGATTGCAATGAAAAAGCCTTAGAGGCGGTCGTATTTATTTTATTTACCTTCGCAGAGCGGTATATGTACTTTCTCTACGCAAGCACACGAATATACGGAAGTATAACACCTTATATACAAAGACATACATCTGTGGCCTATTTCACCCACTTACAAATTTGTATCAAAAAATATTTTTGGACAATTTAAACAAATTTTTGCACTCTCGCCTACAATTGCAGATCTGGTGATGGATCATTTACTGGATGAGTGTTTTAAAACCATTACAAAGCCGAAATTTAAGTGACGAAAAGTTCCACCCTTCCAATGAACGTAAGATTACAAAAATCTTTCAAGACAACAACTACCCTGATCGTTTCATATGTAACATTATACATCGCCAAACACAAGGTTCCCCCTGAAGAAGGATCAGAAGAAGAGTTGCGGATTTATAGAAGTGTGGTCTACGTTCCAAAACTTGCCGACACCTTCAAACATCATCGTTCTCCAAACTGAAATCCAAAATTGACCAACAAAAACGTACTGATGTAATATATAAGATTGACTGCATGGACATCGCCATTGAAAGTTGGGACTTTTGTTACATCGGTACAATTAAACAGTTTTTATCCCAAAGAATGTACAACCATCGGTCGTACATCAAATCAAAAAACGGTGGGAAAACGGCACTCGCAATATCATATCATACAACCGAACCACAACCCGGTCTTTGACAACGCTACACATAATTAACAACCGGAATTACATGAATATAATACAGGACATCCAAAATATATCTGCTATATACAGCTCGCTTGTTGGTCCAAAAAATAAGTACTAATAGACTAAAATTCAATTGAAGTGTTTCATCTTACATTAGGCTGCGGTTGCGGTGCCAGCGAATGTAAGCGAATATCACTCGCGCGAGTTCGCAAAATTCGTCTCTTCCATTCGCTGGCACCGGAACCGCAGCCTTAATCAGTTTTGTTTCATTGTTACTTTTTCAATATAATAATGTCATAGTCAAAGTTTATAAAATTGTTTTGCTCGTTAATTAATTTTTGTAAGTTTAATATTTTTTTTTTCTCTGCCGAAACGTCGGGAAATCAAATGAAATAATCGAGTTTCATTCATCCATTTATGTCCAAAAAAGCCGACGGAAAAATCTTCCAAACATTACCACATCCTGTATAGCCTCTAGTTAAACTGGGCTTTTGAGTAATTAGTAATTCGGTGAAAAAAATGTTTTCCTCCATACAAAAAACTGTTTAATTTTGTTACTAGGTCTATCAAATCAAAGAACAACCGACACACTCTGGCCAAGTACGGAATCTTCGGAGCGCGAGTGATACTCGCACTTGGGCGGTTTTTTTGCATTCCGAAAATTATAACTGGAGAAATTTAAACTTTCAACGGAACACAGTAATTTTTATGTCGAGGTAGACCGGCAGAAGCTAAAACTGTCAGGTTGGAATTTCTAGTGCAGTAATATGTTTGGCAAGTTAATCAGACTAACAATTCCCTGGAATCTCCACCCTTTGCCCCGCAACCCAGCAAGACAATGTAAATATATGCTGTCTACAATAAATGACACCCAATACCGATCGATTATGCAGACCATACCCAAAGCCCGCGACGTCTAGGGGCAAAGAAGAAGGAAGGAAGGTAGACTTTTCAGAAGAGAAAAGCGAGTTGTTGAATCTGTTGAGGGACACTATTGCAGAGGATACAATGCAGATCAAATTTTGGTTAAATAAAGATTTCAATGTAATGTGTATTCATTTTTCTCCAAGTCTACGTGCAGACAAAATTAAAATAACAGCTTCTTTGAAATTCTCTGATATTGTAATAACAAAATCAACGCATACAATACAATACAGGACTCCATAATCCTCGGAATAGTTTTTGCTAACATTTTTCCTTCAATCCACAAATTATTGAAACTTGTTTGGATGGGTTTGATGTTAATAGCGTAGCGTTTGGCACTCTGTCCTTACGTCGTACGACACGACACCCTGATTATGATTACACTTACAATATTATTTCTTTGTTGTAAGTACTGAGCTGTAAGAAATGCATTATTAACTTTTGCAAAGCAGATGATGAACAAACTTAAGTATTCCACTGATATATGCGTCCCAACACAACGGTTTCATTAAAATAAATTTAGTTTGTAAGAGAGCGCAAATGTGGTTGAGGAACGTTTAGAAACAGCCATAAGTAATATAAAGCAAAGTATGTACATACATTTACAACAAAGATAACATTGCACAGTAGCATTTCAGGAACAATCCTGGTAGACTTATGGATACATAATGATATCAAATTAAACACTAATGGAACCTACCTACATGTACATAGTAACGATTTTTAAATTATATTTTCACCACTGAAAACATGTTCGACAAAAACTAAGTACCGAAATGTAAAATTAATTAAATATGTATATTATGCAAATTTATACAAAATATGTATGGAACGTGTACTGAAACCCTTGGACAAACTTACAGGTAAAATCAGAAAACAATATATCTCCGAAAGATTGCAATACAGGGAGAAGGTATTAAAAATAATTGAATAAAAATGGCATAAGTAAAACAAAGCATTTTTCTCTCGCACGCTAGAGACCGCAAAGGCGGCAGCGCAGAGATTGATTCAAAAACAACTTACCAAAATTGTATTTTATTGCAAATTGTAGGGCACGTAAATGCACATTATTTGCAAAAATTAATTAAAAAAAAATTACGTGCATTAAATCTTTTGATATATACAATTATACATACCGTGTTAAGTTTTAAATTTGTAGGTAGGTACAAAATATATTGGAGAATAGCGAACAAACTTTTATTTTATTGTTTACATGACAGCTCAGTAGCTGACTTGATATACATAGGGTGATACGCAGTGGCGTTCCTTAACCCGTTTAATAGTATTCACGTTTAGTAAAGAGTAGCGCAGCGATGATTATCAGCAGTTTGTGAGAATATTATGGTGCGACTACACGAAGACATGCTACGATTAGATTCCATGAAAATTAAGTACCTAGTTTCCGATGGAGGAAAATCCAAGTGACATCTGAAAAGTTGTAGGATAGCAATAGGGTATTTCGCGAAGCTATCTCTTTCAGAAGTGCGCTTTCTCTTTCACTGAAACGTCAAAAAAACTTGTAGGAAAACAAACGAAATTTTACATGGCGGGAGATAGGTTTTGCCCATTTTATTTGTGAAAAGTTTATAACAAAGTGCCAAATACAAATTGAAAACATTGCAGTCTTGAAATTTAGAGTTTCTTAAAAGTGTTTACAAAAGTTCAATAAATAAATTTGTAGAGATTGTTTCAAAAAATCCAAAATTAATTAATATAAAATTTCGTTTGTTTTCCTACAAGTTTTTTTAGCTGTCACTTTGTTTTTTTTTTCTCATTTGATACTGACGTTGTCGCGAACTACCCTATAGCGATTGTATGGAAAATCATTTACAACAAGTTGGTGAACTTGCGACGCGAATAAACTTTAAAGGCAACATCATTGTGATATTTGAGATTTGACACTTGAAATAAAGGCGCGTAAAAAGTAGCAAATCAACATATTATTTTAATAAAAGTATGGCTAAGGTGAGAATAAGTAAAAAAAATTGGTCTAGTGGGTTCGGACAGGCGGACAGTGTCGAAATTTTTTACAAAAGAAAAAAAAAAACTAAACTTTAATTTATTTATACATTTTATGTATGATTTAACAAATATAAAATTTCATTAATAACAATATGCCTGTTTTATTGCACATCTGTCTCATTGAAGTAAATAAATTAAAGTAGAATCTTCTGCTTTAACAAATATAAAATGTTATTAATAACAATAGGACTGTTTTATTGCACATCTATCTCATTGAAGTAAATAAAGTAAAGTAGAATCTTCTGCACGCAATTACAACAACTATATAGAGTCTCGAAAGTGTGAAGCAGCTTGTAGTTGTTGTAATTGCGTGTGTAAGATTCTACTTTACTTTACTTCACTGAGATAGATATGCAATAAAACAGGCCTAATATAAAAAAATACTATTTTTATCGCAGAAAAATAAGGAACAAAATAATTTAAAAGACTTCGAGATGTTGATGCGGGATTAGTTGGACTACAAAAAAAAACAAAAACAAACAAACAAAATAAATTAAAATACTTAATAAAAAAAACTGAAAAATTAGAAACAAAATAATTCAAAAGACACGACGAATGTGCCCAGATGTTATACACTCTTTTTACAAAAAAAAAAAAAAAAAAACAAATCGTGTTGTTGCTTGTACAGCAAGCAAGACATACGTTTAGAATTTTAGTTTGGTGTAATTGCAGTGAGTTCTGTCATACAATACAATTTTGATTTGAATATAACATTTTTTAATGAAACATTATTTTGCTGTTATCTGCTCTCCAATCGTACCTATTGGAAGTTCTTTGCGTCTGTGCAGCCTAGCGCAAAGGAAAAGCAGAAAGCGCATGGACTATTTCCTTAACGAGTTCTATTAATTTTTCCTCCATTTCGTCAATCAGCCGCTGTTATTTTTAAGCAAAACATTTGAAAATAAACGTCAAAATACAATGATGCCAAATCATTGACATAGATACTATACATGGACTGCTAGCAGCAAACATTTAAGCACTATTTCTTTTGGTTCACGGCGGAGAGAAATGAAAACGCTGTTGTTATTTTGCGCAGTTGCAATATTTCTATAATGGATGGCACTGTGTTCTATGTAAAAAATAGCAATGGCACCCAGAGGTTTCATACTTTCGCCGCACTGAACCAAAAGGGCTAGTGCTTATGTTTGCTTCATTTTTCCTCGCAGGTTTGTATGAAACTCTCCCATTTAAACGTGTGTGTTCTACTGTTGCATACGAGGGAAAGAGAGACGGGAATTATCTGTCGTCTGTGTTTCACTCACACATTTGTCGCCGCATTGACAGCAACCGATGCAAATTGAATTCTGCACATCTGTTTCATCCGCAGTACACTTTAACCACAGTACTGCTTGCAAAGAAGCGTTCAGAATTTATGGACATGTGTTTTGGGCATAATGCTTTTAAACACTCTTTACAATATATTTCTCTGTCTTGCACAAAACAAATATTAAAAATTACTTACTTACCTCAAGTGCGAAATAACAGGAGAGAGCCAAAAAATACAAAACTACTTGTAACTTTTTTTATCCGACTTAAGGTAGTTTACGAAAGGGTGCATTTGTCGTTTAAATTATTGGATTAAACATTGGGGTTGTCGGTTAAATTACAAAGACGAATGTGCCCCAGTTTACCATAACTGCGTACCATAATTTTCATCATAACGCGTTTCAATAGCGCCTCAGTTCAAGGGCCTTGTTCAAAAATCATATAACGATATCGGATACATCAAAGTTTTTGTACATACAAATTGTGTGAAACTATTGAGCAAATAATAAATAATGCAAAAATTATAAGCTGATTTGCGCTTGATAAAAACTGTCAGTTATGCAAAAGTCATAAAAGATATTACTTTAATTATGCTAGTAAATGCTTAGATTTACTTAACTTCCCTACCACTAGGGAAATATTAAGTCGAAATTAAAGTTAAGTAGTTTTGGCTGTTAAAGATGCGGCAATGGCTCAATCTTTCGACTGTGGAAATAATGAGAGGAGTAAAAAATAACCAGACTATAAAAGGGTCTTTAAGAAGTTTCGAAATTTGTTAAAAAATAATTATTTAAACTCGAGTTTTATTATAATCTGAGCATAGTTAGAACTGATATTAGGTCTGTTTTTTTCACACTTTTCTCAGTGAAGCAAAGTAAAGTAAGATTTTTAACACGCAATTACAACAACTATGAACTGTTTGACACTTTCGAGACTCTATATAGTTGTTGTAATTGCGTGTTAAAAATCCTACTTTACTTTACTTCACTGAGATAGATGTGGAAAAAAACAGACCTATTGATAAACAATTTTTCCTATCGAAACATTTCAATTTTATTATCAAACAATTCTTGATAGACACGCTGACGGGGACAACAGAAACTCGTCCTATACAAGTTAAGGCACCAATAGTGACAAAGAAAAGAAACTGAAACAGAACAGAAAGATTTTTCGCTCTGTAATAAATTCTGGTTCTCTTTACATTGCTTTACTTTATTTTTTCACTAAGATGTCAAATAAAACAGTCAAGGATGTAGGTACCGTCCTGCTCACCGTAGTAGTTAGGTACCCATGATACAACAAGACAAGATATGGCATTGCGCATGTCGTTCATTCTTGCTGTTCATCGGAATTCAACTGTCAACCAATTATGACGTAGGCTGTGCACATGATACAACAAGACTATTGGCCCGAAAGTACAAATTAGCGATTTTGTTAAGTTATTATTAGGCGTATTTTTTTGAGAATCTATAGCTAGCTCACTTTTACTTTTACATGCAAAACTGGTATACTCACTTTTGGTTTTACGTGCAAAACTGTTATACTCACTTTTGGTTTTGTTATACTCACTTCCCAAAAAAATACGCCTATTGTTATTAATTAAAAAAATAATAGTACATGTGTAAAAGGGATATTTGCTCTGTATTTGAGTGCAAATATAATTAATAAGGGTATTCATGCAAAGTCGTAAGTTTACCATTTGCGTAAAATGGTAAGTTTACGACAACGTTTCATGAACGCCCCAATTTGCTATTTGCGGTAAATGGTGGTAAACCGATCAGCTGTTTCACATGAGAGGGAACGAACGAATTGATAAAATGCGAACAAACCACTTTTGATATAATTATAAAGAGAAAATTGCACATTTTACTATTCCAAAGGTAGGATAATTAGTTAGTCCATCAAATTGTATTAAGAAAACAAGTTTTAAAGGGGTTTAAGTAACGAAATTTACAATACCAATCTTTTTGCTGCGAACGAAAACTCTATTTGTTTGGAATTGGAAATTTCGTTATTTAATCTCTTTTAAAACTTGTTTTCTTAATACAATTTGGTGGTCTAACTAATTATCCTACACTTGGAATAATAAAATGTGCAATTTCTATTTATAAATGCATCATAAGTATTATAAATGCATGCAAAGTATTTTTTCTGATTTCGCGCCTTTATTTCAAGTGTTAAATGTCACAATAACCTCGTCGTAAGTTTACCATCTCGGTTTTCCACATAAATTCGCGTAGTAAGTTTACCATCTCGTCGTAAATGATTTTCCATACAAATTTTGACAGTTAATTTACCACGTCGTAAACTTACGACGTTTACGACAAGTTTACGACGTTGCATGAATACCCCTAATGAAAAACAAAAAGAAACATTAGAAACAGCTCCATACATTTCCTAAGACAAAAAAATGTTTTAAGGCAAAATAAAGATTATCTTTAAACGATGAGACCCAATTAATAGAAAAATAAAGACTTTATAGGCTGCATTTTGAGAAGAATGACTTTATAAATATTATTTTGTATTTTTATGGGTAAATAATGAACTAAACTACTTGTTTTTTAAACATTATATTCACATTCGATTCAAAATACAAGTTTTTTTTATCAATTTGATTCACACGACGCGTCGAGCAGAGCAGAAAATAAGTAATTCTGCGACTTAATTGAAAGGAACAACTAAAAAATAGACACATATACGGACGATAATTGTTTTTCCAAACACATTCATAGAATTCCGAAACTATATCTTCTATATTTTCCACTTTATTTAAACATTTAAAGGAACAACGCAACTCGTTCCATATAAAACACACGTAAATGCCAAATGTCAAAATGAACATCGGGCTCTGATGACGTATATGCGCATAACAAATCGAAAATTAAAACTTCATTGCGCTATCTTGTCATGTTGTATCATGGTAGGTACCTATACCTACCTTTCAAAAAGCGGTAGGAATGTGAAAGCGTATTGTGTTTGCGGCTTAATGTCAGCAAAATTTTTAGTTCAGTGTCGTTAAAGCGAACGGAAGTTTCTTTACTCTAAAAATGACATATGTCACTCGCATTCGTGTACAATCTACCTTTTCCTCTTAAGTTTTCCTGAGAGAAAGTTGTATTACTGTGTTGTTCACGTTTCGTGTCGAATAAAGAAGACTTAAAAGTAAGCATATACCTCTGTATTTTGAAATCGATGTTAGACAACAATCGTTTCAAAATTAATAATTTAATGTTCAGATAAATTATTTAAAATTCATCATCGATTGCGAAGATTTATTTAGATTACTTATTGATTGTATATTTTCTACTAATAGAATGCGTTACGTGGCTGCATACATGTTGGCTGTCCTTGGTGGACAAGAAAGCCCCAAAAATGCCGATATCGAGAAAATCCTCAGTTCGGTTGGTATTGAAGTTGATTCGGAGCGCCTGACACGAGTTGTTACCGAGCTAAAAGGCAAGAGCATTGAGCAACTCATTAAGGATGGTCGTGAGAAGCTGTCTTCGATGCCTGTAGGTGGTGGTGCCGTTGCCGCCGCTGCTGCTCCAGCTGCCGCTGCCGGTGGTAGTGCTGAAGCTAAGAAACCCGAAAAAGAGGAGAAGAAGGAGGAATCTGAATCTGAGGATGACGATATGGGCTTCGGTCTTTTTGAATAAAAGATTCATACGCGTGAAGGACAAGGTAAGCAATGTACTGTGTTTTCGAACTACACTTTTGTTTTTATGTTGTGATGAATACAATTTTACCATCTTTCGACTGAAATTTGTTGATGAAAAACTTTTTTAATCTGAATTCACCAAATCGTTATTATGTATTATGTTTTCTACCTAATCTGTACTAATAAAACTATATTTCGCTTCTTACAGAAATCGGCATTTGAACAACCAACACAACTGTTTATTATGAAGGATACATATACAATCTGCTGCTATTTTGTTTCTGTGAAATAAAAAACTTCCGCGCATAAAATGTCGTCATTGTTTATTTATATGTGTAATATGTTATTAATTGCTATGAGATAGCGTCATCAAAGAAAGTATTAGTTGGTTCTGAACTTTCGTACATTTTTGCCACAGCCTGCAAAGAGATTTAGGAATATGTAGTTGCAAATGTAGACGCACTAGGATAAAAAAAAATGGGAATGTTGGTAAATGTGAACACAAGCAGATGCCATAGCAATTTGTATGCAGCAACCAGATTGTCATCATTCCTTGATTCCTTGGACTGTGAAAGCGTGTAAAAATGCGAATAGGATGAACGCTTAGAGTGGGTTTGCGAACTCTGCATCATTTCCATTTGCCCCATAAATTAAAAATTGCACCACGAATATCTGTTGGAAAATAGGTCTACCACTGACGCCTATACCAGACCTGTTGCGCCAACTATTTATTTAGAGTAAGCACAGTAAGGTGCGGATAATAGGGATCATTTATCTACTGAGCACATGTATTAAGTCCCTATCCCTACTAATATGCTCAGAACTGAAGTGAATCTGTATTTACCGCGTGCAGTGTGTACAGTCACCCCTATTGAATAGGGCTTATTCCCGTTGTTTTGAGACAAATGAATTGAAATGATGGTGAACTCATAGAAAAAGAAATAAAATTGTTAACAAAACTTTAAAAGAAATCTGAACATCGTTTTACAACGACACGGAACGTTTATCGTATACAACAAACGCCAAAGAGAATAGGGGTGAATAATGATCTTTGGAAAATACTTTTAAGTCGGTAACTGCATGTTCTGCAATGTTTCTCAGTAAAGCTTTAAGTTTGTTGCTTATTAGTTATTACCAAAGGCAAGGGACAAATAAACATCTTTATATTGGTTTTGTCTTGTTTCCTGGGACTGAATCTCCTTTGTGCTTTGCTGTAGGATTTAACAGAGCAAAGTGTACTTGCGTCTGACCCATTGCTAATTAGTTCCTCATAGGTATAAACAAAAATAACGCGGTCTGAGATATGGTGATTTTTAGCGCTATCATGGCCATTTGTGATGTCCGTCATGGCTATTGCACCAGGATAAAGGCTATTGCCTTTGTCAAAGGATACAAGGGGTTTTTATATGAGTTGGTTTTGTACGTTTTTATTCAATTTATGAACTAATGTTTCTTCTTACAGCAATCTCTGCTTTCAAGTAAGTATGCCATTATTGCACAAGCTGTTTTATTTCAGTGGCCAGACCGCCAGAGGCCTCCTTCTAGTATATCACTTCCTCAATTTGCTACTACTTCCAGGGGTTCCAGGTGAGATAGGGCCGAATGAAGGTCTATCGGCCCGTTTTTTTCACAATAAATATGGCCACTTCTCGGACAACTCATCAAGGCACCCATATAAACGCCGCGCCGCAGCTATTTGCCAATCGAAACCGCCAGCATCTTCATAGAACGACGTGGTAAATGAACTGTCAAAATTTGTATGGAAAATCATTTACGACGAGATGGTAAACTTACTACGCGAATTTGTGTGGAAAACCGAGATGGTAAACTTACGACGAGGTTATTGTGACATTTCACACTTGAAATAAAGGCGCGAAATCAGAAAACAAAATTGCTTTGCATGCATTTATAATACTTTTGATGCATTTATAAATAGAAATTGCACATTTTACTATTCCAAGTGTAGGATAATTAGTTAGTCCACCAAATTGTATTAAGAAAACAAGTTTTAAAAGGGTTTAAATAACGAAACTTCCAATTCAAAACAAAGGGAGTTTTCGTTCGCGGCAAAATGAATTGGTATTGTAAATTTCGTTATTTAAACCCTTTTAAAACTTGTTTTCTTAACCCTAAATCCGTGTTTGGTGCACTGAGTGCCCCAAGCAATTTTCAAATCCAAGTTTAACGTATTTTTACTACGCAGCTGCCATCTACATCTGAATTTTCTGAAAGGTTCGTGCCTTGTATGCATACAAATAAAAGAATGAAACTTGCACTTGTGTGCTTTACCGTGCGGTTATTATTTCAAAAAAAATTAAGATTTCGTGTTATGGTGCACCCAGTGCCCCACAGTGCTTTTTGTATGGAAATCGCTGTTATTATAATTTTATATTTTCTGCCATGAATTAGTATCTATGTGTATTTTGAATTTTTCATTTTTTTATTCATTTTTGAATTATAGGCATTGAGCCTATACCTACATTTTTGTGTGTAGTAGGTGCTTTTGAATTTACAATATAGTACGGTTCACAGGTTATACAGATGGGCAGAAACAAACTAATTATTTTTATTCCCCAGTAATTTTGTATAGGATAAAGTAGGTAATTTTCAGGATAAAGACAAGAAGAAAAAAAGCTGTAAATACATATACATACTAACAAAATCGTGAAAATATTGGAGGCTCCAATTTTGACCAATCTTCCCAGGAGCACTCCAGGGCCAATAACTAAGACTATCTGTAAGTTTGAGCTCAATCGATTTGGTGGTTTTCGAGACATACGATTTTGAATGTATTTTTTTGTATGGGCGGTGCCACGCCCCTTTGTCTAATTTTGACCAATCTTCACAGGAACACTCCAGGGCCAATAACTAAGACTATCTGTAAGTTTGAGCTCAATCGATTTTGTGGTTTTCGAGATATACGATTTTGAATGTTTTTTTGTACGGGCGGTGCCACGCCCCTTTGTCTAATTTTGACCAATCTTCACAGGAACACTCCAGGGCCAATAACTAAGACTATCTGTAAGTTTGAGCTCAATCGATTTGGTGGTTTTCGAGACATACGATTTTGAATGTATTTTTTTGTATGGGCGGTGCCACGCCCCTTTGTCTAATTTTGACCAATCTTCAAAGGAACACTCCAGGGCCAATAACTAAGATTATCTGTAAGTTTGAGCTCAATCGATTTGGTGGTTTTCGAGACATACGATTTTGAATGTATTTTTTTGTATGGGCGGTGCCACGCCCCTTTGTCTAATTTTGACCAATCTTCACAGGAACGCTCCAGGGCCAATAACTAAGACTATCTGTAAGTTTGAGCTCAATCGATTAGGTGGTTTTCGAGACATACGATTTTGAATGTATTTTTTGTATGGGCGGTGCCACGCCCCTTTGTCTAATTTTGACCAATCTTCAAAGGAACACTCCAGGGCCAATAACTAAGATTATCTGTAAGTTTGAGCTCAATCGATTTGGTGGTTTTCGAGACATACGATTTTGAATGTATTTTTTTGTATGGGCGGTGCCACGCCCCTTTGTCTAATTTTGACCAATCTTCACAGGAACACTCCAGGGCCAATAACTAAGACTATCTGTAAGTTTGAGCTCAATCGATTTGGTGGTTTTCGAGACATACGATTTTGAATGTATTTTTTTGTATGGGCGGTGCCACGCCCCTTTGTCTAATTTCCACCAAACTTCACAGAATAGCCTTCGTGCTGCAAACACAGATTTTCTTAAAATTTGAGCACATTCGGTTTTCTGGTTTTCTAGATATTCTCTTTTATATATATAGATACAATTATTTTTTGTAAACCTTCTATAATTTTCTATGAAAATAGGAAGGGGGCACAAAGTGCCCCTGAACACGATAAACAAGATTTTCAACAAACACGGATTGAGGGTTAATACAATTTGCTGGAAAAATTAATTATCCTACACTTGGAATAGTAAAATGTGCAATTTTCTCTTTATAATTGTATCAAAAGTGGTTTGTTCGCATTTTATCAATTCGTTCGTTCCCTCTCATGTGAAACAGCTGATTGGTTTACCAACCACCATTTACCACAAACAGCAAATTGGGGCGTTCATGGAACGTTTGTCGTAAACTTACCATTTTACGCAAATGGTAAACTTACGACGTTGCATGAATACCCTTATTCTGAATTAAGGAAAATCTAGTGCCAAATGTTTTCAATGAAAACGGTGATCATTTTATGCCGAATAAATTGTTCTAAACCAATTTATACCCAAATTGTAATCAAATTCACCCATCAGATTTCTCCCAAAAGATTTTGAATCCTTACAAAAAAAAGGAACAGGATTAGGAAATTTTAAATTTACAAATTGTCAGCCGCCTTGTCAAATGCAGTGCTCCCATATCATACAATTTGGATCAATTTTCAATACTATTTACAATACTTCTTAGCTTTTAGTAACATTTGTATTTAATTACGAGAATTGAGAGTTGTTTTAATAAAATAAATTGCTAGACTATTAAATAATAAAGAAGATAGTTTATTAAAGGTTTTTCTTTCAATTTTCGGAATGAAATGTTATATTTTTACTTTGGGAAATTTAGAAACAAACCAACATTTTAAACATGTGGAGCTGCGGAGCATAATTATTCTTCCACAACATTACGTGCTTTCTTCTCTACGAATTTGCCCATAGCTATTTTGAACTACCTACTAAACCATTTATTCATCATTGGATTCCTTTAAGTGATTTGTTTGAGCAGTTGCCATGCATTTTGTTATTACATAATTACAAAGTTTGTTGATCTCTCGAGTCTCCCATTCTTTTATACGCAGTCAACTAGACGACAATGCGATCTCCTCAGCTCAACATGCCTATATTAAAGGCAAAGGGGTGGAAACTGCACTGCATGAGGTCGTTAGCACTATAGAGAAGTCATTAAAAGACAAAGAATATACACTAGCTGCGTTCCTGGACATTGAAGGCGCCTTCAATAATGTTAAAACGTGTGCAGTGAAGAGAGCACTACAGAATTCAAACGTTGATCAATCCCTCACTAATGTGATTGTAAATTTACTTAGCGAAAGGAACATCAATGCGAAACTAGGTGACACAGACCTGAGAGTAACCGCTTCGAGAGGCACTCCACAAGGAGGAGTCATCTCCCCCTTACTCTGGGTTCTGGTTATTAACGAGATACTAGTGAAATTCAAAAATATGGGAGTCACGGTAACTGCATATGCAGATGATGTGGTACTGCTTGCAAAAGGAAAGTTTCTACCGACCGTAAGCGACTTGCTAGGAAGCTCACTAAGAATACTCAGTATGTGGACAAAAGAATGTGGCCTTGGGGTTAACCCCCAGAAAACTGAGCTTGTTCTGTTCACAAACAAAAGAATTATACCACAATTCGAACCACCAACTCTTGAGGGAATACCCCTAAAGGTGACAGATAGGGCGAAATATCTAGGAATTATCCTCGATAGGAAACTTAGTTGGAAACCGAATGTCAATGAAAGAGTGAAGAAAGCAGCTAACGCTTTCTACGCATGCAGCCGCATCTTTGGCAGCAGATGGGGACCAAACCCCAAAATAATCCTGTGGATGTACACGGCAATCGTGCGGCCAATACTCACATATGGCAGTATAGTCTGGTGGCAAGCCGCAGGCAAGGTGACCAATCTCAGATCAATGACAAAAATACAAAGACTAGCATGTATAGGGACAACCAGTGCAATGAGAACCACACCTACAGCTGGAATGGAGGCAATTCTTAATCTAACTCCTCTAGACCTATACATGGAGGAATCTGCTACCAAAAGTGCCCTAAGGATTAGCCAAACTAAAACTTGGAACCCAGGCAATTTTGGCCATGCACAGATCCTAGGAAAATATATTGGGAACGCTGTCACTTCGGACTATATGTCTCCCCATCTAAACTTTGATAGACCATTCTCTTGCTCGTTTCCGAGTAGGGATGAATGGACCACAAATGAACCCACTAAGAGGAAATCGATATCCATCTACACGGATGGGTCAAAGATGGACTGTGGAACCGGTGCCGGTATATTCTCAGCGGAACTAAACATACAATGCTCAATCAGACTCCCTGATAGCAGCAGTGTCTTCCAGGCAGAAGTTCTGGCAATCGCGGAAGCGGCCCGACAGGTGTCATTGTTGGCAATACCGCGTAATGATATTACCATTTTCATTGACAGCCAGGCGGCTATAAAAGCAATCTCTGCTATTGAAATTAAATCTAAGCTAGTTCACCGCTGCCGCGAAGAGCTCAAGGATCTCTGCTCGCAGCACACTACGAATCTCTGCTGGGTCCCTGGACACAGTGACAAAGCCGGCAACGAGAAGGCTGACGAACTGGCGAGAGAGGGATCTACAATGGACCAAGATAGAGCATTACAGTCCATCAAGCCCCCACTCTGCAACCTGAGAGAACGAGTCGAGAACAAGATTCGTATGAAAACCAACAAAAGGTGGAAAGAACTAACGACCTGTGAAATATCACGGAAGCTTTGGCCAGAGTACGACAGTGGCCGAACCACCAAACTTCTACAGTTTGACAGGTCATCGCTGTCTAAGCTGGTAGGGGCCCTAACGGGGCATAACTTCCTAAGAAATCATACAATGAAACTAAATCTCAAAGATGACGATATATGTAGAGGCTGCGGAGACGAAGAGGTCCATGAGGACACACCTCACTTCCTCTGTCACTGCCCGAGTCTCTGTCACTTGAGGAACAGAACACTTGGAAGTTACTACTTCCATGACCTACAAGAACTTTCTGATATCTCACTTTCCGATCTTTACAGGTTCTTGAGGACATCAGGATGGCTGGACGGCGTCGAGTAAATATATGAAGGATGGACACGTAGCTAACCAACCCAACACCAATGGTTAATCCCCCACGAAAGGGCATCACAATGGGTCCACGAGGACCTAAGTGAGGTACAGTAGGGTTCACCCTACTCTACCAACCCGTCAACCTAACCTAACCTAACCTCCCATTCTTTTTTCTCTTCTTATCACAGCGCATTAGTACTTTTTTGGAAATAAAGTTTCTTTTGGTGCATACTATAAAGCATGAGAATTCTTAATTATCAAAAAAAAAAAAAATTCGTTCTCTTTCTGGGATATACCTACTCATGGTACCTACTTGTTTATAAAATACTAGCTGACCCGTGCTCGCCTTGCGTCACTCGCCTTTAGCAAACAAACAAACGTATATTTGGACAGACCAACAGAAAGAACAGAATGAATGGTATAATTTAACGATTTACTGGAAAAATGTTTGTTTTTTACTTCACTTTAGATTATGTGCTAAATGAACATTATTGCCTTGAAAGTTCCAACACAATAATTAACTACTGTAAAAAATATGGTACGATTCACGACCACAATGCACATCCCATCCCATTCTTTCTACCAAGCGCTATGCACCGTACGGCCTACTCGCACATAGGCCACGCATGATATCATGTTTATGCTTGTTATTTACTCCCACAACCCTAAAGCAGAGCAACAACAGAAAATTATTGGTTAAGCATTGATTTCGCATTTAATCAACTAAGATTCTGATATTTAACTTACAGCTTCTGGATGGAGTAGAAAGACAAATGATAGCTCAAAATACTCGGGAAAGGATTTGCTATAAACAGTTAAACTATTTTTTGTATTGATTAAGATTTATGAACATAACTAGCGGACCCGGCAAACGTTGTTTTGCCTGCTCGAACATTTTCATTTCATTTTTATTTAACCGATGTGTCCACACTGATTCTGTACTCCGTGTGCTTCGACCGATATTTCCTCGGACGTGTGCCCACGAATTGTATTGTTTAGACAATTTTTTTCCCATGACTGTCGAAGTGTCGAAGAATAACGTTTGAAATGTATTTTTTTGTTATGAGAGGTGTCACGCCCTTTTGTCCAGTCCCGCCTGGTTTTGTAAAA
The DNA here is from genome assembly GCA_955612985.1 of Cheilosia scutellata. NCBI lineage: Eukaryota > Metazoa > Arthropoda > Insecta > Diptera > Syrphidae > Cheilosia > Cheilosia scutellata. The sequence continues at coordinate 52,637,495 of OY015313.1, read as the reverse complement.
TACTTCAATCAGGCAATGTTCAGATATCGTGATTTAAATAACTTTGTTGTAAGGGTGGTGCCATGGCCCTTTTCCAATCCGAAATAGGATTTAAAATGTAGATTTTTTTATACGGTAGGTACCACGATCCTTTGTCCAATTTTGATCAAACTTTCACAGAAACACCTTTGGACCAATAACAAAGATTTTCTTAAAATTTGATTTCAATCAGTTCGGTAGTTTTCTAGAAAAAGATTTTTTGGTTTTTTTTCGTATGAGAGGTGCCATATGCCCTTTTATCCAATTTTCACCAAATGGATGGTTTAGATTCATCAAACATACACACAAAATTTCATTAAAATTGGTCCAGCCGTTTAGGATGAGTTCGATTACAACCCGGCTTTCCCCGTGCACAGAAATTGTATTGCTTATAGTTCTTAGATAATAATGTTCTTTTGTAAAATGCGAAAAATGAGAAAAATCGATTTTCTGAAATTTTCTTTCTGCGTTAACCTGAGATACAGCAATACGAACAAAACAATAAAAGAATCATGAAAATCGGCTCAGCGGTTATCGAGTTATAACGTCATCGAGTTTCACCCCATAGAAGATGTTTTTTGTATGGGCGGTGTCACGCCCTTTTGTCCAATTTTGACCAATCTTACAGCAACACTCCTAAGCGAATACCTAAAATTGTCTGTAAGTTTCAACTCAATCGATTCGGCGGTTTTCAAGATATTTTTTGTTTAGGCGGTGCCACGCCCCTTTGTCCAATTTTTACCAATCTTCATAGCAACACTCCTGGGCCAATACCTAAGATTGTCTGTAAGTTTCAACTCAATCGATTCGGCTGTTTTCGAGATATAAGATTTTGAATGTTTTTTTTTTGTATGGGAGGTGCCACGCCTCTTTGTCCAATTTTGACCAATCTTCACAGCAACACTCCCGGGCCAATACCTAAGATTGTCTGTAAATTTAAACTCAATCGATTCGGCGGTTTTCGATATACACGATTTTGAATGTTTTTTTCTGTATGGGAGGTGCCACGCCCCTTTGTCTAATTTTGACCAATCTTCACAGGAATACTCCTGGACCGATATAATAATCAAGTTGAATGAAGCAAAGTCAAAATAAAAATGAGTATTATAGAATAACTACCGGACCCGGCGAACTTCGTCTCGCCCCAATTTAACGCCTTCAGATAAACTCCAGAGTGATAATAAAACACAGATAGTTCAAATTTCGATGTGATTTATTTGAATGGAGTCGAAATCAGTAGAGATCGATGTGATAAACAATGCTTCTCGATTTGTTTTCCGGCGCCAGAACAAACAACGAAGACGGTTTGCCAACACGCGAGCAGGCAACGTATGTACAGCTGACCGTGACAAAAACAGGGAAATTCGAGAATAATCCCACAGACTTCCAACGACTGGCCTTGCGATTTATTGATTGTCATCGCAAAAGCCAATCGATAACGGGGAACTGAATATGATAAGGACTTCCTCTCCTTTGAATTTGCCATTGATGATCGTCGCTTGAATCACATTGTTCATCAGTTTCTTGATGGACAACCGCGTACCGTTGCACAATTTCGGATGATTCAGATTCCGCAACATGATTATGATCGATCCCAGCTTCAGCTGTATATTATTATGGAGCTTCTGGCACATCAAGCGAGTTTGAATGCCCGCAACCCAATTGGATAACCTTACTTTTTACACGCAAACTTATTTTCTGAAAAAATGATCGAATTGAAATTCAATTGATCGTAATGCTTGTACCGTTTGCGGATGTGATGCGCGATATACGAATATACGGAATCAGTGTAATAATACGCAAAACTCGAATCAATAGCACATTTTTTGCTCAATAGAAAATGACAACGCGAAAAGCGTACACCTGACGCCATCTTTTATTTATGTCGTTAACTTCTCCACCCAAAATGCACATAAAACGTCTTTTATCACAATGAATTTCACCATTATCCGAAATTTTCCAAGCTTCCAAATAAATAAATTTTTCGCGCTTTTTCGGAATTGTTTCCGAGTTTTCCACTAAGAATTTTTTATTTTTCCATTTGAAAAGCCATTCCGGAACAATTGCGCACAAAACTCCATACTAAAAATCAATTTTCGCTTTTTCCAATTTTCCGACTTTTCCGGAGGATTTTCCCAAAATGTTCTTTCGTAAAAACCTTCTCCACTAGATCCATCGTCCATTCAGCATATTCTCGACCAAACTGAAGTCTGGCTCTAGGGTGTTGTGGGTGTGGTTCTGGGCCCGAGTTGGGCGAAATGGTCTTAGATTTGTCTCTGTCAGTCTTTTTCTTACTGTTCGATCACTAATTGCAACATCTCTCACTTCCAAAAGACGAGTGCGAGCTTTAGTAGCTGTACAGAGAGAAGCGATCCCTCAGCACATTATTGACAACAAAGCGGTCGTTTCGAGCGGAAGTGCACCCAGATATAGAGATGTCCATCTAATAAAAGGGCAGATAAGGTTAGGTTAGATAGTTCACTGTTTTATGCATTTGTGGTTGTGGATTTATTTACGCCTTTTCAACACAATTTTATAACTTGGGTGATATGGAATTTCGGGGAACTATAGGCAAATGCTTTTTGGGGTTTATTTTTATCCTGTTGTTTATTTTCATCTTTTTGTTTATTTTTGGGCGTTTGGATTTTGCCACTTTTTTTTGTTGGTGTTACCAAATTAATATCTTTCTACGGGTTTGGAAACTCCTCTTTTAGAAGCGATTCGTTAACTATAGCTGAAGATGAATTTTTGCGGACTTACTTTTTTTCGAAATCTGTTTCGTTATTACTTTATGCATATTGTTTTGAGTTCGTCTATTGTTATTGTACCTACTTTCAGTTTGGCTTATACAGTTAAAATATTCATGTGTCCTCGATTGTTTCTTTTACACTTTTTATAAATAAGTATTCATTGAATTTGTTTGGAATTATTGAGTCTTCTTCATGATCTTCATCAATAGTTTGTTATATGTAGCATAACGGATACAGTACACAATACACCCTTTTTTTTGATACAGTAGTTGGCACCTCTCTGTTCAATAGCGATTTGCGCTCTCCAGTTACTTCTTTCGATAAATATTTTGTTTTTTTCCCAATAATATAAGAAATTTGTAATATTTCCCAGCAGTTCTTATATTAAAGCCTCTTTTCAGTCGATATTTTAAAATAAAAGTTTAAAAGCCAATAAGTGTAATTTTTTTTTGGGTGAAATCTTGTGAATTAAGGACTTCCAATTTGGTAAGTACAGATTTTTTCTTAAATCCTTAAAACAAGTACAAAAACGTTAGCTGTTTTAAATGGCAATTATGTAAAATATTATTATTTTAATGTTAAACATTCATATTATTTGCTAATATATTAAATAAGAGGGGTGCCAATAACTGTATCAACAAAAAAAGCCATTGTTTCAATTATTGGCAGGGAGTGCCAATAACTGGTTCATATGGGACTACAGTCGTTGACACTGCCAATAACTGCACTTGGTCATGGTCCCAAAAACTGTAGTATACGACGGTTATTTGTTTCTGATTTTTGAAATTGCCTAAAGAGAAGAAAACTTATGATGCGGATCGGTATCGGTATAGCTCTTTCGGCAATAAAAAATAGACAGATGTCAAAGATGAGAGCTTCGGAAGTTTGCAGCATACCAAGATCAGCTATTTAATATCGACTTGATGCTATTTTTAAGAAACCAGGTCGGAATAGATTGAGAAATGCATTTATATATTTTTTAAATTATTTAATAATAATTTATCAAAGTGCCGCATTTTTTATTAATTTTATTTTTATTAACTTCAAATAAAGGAGCACTAAATGCATTTTAATAAATCGGTAGATATTGTTTTATCATACTTTTTGGGTGCCAACAGCTTTATGTAGTTTCGTTGGGTGCCAACTACTGTACAGGAGTGCCAACTAGGTACTGTTGGTTTTGAGAGGAATTTTTTATAATCCATTTAATTCCAAATTGAAACCCCTAAACTAGGAAATTAAATTTTTACTAAATAGAAAATTAATTAAGGAATATATAAAATCGCGTTTAAAATAAAAAATCTTCGCTTGTTTAAAGTCAAAATTTCCTTATGGGTGCCAACTACTGTACCCGTTATGCTAATGATGTCGTCTATCGCATTGTATGTAAACAAATGAAAATAAAAATTCCTACACTTCCAAATATCAAATGAGAATCGAAAGCGCAACGGGCGGAGATAGATGTCCATGCGATAATTATTTCTGAAAGTGGATTTTCGGTTCATTTTCTGTGACATCTAACTTTCTACTCACTCAAAAACTACCTGATTCCCTGGACACAACTTTTAAACACTTCACTTGGTTGGAACAGGCTACAATCGAATTAGATAGAGAGAAATAAATCGTCATTCGGTTTATAATATCGTAAAAAATATATGAAATTTTTAATTTGCATCGCTAGCGCCATTAGCGACAGCAACACTTTTTTCTCAGCAACACACTGGGTTTGCAGCGATGTAAACCCAGTGAATCGGACTATATACTGTTGTACCTATTCCTTCCTATCCAATAACCTAAACCTCGACCTATAGCTATCGCGCACAAGGCAGATCAACCATATCGACGTGAGAGAAGACTTCTTTTTCGTGAATTTGTTAAATACCGAATATCGGAAATATCCCGAATACAAATTGATTTGATAAATCGCGTAGTTTTCTTCGTGTTTTCGTCAAGTGAAGTACGATTAATACTAGAATCGATAGCCTAGTTCCGGTGATCTAAGGCGATTAAAGTGAAATAAAGAAACAGCATAGTCTTATCACAAAGAAATCAGTAGGAAAGAATATACATAATACGGATATCACACTTTTCCGGAAGGAATTCGTCTGCTGGAAAAGTGTGCAAACCCTGCAAATCTGATTTGGAGCTATGGATAACTTGATTCCGATTGTGAACAAACTACAAGATGCATTTACCCAACTGGGTGTGCATATGCAGTTGGATCTGCCTCAGATTGCCGTAGTGGGAGGACAATCAGCAGGAAAATCCTCGGTGCTTGAGAATTTTGTTGGAAAGTAAGTACATATTATGAAAAAATTGCATTCAAAAACTTTTTAAGTTTTTAATGGGTGTGGGTATCTTCCTACATTTTCGCTGATGAATCAATGAAGGAAATTTCTCTCAACCTAAAAGGAAAAATCAATGAGAGAAAAACTGGTATACATGCGAATAAAAGATATATCGTGTGAGTGTGTGCAAGAGTAGAGCACGACACGGCTATGTGACAATCGATTTGTAGAGACCTCGGATTTATCATTTTAAGTTGGGTACCTATGCTCAGAATTGAAAACAATGTCAAAAGCAGTGCTGCCAGCAGCGCAGCATTCCCTAAATATTCATGATTGTGCATTAAGTCTTCCTTCACGTAGTAAAAGGTTTGTTTGCTGAGCTTAGTCACTGAGATGAATACAAATTGCTACCTATTCTAATTCTTGCTTCATGAGGCTGATATTATGATCTGTCTAGTACACAGATTTCTGCACCCCCTTCAGAGGTGGAACAAACTTGTGAAAAGCTGTTTTTCCCTGCAATACCAATTTGTTTCTTGAAATAGTAAAAATTTAGCTGATTTTTCCTGATACATAATAGGTACATAATATGATTTTATGCAAGTAAAAAGTATGTAGTCTTTTTAATTGCATAAATCCTGTTAATCCGAACCTTATTTGTGTTATTTTTATCATTAAATAACATTTAGATAAGCTTTTTTAGTGATTGTATTCAAATAAGAAAGGGATACAATATTTAAGGGTGCATACGGGGTTGTTTACTGTTAAAAAAATAACAACAATAATTGTTTATTTCGTTTCATTTGAAACTCGGACAACACCTTTTTTTAATACCTACTGCATTGTTGGTGATTATGATTGTTATGACAGTCTATATGATATACATATGTGTTAACAATTAAAAGTAGGTAACTCGACTGCGCTTCATTCAAAAATCCGCCGTTGGTAAGTACCTACCTAATTTAACAGTTGTGTCCAAAGAAAGAAAATCGAATGGTGTGTTCGATTGGCATTCTCAGATTCTGCTCTTAGATTTCAGATTTCTAGAATAGATTGATCACGTAAATAGTATTTTGTTGACGTTTATGGAGGGGTAGGTTTGTTCCTTTACTTTTGTATTTGTAATTGTAGTATGAATGGAAAGTCTGTTGAAATGGCACTGGTGGGGATGAATTCTCGCTCAGAGAGACAAACTTATGAAAAAGTTAAGGAACACTTTCGTATTTGTAGTATGTAGGTAATATCTATATGAAAAATTACGGAATGCATTTTGTCTTTCCATAAATTCCAGTAAGTGATATAACCTTCTTGTTTGTTAATGATTGGGTTTGGTGGGCCTTAGGTTCATTAGCCATAAATTGCAGCAGTAAAGAACGCAATACATATTTATTTTGCCACTTGCTGATACCATTTTCATACCAAGGGTATTCATTTAAATGCGTAAAAGCCTCATAAGCTGCGTAAACTGCAGAAATTTACCACCTCGTAAATGAACTGTCAGATTTTGTATGGAGAATAGTTTACGCAGACCTCATAATATTCCGCGACGATAGGTCTGTTTTTTTCCACATCTATCTCAGTGAAGTAAAGTAAAGTAGGATTTTTAACACGCAATTACAACAACTATATAGAGTCTCGAAAGTGTCAAACAGTTCGTAGTTGTTGTAATTGCGTGTTAAAAATCCTACTTTACTTTACTTCACTGAGATAGATGTGGAAAAAAACAGTCCTGATTTAGGCTCGGAAATCAACCGCGGAAAGTTACGCAAATCAGAAATGTAAAAATTTTACAGACAGTCGTATGAATTGTTTGTTTGATTCCAGATTTACATTACGGATTACGGGTAAAAAACTGCTGTTCCGTTTGAAATTTAAGATGCATTTAAATGCTCTTAATACTCAGTGGTGACTCGTGAGTAAAAGTGTAGGCGTTCAGCTCATTCAATTTTATTTTTTGCTCAAAATTCTGGTGACATGCCTACATAATCTTGGAATTGTTTTTCCCTCAAAAGCGAAAACTTGAGTCTACTGCGATTACATATTTTGGGTGTCTGAAGTGGAAACCGTTAAACCATATAAAATACTTAGGTGGCGCTCGGTCTTTGGCTAACTACGTCCCTCCTGTTGCGCAGTCCAAGCCCAAACAAATGGCTTTGCCTATGTCCATTAACTTTGAGCTCCTGGATTAGTTGGATCTTGTACGCGCGTAAGCCCAAATCCCGATGCAAAATTCGCCAAGTTGGAATCAGCGAAAAGCCATTAGTACACTCTAATGGACCCGGCAATTCTTCCGACGAATCTGGCATTTCGTATGTAGCGCAGTGGCTACATACGGGCAAGTTGTGCTAGTTGTACACGGCATGTAGCACAGCGCGCACATATTGGTTGGCTGTCGGTTATTCGTTTATGATGATGCTATCCGCAGTTTTATTGCTCTGTGTGCATATAATGTTGCTGTTGCTAGCTTGCCGTCTTGCACTAAACATGTAGGTACTCTAATTGTTTAATTGCTTTGGGTGCATTTAAGCTATGGCGTCGCGTTCGCGGGCAAATAAAAAAAATCTACAAATTGACTGTGAATAGGATTTCCAAATTAACAAAGTAACAACTTTGTTTTCCAACATAACAAAAATATGTTGAGTACCTAACGAAAGTAAAAATTAGTTTTATTCAGTAAGACAAATTAACAAAAGAGCGTTAGCACTAATTCAGTGAAAAAAAAAAAAACAAAAAAAGATTTAAAAAATAAAGGATAGATTAGATACATACAGTATCTATACGTCTGCGAATTTTGAAAAATAATTGAATCAATTTTTATTCCAAGAATTACAATTAGTAGATTACCTATGCAATATCATGTTAACTACTTTTATGACGTACAAAAAACTAAATACCATGCTGCTCGTACAAAACTCAAACTGAAATGCTGATATATTACATTGAAAAATACGAACCGTGCATGTAACCACTCGACATTATGAAGCTTATTGTCACAAATCGTATGTGCTAAGGTAGTAGGTCCACGGAATGTCGAAAAGCCACATAATGCGTATGTGTCCCGAGTGCCTCATATCGTACACATACGTATGAGTACCTTATGTGAGTAGCACAAGGAGGGCTAGTAGACGGCATGTAGCCATTGGCACCTTACGCTGACGTCAAAATTACGTCAGAGCTACATACGTATGTGGCGTGCTACATGCCGTGTACTAGCACGTTTAGGATAGCGCCACGACGCCGACGCAAAGTTAGGGAACCCCTGGTTTAGATACTTATGTAGTGGATACAGGTTATTATTAATGTTTATGTTTAAAATGAATAGAATGGGGGCGTATAAGTGGATGTTATTTGCTTAAAATAAGTTTTTGTTGTTTGCTATTGGCTTTATACTGCCACTGAAATTTTGAGCTTTACAAAAAAATACCGTGTGTGAATACTGCTTTGGATTTGGTAGTCATTTGTGAGAAATACATATTTATAGAACGGCTTTATTTGCATTTACGTACGTACGTAATTTTTTTAAGAATACTTATGTTTGAAATATGCATTTTGATCAAAATCGTTAGAGCGGTTTTTGTAAAATTGACAAATATAAAAATGTTTGGTTAGAAGAGCACTGTTCTTTAACTGTTTAGCTGAAAACTGAGTACAAGGTATTGTTCAGGATATTAATGCGGATAGTCATAAGGCGTTCTTTTTTTTTTCTTCTTTGTCGGAGGTTGTTACTATCACTCAGTCTGGAGCACTCAGACACAACTACTGGTCCATTGTACTGCCAAAGAGACACCTTATATTGCTGTACTTAGTTTTCCCGTCTTTCGAAGTGTAGTATACTCGTAGCTTTATAAGCTAGAGACACAGTCGCTCTATTACAATAATACACTGACACAGCACATACCGTACAGTGAATTCAACTGCTCATTCTCTCTTAGTCGTTAGTCGTTCACCAACCGCCAACCGATCATGTCATTAGTTCTAAGCTTTATTATAATAAACTGTTAAAACGAAAGCGTGTGTTTCACTCGGTACATCACAGTGGCGACGAGGATGGGATGCCACTGTGATGTACCGAGTGAAACACACGCTTTCGTTTTAACAGTTTATTATACGAAGAAAGATGAGAAGGAGCTTCAGTGATGAAGAGCTTAGATGTTCGGCACTCACCACGTCAGCCCCAAAGATCCGCCACCTGATGCGAGCATAGGCAGGGCAACTACAGAAGAAGTGTTCCGCTGCATCGTTGCGTCGTCCTCTCCACAAACAGGACAGATGGTGGTGTCGCTCAAGCCCAATACCTTTAAGTGTTTGGCAAAAGCTTGGTGGGCCGAAAGGACGCCCACAAGCAGTCTGCAGTCGATTCTCCTGAGAGACAGAAGAAAGGACGCGTACCTTTTGCAGATGTTCGGACGCAGTCGCTTGGTCTGTCTACACGCAGCACAGTCACGCCACCGACACTCGTGTTTACGAGAAACCCAAATATCAATGGCTGACCTAACCACAGATGCAGGCAGACCCAACGCAGGTTTGGGTCCTGAAATAGCTTCTTCTGAACCCAGCCTGGCAAGCTCGTCGGCGATCTCATTTCCCTGGATACCAGTGTGACCTGGGACCCATACAAGTTTGACCGTGTTTAGCCTACCGACCAAGTTCAAAGCAAGCTTGAGTTCCAGCACTAGCTTGGACGAGAGGAGAGGGTTGAGCAGCAGAGCAATATAGCGCATAGCCATAAGGATAGCGAAAATCTCCGCCTCGAAGACAGTCGCGTGGTTACCTAAAGGGTTATGTAGTCTAATGTCTCAGACCCCTGTCCGGTTTTAGAACCGTCCGTGAATACACGATGGCATTCTTTCCCTGGCTCAGAGTCTGGCCGAAGCCATTCCGTTGCCTGAGGAAAGTTGACGTGGTAGTTTTGTCGCAATAGGACTTCTGGTGTCATTGCATCAGACGGCATATCCATAAGACAGGGGTCAAAGGATAATTCTCGCACAAGTTCTTCAAAATTTCAATGCGCGTGGTACCAAAAGCCACCTATCTTTAACCGGGAGATGGTTTCAGTGTACACCCCATGATAAAAATATCAAGGGAGGGGAGGTTCATCATAGCATCTAGAGCAGAACCCGGAGTGCTAGGGAAGTACTCTGTGCAGCCAAGGCAAACTGTTCTTTGGAGTTTGGCGAAAGAGGCAGTAACACGTTTCCGTGAAAGCCTGTTCCACCACACAACCGATGCATATGAGAGAAGTGGTCTTACCATTGCCGTATAGATCCAAAGGTCCCTTTTCGGAGATAAGCCCCATGTCTTACCAAAAGCGCCTTTGCACTGCCAGAAAGTCGACAGCGCTTTATCGGTTTTTTGATTCAACATGCTTGGACCAAAGAAGTTTTCTATTGAGGATTACTACCAGATATTTGACTTCGTCAGAAATCGGGATAGTGACACCTTTTAGCACAAGTTGAGTCAGACCAGTGACATTCCTCCTTCTCGTGAAGAGAACAACCGTAGTTTTAAGAGGATTCACTGAAAGCCCATTTCTTGTGCACCAGTGATCGATCAAGCCCATGGATCTCTGTGCCTGAGAGCAGACAGTCCTTATGTTCGAGCCGACAAACAGAACGGCGACATCGTCCGTCAGGAAGATTGAGTACCGTTAGCAGAGAGTCTACTACCATACACCATAAAAGGGGAGACAGAACACCACCTTGTGGGCAGCCCCTGTTTACCCCTGTCATGACGCATTTGCCACAATCCGCTTCGGGAATCAACGTCCTGTACATTAGCATTGCTTTAATCCAGAACACCAATGTTTCATCTATACCGTTCGCGCTGATAAGCATGTTGCATCTCAGAAAGAGGATGCGATCGAAGAGCAACATTGCGCACGTGCAGCTCAACCAGTCTTTCCAAACTTTTCAGCAGGAAGGAAGACAGACTTATGGGTCTGAAACTGAAACAGCTACGCCGCGTGGTGTTTGTCAGTTCCGTAGTGGCCATCGTTGCCGGTACCACTGAAGAGCTCGTAGTGACCTGATTTCCCGGGAAGTGAGTCTCCAGCAGGAGACTGCTTTGCCTCAGTGTACCTCTACCCCTTGTATTATCTTAATTTAAGTGGAGCTTTAACAGAAGATAGATAGATAGATATTCACCCCTATCGTGAAATCCGCCGGGGGGAATTATTCACGAAAAAAAACATTTTGGTATCGTCGAATCCGCAAAGTGAACAGTTCCCCGTGTGGGTAATGTGAATGAGTTTCACTGTATCGTTGAAAACGTTCAAATCGAATTTTTCCCGATTCCCGATTTCCCAAAATGACATTTCTTACCCGCAACAAAATCTTTGCGGATTTCATAGGTTTTCTTACTTGCTGCAGATCGTGAGGATTTTTTTTAGGAAAATGTACATGTAAAAAAGCTGCGTTATTAAGCCGAACATTTGTAATAAATCTGAGCAATATTGATCTTTGTGGGCGCAGTAGCGCAGTGGTTAGTGTGCTGGACTACTGTGCGAGGGATCCCAGGTTCAATCCCCAGAAAAACACAAATTACATCTTACGGTTTTTTTTCTACTGCGCCACCTCTCGCGAACGTCTGACAAACATCCGAGAGTATAACTGTCATGAAAAGGCTTCTCAATTCAGCCGTTCGGACTCGGCATAAAATTGTAGGTCCCTTCCATTCGTCCCAAAAATAGAAACTCACACAAAACGAATGGTTGCGAGAAGCTAGTCCTTGGGTGTCTACCGCCTGTTGCGCCACCTATCTATTTATTTATTTAATATTGATCTTTATTAAAACAAAAAAAAAAAACATTCTAAAAACACATTTCATCCGGTAGCTCCATGAAATCATTCACTGCTCCTCTTAACCTGTCTCGTACTCTTCTCTGAGAACAGCGCTCATTTCGTTCTTTCTCTTCTGCTTCCAAAAATAGAGCTATCGTATCGATTATTATATTAAACACTTCATTTTTTATGTAAATCACTTTTTTCATTTGATTCCGATGAATGCAGCTACACAAATTCGTATTGACAAATAAAAGACAGCCGTTTGACAGTGAAACTACCTTTCCCAAAAACGTGTCGATAAGGAAACGTTTCCGGCGGATTCCACGATAGCAGTAGAAAGTGAAAGGGAATCGAATAGGTGAAGTGAAACTCAATTCCGACGGATTCCACGATAGGGGTGATTTATTTTATTTAGCTTAGAAAAGCCATTTTCGTTGTTTTATAAAAAGTTTACAAGAGTGGTTTGGATTTACAGTTTAAAGTTTAAAATAAGAATGTTTTTAATTTTATTTAATTAATTGATCTTGCAAATTCTGTAATTTTTCTTTTAAATAGATAAAAAATTGTTTTTTATTTCTGTTGGCAGACTGTTGAATCTTTGGAATCCAGTATAGTTAATTGTTCGCTGGCCTCTATTCGTTCTCACCCTTTGGATTCTGAGATCGCCGACACTCCTTAGGTTGTATACTTCATCGTCCCTTGTTGTGACATTTTCACGGAGATAAATTGGACACGTACCGTTTCTTATTTTGTAGAGTCATAGCGTTCACGAAGTGTTGTTGGTTTACACTTATGCCCAGTTGCACAGTCAGAATTTAAACTCTCGTTTTGGTTTAAACCTTCGTTCAACAAATTTTCGGTTTCACTGTGTTCTTTAAACCCAAAGTGGAGTTCCACTCTCGGTTTAAGATCAAACTTTCGTTTGACAGCTGCTATTTCATACAGAGTGATGAGAGAGAGAATAAAAGAGATAAATTGTCTGGGTGCTCCACTTCTTGAATTTATATGAGTGAAAACTAGAGTTATGATTAGTTTCAGAATTACTGCGGTATAAACCCTCTGTTAAAAAATGTCATCAGAAAATTTCAATAGATTTCCAACCAATATACTTTTCAAGGAAAAACCCTTTTTTTCAAGTGAACATCAGGTAGATTTTAGCCCAAACATGATGTAGACAAGCGTAAATTGTATTGAGGTTTTTTCAATACAAATTAATTATTTTAGTGTGTGGAAATGACTATTATTTTTTGTAATGCTACTACTATACTCTGTCCAACAAAAATTGTCAGTACAGGGAAGATAGGGTGTTTGTCTCTCAGTCTGGTTGCAATCACTTACATAAATCGGTCCCTCTTTAAAGCTCTTACAGGGTTGCCATAGTTTGTATGATAATTCGCCATAACTCAGAGAGCAAAACTATTAGGGTTACCATCTTCCAATATTAAATAAAAATATTGCTGAACAAAATAAATTCAGTTTATCTTTTTAATTTTCCGCTTTAGTTTGTTTTCCAACAAAAAATAAACACAAAAAAACATTAGCTGCATTTCCAACGGCTTCCGATTTACTTTTAAAAAGGCCATAGAATTTTTCAGTTGCATCAACAATTTGTTGTTTCTTTTCTACACTTAGATCCTTTGAAGACTTTGTAGCCATGTTTCTCTTTATTCATATGCACAATAAAGTAAACCAATTGCTTAGATGCACTATGCGCGATTGAGATAACAACCATTGTTTCCGCCTTATACAAACAGGCAATTAGAATACAAAATTTTATAACCACGACGCAATGTCATATACCTAAACAGATGGTAAAAGGACTGCACTTGTGAAGCTGTACATACATTTTTGAATATAGACATGATACCTACATTACATATTTGTTAAAAAAAAATAATTACCCTGTAGTGCAGATCTTCGCGGAAACAGTAGTAAAAAAGGATCATAAAATCCTTTCAAGGCATTATCTTTACTGGGGACGGTTGACTGAATGTGGTAAAACCCAACGACCGACAATAAGCAGTATAGGTTTACCTGCATCGTCATTTTGATATTTCAGTGTAAAAAACTATTTGATGAAAAAATAGACAAATATGCAAATAGAAAAATATGCTCTACAAAGTGAAATATGTATTTATACCCAAATACGCAGAAATATGCCCTAACGAATAGGGCTGAAAATATGTACTTAGTTTTGTATATTAAAATATTTAATACGATATCCCAAAAAAACATGCTTTTGCATGAATCCGATTGCCCTATTAATTTATCGCAATATCACTACAACCCACTTATGATCACTTTTTGCGTTAATGAAATGAATGCATTTAAACACCTCACGAATAAACCTTATTTCTAAAAGACAACATTAAAAAAATGGTTTAACTGAATATTATGGATCCTTCAGAAATATGTACAAACAAACTAAAACCGAATGGCAACACCCCACATAATAATTCGTTCTCAAAAGCACCAAAACCGAAAGTTCTTTGACAAAATAAATAGAAACACCCTTAATGATATGTTTTCATTGTATGCATGGTAACACTCTTCTGATGTGCTTTCCCCTCACATACACTGCTTATTTTCGTGGATGATAATAGCAAGCGAGAAGCGAAAGCGAACACAAAACGATCATGCTCATTCTGCCCGCGGTTGTGTGGCAGACTGGTTGTGGTGGTCTGTATGCGAATTTTGGGAAAATTATGACTATAATTCCTTGGTAAGTTAGTGGTTTCGTTTTTATTTCAGTGGCAATTCTTGTGTTTGAGTGCCGTGAGAGTACCTACAGGCACCATTGGTAGACAAAAAGCTCCCCCATAAGGCCTGTACTGACAATTTTTGTTGGACAGAGTATAGTGATTTCTTTAGATTCTTGGCGAGCAAAATATATCTATACATACTCAAATCTTTTACATTTTGTGTTGGCTGAAACAAGACACTACCTATTTTATGCTTTATTTTATACAATGCAATTTTTTGTCCGATTTTGAACACCATTCTGGGGACAATGCCTGTAAATTTAAGCTTGTTCAGTTAAAAGGTTTCGGAATTCATACCATTATTGTATACAGACCTAGATTACATGTTTGTTTAAAAAAAGTATAACCGGAACAAGATAGCGCAGATTTTCGCAGAAACACCAGCAAATAACTTTGCGCGCATCTATTACCAGACAATGACCCTAATTAGAGGCTCATAAAATCCTCTCAATATTCATTATCATTACTGGCGACGGGTGATCGAATGTGGTAAAAACCCAGGGAGTGACAAGAATCAGTACCTGTGATCGCATCCGTTCGAATACCCACTACATTTCAACAACTAGACCTACATTATTATTATTATTAAAAAAAAAAAAAAAAAAAAATAATAATAATAATTACTGGAATAATTAATTGGTGAAAGTAGACGACAGTTCAAACATGTGTCAAAAATAAATCAATTCACTTCGTTAATACCAAAATACATAATGTAATAATATTGCACACATTTTCTTTTATTTACAAATGGTAAAATAAATAAAGTTGAGAAAAGCAATAACCATTTATTTGAAGTGCGCTGGTAGAAAAATATCCCCTTAATAGTCTAAGAGCCCGCTGCAAATTTTGGGTGTGGATGATAACCAAAATAGATGAGTACCCCTAAAAAGTTTGGAAATTTCTTATTTCAAAAATGAAAGTCTTGCAGCCGGTGGTGGCGGCTCAGGTGAGTAATACTATGTTAAAAACTCAATTTTTTTGAAATTTGGGATAATTGTGATAACCACTTGAAACTAGTCTCCAGATAAAGGAAATTACTCCCTAAATACGAATCCGTGGGTCCAAGACGTTTTGCAGGCGGCCAACCGCTTGCCAGACGAGCTCAAAAAACGACAAAAAACCCGTTTTTGTTTTAATTGATATAACCAATTAAGCTTGGCACTAAAATGTAGAGCTTGATGTCCTAAACACGAATATATGGGTGCAAGACGTCTTAGACGCGGCCAACCCCCTGCCAGACGCCCTTAAAAAACGGAAAAAATCCGTTTTTTGAATTTTTAGTATAACCACTTGCGACTTATATGCCAAAATGAAGAGCTTGATCTCCCAAACACGAATATGTGGGTCCAAGACGTCTTAGACGCGGCCAACCCCCTGCCAGACGCCCTTAAAAAACGGAAAAAATCCGGTTTTTGAATTTTTGGTATAACCACTTGGGACTAATGCCAAACTAAAGGGCTTGATGTCTCAAACACGAATATGTGGGTGCAAGACGTCTTAGACGCGGCCAAATCCCTGCCAGACGCATATTTCCCGTTTTAAAGTATGTGACCTCTTATTTGGAGGTGTTACCACTTAAAACGCTATAACTTCTATAATATTATAGGTACAAAAAAAAATCCATGGGTGTTAGGTCAGGAGATCTGGGTGGCCAAGGGTTGGGGCCAAATCGACCAGTCCACCGTTCGTTAAAAGTATGGTTGAGGTTTTCGTCTGGGGTGCTATGAAAGAAAAACTTTATTTTAAAGAAATATCGAGTATTTTTACTATTCTGTCTGACAAAAATGGCTTTTACTACAACTTCTGTTGATTGTACGTAAAAAAGTTACTTAACATAATTTTTAGGAAATTTGTCAAGGATAAAAATTTCATAAAAAAACTAAAATTTGTAGAGGAAACATTTTGAGAAAAAAACATTTTGTAAAAAAATTAAACAACAAATTTTCATAATTTTGAGTTTAAGAAGCCATAACTTTTTTATAGCTGCACAGATGTAGCCAGAGTGCTTAAGAGTTGTATGCGCTACTAAATTGTCTTTCCAAAATGTGCAAAACCATTTTTGTACCTATAATATTATAGAAGTTATAGCGTTTTAAGTGGTAACACCTCCAAATAAGAGGTCACATACTTTAAAACGGGAAATATGCGTCTGGCAGGGATTTGGCCGCGTCTAAGACGTCTTGCACCCACATATTCGTGTTTGAGACATCAAGCCCTTTAGTTTGGCATTAGTCCCAAGTGGTTATACCAAAAATTCAAAAAACCGGATTTTTTCCGTTTTTTAAGGGCGTCTGGCAGGGGGTTGGCCGCGTCTAAGACGTCTTGGACCCACATATTCGTGTTTGGGAGATCAAGCTCTTCATTTTGGCATAAGTCGCAAGTGGTTATACTAAAAATTCAAAAAACGGATTTTTTCCGTTTTTTAAGGGCGTCTGGCAGGGGGTTGGCCGCGTCTAAGACGTCTTGCACCCATATATTCGTGTTTAGGACATCAAGCTCTACATTTTAGTGCCAAGCTTAATTGGTTATATCAATTAAAACAAAAACGGGTTTTTTGTCGTTTTTTGAGCTCGTCTGGCAAGCGGTTGGCCGCCTGCAAAACGTCTTGGGCCCACGGATTCGTATTTAGGGAGTAATTTCCTTTATCTGGAGACTAGTTTCAAGTGGTTATCACAATTATCCCAAATTTCAAAAAAATTGAGTTTTTAACATAGTATTACTCACCTGAGCCGCCACCACCGGCTGCAAGACTTTCATTTTTGAAATAAGAAATTTCCAAACTTTTTAGGGGTACTCATCTATTTTGGTTATCATCCACACCCAAAATTTGCAGCGGGCTCTTGGTCTATAAGGGAAATTGTTCTGCGCTTCCACAACTGCGTTCAGTTAACTGACAGATTATTTTGAATATCGATTTCTTTTTAATATAATTCGCATCGCTTTATCTTGCAAGACTTGAAGTCTATTCTTTTGGTACTGTGGACAAACAAACAGAATATGTACTACCACAATACTCTAAATGGGGCTTTATAATCACGTTATACACTTTAACGGCACAGTTCAGTGATACACTTTGTCTTATTCTCCTTAACACACCAATTTTGTTTACATATTTTTTTTCATAGATAGTCAATATGTTCACATAGGGTAAGCTTATTGTCAAGGATGATGTCGAGATACCTCACTTTTTCCACAATTTCGATTTGCACATTATTATCAACAAGGGCAGGGGGTATATCGTATATGAGACAATATATTATTTCTAACGGTACACTTAGTTTTATCAGTATTTAGTATAAGCTGATTCATTTTCAATCATTCACTTATAGCTCTTAAATCCGAGTTTTCTGTGACCCGACGAAAGAGGCTGGATATTCCGGAGTCAGTAAGCCGTTTCGGGGGATTTAAATATCCTTAATGACCTCAGCTCCAAATACGTTGAAGTAGCTCATTAAGGTATTTGCCATGCCCACTGTGACGTCACAGTTGATTCAATAGCGTGAATTCATCCGCCCCACGTCCTCTTTCTGAGGGGCTCATGTCAGACTTCTGAGGCTCGAGCAGACAGTCAATTCTGACAGAGCATTATAGAGTTGCTACTTTCTTCGTGTGCAACTTACTTACTTACTTATCGGGCTCCCGACCCGTGAAGAGTCTCTGCCTGAGACACTGCAGCCTTCCATCCTCTACGATCCCGGGCACGCTGCTTCCAGTTGTCCAGACCAAGCGCTCTGGCATCCGCGATGGCTTTTAAATTTGAAGTCTGAAACAAACCCGTCCAAGCACAAAATTGCGCTCTTTTGAGTTCATCTTTTATCGTAATATCAGAATTGATTAAAATCTCGAGTCGATATTTTGTACGAAAACAAACGTCTTTTCCTTACTAAGTATACGAGAAAGTCAAAAAGATATGAGAGAAATTTCATTTAAAAGCCTAGAGCTGATGGAATGTCGCATGCAGGCGACCTGAGCGTAGAGTTAGAGAATCCCTGATCTGTCGCATTAAAATTTTGACATTTTAGGAAGGAGTCTCCTTCTTGGCGAATTAAACCCTTCTTCAAAAACCGTTATCAATTGTTGGCGCCTAAGGTATCGTACTCGTGTCCAACACTTTATACACTCCTTACAATGCGCTTATAAATATACAATTATACATTCATAATTTTTTTGCCAAGAATATCATATATGTAGTATATACTTTAAACGAAGCAACGCCTCAAGCCGTCGCACCATATGAAAGCGTTGTGTCTACTTAATTTGTCAACGCACGCAGGCTACGTATGATAAAAAATATGAAGGGCTGCAAAAAATTGACAACAAAACCATCAAATAGGACAGTAATAATCCGGGCGGAAAAAAATTTGGCTTAATTGCCTTTAACAGTTAGGTGTGTAATCAACAGCGCCGACCACTTGTTAAAAATAAATTTTCAGAAAAAGTCGGTAAGAGAACGACTTGAGTTCGGCAAACTTCACATGGCTTGGAAGGAGGAGTGAAGAAATGTGGTTTCTCTAATAAAAAACGTTTAATTTGGATATCGTGATGACTGATGACTATAATTAGATATTCCTTTCACGAGGAAACAAGAACGATTTTTAGCACGTCACCAGAGCATGAATGATTTTTTTTTTGCAACGACCACAAGCTCTCCTAGGCTGCACTCTGTTTTGGTTACTTATATCGGAAACTTTATTTTTTTGATCATTTACACGACATTTGTATGTAGAATCACTTCTCCCTGACATTTTCCTTCCGGAGGAGGGGTGATTGACGGCTCTCACAGCATTTACTTGGTTGGACGTCACTGCTACCTTGCAATTGTTCTCTGCCATCTCGTAATTTTTCTCTAGTTGACAATAGTATATGAATTTGTTGGTATCAGCTTCCACCAACATTTTCTGCTTGAGATGATCGTCTCTTACACCCGTTATGAATTTATCACATAATGCCTCATCGAGATACTCATCGAATTGGCAATTCAGCGACAACTCTTTAAGACGCACAATATAATCAGCGATTGATTCGCCTTGCTGTTGATTCGCCATGTAGAATTTGACTCGTTCCGAACGCTTATAAGTTTTCGGAGCGTAATGATTTCGTAGCACCGACAAAATGTCTTTTAACAGCTTACCCTCTGGTTCATCGGGATATATGATATTCTTCAGCGTTTTTTTGGGAATGTTTTTTGCAGAGACCTCGTGCACTTCTTCTGCCTTGATTTGATGACCGTCGATATTCGACATACAGCCTATTACCTAAGCTTTCAGACAATGATGCTGCCACGCACGATTAATTGATAAAAATGCAGATGATTTCGGATTACTTTTACGCGAGATGTAACATCCTCGTCGATGACAATCCTCCCATTCACACTTCGAGTAGTGTTCATTTATATCAAGATGATTAAAATGGATTGAGAAATTCACAAACACAAGACTGAAAAATTCTTGTAAGCTGTAATAAAATCCATTGTCAGACAAAAAGTGGTAACCAATTTTAATTGCGTACATATTTCATTCTGATTTATAGTCTCCTCGCATTATGTATATGTAAAATTATTACTCGGAACAGAAGGAAGCACTTCGGAAGGTACTTCTTCGACAATTAGAGGTTGTTGGTTTCTCAAACAACATTTTCACCATTGTTAGCTTCTGTAGGGATATTAAGTGTTTGGGCGATTTGGTTTAGGTTCTGACCGTGAAAGATCCCCAGGACCCCAGCATGTCAATTGGCCTGCTATGGTTCTCAATCTATTGTGAGTTCATCCCACAATATATAACCTTACCTAACCTAACCCGTGGATGCAGCAATAAAAGGATGAAAAAGCGCACCCACATTGAGGAATTCACGAAATCCTACGTTATAACCGCAGATGTCCTATAAGTTGTTTGTAACTACATATATTTAAGTGCTTGCAGTATTTTTTAACAAAAACCCGGACATAGGAAAAAAATAGAAAAACATTACTCCTTTCCTCTTTTTTCCGGAAAATTTAGATAGAGAGAGTTGAAACAATGATGAGAAAATTATCCGATGATAATTATTTAGCCCAATTGACATACGGCCTACTAAAGTTATCAAACGAACAAGTCCACTATACGTCTGCTTGCTAGCTAAAACATTAAGACTGTTCCTTTACTTTTAAATCTTACGAATTTTTAATAATTCGTACGAATTTTTACGCATTTTTACAGACTGAATAAAATCTCTTCCACATACTTGGATTCATACTCATCCAATTTATGGGAAAACAAAATGCATCTGTCATTTTTCATAGTTACTATACTACAAAAGCGTTCCCTAACGTTTTCGTAAGTTTTTCTCTTTGAGGGAGACTTCATCCCCACCACTGTCATTTTGACAGTCTTTTCCATTTTTACTACAAAAGTAAGGGAACAGACCTATTGTGTTAAAGAGGGGTAACGCTCTTTTATTAACACGGCTGTTGGAAATTGAATTCTAAATTTTAAAAATTGCTGAGTCAATTTGGTGAATGGTGATTACCTAAATTTGAGATAGAAATGGAGACGCTGTCTCTTAATTTTTCCGTTAAGAATTCCTGGAATTCTCAGTAAATGGAGGCACTCTTACTTTGGCCTTTTTTATAAGCTGTATCTGCTAGGCTTTGTACGTGTAATGTGTATCAGGACAATGCACATAAATTTAAAATTTGGGCCCTTATTGTGATTGTCGATCAGCGATCGTCACGACAATTGTCGATTGCGTCGATTGATTTTAGCTATTCGTACGCACAAAAACTTTTCACTTCCAAGAGAAAGCATCGACCAGACATTTGTAATCGACTACAATCGACTACAATCGACTGTCAAATCGACAAATATCAATCGCAATCGACAATCAAAGTTGTCTATCAATCGACAGTTGTCGATCAACGATCAACTATCGACACTCACAATAGGGGCCTTGGTTTCCACGAGAGCGTCGAGAAATAACCTTTGAATTTTGCCTGAACGGTCCTGTTCTTTGTAGTCGGCGCTCGAGGTTTGTCACGTCCAGAGAACGGACTATTTCATTATTACAGTGAACATGAATACGAGTGTAAAGTTTGCTACTTCGTCACTCACGGTAGCAATTCCTAAATCTCTGTGAATATCAAATTTAATGCTTTTGAGATTTGGGTGTTCAGCGTCATCTATCAGAAAACTTGAAAACGTTTGACCAACGTGTTTGTAATATCCGTATTGGTGCACAGTTGGTGCACAGGATTTCCTTGGTGCATGGACACACTATCCTGGACATGCCTTTTATTCCCATGAACGATTTGGCTAGTGGCTATTCCTTCGTTTATTTGCCAAAATGTATTTCATTGCAAGAGTAGTTCGCGACAACATCAGTGTCAAATGAACAAAAAAAAAAACCAGTAACCAGTAAGACAATTATCTTCGACTATGCCGAAGCTCTAAATATTTTTTTTTAATATTTTAGTATTAAAAAATTATATATTTGTATGGGAGGTATGGGTACTTTTTATTCGACCAAGCTAATTTTTTGTCAAAAATGTTTAAATATTATTAAAATAATATGTGGAAAGTTTAAACTTTCTATCTTTACTGTACCTATTTAAATTTAATTTTTAACATAAAAAGCTATATAAATCTGATATTTTTGTATGGGAGGTAGTAGTAGTTTTCATCCGATGTTGCTCATCTTCGAACTTAGCCTCAGTTTGGTGGATAAAAGCTTACATACCAAATTTCAAGTGGATAGCTCTTAAATTACGGCCGTAATTTACGGCCAGACAGACGGACATCGCTAGATCGACTAAGAATTACTCTTAAATTACGGCCGTAATCGTGGGAACAGACAGACAGACAGACGGACATCGCTAGATCGACTAAGAAAGTGATGCTGATCAATAATATATATAGTTTGTCATACCTACAACGCCTCCTTATGGGCGTTACAAATGGAATGACAAAGTGAATATACCCTCACCACAGTGTGGTACCGGGTATAAAAAAACAAAATGAGTTGTAGGAAAACAAACGAAATTTTATATGGCGAGCGATAGGTTTTACCTAGTTTATTGGTGCAAAGTTTATAACAAAGTGTGAAAAACAAAATTGAAAACATTGCAAAATTTTACTATTTCCGCACATTAGATAAGTAACAACTATAGGTAATAAAATAAGGAAAAATGCAGACAAATTGTGTCATTAAAAATAAACACCACTGCCAAAAATAATGACACACAATTTCATTTATTTCCAAATGCCGAGTCGAAATTTGTTTAAGGAAAGAGTGAAAGCAATTCCGCAATGTTTCAGTTTGTATTTTACCAAAAAACTAGGTAAAACCTATTCCTCGCCATATAGAATTTCGTTTGCTTTCCAAGTCGTTCATGGTAATAAAGTAGATCATGCCCATGACAGTGTGTCCACTGTCCATGTACTTTATGCGTTGTTCTCCATTGTGCAAGTGTCAGTGAAATTTCGCAGTGACACCAACTGACTTCTAATTCTAAAGTATGAACTACATCCAAACAAAAGTGGAAAAAAGTACAAAAAAGTGAAAACATGGAAACTCATCGAAAACACACGCATATTTATGTGACATCTATGAGTAAAATCTGAACTACTAAAGCTCTGAGCTTTTTATTGTTTATTTCATCGAAAACACATGACTATTGACAAAACATCTATGAGTAAAATCGGAACTAATAAATCGAAGAGCTTTTACTTGTGAAACTCATAGGAATTATGTGATTTGAACGTGATCTGGCGGAAAGTCTGTAACGATTTTATTGAGTGTATTGGTTATAAGAACTTTGTGAAAATTGAAAGCTGGAACATGTTCAAGCTTTCAGCACACACAAAATTTTAAATTGAGAGAAAATATACAGAGTTTACTATATGATGAAGTAGGACAAATGATTTTGTTTACTTTTTTGTACTTTTTTTCACTTTTGTTTCGATGTAGTTCAGGCTTAAGCCATAGGTTGCTTAGGTTGCTCTGCGCAACCTGTTTGTGAATTCATAAGGCGTATTTTTTTGAGAATCTATAGCTAGCTCACTTTTACTTTTAAGCCTAGTACGCTGCTGTTTCGGAACGAAAAATCCCATACAAAAGTGACAGAACGAAATCATGAACGAAAAAGTTCGTTCTCCTTTTCGTTTCGCAGTACGCTGCTGCCACGAAATGATGGCGAAAAGTGGGTAATTGTAATAGATTGCTTGGTACAATTCTCCACTCTCTTTTCGCACACAATTTATTGTCCGGGACATTAATTGCTTGCGAAAATTTGACGTTTCATTTTTTTCGGGGTTGTTTTTACAAAAAAAAGAAGTGAACGATATTGAATTTGTATATTTTACTTCGATGTAAACGTGTTCGATAAGAGAGATAAGCACCATTACGCGAAATTGGTACCCGAAGCCTATGGCGATACGAAAACCCTTCACAAAGGAGACGGTGATCTGTCGCTGGCTGAAGACAGACTGCTCGAGAAACGTTCGCCCAATGATTTTGCTCTATGAAGCGAACCATACTAGGCACCATTCATAACACGATCTTCCTGTGGTCGTCACCCCAACAGCTGATGCTGAAGACATCTACAATGAGTACCTGGGCAGTGAACTGTTTGGCCTACCCATTGGGGATGATGAACGATTAAATAAGTGGCCGGGTCTGCAGTCTTCGGACGAGATAACCATCTACGGAGAATCCGAAACGGCTGCAAGGTGTGGTAAGCAATATCTTTCAGAGTCTCAAATGAAAGTAACATTTTGTTCACAGATATTCTGCTCTCCTCGGCTGGCTGGATTGGTATACGCAGGATCTAAAGGATCGCTATTGTGTGTTGAAAGTGTGGAAACCCGAGAGACGTGGAATTGTAATCAGAAATCTTCCACTGATCCCCTACAGTGATCGATTGTGCGGCAAACGAGTACCTACGTGGGTCGATAGCATATAGAATATGAAAACCATTTGTGAAAGTACGTGTGTAATATATTTCAGTTTAAGTTGTATTTAAGAATAAAATTCGACTGAACTAATTTGTTCATTCCAGTTTTGTTAAAAAGCTTGTCCTTTACATTTTAAAATAGTATTCAATGTTAATATTTTTGCCAATAGGGAGGGCTTTGTCTCTTAATTTTGGTAAATCGCATGCCGTGATAATTAAAATGCGACGAAGTCGTTCGGGTAGTGATCTTCGTTTAAATGACGCTCGTCAATTCAAAAACACCAGCCTGGCTCCTCTGCAGAATCTAGCTTCCACAAACGCATCTTTACGCCTCCCGCCAGTATCGAATGGCGCAACGGGCAACTCATTTAACAACAATAAAATTGTGTAGAAGTCGTTCAGTCTCGCCTTAGAGAGCTTGTCCTCGGTGCGCTTTTCGTTGACGTCGCCACCTAGATAATGAAACCAATGGCCGATTGCATTCAACTAAAATAACGCTCTATGTACCTGAAACAACATATAGCCCTCTGCCCAGACTAGATTCACTTTGTTCCAATTGTTTGGACAAATCGAAGATCTGGCCAGTGGTGTACTCGGTGTTGGTTGGGCGGATAGTACCTACTGATAGCAGTGTACGATTAAGCATTTGAGTGAGACATCGATACCGGACAGTCAGCAGCCATAGCCGGGGTGACTGTGATACAGCAATCCCATGACTTTCAATGTTCCACCCGAACGGGCATGCATAACAATTTTTTAATAAGGACAGTGCTGAGATTTTGATATCTTTGAAAAAGTGCGGATCCCTTTCCAATGGTTTGGCATCCAGAACTTATCGCAGTTGATCGGCATCATAGCATCTTTATCCAATTTCACATTAGAAATAATAAATGCGGATGAGGAAGATATTATTTTTCTTTTAATGTCGCCGTTTTTTTTTATAAAATTCTATAAGTTAATTATATGTAATTGCTTTCAATTGCAAAATACACATTCTTGCTGTTGTCAAATGTTCATGTCAGTTGTGTAGCAGCTGATGCTACTCTCCACAAATTATTTTCCGCGGTCTTTTCGCAAACGTTTCGCTGTGCAATTGGAGACCACCGGAAAATTTCGTTTCGCAACAGCAGCGTACTAGGCTTTACAGGCAAAACTGGTATACTCACTTTTGGTTTTGTTATATTCACTTTTGGTTTTACATGTAAAACTGTTATACTCACTTTTGGTTTTGTTATACTCACTTCCCAAAAAAATAGCCAGCAGTCCTCCTTCTGGTGAGAAAATCAAGAGTTGAAACCAGCAGTGGCCAGCAGGTTGTAGTTTTATTTAAAATGCGAAATGTGCCTCTACTGGCAACTACTGGCTGGCGAGGTTTCAGAAAAGCTTAATCGATCGAAGTGTCGAGAAAAGCATTTTCAATGTTTTTTTTGTCTTTTTATGAGAGGTGCCACGCCCATATGTTCAATTTTGACCAAACTTCACAGGAAAAATTGAGATCCATCGGATCTATGATTTTCGAGTTTTGCGAGCACAAATATACGCAGGCTGCATTTTTTTATACATAAAAGATGGAAACCAATGTCACCAATTATCCGACGTCCATTTCCGGATTGTTGCCGGCTAAAATCATCTCCCTTCTTCGACTGATTGCTTGTCCCAAGAGTAACCGCCGGTCGTAAAACATTATTTTGCGGGGTCGGTGTAAAACCTCAGCTTACTCTATTATTTGAACTACAAAACATCCTACTCTATTCGAATCGTCGTTTGTTGTATTTGCGATTATACTGTTTTTTCTTAATGATCCTCAATTTAGTTCTAAAATTACGATCACCGCCTTCTATACAAGGTTGCATAAAATTTGTCACCCCATAGCCTTTGCGTAATTTTTTTTTGAGAAAAAAATTTTTTCTATTAAGGCTGAAACACACACCAGATCAAACAAAACGTTTCTGATTCGAAAGTTTTTTTATTTGAACGCACAACTGACACCAAGCGAAACGTTTTGTTTTCTTGTTTCGTTTGGTATGCGTTGAAATAAAACAAAATGGAATTTGCGACTTGTTTTTAGTGTTTTTCAACATGTGGTCGGACTCAGACGATGTAGTTGTGCTAATCTTATTTAAGCCCCATTTTGGCGATCATTTCAGTTTCAGTTGAGCTATCAGTTAGACTTTCAGTTAAACTGATGTCTAAATGCAAAAATTGAATCGTTTAACTGAAACGGAAACTGACAGCCCTATTATGGCTATCAAATATCAACACGATATTTGATAATAATTGATACGTATCAACAAAATGAATGAATCGGTATTATGGTTATCAACCTATCAACATTTTTGATGAATTGTGAATTATATTAGATTTAAGATCTATTGTGAATAGTTTTATCGATAAACTTGGTATTACGGTTATCAAAAAATTTGATATTCATCAAATTTTCTATCAACCACAAATTTGCCTCTACTGGCAACTACTGGCTGGCGAGGTTTCAGAAAAGCTTAATCGATCGAAGTGTCGAGAAAAGCATTTTCAATGTTTTTTTTGTCTTTTTATGAGAGGTGCCACGCCCATATGTTCAATTTTGACCAAACTTCACAGGAAAAATTGAGATCCATCGGATCTATGATTTTCGAGTTTTGCGAGCACAAATATACGCAGGCTGCATTTTTTTATACATAAAAGATGGAAACCAATGTCACCAATTATCCGACGTCCATTTCCGGATTGTTGCCGGCTAAAATCATCTCCCTTCTTCGACTGATTGCTTGTCCCAAGAGTAACCGCCGGTCGTAAAACATTATTTTGCGGGGTCGGTGTAAAACCTCAGCTTACTCTATTATTTGAACTACAAAACATCCTACTCTATTCGAATCGTCGTTTGTTGTATTTGCGATTATACTGTTTTTTCTTAATGATCCTCAATTTAGTTCTAAAATTACGATCACCGCCTTCTATACAAGGTTGCATAAAATTTGTCACCCCATAGCCTTTGCGTAATTTTTTTTTGAGAAAAAAATTTTTTCTATTAAGGCTGAAACACACACCAGATCAAACAAAACGTTTCTGATTCGAAAGTTTTTTTATTTGAACGCACAACTGACACCAAGCGAAACGTTTTGTTTTCTTGTTTCGTTTGGTATGCGTTGAAATAAAACAAAATGGAATTTGCGACTTGTTTTTAGTGTTTTTCAACATGTGGTCGGACTCAGACGATGTAGTTGTGCTAATCTTATTTAAGCCCCATTTTGGCGATCATTTCAGTTTCAGTTGAGCTATCAGTTAGACTTTCAGTTAAACTGATGTCTAAATGCAAAAATTGAATCGTTTAACTGAAACGGAAACTGACAGCCCTATTATGGCTATCAAATATCAACACGATATTTGATAATAATTGATACGTATCAACAAAATGAATGAATCGGTATTATGGTTATCAACCTATCAACATTTTTGATGAATTGTGAATTATATTAGATTTAAGATCTATTGTGAATAGTTTTATCGATAAACTTGGTATTACGGTTATCAAAAAATTTGATATTCATCAAATTTTCTATCAACCACAAATTTCTCGTTGACACGTATCAAATATTCAGGCGCCTCAAATGAAAAAATGTATATCCTCGTTTTTACTGTAAAATAACGACTTTAGAGCGTAATGTCTTTGGTAGACATCCCAAATGTACTTAAACTACGAGTAGCACCGATTTTAAAATTATTTGCTCAATAAGGAAACTATAAACTGTAAGGATGTTGGCCTCTTCGTTGAAGATAATAAAACACGAGTTAATCAAATATTAAATGTATAATCGTTTATTTAAATTAATGATACGCTACTCTACGTTTACAATGTGTCGCGGTCGGATATACGTTGTCGACTGACTACTTATTCTACCACCTTACTTACTTACTACCGACAGCCGCTCAGTGGTGTGTATTCACCATTATCTCTCTTAAAAATATATCACAGCATTTGTATGGTATACAGAGTTGCCACAGTTCGGCCATCCTAACAATGTAATCGTCCCGATTACGCCTGAGTTCCCTGACTTGAATCCACCCAAGGTTTCATGTTTGCTACCTCCCATATACCCTCGTACGGAATCTGATGTTTCCTTTGGTGAGTGTTGCCCCATAAGGTGTGCGTTGCTTGCATGCTATTGTAACCACCACCGAAACACTTCAAAACAAAAACATGTGTTTGCTTTTGTAGCTTTGCTCTTGTTTCACGAAACAAAAAAACACGTTTTGCTTTATCCAGTGTGTTTTCAGGTTAGAGAGATTAGTTTAGATATGGCTTGAGTCTATAGGTTACACATGCTCATACAGTCTTTCACCAACATTTTCCGTGAAGTACGCCTACATCCGCTACATCTTCGGCCACAGAAGTATATTCCCAGCAGAACATCTGTTTCGGGCCTGACCAGCATCTCGTTTTGTCCCATACCTTTCTAGGCGAGCAGCTAAACGTCATAGTGTTTGTCCAGTTTGTGTCGGACGACCGGGAAATCTGCTCCGAAATTCACACCACCGTTGAATTGTTCCGCAAAAACAACGAAACTCTCAATTCATCGTTCTTTAGGAGGATACCGATTCATGTCTTGTTGACGTCTATTTTGTATCTGTTTACTTCACAAATGTGAAAGTAGAACTGACATTTATCGCCATTTGCAAAAATTATAAATTATAGTAATTTCCCATAGTGTGATGTGATGACATTGCACCACCTTGTATCTAATTTACCCATAAGGAGTTGTACGAAGCGGCATTTTAAGATTTTTATATTTCGAAAGAGCTTTGTTGATATCGTTAAATGCAATTATAAAAAGTATTGCAGAGAGCGGACATCCTTTGGGAGTACCATTTTGAAGGGGCTAAGTAGAAGAGTAGATCTCGTTTAAGTGAACTCGAAATGGTATTTTGATTAGAAAAGAGTTTATTATATTGTACATTCTCGGTCCGATGTTTCAATGAGTTTCTTTAAAATAATGTGGGCCCCTATTGGTTTTGCTACCAAAGGCATTTGCAATATAGTAGTCTATATGTTTTAGGGCGTACAAGGGGCAGCGTAAGCATCGGAAAGCCAATGGGAATCGATTAATGTCGTTTTCGGTTTGTCGTCCAGAACCATCCGGAAGAACTCTCCGCGATTAACGCTTTCAGAAGCGTTCGGATTGTGTCCGGACGGTTCTGAACGACCAATGGAAAACAACATACATAGTTATTATTTTCGAGAAACCACACTAATAGGTGGAGGAACTTGCTAGGGAAGTTACTGTCAGCTGAATAGTTCGACCAAGTTTTTGCAAAGTGTTGGGCAACATCGGTATAGGGTTAGTTAAAACTATAGACTTACTAACTATTGTGATTGGGGCTGGGGGTGGGGACAAATTCCTTGTGAGTGATTTTACATCGCTCCATAGTTCTCAAAGCATTCCTTTTTTGCGATTAGATTACAATCGTTAGGGTGGCTTGTTTTTACGTAGGCTATGGGGATCTTGGTTCCACCAAGGAACAGTTCTTTTATTTAGGGACGTTCGAGCTTGAGGGATGGCTATGTGTGCGCCAAAATGTATCGCACGAGAGATTAGGGCTGCTTCTTGATTGATTTTTTTTTTGATTTTTTATGTGTTAGATAACGGGTTATGTTGGACTGAAACAGATGCCAAGTGGATCTATCAGTCTCGAATTTGTGTAATAATTTTCTATTTTGGGGGAGAGTACCCAACACAGTTGAGGCAATTATAGGGAATTGATCATTTCCGTGTAAATCGGGAAGTAAGTAAGTCAATGTGGATTAATGAATTGTGGGTGGAAAAGTGTCATTTAAGACAATTAAATTAGAATTTAGTAAAAAGCTTTCCATTATCTTCCCTCGATTGTTCCCACGTTCCCCATAGCGGTCTCCAGGAGGTGAAGTCTCTGGTCAAAAATTGGTGGTTCGAATAAATTGATAATATCGCTTTTGTCGCTTTGGGTAACATTTGTTCAGAGGGGATGTAAAGGGATGATTGTCAACTTAACATTAAGAGATATTTCAACGGCAATTGCTGGAATGGGATATACAGTTGAAATAGGTTTGTGGGGTGTTGACATGTATAACAGTAAACCTGTGAAATTAGGATTCGTAGCGTTTGAGTTAGAGTGATTAAATACTGCTTGGTAAATAAGTCTCTTGAAGGGAAATTACTGTAGGGGAGTGTTCATACAAAAGGTTTTGTAATTCGTGAAGATTATTAAAGTAACCATTAAGACTCCACTGGAGAACCTTAAGTGCATGTGTCACCTTCATCATTTGGGTTATTGGTTGGTTTTATATAATATTGATTATTGCTAATGCGATTTTTTGTTACGTTAGAGATGCGTGAGGAAGTTATTGTTGGAGAGAATTAGGAGTTTTGGGAGGGTTGGTAAGCTTTATTTTGTTGCTGTTTGTTTTGAAAACTTTGATTTAAATCCGAGATGGTTGTTGTAGTCTAAGATTCCGCTGCAGAATTAGTACGGTCATCGATTTTTTTCTAAAAACTAATTTTTACAAACATTTATGATTAGGAGAATATATATGTATCTACCAGGGTGCCTATGAAAAAGTGGCCGCTAGTATTTTTAATTAAATTATTATTAATCGGTTTTTCGTAAACAAATTTCGTTCACTTGTTTTTTAAATTATTTATATATCAAATTAAGGCTAATTTTTTTCTGTAGTAGTTAGTTCTTGCAAGATATAGGATCGCCTTTTTTGTAGATGGGGCATACTTGGTTGATGATTCGGTGCATGCTGCCTACCAAAACATCACCACCGTTTTTAAAGAGCTCCGGTGGTGAACCATCAGAGCCTGCCGCCTTGTTGTTCTTACGCTTTTTTATAGCTAGGCCAACTTCTTCTATACTAGGTGGTGGAACTAGTTCTTCATTAACTGGACGTGGGTTCTCTTCTTGCCCTATCACTCTCTACATGATGCCCTTCAAGCAGCTGCTGGAAATGCTGCTTAAACACATATACTATTCCCTGCGCTTCGGTGACTAGTTTTCCTTCGCTGTCTCAAAGAACCTGCGTACCAGCTTTGTAACCAGCAGCCAGTTGCTTCACTTTTTTATAAAACCTGAGGATGTTATTACGATCGCGCGACTCTTCGATCTCCTTGAGTTGGGAAGCTGCGTAAGCCCTCTTCTTTCTACGCAGGATCTTCCTTTCCTCCCTTCTCCTGGCTCGATACTCTTCCCTCGCTGCCCTGGCTCAGTATTGGAAGTCCCTAGAAAAAAATAGATGAGTGTACTAATTCTGCAGCGGGATCCCGTACTATTGGTGTTGAGTTTGAGTTATCGAAACTAGCTACTGGTTCTTCCCAGTTGAAAGTAGATGACTCAGGTTTGGAGTTGATTGAAATTGCGGAAGTCTTTATACTGAGATGTGAATTGGGGTTGTTCGGTTGATCATCGGGAGCCTTGCTTCCGTCCACAGTTTGATGATTTTGTGGGCCTTAATGGGAAGGACATTTGCAGACTCGGTGGAGTTTCATTAGCCGGAGATGTGTTTGAAACTGGTGTTGTAGTTTTTTATAAATTCAGAGAATGCTCTGGTAAGATTGGATACAGGATTCGCTTCACTAAATATTCTTCTTGCCTCAGACATACTACATTTTTTTGTAGTTTTAAATTTTAGAATTTAAATAATGTTTGCAAGTATTAGAAGAGGATAGATGTGGCTCTGATCAGTTGGTTCCAGGTATCGGCGTATCGCCCGAGGCATTTCCGACAACGCATCGGGTTGAGGAAATAATTTTCAACTTTTTGGTTACATGTACCATCGTACATTAACTGTGGTGGGAGAACGGAAGAGATCAAATGTAAACAATATAAGACCAGTTACACCAGTTGGTTTCCATTCACCGATTTTATAAATTTGAAAACATTACAGACTCCTTTTTGTTGCATTTCTGTTAATATGCTGGTGAAGATTTACTGAAATGGGGCAGAGGTTTGCAAGCATTTTCTTTGAAAGGAAAACGTAAGTTATTTATTGGGATTTCACCAGAATTATAAGTTTTCCGTCCCGTAGTTCCGTTATTATAGCATATGCCGTGCTTATCCCATCTATTGCTTTCTTTAGAAGAAAAGCGCTAAAGGAGGAAAGTGGTTTGTCTCAAGTTCGAACTACATGGGAGGCAAATAGTCAGTATCAGTTGGGGTGTAGTTAAGTTTTTTCTCTTTTTTTTGTACTAGATCGCGATAGCGGATCTTTACTCAAACTGCTAAAGCGTTTCCCCGATAGCTGAAATCCAAACAAATCCTGAAATCCAATTGCCCACACCACCAAATTACAAAAACACAAATCTACCTTACATAACAAATATATATATATAAATGTGTGTAAAGCAGACCTAAAGCGTGATTTGGATGTACGTTTAAAATGAATCAATCAAAGTGAATACCATTGACATACTATACATGGACTGCTAGCAGCTAAATTTTCGTAGAAGCAAACATAAGCACTAGCCCTTTTGGTTCACGGCGGAGAGAAACGAAAACACTCAAATGTCATCGAACAATTCGTGTCGAGGTTTGTGTACTGAGTGTGCCATCCTGCCATCTGTTATAGAACGTTCGAAATAAATTGAATAAGTCGTTATTTTTGCGCAGTTGCAATGTTTCTACAATGGATGGCACTGTGTTCTATGTAAAAAAAATAGCAAAGACGCGCAGAGGTTAAAACCTCTTTCCTACTTTCGCCGCACTGAACCAAAAGGGCTAGTGCTTATGTTTGCTTCATTTTTCCTCACAGGTTTGTATGAAACTGACATTTCACTAGCAGTCCATGTATAGTATGTCAATGGTGAATACATACAGATCTTTCATTTCAATTCCTGGGCACGAACAACGCCGGGCAGGTTAGCTTCACCTGATTATAAGAAACCAATGCAGGATTTTTACAAGGAATGCAAAGTCTGCATACCGGACGGCGGACAGACAGGTCTGGCTGTCCCCCAGTACTGTCATAGCCATGAAATGTATACTCAACTACAGATGGCTCAATGACGGAGAATGGAACGGGAGCAAGAGTCTTCTCAAAGGAACTAAGCATCAGCCAGCTAGGCATGCAGACTGCTGCTGGGTGTCTGGATATGTTGGTGTGGAATAGAAAAAACAGTAGACAAGCTGTCCAGATGCGGCTTTGAATTGGACGTACTGCATATTAACTGACAAACAAGTATTACCAGCTGCCAACACAGCTAAGAGCTTAATTGATAATGTCACATTAAATTTGGCTAAGGAAAGATGGAACAACACTTACGGTTCATGGACTGTAATAGAAACTTAAAGGTAAAAGATCCGTATATCTTTTAATAGAAACCAAATCTTAGTGCCCCGAAGAGCAAAGTTTGTTAATAAGAATTTAATTTCACAGGTTGTTAGTGCCATTTAACTCAGCCGAAATCCTTGCCAGCTTGCGTTCGTTAATTTTCTTTTAGTTTCTTGATAATATAATAATATACTTAACAATACATAATACAAATATTAATATACCTTATTAATTTGCACAGGGACTTTTTACCACGAGGCTCAGGAATTGTCACACGGAGACCATTGATTCTTCAGCTAATTAACGGCGTTGCGGGTAAGCTCAGATTTTTTACTACATTTTCGATTTCTTTTTTGACAAATCCTACTGTTCGCAGAGTATGGAGAGTTTCTTCATTGCAAAGGTAAAAAATTCACTGATTTCAATGAGATTCGATCTGAAATAGAAGCTGAAACTGATCGTGTAACTGGGAGTAATAAAGGCATCTCAAATATTCCGATTAATCTGCGAGTGTACTCACCACATGTACTCAATTTGACGTTAATAGATTTGCCAGGTCTAACAAAAGTTCCAATTGGTGATCAGCCAGTGGACATTGAGCAACAAATCAAAGGAATGATTTTCCAGTTCATACGCAAAGAGACATGTTTAATTTTGGCAGTTACTCCAGCCAACACAGATTTGGCAAATTCGGACGCCTTAAAACTGGCGAAAGAGGTTGACCCGCAGGGTATTCGCTCAATTGGTGTGATCACTAAGTTAGATTTGATGGATGAAGGTACAGATGCCAGAGATGTGTTGGAGAATAAATTGCTACCATTGAGACGTGGCTATATTGGCGTTGTAAATCGTTCACAGAAGGATATCGATGGAAGAAAGGATATACATGCTGCCTTGGCGGCGGAAAGAAAATTCTTTCTTAGCCATCCATCTTATCGTCATATGGCTGATCGTTTAGGAACACCATATCTGCAGCGAGTCCTTAATCAGCAGTTAACTAATCACATTCGGGACACATTGCCAGGTCTAAGAGATAAGTTGCAGAAACAGATGTTAGCTCTGGAAAAAGATGTCGAACAATTTAAGCACTTTAGACCAGATGACCCAAGTATTAAAACCAAAGCTATGTTGCAGTAAGTTCAAAATACAATATATTCTATATATGGTAAATAAACATGAAGTAATATCTTTTTTTTTATAGAATGATTCAGCAATTGCAATCAGATTTTGAGAGGACAATTGAAGGTTCTGGATCAGCACTTGTTAACACTAATGAATTGTCTGGAGGCGCCAAGATCAATCGAATCTTTCATGAACGGTATGATATAATTTTTACAAGTAATGTATATTAGTCCAGGAGAAATAGGATTCGAACAACAAAAAAATTCGTTACAGCACTCTGACAGCGGAATATTGTAGAGCAAGCTCTTGTAAAACTGGACAAAAAATCGAACCGACAGCAGCTATCCGGAGTGCAATGGGGTGCATTTTTAGGGGTTGACAATGGTTTTTCGCGATTTCTGGCTAAACTGTGCATCCTATCGAAAAAAGTTCAATGTTAAAGTTGTAGGAAATAAAAGGATCTACAACTTTTGTACTTACCATTTTTACCTTAACCTCAAAATTTTTCGAAAAAATGGCGGAAAACCGGTTTTTTTGTTTTTAATTCTTTTCTTTGACAGAAAAACGTCTATGAAGCTGAAACTTGGACAAAAGATACTTTTTAGTGTTGCAAAAAGGCAGTAACTTTTTCAGACGGAAATATTAAGAGGTTGTTGTTAAATTTAAATTTTAAACAAAAAAAAGCGATGTTTTTAACTGCGATTCCTCTTAAAACTACACCTCCTACGGAGCTATGTTTTGGCTCACTTACTCGTTGTTATATTTACTTTCGATAAATGGTGAAGAAATGGTATACTGCAATGGAAAAAATTACCATAAAATTGAAAAATTCTAAAAAATTGCCAGTGTATAAAAAACAATTTGAATTCCTGCTTGTCTTCGGTCTGCTATTGATGTTGCCAGAATTAATAAAATATTTGGAAGATTTAGCATTTCTAAACGTCTTTCGGGGTCCCTAGGTAAATCCTGTAATGCCAAAATTGAGAAACTGCTTTCAATCCTTCAGATTCCAGATTCGCAGGTCGGAAACCAAACCGTAAATGATTTTGGTGAGATATTGTAAGCAGTAGCCCTATCGTCATTGATAACCTATGAGACGCCAGGTTAATACCTCTAGTATTCTTAATCCTTTTAATATTTAGCACGATAACTTTGTGAGCAAGGGAAAAAGCAGTAAGATCCCACCCCTCCGACGAGCTGAAGTCGTGCACCGCAAGCGTGCCAACCGCTGCTTCACAGTGAAGACAAATTTCAACCTGTCCTCTACGCATTGGACCTAATGCTACGGTCACAAAAAGTCCCTTCCCGCCACATATCCTAGACTGCGATCAAAGTCGTTTTTATCCCTAAAGCAGGAAAGACCTCCCACACACTCCCACACAATATTTAATTTGACCTAAACACGAAGAACATAATCACAAGGAGGACTGGAGAATGTTTGTTACTGATGACAACAATCATCCGTTCAATAGCCTGGGAGTGAAGTGACTGCGATCACTATTGATGTGTTTCGCTCTTCGTTGATCAACAGATCAGTAAAACATTGAGATTTCGTGTGAAGAAAATTTTAACTGAACTTCCACAAATTTCTATATACGAAAGTGACTCTGAAGAAATGGAAACAGATCAATGTACTGAAACTGAAACACTACTCAATGAAATTGTCAAAAATACTGAAGAATCGTTCAGTTCTGTTGCATCTGAGGAAGCAAATTTTCAACACTCTGCTAAGAGAGCAAGATTAGATGAAGAGGGCTTTAATTAATACTTTTGTTCAATTTGGCACACTATACTTTTTTTTTTGTTAATTAATTAAATTAAATATTAAAATTACTACGAAAAAAGCAATTTTTTAGAATTTTTCAATTTTATGGTAATTTTTTCCATTGCAGTATACCATTTCTTCACCATTTATCGAAAGTAAATATAACAACGAGTAAGTGAGCCAAAACATAGCTCCGTAGGAGGTGTAGTTTTAAGAGGAATCGCAGTTAAAAACATCGCTTTTTTTTGTTTAAAATTTAAATTTAACAACAACCTCTTAATATTTCCGTCTGAAAAAGTTACTGCCTTTTTGCAACACTAAAAAGTATCTTTTGTCCAAGTTTCAGCTTGATAGACGTTTTTCTGTCAAAGAAAAGAATTAAAAACCAAAAAACCGGTTTTCCGCCATTTTAGGTAAGTACCATGGTAAGTACAAAAGTTGTAGATCCTTTTATTTCCTACAACTTTTACATTGAACTTTTTTCGATAGGATGCACAGTTTAGCCAGAAATCGCGATGAAGACTATTGATGAAGAAACTATTGTCAACCCCTAAAAATGCACCCCATTGCACTCCGGATAGCTGCTGTCGGTTCGATTTTTTTGTCCAGTCTTACAAGAGCTTGCTCTACAATATTCCGCTGTCAGAGTGCTGTAACGAATTATTTTTTTTTTTCTCATTTTTACGCCTATTTCTACTGGACTATATACCTACTATTGACTTATTATATATGGACTGCTAGTAGACGTCTTCGCGTTGGTTCCAACATTACCACTAGCCCTCTTGGTTCGGAGCGGAATAATTTGGAAATTCACACTTTTTTGTAGTGGCATCTATTGTTAACAATGACGCAACAATTTGAATTTCAACCGTTTTACTTGCCAAATCCACTAACGCCCTATAGGTGTCTCTAGCATTCTATGGAGAAATCAAAGATGGTTGTGATCATTGGCTTCGTTTTCCAATGCCATCTACTTTAAACAGTGACGCAACAATTTGAATTTACCTCATAAATTCTCTCACGCCCAATAGGTGCCTCTAGCATTCTATGGAGAAATCCAAGATGGTTCGTCATTTTGTTTCACTTATTTTTCGCTCCGAACCAAGAGCGCTAGTTTATGTTGGCGTCATTTTCTGGGCAAAATTTGTATGAACTGACATTTCACTAGCAGTCCATATATAATAAGTCAATGATACCTACATACACCAGCTGTTGAAGGTATATACCTTCATAAGGGCAAGAAATTTGCAGGAAATTGATGAATGCTCTTCTCAAAGTAGGTCTTGTGCTTGTTCCTTATTAGAGATTAAAGACCGGATATCTGTAGGAATCAAACTACTTTTGCTAGCCGTTCCTGTTAATATTGCTAGTTACGCAATATAATTATCGGATATAAGTGCATCAACAGTTATTGGTTATTTACTAAATTGGGAAGCTCTATAATAATAACAACAACACCTCGTAGAAACAACAATGAACTGAGGTTGGGCTTTTCCTCCGTTCTAATTACCAGTTGGCGAACTTGTACTTATCACTCAGTTGGCGCATGTGGTATTCACTTGGTCAATTGACAAATCGAAATGCAAGGTTCATTTTCTGACAGGGGAGAACTGAAATGTGATTGTCAGAATTCAAAACTATTCAACAAACAATCACTTTAAAGGAGTCCAATGAAGAATTAGTGGTGTATGTATTTCGAAATAGCTTTCATTCCTCCCAAAAGTGACTGTATCTACTATGTATTTGCTGTTGAAATTCGACAATAATTTCTCAACAGAAATTGTTAGGGTAAAACCGAACTAGCGAGAATCGCTGTTACTCCTCGCTTCCCACTCACAAAATAAATTGTTGCAACGCCCATCATAAGTACAAAAAGTAAAGTAATGCGAAATTAGAGCAATCTTTACAGATTCATCCCCAATAACTATATAAAACATATTCTACATTATGCAATGCATAACGAATATCATCCGTATTACTCTTACAAGGCGAATTTTTCAAAATATCTTCTTAGTGAGCACCTTAAGCATACTCCACATGCTCCATTTGAAGTCTTTTCGTCCAAGGGTGGGTGTATAGGGGTGAAGGTCTTTTCGACAAAATTCATTTCGCAAATTTTATTTCGCATTTATTGAAATAAATTTAGTTTATCTCGCAATATTTGTTTCGCAAATTCTTCCATTGCGCAATAAAATCAATTTTTGTTTTTGATCCGGATCACTTTTTGCAGATCATTTTTCGAGATTTACACATATTCTCACTATTACCAATATACCATGCACAGCTGTTTTACGTCATTCAGAATTTGTTTTCAAAACAAAACTACGAAAAGCCTCGTGAAAAGCAATTATTCAGAACAAAAACCTAAATAATGGACATGGACTTAATTTTGGAGCAATTGCTATCATCTTCGTCATATTCTTCTTCTTCTTCTTCGTGATCTGTGGATTTCGATTCTTCGAGTTCAAGATATAATTTGCACAGCTCAAGTACTGTCAAATAACGCACTACTGATCAAACTGCTTTCATGTTCCATGTGCCACGAAAAGTGTGAGATCTGAAATAAAAATCTGATGTGATCAATGGAAAATCACATAAACATTAACTTTACACATGTACATACTTAACATTATTTTTAACTTACATAATTACATATTACAATATTTTTCTAATTCCAGACTTCGCTTTGAAATTGTCAAGATGTCTTGCGATGAGAAAGAGCTTCGCCGTGAGATATCCTTTGCCATTCGCAATATTCATGGTATTCGTGTTGGTCTTTTCACACCAGACATGGCCTTTGAGGCAATTGTTAAGCGGCAAATAGCCCAACTTAAGGAACCCGTGATAAAATGTGTTGACCTAGTCGTTCAAGAGTTGTCGGCTGTCGTTCGTCTGTGCACAGATAAGGTTTGCTTATAATTCAGTCTCCAAAAATTTTGTTACGTTTTTTTTTGGTTAGATGTCTCGATACCCAAGATTGCGTGAGGAAACCGAACGCATTATTGCAACACATATAAGGCAACGTGAGCAGTATTGTAAGGAGCAGATTCTTCTTTTAATTGACTTTGAATTGGCCTACATGAACACAAATCATGAGGACTTTATTGGATTTGCTAAGTGAGTATATAGGAAACTTAAAAATAATTTAAGATGACTATCATCTTTTCTATATTTCCATAGTGCTCAAAGTAAATCTGAAAATGCTAACAAGACAGGCACACGGGCGCTTGGTAATCAAGTTATCCGCAAGGGACACATGGTCATTCAGAACTTGGGCATCATGAAAGGTAAGGATACTAGTTCACACTATTAACACTTTAGTACTTTCGATTTCCCTTTCATATCGGCTATAAATTCCCTGTGTAGTGCAACTACCGTAATTGATGCATGTATTTTGTTTTTATTTGCTAACTCATAAAATGTGTGTTGTACATTTCATTTTCTTTTATTCTTTTAAGTTTGCCGTTGCCGTTTATATATATTTTTTTACTTTTGTAGTGTTGGTGAATTTTTTGCCTCGAGTTCTTGGTTTGTATTGATGTTATGCCGTATTAATTTAGCCTTATCCTGAGTTTCTCTCAAATAAACATTCGTTCGAGTTAAATGTTTCACGCGAATGAACTTCACATATTCCAAAAATCGTGCGAATAATGTTCGTTTTCAAATGAACTTAAAAAATTAATTTCAATTTCAAATTCAGCTGTCTGTAATGTTTGTGCTTCGTGAAATGTCAACATTTTGTTTGTTTCTTTCTCGGCAGAGAATTTATGTGGCTATTTAATATTGAAATAACAAAAACAAAAATAACAAAGAAAATATCAATAACTTGCTGAACAAGAGCTTCATAGTATCTCCAGGAAGAGAATTCGAGACAGATAAAATCGTTTAAATTTTGAAGATTACACGTAAGTAAGTAACAAACTAATATAATAATAAAATAATAGTACCTCAGCAAGCATGCAATGTAATAGAACGGACAATTTGCTGTTTTAAAGCTAGCCAGCTTCAATACTCCCCAGAAATGGCTGCTAAAATTGTGAATGTTTGTGTATCGTTGCACAATATCTGCATTCACTTTAAAGTGGCTGATGAAGTTCAAATTTTACAAACTGAAGAAAAGTCTGAAAGTACATTTGATTACATTGACCGCGATAACACACACATCCATGAAGCTAGAAAAAGAATCGCCGCACTATTTTGATTTCAGTTTATTTATTTTATTGAAAATGTAGAAAGTATTTTCTTTGTACCTACTAATTGAGAAAAAAGGAATCCAAAGTGTTGCTTTATTTTGCACATACTCGTATTTTTATTTATCTTGTAGGGATATAGGTACGAATTTCATTTAAAAGTATTGATGCAAATTGTACGAAAATACTTACACAATATTTATTATTTTTAAAAATGCAATTGAAAAAAGTTAACCTTCCGCTTAATTATGGAATATAATTTCTTTAAATATCTATATCGGTTGGGTTGGCAGTAGGCCATCCTGTCAACCCATTTTTCCATAAATTTGCAATGGTTTCAGCCCCTATTTCACGAATAGCTTGACTATTATTGTTATTGAATGACTGAATCGTCTCTGTGAAATCGCAGCCCCGTGACGGCCGAGCAATTGTTGGACGGATTGTGTGGCTCGTAGCGCCATCTTGTTGGAACCCCAAGTACAAATTCCAATTACAAAAATCGGTTATCATGCCTCGTTACTAGAATTTAATTTGAAGAGTACGTTCTCCTGTACAGGAGTAGATACTCGTTATTTTATTTTCAAACTTTTCTGAGTATGTAACGAATAACAATAGTACATATTGCAAATGTGGCCATGTTTATGTTAATTTTTGGAATTTGTTCTATGGATATCCGAACTTTATATTGAAGCATCTTATTTAAGTTGGCCAAAACATCTTTCAATTGTTACACGCTGCTTTGTGAATAAATTATTATAAGCACGCTCTTGCGGTGTATTGGAATTTCTAAAAGGCACCATTAGCGACGGTTCTATGCAATATCCTTCATATCCTAAAATTAATGCATTCAACATCTGAAAATCATTGCTTTCAATGTTATAAATTCTGAGTTGCTCCAAATCCGTCGTATATCATGGACAGATCCTGGCCATGATGCTTATAAACCCAACTGAATTTAACGTGTGGCTTGTACATTAATGCTATGATATTCCTTTCGATCAATATATTCGTTACCATGAATATGTTTTTTTTTATTTTATCGATCACAGCCAATGCACATGGAAAAGTAAATTTTGTGAGCCAAATTTCTTTCGCTTCTATTAAAAGCTGTTTTTTTTAGAGGTTTGATTTTTAAACTGTCAAAACTGTTGTCAATTTGACAGTTGAAAGCGTATTTGTGGTTAGTACGTTTTGTCATTTTACCATGAATATATGAACGCTTTGGTTTCAAGAACATCGCGAAACATGCCACACGACGCGCGACACTATCAATTTATTGGGGTAAACATTTTCTGAGCGCATAATTTCGCGTAATGGACCTGGGGAACAGACCTCCACGATCCTGTGGATCCTTCTGACACAATAGTTTGGTGAACACCAGTTACTTCTCCTATTTTTATTGATTTTTTTTTATTCGTACAGCTTTTTTTTTTATTTATTAATTTATGTCCAGCATTTCATCTGATAAAAAGATGCCCACTCCTAACAAAAAACGGCTTAAGAACTA
The DNA here is from genome assembly GCA_955612985.1 of Cheilosia scutellata. Taxonomy (NCBI): domain Eukaryota; kingdom Metazoa; phylum Arthropoda; class Insecta; order Diptera; family Syrphidae; genus Cheilosia; species Cheilosia scutellata. The sequence continues at coordinate 52,595,085 of OY015313.1, read as the reverse complement.
ATAGTAGAGGTTATACCATATTGAATCTTAGAGTGAATATAATATACCATAACCAACATTTTTCTGAACAGTATGAGCTCAGGTTATAAAATTGTCTAGAGCAACACAGTAAATATTTTTTCAGTGCATTATTGTGGTCAAACCAGTTTAATATATTATCTAAGATAACTCCCAGATTCTACACCCAAAAAATGATTAGATATCCACTTCAATTGACATTTTCTTAAGTAAATCGATACAATCCTTTAAAGTCCGATCACACGTTCTTCTTCTAGGTTTGTAATATTTTTCGGAAGACAAATTATGGATGAACTCAGCCATAGTTCAAACAACAAATTGTAAATAAGAGTACCTACTCTAGCGGATTATCTGCTTGTTGTTTTTATCAAAGCCCAGCCAAGTTCTCCAGTAAAGGCACTTATTCTTTTTAAAGGAACAAACTCAGGCTGTCAGAAAGGAGAGAATCAAATATATATCCTCCATTCAGGGGGCGTGGTATCCACCCACTTTTAAAAATCGCGGTCTCAGAATAGAAGGAAGAACATTTAAAATGTTATATTCTCCATTCAGGAGGAGTGGTATCCCTCCACTTTTGAAAATCGGTTATTATTTATTTGGGACACTTCCTATTGCCGTAGAATGTTGAAATTTGGTAGAGCGATAGGACCTCCATTATACGAATATCGAAAAGTAAAAAAAATTAATATTTTCCATTCAGGGGACGTGGTATACGCCCGCTTTTGAAAATCGGTTATTATTTATTTGGGCCACTTCTTATTGCCGTAGTATGTTGAAATTTTGGTGGAGCGGTTGGACCTGCATTGTACGAAAGGGGAAATATCAAACCTGCCGAATATGATTTTAATGAATAGTTTATAAGAAAGAAAGCCAAAGTGAAAAGCGAAGACGTTTCAACGTTGTTTGTGAAATCTAATAAAAAAAAACACTTCGCAAAAAGTAGTGAAATCACACCAAAACCATAAAGCCTGAACTACATCCAAACAAAAGTGGAAAAAGTACAAAAAAGTGAAAATATCGAAACTCATAGAAAACACACGCATGTTTACGTGACATCTATGAGTAAAATCTGAACTACTAAAGCTCTGAGCTTTTTATTGTTTATTTCATCGAAAACACATGACTATTGATAAAACATCTATGAGTAAAATCTGAACTAATAAATCTAAGAGCTTTTGGTTGTGAAACTCATAGGAATTATGTGATTTGAACGTGATCTGGCGGGAAGTCCGTAACGATTTTGTTGATTGTATTGGTTATTTGAACTTTGTGAAAATTGAAAGCTGGAACATGTTCAAGCTTTCAGCCACAAACAAAATTTTAAATTGAGAGAAAATATACAGAGTTTACTATATGATGAAGTAGGACAAATGATTTTGTTTACTTTTTTTGTACTTTTTTCACTTTTGTTTCGATGTAGTTCAGGCTTAAGTATGAACTACATCCAAACAAAAGTGGAAAAAGTACAAAAAAGTGAAAATATCGAAACTCATAGAAAACACACGCATATTTACGTGACATCTATGAGTAAAATCTGAACTACTAAAGCTCTGAGCTTTTTATTGTTTATTTCATCGAAAACACATGACTATTGATAAAACATCTATGAGTAAAATCTGAACTAATAAATCTAAGAGCTTTTGGTTGTGAAACTCATAGGAATTATGTGATTTGAACGTGATCTGGCGGGAAGTCCGTAACGATTTTGTTGATTGTATTGGTTATAAGAACTTTGTGAAAATTGAAAGCTGGAACATGTTCAAGCTTTCAGCCACACACAAAATTTTAAATTGTTTTAAATTGAGAGAAAATATACAGAGTTTACTATATGATGAAGTAGGACAAAATGATTTTGTTTACTTTTTTGTACTTTTTTTCACTTTTGTTTCGATGTAGTTCAGGCTTTAAATGTAAAAAAAACAGCCATGTTCTGTTATTTTAGAAAAAAAGTGTGTAACTACTCAGTTACGAAGAGTAATGAGATTTAAATGTACGCCAAGTTCTTAGTTCAAGAAGGTTAAATGTTAACAAAATTGGTAGGTTTACTTGGCAAGTCCCAAAAGAAATTGGAACTTATGCCCATGCGCCGAAATAAAAAGTGGTGCCTGTCCTTGTTATATTTCTGTGGTATAAGAATAGCAATACCTTTTGAGAAGGGAAAGGCAAATTCCTGTGGCAGCTAATTATGGCACTGGTATTCTAGGGACGAATGAGGGACTAAATTAAAAATTAAAATTTGCGATGAAAAAAATTAAATACGATCTCATACACTAAACATTTACGCATTTGCGTTAATGTAACTGTTTAATGGATGCACGATAGACTGTTTTTTTTGTGTTTTGTTCCAAAATGCACACCATTTATTTTCTTCAAACACGCATCAGTACCAGTTCTTACTATAAACTGTTCTTATTATATTTTAATTATCAGGTGGCTCCCGACCATATTGGTTTGTTCTCACATCGGAGAGTATCTCTTGGTTCAAGGACGAAGATGAGAAGGAAAAAAAATTCATGCTGCCTCTAGATGGATTGAAATTGAGAGATATAGAACAAGGCTTTATGTCCAGACGGCATACCTTCGCTTTGTTTAGTCCTGATGGCCGTAATGTTTATAAGGTAACATTTGTTCCACCAATGGTAGGGCTATATGATTTCACGTATTTATTGTAATTTAACCCTTTAGGACTACAAGCAGTTGGAGTTGTCATGTGAAAATGTTGATGAAGTTGATTCATGGAAAGCTTCATTTTTGCGAGCAGGTGTTTACCCAGAGAAAGATGTGACACAGGAAAATGGTGACGAGGTAAGAAACAAATCATTTATCAAATTGTTTATCCAAATGTTTGCATTTTGGGGGCGGTGGTTTTTTCATATACATATAATATACATATGTAATAACAAATATTCTACGTTCATTTTTATACCAAAAATCTTCGACTTCTTCGCACTCTTATTTTCTAACTTAAACTTTCGTCTAGCATGGCATTCTCTCCGATTTAGCAATGGTGTGTGTCTCTTCTTCAGCGTTCGCCGAAACTATAAAAATTTAAAAATCATCTGATGATTTCCTTGTTCAATATTTGTATACCCTTCACAGGAAGGTATATTCACGACATTACAGTTTTTACCCCAAGAAGGAGTCACCGGAGACCCCATAAAGTATATATGTATATTCTAAATTAGGATTAAATTCTGAGCCGATTTAACCATGTCCGTCTGTCTGTCAGTCTGTTGATGTTCGTCCGTCTGTCTGTTGAAAACACGATTGCGTCCAAACGAATCGACCTAGGTCATATTTTTTTTTTATCGTGTCGGCGTCGTCAGGTTGGTATTGACGGTCGAATAGTTCTGGAACCTACAGCACAAAGCGACAAGTACTTGTAGAATAAGTGAATTTCTACAAATGTTACACATTTCTATAACACAAAGTTACAGTTCAATGCTGATCTTATGATCACGTGTGGACAAATTCTCCAGGCGCTTGAAATACTTGTCGATTTGTAGCGTTGTGTTATAGATATAGGCTGCACATAACTAAATCATCTATATTAGGAACGACTTGCACGTGGTTTGGTAAAATTGTATCGTGTTTTTTTTCGCAATCTTGTGTCGAAAGGTGCTTGTTAAGGCTTATCTAATCGAACCATCAGCGATAGCTACCCGGCTATATTCAGTGTCATAAGGCATACGGCATACCTAACGTGACCAACTCTAGCGCTGTAAAACCGAGACCGAAAAACTGTATAAAAACTGTACCATTTTAACAGCGAATTATATGTTTTTTAACTATTGAAATAACATTTCTAAGGCAAGGCGCGCACCGAAGTGGTGTGGCAGGTGGCATAGGAGTAGCGTGCCGATGAAATGCCGGCGAAGTGGTATGAAACCTGCTACCAATTCATCAGTTCTTAAAAAATGTCGTCATATATTAAATTCTTGGTCGTTTCGCATGTTTTTAGTTTCCGGGTAAACAAAATGCCAAAATCCACGTCGTCACCAGCCCTCCAGTTCACTAATGAAAGTATCACCCCTATCGTGGAATCGGCTGGGGGGAATTATTCACGAAAAAGAATATTTTGGTATCGTCAAAATCGAAAAGTGAACAGTTTTGACTTGACCCACCATGTACGATCTTTTAATTGAATTGTAGTCTAATACTCTATTCACACCGCACTTAAAACAGAGTTTTCGGAACTCGTTTACGTTTACTGAGTTTACGAAAACTCGTCGATGCATTCACACCAACTAGTTTTCGTTTGACGTTTCAATGAGATGTTTGTGGCGACTAAACTTTTATTCTATGTGGTTTTCCATTCTGTCAAAAAATCAATCTTTTTTTGACCCGGATCACTTTTCATGTTCCATTGGGCAAAAAGATCAATATTTTTTTGATTCGGATCACTTTTTGCAGATTTCGATATTTTTTTTTGTTTTCAAAACGAAATTACTAAAACCCTCTTGGAAAGCAATTATTCAGAAGAAAAACGTAAATAATGGACATGGACTTAATTTTGGACCAATTGCTATCATCTTCGTCATATTATTCTCCTTCGCGTCATCTGTGGATTTCGATTCTTCGTCGATATGATTATCCATAAGAAAGTCGTATTTTTCCACCGACAAACGAAATCAATTTGCACAGCCGATGTACTGTCAAATAACGCACTAATACATTTACAAAAGCAGATCAATCTGCTTTCATGTTCCATTCGCCACGAAAAATTTGAGATCTGAAATAAAAATCTTATGTGCCCAATGTAAAACGACATTAGTATTGACATAATATACAAATAAAATTAATTAAGCTACTCAAATCGTTAACATGTGGTTAAATGCATAAAATAATTAAAATAAGCAGCAATGAAAACCAAAACATCTGAAAATACCATTTAGTTGGGGTTGTGGCAGGTAGTGCTGCCGTTCTAAAATTCTAGAAAACTGAATAATTTGCTGTTTATGGTGCAAAGATAAGAAGAGATTCCACAGTTGTTGTAAACAAAAAACTAGAAAAAACTACAGCACTGAGTGGGATCTATCCTGTCAGCAGTTTTGCTGTTTCAAAAGGTGTGTCTGCTTGATCAACAAACGATTGGAAGTTGCTTTCGTAGCGTTTTCATGGAAAACGACTTCAAACAACTCGTTTTGAAAACTGCAATATGTATGGAAAAACTACTGTTTTCAATTAAGTTTTCGAGTGTTTTTGCGAAAGCCTAGTTTTCGACTCTCTCGGTGTGAATAGGGTAGAAGTCCACTTACGTTTGGTTGGAGACAGCATTAGTCGAAACTCTTGATTGCCCAACTAATGTACACCCCTATCGTAGAATCCGTCGGAATTGAGTTTCACTTCACCTATTCGATTCCCTTTCACTTTCTACTGCTATCGTGGAATCCGCCGGAAACGTCTCCTTATCGATACGTTTTTATGGGAAGGGTAGTTTCACTGTCAAACGGCTGTCTTCATTTGTCAACACACATCTGTGTACCTGTATTCGCCGGAGGCATATGAAAAGTTTGTTTTAAAAGTGATTTAAATAAAAAATGAAGTGTTTCAATATTTTAATATTTGTTTGATATAATAATGGATCCGATAGCTCTGTTTTTGGAAGCATAAGAGGAACAACGAAATGAGCGGTGTTCTCAGAGAAGAATACGAGACAGGTTAAGAGGAGCAGTGAATGATTTCATGGAACTTGCCAATGAAATGTGTTTTTTAATGATTATTTTTTGATTTTACTAAAGTTCAATATTGCACAGATTTATTACAAATGTGTGGCTTAATAAAGCAGCTGTTTTGTTGTGTACATTTTCTTTAAAAAAAAATGCTCACGACGTGTAGCAAGCACGAAAACCTATGAAATCCGCAATGATTTTGATGCGGGCGAGAAATGTCATTTTGTTCGGGAAAAAATCGTTTTGAACGTTTTCAACGATACTGTGAAACTCATTTACATTACCCACACAGGGAACTGTTCACTTTGCGGATTCGACGATACCAAAATTTTATTTTCCGTGAATAATTCCACCCGGCGGATTCCACGATAAGGGTGGTAGTTTACTTATTGATTACTCTCATAAAACAACAACTGTCAAGATTATTGGATTATGCTACATGCAACATGCATAATGTACCTCCTATACATTTGGAAAGTAAAATAATAAAAAAATAAAGATAGAGAATAGAGCAAGACCATAGATTTGCTTCATCATCGAAATTATGAGAGGTGTTTGGAGGTGATGACCCACTTGCAGTATGCATTATTTTGAACAAATCACACATTAATTTAAACAAGTTATTTGTAATTTATTAACATATCTAATTCGATTTATATTAGTAATTATTATAAGCAACTTAAATATTAATAATTACAATTGTTATATATTTCTTTTCCAATCATACAGGATGGCCAAGAGGTTTGTTACATGTTTAATCTTGTTACCTATATAATGTATTTTATTTTCTATTTGGTTTAATATCGTATTGACCTAACAAATAAAAAAATATTGGAACTGGAACTATTTTTAATTTAAGTTGCTGCACTTTTGTTTTTTCATGGTTTTCTCAATTTTTATTTCTTTTGGGTTCAATTTAATTCTTTTCAATTATGTATGTAATTTGATTGCATGCGCTTAATATATATGGCGCAAAGTATAGTCACCGTCTATTGAACAAGTTGTACACTTTAAGTAACTACACTATAATTTTAAACCCAACAGAAACCCAACACAGTTTGTGGAATACTATGTTGACAAATTTAAACTAACTAGGTATCATATCTGTGCGAGAACTGCCGCATTTTGTAACGCGTACTCGATACGCCTTCTCACCCAAAATAAAGCCCATGTACAATCCGATAGAAGCGATAACAATATTCCATTTGTTTCTGTTTATTACTCATCGAATTTTTAAAAGAGATCTCTTCGGTCGACACTCTTTCGTGAAGTCAATCAGTACAGTCAGTCAGTCAATAGTACCTATACATATATGCCTTAGTAAAATCTCTTTCTTTTGGCACTTCATTTGTTAAGATCGGGTGAGTTTAAGAACTGCAAAAGGGAAATGAACTACAGAAAATAGTACAGAGCTTATTTTACAAGAAACAAGCATTATACGTTGTTGAATATTAGGAAGCGCAAAAATAATTCGAAGAGCGTAGTGAATATAGTGACCATAATTTTTTGAAGACAATGCGGGACACAACTCAGATTTTGGATCTTAAAAAAATGTTTGTATATGGATTTAAACGGCTCAAATAATTTCAACAGACGTTCGATGGCGGGCAGTAGAGCTAGGTAATCTTGCCGAGCCTGAGCAATCTATTATATTTGAGCTGCGTATAGCAGCAAAATTCTTTCAATTTTTCCTCTCTAACAGTGTAGTTAGAGTATATCAAAATGAGAGTATATTTTCACAATAATGTTTTCTATGTCAACCGGAAGCAAATTACTCTCCGTGCCACTTGATTACGAACAAGAATTTGTTTGTTTTAATTTTACGATATTTTTTAAATTCTTCGCTAATCCGGGAAAAACCGAATGCACAAGGAATGAAGGATATATTATATTTATATTGTAGAAAAAAATATGGGATTAAGTTGATAAATGTAACTTTTATGACGCTTTTCCCCAAAAGGTTATAAAATGTACCTGTTATTTTTGTTTCACTTAAGATTACAAACAGTGGCTTAATCTACCTGCTAGAAGCTTAAGAGGTAAAAAAAATAAAAAAATTGCTTGTATAATTAAATAATGCTTTTATTCAAAGAGTAGCAATAGTTTTTAGTGATGGGTAGATACAACCTCCTGATCGCTAAATCACTTCAAGTAGCCTGCTGTGTAGAGATTCATAGAGTGCTGTCAAATAATCTAGCGAAACTACGGACCAGGATCGTTTTATGGCTCCATAATTTCTTCCGTTTCATGATATTGCTTTCCTCCTTCGTAGACTTTTCTTTAAAGCCAACTCCACACGTTTTCCACGATATGCTCAGGTCAGGTGAATATGGGGGCCATGCAAGTAGGTTTACATTTTGGTTCTGAATCCAGGCTTTTGTTGTCCGTGCGGTATTTATAGGTGCATTGTCTTGTTGGAAAGTCCATCGCTGACCACCAAATATCTCCTAAAACTGCGGAAAAGCTCTTCCCAGTATCGATTTTTAAGTGATTGCCATCATTTTGGAGCTTTGGAAATCCATCTCCACAATTCTGTAATGGCTTATTGCTCCCCATATACCATTACACCACCTCCTTTGATGTGCCGCTTTGCTGACTCTTCCTTTGCGTTTTTTTTCCATAATTCTCCAGCTCTTTAATAAAATTGTGTACAACAGTGGCGCCTATTCCAATCTTGCTGGCTATAAAACGGATGGATTTTCCTTGTTCCCGTTAAGCTCGAATTTGGCCTATTTCGTCCTTGGTTAATGTCTTTCCTTTACCTATAGTTGTGGGTTATATGAAGTTATTTCTTAAACTAAGCTCCCTAATACTCCAAATATCATTTTATTTGATTTAAAACATGGTAATAGGTAGATTAAGCAACTGTTCGTAATCAAGTGAAACAAAAATAACAGGTACATTTTATGACATTTTTGGGATAAGCGTCATAAAAGTTACATTATTATCAACTTAATCCCATTTTTTTTTTTTTGCAAAATATCGTAAAATTAAAACAAACAAATTCCTGTTCGTAATCAAGTGGCACGGAGTGTAGTAGTGGTTTGAATTGATTTACACCAATTATGGATTGCTTAAGTTCTCTATTTAGTCGACTACTAAAAACATTTTTGCTTTCCCTTCGTGACAAGCCGCCAAAGTTCTTAAAATTTACAAAATAGACTCACTTATCATTTCGAACGTTTTTATATTTATAATTTTGCGGGACTTTCCGGGACAAATCTGTAAATGAGGGACATTTTGCCGGCAGTTTATGATGCGGGACAGCTATGTGAAATGCGGGACGTCTGGTCACTATAGTAGTGAACAAACAATACATCAACACCATCCATCTCTTTCTTTCTACCAAGCGATACGCACCATGCCTATGAACCAATAGAACGTTTTTTCTATTGATTTCGATTTATAAGTAGTTTTCCCTAACGAGGTATCCGTCGTAACGGAAAATTCTCCGATTTCATAAGATTCGGAAGATTTTTGCTTCGAGTTTTTCTTTCGAACAGCTTTTCGGAACATTGTTTCAACATTTATGTAACGCACACGGGCGCGTTTTGCGATCAAGTGCGTTTTTGACTGATATTTTTGAAAGCTTCATACAAATAAATAGGGGTATTTACGATTTGGTGTAGCGTCTAGTGACGCTGTGAAATTGTGAAATTGTATTTTATGTTACCACATCCTGAGCATACATCTTCTAATGACTACAACAGCAATGAAGAAAATAACAAAAAACATTTGAAATTGACCTGACATTTCCGAACTTGTATATTTTACATTGTTGTATTTTTTTGTTACTATAGGTCTGGGGTATAGTAAAAGTGTAGTGTAGTGTAGCAAGTATAATTTGTTGTTATAGTGTAAGAAAACTTCACACTTTTACACTTTCACAATGATACTAGACCTGATACACCGAATCGTGAATACTAAGAATACCCCTAATGTAATATAATAAAAAAAAATATTTTGTAAAACAATTTTTTGTATTTATTGCTTAAGTTTGTCTTTCCATCCAGGGCAAAAGCAAACGAAAAAAAACAAACACCAAATAGGAAAACCACAAAAAAACATGTCAAATCATTGCGTCGTCGCATTTTAATTATTCTTTCCGAAAACGGATACCACAGATGACAAAAAAGAAGAAGAAGATGATGAAGATAATAGTAATCATAATCACCCTTATTCTACGTTGCGTTTATATTAAACGACGTGGTTTTAGTGAGAATACATAAATGTGTAAATCTCGAGATCTGCAAAAAGTAACCCGGATCCAAAAAAAGATTAATTTTTTTGCCCAATGGAACATGAAAAGTGATCTAGATAAAAAAAATTGATTTTTTTTTGTCGCAATGGAAATTACATAATTTGAGCCTTTCTGCGAAGTATGCGTTGCGGAGAATTCTCCGATTCGACGGACACCTTGCTAGGGCCGAGTATCAAGTTGAATGAAGTAAATTCAAAAAATATATAGTCTTCATCTATAGAACTCAAATAATTTAGTGAAGGGTTCATCGAAATACGTTCAGTAGTTTCCGAATTACTGATGCGAATTATATAATTCATATGATTTGTATTTTGTTGGTTTGGTTTTTCCATTTTATTTATGTAAATTGTATTTCTCTGTTATGATAATGTTGTTTGTATAACAACATGTTTACTATTAATATTTGTTTTGTGTGAATTATTTGTATTTTTTTATATTGGTTTTGTGTGCATTCATTTAATTGTTGGCAAAGCAATGCTACCATAATAAACATTTGGTAATAAATAACAATGCCTTACATGACGTACAAGGCGAATATGTATCACCATTTTTGTCATGTTGGTCATGTAGTCTAATGTCGTTTTCGATTGGTAATCTAGAAGCGTCCGGAAGAACTCTCCGCGATTCTGAATTCAAATCCAGAAGCAAATTTCTCTTCTTTTCAGTAGAAGGACTGTCAGTTGAGTGCCAATCTAACGCTTTCAGAAGCGTTCGGATTGCTTCCGGACGATTCTGGATTACCAATCGAAAACGACATAATATACATTGACGTTGATCTTTTGGTCATGTGACAAATAATTTGGTCAGTTCCTTTTAAGTATTTACACGTCTATTTGACATGCAGTCTAATAATTAGCTTAATAAATAATATGTGTTTTTTGTGGCACTAGGTGATAACAATAAAGTAGGTTTTATCTTTTATGTCGACAACTAACAGACCACTAAGACAGGAACCTACTGATATAATTTTAAAGTGTACCTACTTCACTCGACTATAATTTTTCGGCTATATTATTAAGAGCATACCTACATATAAGTAATTTTTTTATTTTAGTGAAAGCCGTCAAATTTTAGCACTCATACAAAAATGTTTACAAATATAAAACAGATCGAAGCAATTTAAAAAAGCAGTATTCGCCTTCTAAATTGTCCACTTGATACGTAGAACCTTCAACTTTGCTATGCTGAACCCATGACAACTGACTAATTTATTTCGCGAAATAATTGTCCGGTAGATTAAATCGGCGTTTCTGTTTGACATTTCCAAAATTCGTTTGCACATGGACTATTTTGATGGACATTCTGACATTTTTTGCGCCCGTATGGGGATTGACCATATGATTTAGAGTCGAGAGTTGTGGGGAATCATACTTAAGCATATTAGACTTACGATCTTTCCAATTGGATAGACACGTCTTTAAAAACGGTGATGATGATTATGGATACCGGGCCTAACGAACTGGTCCAATCACTTCATTGACAAATTACATCAGGTATTCACAGGCAAACGGGGATCCTGTGTGAAAAGTTTATTAGCCCGAAGAAACAGCGATTGGCGATTGAAGAGTGATTCTTCGCTTGATTTCCGCTGCCAGGTAATTGTAGAGCCTATAGGTAGACAAACAGCCTTATTCATTAGATTCATTTAATTTGTTAATTATCAGTGTCTCAGCTAATTCACGTCAATTGCGAAAATGTCATTTTAATTAAGACTTAAAAAATGCATATTCATAAAGAATTTTTGCTCGTATACCAGCTAATCGATGAATTAAGGCAATAAGCCTAAAAGAATACCAGCATTTCATATAAAAGTATGCAATTGGTAGAAATATTTGATAAATTCTGACATTTTTCTCTGGAATGTTGTGTGCATGAGATAAGAACGCCATGATGATTTAAGCAAATTGTATTACGCAGTTGGCATGAGATTTTTTTTACGGAAATTTGTTATTTAAATTCGGAAAACACTAATTTTTGTTGTGCTAATGCACAAATCAATTACAAATACGATATTTGGTAATGAAATAAGCATAATAATTATTATATGCCATGATTTGAGTCAATGAAAAATTTAATTCAGAGTTAATTTGCTCCTGAATGCCGATGTAGGCATTTAATTTTTTGACACTTGATTAAATGGAAATTAACTTTGAAAAAAGTTTATGAATAAAGTTTTCTGCAATTAAACCAACATTAGCCCTAATTCAGATTTAATTAGGTGTTATGAATAAGGCTGAAAGTCTTTAACTAATTTAAAGTGATACATATTTCTCCATTGTAACGTTTTGCGCCATTAGTCTATGTTGAGAGTCGTTTCTGGATGACAGCATTACTTCTCTCTGCCCTCATTAAAAGCCAGACCCATCTTCGTCACCTCCGTTTCAATACTTGAAAACGCACCACTGCGTACAATTTCTTCAAAAATTATGTCAAACAATTTACATAATAGCGTATCACATTGTCTAACCTTTTTCGAAAGGTTCGTTCCTTTTTCGATGGTGTTCTTTTCTACTTTGACGGACCATCAAGATTTCTTTATCGTTATCCCGCATAGACGGACAAGTTTGCCAGGAATACCCATATTTGACATAGCTTTGCATTATTCGTTACTAGACAAGTAGGTGTGTGTCGATCTGGAGTTCCTTCTTTTTTTTCTAAGATCTGCCGGAACGATCATGTTATAAGGTTTTAGGCGTTCACACATTATATTCTTGTGTAGCTTCAGTTTCATCTTGTGGATGGAGCACATGATGCTGAGATTTCATCAATCGGGGATACATTTATCCGACAAAACTTTTCAGATAATATAGTGCGTGCTCCTTTCCAAGTTGTCTTACCTAGCTTTGAAAACTGGACTGGTATCCTACCATCCGCTCCATCAGCCTTGCTTGACTTAGGTTTGGATATCGCTTTGGTCTGGTGGACGGACATTTTGGCTATCATCGTCCAGGTTGAACTAACCATGCTACCTGACAACGGATTGTTGGCTGTCTCAGGCGTTTAACAGTTCTGTTCGGGCCTTGTATCATTGGGAGCCTTTTTTTACCCTCTGCTAGAACTTTCGAACATTGCCTCTGCAATATCATCACTCAATTTACTCAATCATAAACATAATTTTCATTGCTAATGTATTCGTACGACTAATATACACGCTCTAAGGTTTTACAAAAGGTTTTACAAAAACGTAGTTAATTAATAAACTAATAATTTTGTGATATTTTTTGTGTTTTTGTTATAAAAAATGGTTAATAACAGTATATATTATTATTTTATTAAAATTAAGTATACATTTCTTGAATATGGGTGTTGCTTCTTTGTTTAGGAGTCAAATGAGAATGAAACTAGCTCAATGGACCCGCAATTAGAACGTCAAGTTGAAACAATTCGTAATTTGGTCGATTCATATATGAAAATAGTCACGAAGACCACACGTGATATGGTACCTAAAGCCATTATGATGCTGATCATAAATAATGCTAAAGATTTCATTAACGGTGAACTATTGGCCCACTTGTACGCATCGGGTGATCAGGTAAAGCGGTATTCATTTTGGTAAAATATTTTATGTTAATAGTGTATTTATTAATTACAGCAACAAATGATGGAAGAAAGCGCTGAGTCAGCAGTACGGAGGGAAGAAATGCTCCGGATGTATCATGCCTGTAAAGAGGCTCTACGTATAATTGGTAGGTATATATTTTTGTGGGTTTGGAAGGCAATTATTTACGTTGACATTGAAGTACGCGCTGTTGTTTATCGCTAGCGTCGGATGCAACAAGATCCAAGATAATCATCTAACCATGTTAAACGACAAATGTTTACTTACTAAATAGATTTCTATGTGGCGAGCATGTATAGTTCGTACCTTTATTTCTTCATGTTTCTTCAATGTTTAAATATCGTAAAAAGAAAGATGATATCTATACATCTATACATATAATAAAATTGTAGATTTTTTCTTTGTTCCACAATAACGTAAGAACTACTAACCCGATTGGTAATGTCTTTTTGGAAAATGTAGGGGTAGGCATTAACAATGGGCAACATTTAGGCTTTATTTGGTCAAAATTGGACAAAGGGGAGTGGCACCGCCCATACAAAACAAAAAAAAACATTCAAAATCTAATATCTCAAATACCGCCGAACCGATTGAGCTTAAATTTACAGACATGTGAAGATTGGTCAAAATTAGACAAAGAGGCGTGGACCGCCTATACAAAAAAAAAATCAAAATCTAATATCTCAAATACCGCCAAACCGATTCAGCTTAAATTTACAGACAATCTTACGAAAGAATATTATTATCTAAGTTCTCAGCAATACAATTTCTGTGCACGGGCAAAGCTAGGCGGGTACAGCTAGTTGTAAATAATATCTTCTACTGAAAATCATTCAAAATAAGTTTATCGATTTCAATCCAATACATCTTCTATAGTATCTAAAAAGTTAGTAGTTAGTGTAAAAGATTCGCATACAAAATGTAACTTCAAAATCTATACGAAACACAATTTATTATTTTATATGTATAGGTACATGTTCATACATATTTTAAATCGCATTTTGTTTTAATTGTAGGTGATGTATCAATGGCAACAGTTTCGACACCAGTTCCACCTCCTGTTAAAAATGATTGGCTTTCGAGTGGCTTAGATAACCCACGCTTATCACCGCCAAGCCCTGGTGGTCCCAGGAAGCCAGCGCCTCAGCAACAGGTAAGAAGAAACACATTACTATGTACAATGTTTGTTTTGATATTTTTTTTTATTTAGGGTTCATTGGGAGGAACTGGGGGAGTTGCAGGTCGTGGTCCACCATTGCCACCAGCAACAGGACGACCAGCTCCAGCTATTCCCAACAGGCCAGGGGGTAGTGCTCCACCATTACCTGGTGGCCGACCTAGTGGTCAAGCTCTTCCAGCACCACTTATTCCATCGTAAGTATGATTTTCTTATATATTGTGAAACCCAAAAATATTTATTATTGCCGCAAGCTCCATTATCGCCGAGACCTGATACATGCATGCAATTAAGTGTCAATTTCAAAATGATTGGAATGAGAAACTTTATATTGTATTTTATTTTCATACATATTGATTTAATTAGGACAATATCTAGAAGTTTCAATTCAACCTACATAAATGTGAATGCAGAACATACAAAATAATGCAATTAGTTAGTTAAATGCGTAAGTGAACTTAGTTAAATATTTAATTTTGTAAAAAAAAAAACCCACGCGAATTGATTTAATTCCAACCTGAATTGATAACATGGGTTTATAAGTTCGCACTACAAGTACGCGTATAAATTTGTTATCTGCCGCAGTACTTAATTGGGCGAGCCATAAAGGAAAACACAAATTAAACTTTAATGCTTTTTCCACTGCGTCTTACGACTGACAAACATCCGAGAGTATAACTGTCCTAAGGCTTCTCAATTCAGCCCTTCGCATTCGCCATAATTGAAGGACCTTCCATTCGTCTCAATAAATAAAACTCACTCCAATATAAAATATGTTATTGCACTGATATTAAATAGGCATTTCGCATTTGTTTCTGAAAAGTAATTTATGTTGTTTAATATTGCTTTTCTGTGTGATATGTCACCTTGAGAAAAACTAATTTTGCAATAAATATGAAATTGTGATTTTCCAGAGCGTCATAGCCCAGCATATGTGTATTTAATTCATTTGGCGTTTGTTAAAGTTTACTAACCACGACAGTACAAAACATATTATAATTGCAGTCAAATCTGTAGAAATGTATTTAAACTGATATTTTATAATGAGTAAATTATCTGTCTCCGTTTTTTTTTTACAGATTTGTAGTGTTTTATATAAAATAGATTTTGTTTATTAATGCAAACAATTACAATTTGCTTATTTAATGTTTGAATAAATAGAGAACATGGCCAGCCTTTTTTTATTTTGCCGCAATACAATTCAAGAAGTGCCATTTAAATAGCCAGAATTATGTACATATTGGTATCTATCCATTTATTCATTCATTCATTCATTCATTTTCAAATGGTCCGCTTGTCCATTAAGTGGGTCGCGGGTGTAGGTTGCTCAAGTGGACCCTCCATAGCTCTCGATCCTCCGCCATCGACTCCAAATCATCAAGGGCAATCCCCATACGGGTAGAGGAGAGATTATGGACTTGATCTAACCATCTCATCCTAGGTCTACCTAGAGGACGCCTGCCTGATGGTACGGATTCCATAGCACGTCGTGGAATCCTGGTCGGGGACATGCGTTTAACATGACCAAACCACCGAAGCATGGACCGCTCCGTCCGGAGAAGTAGCTGCTCGACATTGAGTTCCTCACGTATTCTGGTATTTCTAATGCGATCTCTACGAGTCACACCAGCAATACAACGGATAAATCTCATTTCGGCAGCTTGTATACGCGATCTTATTCTTTCGGTCATTACCCAAACCTCATGACCATAGGTAAGAGTTGGAACAAACACCGAATTAAAGACTGACAACTTAGCTTTGACACCAAGTTCAGTCCTCCTAACAACAGAATGACCAAGCTGTCTCAAAATTGACCCAGCCTGACCAATCCTAAAGGAAAACTCAGCATTGCTCCTTCCATCACTCGTGAATAAGACCCCGAGATACTTAAACTTCTCCACCTGTTTCAATGGGACTCCACTAATATGCAGAGTTCATTGAACAGGCGTTCTGGAGACGACCATCACTTCAGATTTGTTCACGTTAACCTTCATCTCAGCTTCAACACAAACGGCTACAAACCGATCGAGTGCGCGCTGAAGTTCTGTCTGAGAGGACCCAAGGATGGCCAAGTCATCAGCGAAGAGCAAATGACTTATCCTCAGATCTCCCAATTCGAAACATCCAGTCCATATAAGTAATGAAAAGGAGAGGAGACAAGACGCACCCCTGGCGAAGTCCAACGCCCACGGTGAAAGGTATTGATTTAACGTCGTTCATCCGAACACAGCTTTTACAGTTTGTGTAAAGAGATTGAATGGCTCTCAAGAGAGAACCGTCAATTCCATACTCCTGCAATACACTCCAGAGTTTACCGCGAGGGACTCGGTCGTATGCTTTCTCCAAATCTACGAAGCATAAGGCCTTAAGCATTTCTGGCCGGATTTCATCCACTCCGGCAGATTTGCCAGCTTTTAGCGATTTGATCGCAAAAGTGACTTCCTCTACCGTGGGACTATTTTCCGCCCTGCTCAAGGCGATGGGTCTGTCATCCTCAATGTCCTGGATTGGATTGAGCAATTCAGAAAAGTGCTCTCTCTATCTGCGCAAGATGTCCTCCTCATTAGAAAGAAGTGCACCATCTTTGAATTTGACTCCTTCAATGATGTTCCACTTCCTTCCTCTAAGACGGCGGATGGTCTGCCAGAACACCTTGCTTGCAGATCTGTGATCACGGTCCAATTTCTCGCCGAACTCCTTCCAAGATTGTTCTTTGGCTGCTTTAACAACCAATTTGCAAGTTCTTCGCGCCTCAATGTACCGGTTTCGACAAGATGAGTCCCCCAAGTGAATCCACACCTTGAAGACCTTCTTCTTCTCTCTGATGGCTTCTTGACGTTTTAAACCACGCGGTTCTTTTCTCACCAGCAGCCGCCACACCGAGCCGCTTCACACCGCAAACATGTCCTGCAGAGGCAATGACTGCTTTTGAAAACAACTGCCATTCTTCTTCTACATTTAATGGAACATTTGGAATTTGTTCAAACCTTTCAGATACCTGCCGTGCAAATTCCTCCCGTATCTCATCGTTCTGTAGCCCCTCCCACCGTATGCGCGTAACCATCCTTGGTTTACGCTTTGGCAGGATAGGTATTTGATCGTTGAGATACAATTTACACAACACCATGTGGTGATCAGTTGACAGTTCAGCCTCTCTCAACACACGAACATCACAAACCATCCTTTTAATACACGACGGTACCACAAAAAAATCTATCAGCGATTTCTGCTGAAGACTTCGGCGGTACCATGTGTATTTATGGATATCTTTGTGTGGAAAGAAAGTGTTCATAATGGACATTCCATTTGAACAGCAAAAGTCCAGCAACTTCTCTCCGTTCGCGTTCTGATCGGGGTCACCGTGTTTCCCAATCGCACTGCCCCATGTCGAGAAATCCACACCCACGTGAGCATTGAAGTCACCCATCAGGATATAAGAATCCATATCTGCAACCTTTTCAAGGGCTGCATCAACTTCATCTAAGAAAGCTGCGTACCCCGACTCCAGATTCGGTGCATACCCCTGCACTAGAGCTAGAGTTGTTCTTTCAAGCTTAAGCTTTAAGATCGCAACTCTCCCTCCTAATGGTATCCACTCCAATACTCTGCTTGCCAGCCTGGGACTTGTGAGTATCCCCACGCTTTTAATTAAAAATTCTTTGTCCTTGGTGCAGTTTATTACTTTAATAGTTTCTTTTTTAAAATAGATAACTTAAAATACAATACCACCTTTATCACGAGGACGCAAATCGAAGAGGGCATTGTTAAAATATTATTGTTATCATACATGACAATGTGCTTTAGATAGGAAATAATGTTCTCTTTTATTTTTAAGGAACATAAATATCTATGAATATTTTTGTTTTTATCAATATTTTTGTCAATATTTCTGAAGGTGAAAACGGAAAATTGTTCTATGTGTTTTAACCGTTTTACTAAAAAAGTTAATATATGTATTTTCGTACAGGCCATATCTATCATTCAAATATGAATGACACAGAATGTTTCCACAACGCCCGTGTCATTCATAAGTGAATGACGGGACATTGGCAAGATAATGCCGTGACATTCAACAACGCACGACACTATGAACAAACTGAGTAGGGATTAAAATTTTTCAAAAAATTCCAATGGAACATTTCATGTTATTCATTTTTGAATGTAATGGCCTTATAGAGTCATGGAACTGTCATACACGTATAAATGACGTAGCCCCCACCGAACCGTGAGTGTCATTCATATTTGAATGTCGTGGGAGTGAATGTGTTAATGGCGGATTTGTGCTAGCTCCATTCAAAAGCAATATGTGACGAATTGCTGGTGGATTGTTTGCGGATAAAAAATAAACTAAATTCTTGTGTATTGAAAAAGCTGTCAAGCTTTTGAGAAACAAAATATGAAATTGGAAGTCAGAATAAAAAAAACTGGAAAGTACATACTTGAAATATACGTTTGAAAACAAAAGTGAAGACGATCGAAATTGAGGTATCGCTTTCAATACGATCCGCGCGCATTTAGGAATAAGACCCTATCGGCCCTAGCGAGGTATCCGTCGGAACGGAGAATTCTCCGCAACGCATATTCCGACTCAAATTACATTCGAGGTATCCGACTTCGGAAAGAATAATTGAAATGCGACAACGCATTGATTTGACATGATGTTGTTTCGGGGTTTTTCAATTAAGTGCTTGTTTTTTCGTTTGTTTTTCCACTGGAAACACAAATTTAAGCAACAAATACAACCAATTACTTTGCTAAAATGTTTTTTTCTTTATTGTTTTCATTTATCAACACTTCACTGCAAATCGTAAACAAATTCCGCAACCAATTCCTGTCGGAGCACATCGGAAGAAAATTCGTATGAAACTGTCAAAAATATGAGTAAAAACGCACTTCATCGCACTGAAACGCAAAACGCCAGTGTGCGTTGCATATTTGTCGGAACAAAGTTCCGAAAAGCTGTTCCGACGTATACCTCGAAGCAAAAATCCTCCGATTCGTATAAAATCGGATAAATTTCCGTTCCGACGGATACCTCGCTAGGGCCGTATATAAGTTTCCATACAAAATCGATCTATTGTGACCGACAAAATATTTAAGTTGACGGTTAAAAATGATTAGTGGTAAGGCCCCCTCAATATATTTTTAGGATTCTTTCAACCAACTTAACAGAATAAGGAGAGATTTCTAAATATTCCCAGTTTCACACCCAATCACACTTTATTATAAAAGCATTAAAATAAATCACCAATTCAATATTTGTACTTCCAAATTCACAAATTGGTGTTTGTAGAGCAGACTTGAAGACGTCATTTATTTGGTAATGGAACCGGTGTGAAGTTGGGTACTAGCAGTCCATATATCGTATGCCATGCCAATAGTTTTAGGTATATATTATTTCCCTCTTATCCACTTCAAAGGGAAGCAACAAACGAACTATGAGCTATCATATTCGGCCCTAGCGAGGTATCCGACGGAACGGAGAATTCTCCGCAACGCATATTCCGTGCTACATCGGGGTTTTAAGTGCTTGTTTTTTCGTTTGTTTTTGTCCTGGAAACACAAATTAAAGCAACAAATACAAACAATTACTTTGCTAAAATGTTTTTTTCTTTATTGCTTTCATTTGTCAACACTTCACTGCAAATCGTAAACAAATTCCGCAACCAATTCCTGTCGGAGCATATCGGAAGAAAATTTGGGGCGGGTTTCTATTATGAACACTGAGCAAACATTTTTTTTCTGGCTTAAAATGGACTAAAAAACATAAATATAATATTCTTTACTTGAGGAAATGATATATGTTATGTATATATTTTTTTAAAATTTTTTTTTTTTGTCTAAATTTTAATATTTATTTTTTTTTAATCAAATCATGTTTATGTGACTCATTCCAGTTACATTACATAGTTGAATAATTCTATACCAAAACTGTCAGATAGGCGCCTGTAAGAAAGTCTGGTGTATTTAAAGTATGGCGTGGGTGGCTCGCTTCGCTCGCTAACAGGATTTTAACCCTTTTTTCGCAGGGTTTAGCCGCTCCGCTAAGGGTATGTCAACAACTGTCTGGCAGGCGCCTGGAGCTAAAGTTTAATTATATTTACTCTGGGGTATTTAGCAGTAGGTAGTCAATAAAAATACATGCACTTTTCTGTGAAAATTAAAAACTTTAAAATTAAAAAAAATAAAAAATTGAAAATAAGGTTTCCGCAGAAATATTATATTACAGTACAACTTAGTCAATTTAAACAAAAAAACAAAAAAAAACTGGTTAAAAACCTCAAGCAAGATTGAAAACTTTAAAAATAAAAAAAAAAAAAGAAAAAAAAAGGTTTCCCCAGAAAAATTCTTTTAGTACCACTTAGAATAAGTCAATTTAAACAAAAATAATAAAAGAAAATAATTTGCCTAGTGTTCATAATCGAAACCTGAGCCGAAAAATCGTATGAAACTGTCTAAAATATGATAGTCCAGTCATTTTAGCGTTTAACCTCGGAATGAGAGATAGAAAGCTGAATTTTTGCATATACCTTTATTTTGATGTTCTAAATGTTCTCTCAAAAGTCTCATAAAATCTCGTGTCTGCGCCGTAAAGTAAAATTTACCACGTATGGCTGAACGCTGCGCGCTCACCGCCCTCTATCTCAAAAACGGTTGTGCGCATGAAAAAAATGGTAATAATGAAATTTGTTGCAAATTTTATGGTCTACATGTTTGTAGTACATGTTAACATCATTGGAGCAACAGGAACTGATATAATCGCGAAAAACTGATTTTGTTGACCTTTGACCTTGAATAACTTACGACGCAGACACGAGATTTTATGAGACTTTTGAGAGAACATTTAGAACATCAAAATTTTATCCTAAAATTACTGGACTATAAGTAAAAACGCACTTGATCGCAACAAAGTTCCGAAAAGCTCCTTCGATTCGTATGAAATCTGAGAAATTTCCGTTCTGACGGATACCTCGCTAGACCCGATTATAAAACTGTGTTCGCATGAAAACGAAGTAAGCTTGTGAAAAAAATTCTGCTCAAAAGTCTCATGTTTTTCCGAAAAATCCATACGGATACCCAATCAATGAGTAGTTTACATTTGTGTATATTATATAGATAGGGATAGATATATAGATATATACTCACATTTTCTGCTTTTGTACTTGTGCGCTACTTGAGATCTCTATCACTTGTGTAGTGTGTACTGTGTAGGTACAAGGTACCTCTGGAAATACTGGAAATACTGGAATACTGGAAGAAATTCAGTCCTCTCTAATCTGTTTGCGGTTTACAGCCGTAATATCGTGAGGGAACGTTCCGAATTAAATTTAAATGGGTGAGTGAGCTGGCTACTCTGACTCAAGGTACACGTATAGGTCGTGGGAATTTTTCCTTTTCAGTCTTAAAGTCACCAGAACATCATACAAGTAAGTGACTTTGCATATATGTATGCTAAAGCAAACAATTATACTTTTCTTTTAAAAATTAAACTTACACTAGCATACCCGTGCGTGAATTCTCGCATGTTGCAATCCGTACCTTCTCCTTTTAAAATGAGAACCCGGCCATAACCATTTCGGGAAGAAGCGAAAGTTGACAGGCTCTAACTAGAGATAGGGTTTGAAATAGATTCTTCCTGCCATACAATTTTTTGTTCACCAGAACTTCAGGAGTCTCCACTTAAATGACTATACCTGCCTCTTCCCTGTAGAATCCGCCTGAATCGGCTTCCCGACACAACTATTTTAGAAAAGCAAGGCACAGATCTGCAAAATGTGACAGGAAAATTGAAATAAAGCATAAATTTCAATTTTCCTGACACAGAACACGAAAAGTGAAAAAAATGGCTTTTTGTCCCAGTGGAAAATAACTGTGATTGATGGGAAAATGTTTGGGTTAATTTATGTATGCCAGAGTCCTAATTTTTAATAAAATGATTTTTGTTTATATACTAATTAAAGTTTTTTTTTATTGTTATGTACCTACCTTATCTTTACTTTATTGAAATATTTCTTCACCGTTAATTCAAATAAGATATAACATAATTATTATTAATATGTAATACATCTAAATAATTATTTTTCTTCTTACACTGCTTTCCACACTGCGTCCTGCAAAAACAACCTCCTCCAATGCTTTTGTATCATTGTGAATTACTCTGCAATGAATAGACGGCGTTAAGCCGCCTATCAACTGTAACTAACACAAACGAAATATATAGAAAATAAATATAACAGAAATAATTCCCATAGCCTGCATACGACAACAGTTAAATTATAAAAAAGTAAATAGTGTACAATGATGTAATGTTATTAAAAAAAAAAAATAAAAAAAAATATATATATATAGTTGCATATTATAGTTATCCAAATTCTTGCGCTCAATTTAGAAAGCTTCTTCAAGTATTTAAACCATTATATCATTGATTAAATTATTAAAAATTAAATGTAAAACATGTACGTATATATACAGGTATATATATATTACTGAAGTACCTTTTATAGATTGTGTTATAAATGTGAAGCAACTATTGTTTAATATTGTTATAACAAATTTAAAATTATATGCATAAGAGATATGTAGAACATTACTTTCTATACGTAGAAACGGTTACATTATTAAAACAACTGATAATGGTGTTTGCTTGTTGGTTAACATCTATATCAATACAAATGTTGGTATTTAGTTGAAAGTGACGAAAGAATGCTGTTTACTAAATTATAAAAGATGGTTCTTGAAATAAACGGTATCAATACTCATTAGAAAATTTAGTCTCTGTAATTAAATATTTTTGCATTTGTAATTCACAAATTTAATTGGAAATTTGTCACTCTATGAAACCAAAAAATTTCCCTACAAATGTATGATTTTTTTCGTTACCAATTTCGTTACTTGTTATTTTTTTAAAGATTTTAATTTTGTTTTATATCTTTTCTTCTCATCGAATAACAAAAAAAGGTTTTTTTAAGGCGTGTGTGTCCCGTGTAATAAAAAAAAGTGAACAGTTGGCTACTTAACGTACATATAACATTTCTTAAAACTTTCTAATTCTTTATTCAATTAATATCGATTAAAAAATAAAGGAAACATATACGTTAAAAAAAGGAAAAACATATCATATATACTAAACTTTTGGCATAACCTATCCAGGCACCGAAGTGGTGTGGCAGTGGCGTGGTGACCAAGAGATATGTGGCATAGGAGTGGTATGCTGATGAAATGCCGGCGAAGTGGTATGAAAGTGATTTAACGCACACTGAAGAGGCAAACAACGTATGGGGCTACGGATTCATCAGTTCTTAAAAATGTTCGTCATATGTTAAACTTGGAAGTTTCGCATGTTTTTAGTTTACGGGTAAACAAAAATACGCAGTTGTAATGCCAAAATCCACGTCGTCATCAGCCTCCACACCTGCCACTTGGACACCACGCCACTGCCACACGCCCACACCACTGCCACACGCCCACACCACTGCCACACGCCCACACCACTTCGATGCGCGCCTCGTCTTATATAATACTCGCCGAAACCAAAACACAAAATACAAATTCAAAGAAAAAGATAGTTATATGAAAACAGTCGACCTCCATTTCACTAAAGGTGCTAGTACACTGTATGTAGCACGCCACATATAATATGTGGCTCTGACGTAATTTTGACGTCAGCGTATGGAGCCAATGGCTACATGCCGTGTACAAGCTCTCTTTGTGCACTCTCTCGTGACGTCAGAGCCACATATATATGTGGCGTGCTACATACCATGTACTAGCACCTTAAGGCCCATTTTATTCACTTCAAGTTGAACACAACTTGGGGATTTTTATTCTCAACTTGAGAAAATGCTTTCAAACGCAAACGGAAATGCTCCAAGCAGCACGTGAATTTATTCGCATTCAATCAACAGGTAGAACTGATCCCGAAAATTTCAAAAATCACAAGGGATGGTTTTCCCTGAACGTTCAAACGGTTTCTGCGGCGTATTTACCTAAAGATAAACGATATCGTCACTCGTTGAGAGGTATCTATTGCTCATGTCATACATATTATGAAAATATGAATTAAATCAATTTTAAATATGTATATACATATTCTTTAAAAATGTTCTGTGCATGATCAGCATATTTTCAATCTGTGTACCTACCAGTGGCGTGGCGTCCATATAACCCGATTCCTACCGGGTTACCTTTTAAAAGTTTCAGTTTCAGCTACACAACAATGTTTACTTAAAAACGAGCAACATAAAACCCACGGGATAAACTTAATAATATGTATCTATTCATCTGCGCAAGCTACATACCCCGGCCCCACCAACTCAATTGAACTTTATTCACACGGAAACACACACCCTTCGGGCCTTCTTCGCCTTCATTATTATTAGTATTATAACTGCCCACACTCTCTGAGCATAACCCAAATCTAAAATAACCCGAAATATGACGGGTTATAAAATCTCTCACTGAATAGAACAAATTTGTCTCCTTTCTCTTTTCTGCACTTGCGTTTATCTGAGTTTAGTCCTCTCTGTTCAACGCCCGCTTTCTTATGCAAAAAAATAACCCGCTTTTCTTCGGGTTATTTCGTGGGTTTTGTGTGTATCTTTTACCGCTGCGCTGTGGTGTAATTGAGTGTATGTATCTGGAAAATAACACGCTTTTCTCCGACATATTTGGTGAATTTGAATTGTGTGTGTATCTCCTATCGCTGCGCTGTGATGAAGTCATAGTAATAGTCAGTTCCCTTTTTTACCTAATCATTTTCTGAGTTTTTCTGAGGGGAGTACCTCTGTTCAAAGGCCGCTTTCTTATGCAACAAAATAACACGCTTTTCTTCGAGTTATTTGGTGAATTTTGTAGATATCTTTTAAAAAATAAACATACTGATGTGTTTATAAAGTTTATAAACAAGTCGCTAAGTGAGAAATCAAGTGTTTTGAATCTTTGGTATGATCTTCGTACCTATGTAAATACGTTTGAAGAAATGTTTCAAAGAGTAAGTATGTACATAGACGATTTTGCTGAAGCTCCACAAAAACCCCAAATGCTCGATTTAAACACTCATTTAAAGAACCTTTATGTAGAAATAAAGGACAATATTATAAGACATGATATAAATCATGTTTACACGAAATACATTATTTATGAAAGTTTTGCACTCAAGATGAAAAAATATCTGCATTAATTTAATTTCTTCCTGGAGTTTTCGATTGTATGGCTTTAAAAAATAACTGAAGGTTTTGTATACATAGATAGGTACTACCTACATCTTCCCTTCGACATTTTGATATTTTTCGACTTCGACTTACCATTTAAAATTATTCACGCCACGCCACTGGTACCTACTTTGAAATCTGCTTTCATGTGCCACGAAAAATCCGAGAATGAAACTGCCCAGTTGAAAATCACATTTAAATGCACACAATAGAAATAAGAAATTGCGCGCGAAATGCAAATCTAAGGTTGAACTGACAAATTGTGTGTCATCTGTCACAAATATCCCAGGGATATTTTACAAACTGCAGGTAGGACAACTTTAAGATTTCAACTTCAGAGTTGAAAATTAATGTAGTGAATAAGCCTGAACTACATCGAAACAAAAGTGAAAAAAAGTACAAAAAAGTAAACAAAATCATTTGTCCTACTTCATCATATAGTAAACTCTGTATATTTTCTCTCAATTTAAAATTTTGTGTGTGGCTGAAAGCTTGAACATGTTCCAGCTTTCAATTTTCACAAAGTTCTTATAACCAATACAATCAACAAAATCGTTACGGACTTCCCGCCAGATCACGTTCAAATCACATAATTCCTATGAGTTTCACAACCAAAAGCTCTTAGATTTATTAGTTCAGATTTTACTCATAGATGTTTTATCAATAGTCATGTGTTTTCGATGAAATAAACAATAAAAAGCTCAGAGCTTTAGTAGTTCAGATTTTACTCATAGATGTCACGTAAATATGCGTGTGTTTTCTATGAGTTTCGATATTTTCACTTTTTTGTACTTTTTTCCACTTTTGTTTGGATGTAGTTCAGGCTTAAAAGCAATTTTCAACTTGCCGTTTAAAGGCTAAACTACATTCAACACAAAGTAAAGAACTTGCACGAAATAAATTTCTTACAAGAAGGGGGCAACTGCGTTTGTGTGTGAGCTTGCACTTTTTCACTTTTTGACTTTTTGCCGAATGTAGTTAAGGCTTAACTCTTGATTTAAAATCAACTTCGAAGTTGGCCAACTTTGGAGAAGGCTTCAATTATAGCTATCAGTAAAATGCAACCGAAAAAATATTTGTTTGCTTTTTTGGTGCACTTAAACTTAATCGTTGAACTCAATCTTGGTCTTAAAATGTTGCTTTTGAATTATAAAGTCAGTTCATCTAAAAAAATAAGCAATTAATCTACAACTTTTCTTGAAAACGAATTTATTAATTTTTCCGTACGAAAAACTTTTTCTGTTCAACTTCTCGTTCAATTTCACGAAGTATTCCACTGAATTCCTATGGTATGCTATGGTTAAATGTGTCAGTTTTGTTCTGTTTCGTATTTTTACGGATGCATTTTACTGATAGCTATAATTGAAGCCTAATGAAAGTATATTTCAGAACAGTGAAAAAGTAAAGGAAACGAATTTATTTGAATAATGTACATAAGTATATGTTTTCGGCAATTTGATTATGTAAAATTCGCTGCCTTTTCTAATTACGTTGAACAACAGGCAATACTCTACAAAAACTGTATAAGTATTCTCATGTTTTCGCTGTACGGTGGGCCTCACTTAACACGTACTTCTTATAGCACGGCCTCGTTTTAACACGGTTCACTTTTTGCAACATTTTTTCGTTTAACACGGTTCAAAGCCTTGTTTTACACGGTTTCTGAAACAATTTTTTTCTCGATAAGTTGTTTCAATTATGCACATACGCATTTGCGTAAAACATACAAGTTTTGTTAATATGTACATCATACTTGCTGTGTTTCTAAGAACTGAAATAGGAACTTCCCCATATTAACTGTGCCAACGCGATGATAGATATCCTCAATGAGGATAAATTGCTCAGTTACAGTCTTCTGTTGACTAGGCACTAGGACGTTAGGTTAGGTACCTACAGCATTATTTTGTAGGAGATTGAATGACATAAGTGATTGTGATTTGAAATCAAGGTTTGTTTTTAAAAATATGGTTCATTTTTAGGCCTTTGTTTACAAAGTGGTTTTCTAGATTTTGATATGTCGGCAAAGACAGATAAACAACCGCTTAAGAGAAATGTTATTTCTCTCGAAGCAAAGATTACAAATTTTGGATCGTTTGGTGAAAATGTCACTGCAATTGCAAAAAGCTTAAATTTAAATG
Source organism: Cheilosia scutellata (assembly GCA_955612985.1). NCBI lineage: Eukaryota > Metazoa > Arthropoda > Insecta > Diptera > Syrphidae > Cheilosia > Cheilosia scutellata. The sequence continues at coordinate 52,567,050 of OY015313.1, read as the reverse complement.
AATCTTCAGTACGGACCATTAAGAGAAATGAATTGGCAATAAGGAAAGCAGTAGCTGATGGTTCCTCAACATCCCTAAAACATTTTAAATAAAAATAATCTAAAAAGTAAAAAAAAAATATTTCTGGTTTTTGAGATTATGGAACGTAACTCCTCTTTTGCACTGGTTTCTTGTTTCGTTTAGCACGATTTTGTTTAACACGATATTTTTCAGGAACGTTACCCCCGTGTTAAGTGAGGTCTACCTGTATATGGTTTTCTGACAATTTCGCGCTGTATATCGACTGACTGAAAAACTGTAGTATACAGCGAAAAACTGTACAGTTGGCCACTTTAACTATACATATTCCCAATACCAACTTTGCAAATGTCAGTTTCCGCAATTTAAAGAAGAAACTAGAATTTGTTATTACTCGGATGTACAAATTTTTCGTTGAGTGGTTATAAATTGTACCAGGAAAGGTAGGCCCGATACAAAAGATGGTGGTCGGTTTTTCGGTGGGTGAATTCTCTCTTTGCTTGGCTGGTTTTGTCTAGTTAAAGCCGATTGCCAATGGGCAAATAATCCTTGTAATTCTGGCAATGGTGTTCGGTAATCCCCAACCAAACATACCCTTGAGAGAAGAGTGACCCTATCACTCTGTGTAGGTATAGCTCATCGAAATATGTGATTTTTATTCCCTTGGTTTAGTTTCTATATTTTTTCCCCTTCCCTTTCTCTTTTTCCTTCTTGTAAACTTTTTTGTTGTCTTGTTTTTGAATAGATCGGCATCGGTAGTCCGCTAGGCTAGCTTCATTTTTATATGAAAAACACGTCTCCTTTCTTCTTTGCAATAAAACCTTGTCTTTATTTGACAGTAAAAAGCAATCCACCCGCTTGCTAATGTATAGCCCGTCCCAAAGCAAAAGAAAGATGCCAACATGCGCAGTAGCACTTTATTTAAGGTAAATTTTTTTCTCTTAAGGATTTTTGATCGCATGAAATTGTTAATGCTTTTCTCTACTTTATCACAAAGTATACCGAAAATTTCATTTCAACCCTTTTAAACATATAGTGGGTTCCACGCTGTTATAGTAAAGTTACTCAGAAGTTCAGAACTCTGGCTTTCATTACTCAACACATAGCTATTTGAGAAGTGCAACACCCAGCAAATTTCCCTCTCCTTTGGGGTGGGTAAATGTGTATATTTGGCATAGGCAAACGACGGTGCTGTGCTGCTTCTGTGTGGACAATCAGTCCTGGGCATGGCTCGCTCGTCGATCGAGTGAGATATCTTCCCAAGCAGTGGTATGCTTGTTGTTTGAAATGCGCACATATTTTTTAGCTGTAGTTCTGGTTGGAAAAGTAGTTTTGTTGTAGGTAAGAGAATAAAATCCCTAATGTGAAGAGACCTGCGCAAGAAATTTTCATTTAAGTTGGGACAGGCTATAGTTTATTCCTGCACATTGACGTGACTATCAGATACAATTTCGCATTATTCCTGAAACAGATGCATGGACCATCAAACGGAAGTCTCAAGCATTAGCATTGATAAGCCGCCTCTGTATAAGATTTCCACTCATCAGTGGTATACCGGAACCAATTCTTGTTATTTCAGCGGCAGCGGGATCAATTAAACAAAACGGGCGAGAGAGAGAGAGAGAGAGAGAGGGAGCGTCTTTCCACATTCATGCAACATACCTTAGCCTGTATTTAAAGCTTTACGAGTATTTGAGCTTTTTTTTAGAATGTGTTGAAAATAATCATTATCTTCGTATGGCTAAAAGACGTTTTTAAGATCTACGGAATATAGGTCCGCCTTTTGGTTGTTTGTTGTTGCCCAGTTTTCATACCGACGGAGTGTTTGTACATAGATGTTTATTATTTTTTACCGTTTTAAAGCGAATATTCTGCAAAAGCATTTCGTATAATATTTGTAAGGTACTTTCCTCGAAAACCTGACTATCTAAAAGGAGTTTTTGTGATTTAATAGAATATTACATAAGTATTATCTGACGATTTATTACTGCTTCCACAACCTTGAGTAAGTTACACTCATACCATAGGTTGGTTCTCTATGATCACGTATATGTATGTATTACTAAAGGGTGATAATGCTAAGCCAGTCGGTGCTATTTTAAATACATTACTAATGCGATAAGGAGGACGGGGGATGCCGTTTGGAAGGGGTGGACATTGAGCTGAAGTATTCACCGCATTAGGGCTTCGGCCAGATATTTGTACTTTTATGGTGTTGGATTCCTCCGAGTCGTCTTCAAAAAAGAGGATCTATAGAACGGCAGTCCATATGTCTGACTTCAGAACGCCGTCCACTACATAAATGGATGAGTACTTGCAGTACTTTGACAATATCATTTCGACGTCAGGAATATGGTGGTGTACCTTTGGTTCCTTTGCATAGAATCGGTGGACCGCAAGATGGTAATTGTGGTCAATAAAATAAGTAAATAGTTTGCACCACAACAGGTTAGTATACTTTCTAGACCTTATTTTTCACAACACAGACGAATGGAAGGGACATACACTTTTATACCGACTATACGAATGGCTGAACTGAGAAGCTCTCCGGGGACAGTTATACTCTCGGACTCGAATGTTTGTTATAATTCAGGGCTGCTGTCCTGGAAATTTTCAGGAATTCTGTCGGTTTTAGCATTTTTAGGTTTTTTAGGATAATCTAGAATAGTTTTTATATACCTAAGAGTTTTTCCCTGAAAATTCCTATAACGGGGATAGTATAAATATTAATTAGCAATCAAACTCGATTTTCTTGAATTTTAATTGAGGTAAAAATAAATAAATACATAAAATCGCAATCACAAAACAGGGCTGCACTCTTATTGTCGAATTTCCATAGTGTTCATTCTGTTTCCAGAGGTGCTGTCGTGCAGACTGTGCTTTCTGACTGTACTAGAGTCAAACATGTCCTAATTTCCGACCCTGGCGTTAAAGTATTGTATTGTGTTTTTATTCATTTCACCTTTAAAACTAATTATGTATGTTAACAATAAATCAATCTTGACGACGTACTTCGGGGACTCATCGTATAGGTCTTCTCAAGAAGATCGGAGATGGATATGTTATCCTTCTCCTCTGTTGAACGTGGACACAGATCATCATGCTAGGTATTTTTAAATTGGCCTGATGCTGATTGTGACCAGCCGAAGGCTTTTATTGCGAAAGCTTACCACTTCTTGAGTCTCCCTAAGCCTTGGTACTTGTCCAGGGTCTCTACAATTGCTCGTAGACACGCTGTCTGTTTAAGGTTCGGACATTAAGATCGTCAACATTTGGATCATCCATACCACGAGTCATTATTGTTTCGAAGTCGTAGCTCATCGGCATTTCCATCGCAGCTAGAGGGGCTAGGGATTCTACATTATATTGAACACGATAACCGTTCAGTTTTTGTCTCCTTTTGGTTAGACTTTGAAAAGTTCCTGTTAGCTGTTACTGATGCAATATCCCGGTCTGTGGCTTAAAAAAACCGGACTCTGAAATGTTATATTTTTGTTTTGTGCGATAGTAGGACCCTCGATTAGCGGAGAAGAGGTATCCACATTACCTATATCAATAAGGCTGTCTGCTCCGGAGATCACCAGGTATACAGGTAGCCGGAGAAATGTATTCTACAGTAAGGGTCTATCTCTAATGTGAACACCATTTACTGAGAATTTAAGAAAGGCTTACTTTGGTGTATCTTGACCCATGCTAAAATTATTGACATTTAACTTGGAAACATCCTGTGTATACCTAACCTATGTAATATAACATTTTACTTTACTCTTACTAACTCTTTGGGGTCGGAGCATTATCGGCCATTCGCTCTACGTGCAATAATTATGACGAGGTCGGTGTCGTTGTACATATCGTAGACTTCTAATCTCCTTCTTCTTCTCCTTCAACGCAAGCAAATTTACTGTTCTCCAGGATATGATGTAAGAGCTCTCTCGCACTGAGGCCCAGGAAGTACTGGAACATATCCATTGATTCGCATAAGCTTTTATTTTTCCGAAACGCATTAATGTCTGCATACCTAATGTTAAATCAAAATGACAGAAAGTATCAACCGCACCCTGAAGTCAGAGTAGCAAATATACTGTATTATCTAGTACATTACAGTGAGCGTCAAAAGTGAGTTTAAAGCTGTTTTCATTTGTCTTTGAAGTTTGGAAACAACATTTTCTTTAGTATTTTCATGCTGTCAAAATGAAATCCCTTTGGTTATTGATATTTAGGTTATCAAACTTTTTACAGATTGATGGTTTTTTGAAGACCTTTTTCCACACCCTACTTTTGACGCTCACTGTATACGAGTAGGTATATAAAATAACCATATTTAAATCCATATTCGGACAGTACCTTGTGTTTTTACCTACATATGTTCTTGAAGCAATATATAAACTACAAAAATAATAACTAACATTAGATATTAAGCACTTTTACAATAAGGTCTGTGTTATTTAACTTTTTTTTATTTATTTCTAAAATAATTTTTTTTCTATTCTACTATGCCTTTTATTCATTACACCATGTTGTCATATTATACAGTCGTGTTGTTGGGGGAGCGGTCGTGCAATCATCTGGTGCACAACAATATATACCTCCACATATGAGGCAACAGGTTAATGAAGCTGTCGGCCAAGCTGTCACCAATGCAGCAATGAACGAGTTGTCAAGTGTCTTCGCTAGCAAATTCAAGTAAACTTAATATTCTATATATACCTAATGATTGTTTTTTTGATTTTTTTTTGAAATGCCTTTCTTTATTAAAATATTAAAATATGTTTTTATTTGTTTAATTTACCCATTCCCTTTTAGTTAGAATTTTTATCTTTCAGTTATGGTGTGTATTATAAATAAATACACGCCTAATGTATAGTCATTTTCGCTTAAAAATAAAAGTTCAATTATTAAATTATATTTATAATAATATCTATATATATAAGGGCTTAACGCGAATAGTAAAATTAACTTCTTACCATTGCTTGCATTGAATTATCTTTTCTTATTATTTTAATATCTTTTTAAAATGAAAAATATTATAATATGTACCTAAAACGAATGTAATCAACACTGTATAAAATATTTAGTTATCGAGCATAAACGTATTATATATACATAGTTCTTAAAATATAACCAGTTAATTGAAATACTCTTCGCCGAAATTTACACTATTGTGCAATACCTACAGGTATATAATGTGTTTCTAACAACAGCTGTAGGTACTTGTCTCTAATTATGAAGAATATTTAAAACATTTACCTACATGTGTTTTTACGGCATATGTTGCCAAGACGTTCGAAACAGTATATTTTTTTCGTAATAACGAAATGTTGAAGGTTGAAACAAATTACACAATTACAACACCGAATAAGCTCTGGCTTTAATTTTTTGTTTCTGTAAACTTTCTTTAAATTGAAATTCTAATAGAATTTTTGTCTACTAATTTGTTAAAGATAAAACTTAATAAAATTAAATCTAGTTCAATTTATGTGGTTGCAGAATGTATTATGCCGAAACCTTTCTAATGCCGTAATTAGTACAGTGTATGCGTATTAATGTATGCTTTGTAAGCAGATAAGCACAGCTCACATTCACATAATAATATGTAATATATATACTATATATGTACTACATTTAGAACTCGAGATTATGCAGTAACCATCGTATTAATAAGCGACGAGTTAGCACAAACACATCTGTTAACTTTAAATTTAAAATCTGAAAAGGGAATCTGAGAATCCCAAGCGACTCAAATAATATGCCCTGACCTCTGAAGTGACAGGTGGGTGGAATATGGCAGATTACAAGCATGTTTCGTACAATTTGGGTGCAGTGCTGCCGTGCGTTAAATGATAAAGACTAACCAAACATGATCATTAATAATTGAAGTTATCAAACGAGCTAACCCACTATCCGTCTGCTAGCTAAAACATGTGCTATTGAGTGTATAGGGTTTTTTTTGTGTTTAATATACATCCCGTGACACTTGTTTAAAGACGGTTATTGTTTCCTTTCTTAATTTTGGGAAATTTTACGAGATATAAGGCCTATTCACTAATCTGGAAAAGTTGGTTTAGAAATGAAAAAAGGAATCAAATTATTATAATATTTTAAAACAAATTGCGAGATTATATTGAAGGATGATATTTTTGGTTATTGAAGTAATTTTTTGTATGACTTGTTTGAGGACATACCTCACATACCCAAATTTACCTATTAAGGATTTAAGATGCTATTAAACATGATATATAAATATCTGCTAATGAATTTGGCTTGTTAACGTAACCGTTCATCCAAAAAGGGGCCTCGTCGTTAACATTTTTTTTTACTGTTACTACATTACATTCACATTTTGAGATTTCGTCTATTCATTGTATACATTATATAAAAATATATGAAAATGATGGTCCACTGCTAATATTTGTTTTTCAAGATCAAATCTTCCTAAAAAAATCGAATTTAACAGAAAATTGGCCAACTGATGTCGTCTTAATTATTTGGTGTGTACCTACACATAATTATTGAAGCATTTTTTGAATATCATGATCAAGATTTGAATCGTGCTTCATCTCCTATATAATATATGAATATTATTCATTATATTAATTTTAAATTAAATAATTTACGTTGCTTAACTTTTATTTTAAAATCCTTGGCAATGGAAAGTATATATTTTAAATTTATATTTTTACCTTTTCACTTCACATCTCCCCCTTCCAATCTCTCCCTGTACCTTTTGCAAAATAGGCCTCTGTCCTTAATTTCGTTATACATACCTATCAGTATTTTTATTTATCATTCAGGTTGCTCTGGTGTTCCTCTTGTTTTATCTGTATCACTTAGAATTTAAATTCCATATTATTATTCATATAAATGTACTGAATAACTTTCAATTTATTTTCAAGGGAACAATTGAAATTATATATTTTTTTAACTCTATTTTTACAATTATTGCATTTAAAATTCGTTCTTAAAAAAAAAAACTAAAAAAAAATCAAAAGAAAAATTTAAATCAAATGATCAAGTTTTATATAAAAAAAATTCCAACAAATAATGACAAAATTAAAAAGTAAAAGTCCCACCGTACAAACGATCTCTTGCTTGCTTGATCTCTTATTTGGTTTTCACTTTTGTCTTATCATAGGGATTTTTTTTTAATTGGGAGGGAGTATGTATATCCGGCCGGAATCTTACTTACGTGGAAATTCCTATTCGACACAAAAATGTCTATATTTTAACATCGTGGAAACGTTTCGTAGTTGTTTGCACACAACTTTTCTAAGTATGAGGCTCATTTCCCTTTGTCTGAAAGATATACGGTTTTTAGAATGACAGTGCTATTGGGTGATATATCTTCGAAAACGACGTTGGACCGTTTCAGATAATGGATTGCGTTACGATGTTGACTTAACTTGTTTGCCTAACATTGGTGCTATGGACGTGAACGAAAGATCCGTTTTCCACAGTAAAGGCTAATGATGTGCAAGAGTGAGACCTTAAATCTCCATAAAAAAGTTATGGCAGCCTAAATTCAACTGTGGACTGTGGAAAAACGGACCTTTCTCTCTGAAGTCATGCAAAATTGCTTGGCGTGGTAATGTTAATACAGCATATCTCTGCAGATAAATAAGCCACGGAATTTTCAGACGAGATTTTATCCGGTTCGTCATCTACCAGTTGCTCACAGTTGTCTAAACATCGACACTTCGCCAACTAGAACTCTGCGTCGCAAAAGTTCTAATTTCAGACTGCTTACGCTTAGTGAAACTGGAGAAAGCGCCTTAATAGCCAAAGGATTATAAAATTTATTATCTCCTACCAGGCTTATTACCCCCACATAATAAGTGTTTTTCCTCCAGGTTCGGAACCCATGCTATAGTCCATGAGAACCACTATAATGTTTATACTCAAAGATCTTATTACAGAGAGATGCTTAGATCTTGGATTATAATTTCTCCTTTGACTATAGGACTGGTTTTCATTTTGATTCAAATCGATTTGTACTATATACAATTATTATCTATTTACCAACTTTTGCTGGTTGCTAAATTTTTTCGTAGATAATAAAGAAAATAGATTACCTTGTTAATTCTTTTCATTATCCAAGGAACACTTTTAAATTTGAGTTTATATGTGGTGTTCATCTGGTTGTCCTTTAGCGTACATTTGTGTCCACCCCACTTATCACCCCATTTCAGTTCCCGAAAGTGGTATATTTTAAAGCTATCAAATATATATTAATGTTAAACGTAAGGATTGTTAAATATTATTTTGATTGAATTTATCGTTATTTATGTGTATACATTTTCTAATGCAATTGATTTACTAAACTTATTGAGTAATACGTGCAATGGCTCAGTGGTTAGTAAGCTATCCTTTTGAGCACGAGGTCCCAAGTTACACATAGTTATTTAATCATAAATATAATATGTATTACGAATTTTCCAAACATTCATTTTCGCATAATTGCTTCAAAAATCGCTTTCTATGTGTACATGTTGCATACCTTTCACTTTAACCTATAAAATATATGCACGTCTTAAATGTTGACGCATTATCATTATTCATTAAGGCAAAACATGTATTTAAAGTTTCAGTGTATCTGTATATGCTATATTCTATTACATACTATATTGTTATATCAATTGTGTAGATAAATGATAAATGATATTATATCGTTCGTTTTTCCTAGTATCATATAAAAAATATATATTTATGGATGGGTATGGGTATACACATAATATGGCAGGACATAAATGAAAATATTTTAACAAATATGAAATGTGTTGCCAGCCATATAAAAAAAAGGTTTAATCAATAACATTATGCGTTTCTCAGTTGTAACCATTTACTTATGTATATTTTCTGGATAGGTATGTTTCCTTGCTGTCTCATTGAGAGCAGAACATATTGGTCTTTCTACTAGCTACTTACAAAGATGATCGATTTGTCTGATACTTGATCGAATGAGCAAATTTATCAAAAAGTGGTCGATTGCGAATGTTCATATAACGAAATTTAAAATGTTATTGTGTTCGATTATTTAAATTATGTTGCAAATATAGTTATACTTTATTTTCCAAGCCCACATAGCGAGCGCTAGAATCCTGCAGACTACATCTATATAAACCAAATAAATATAGTACATAACGCCATAATTATTACAGCGTCGGGGTTCATATATGTTGAATTTAAGCAACATAGATTATTAAATAAATAAATACATATATAACATAATGAGACTTGTTCGATCACATATCAGACAATTTCACAAGTAAATTTATCTTATACTAAGCTGTATTTATCATACAAAATATAAAATGTTGATCTAATCATACAAAAAATAAATAAACAAAAATGAAACATTCCATAAAAATTACGGTATAGACTGACATTGCAGATTGTATACAAATCGACGGTGACATAATATACATTTTAAGGAATGTATTCTGTTTGAACTTATTTTTAGAATAACCAACATATTATAATAAGAACATGTTTCAAATTTGGCATACCAACCACAAATTTGCCAGAGTTAAACTGTTACGAAAAAAAACCTTCTCAATTCAGCAGGTTTGTATACGCAATACAAATTTAAATCCCTTCTATGTATGTCGCCTTAATTGTTGTTAGAAGGTATGCCTAGGATCCTATATAGGTCTGTTGCACTCAATATAAATCTATGTGAATTAGTAGTACAATTTGACAGTTTACCGCCGAATGTAATAGGAAAAGCATATGAAATAAGAGAATATTACAGGTCCGCTTCATACTAAACGTGCAAAATGTAAAAAAAAATGAAACTGTTATTCAAATATAAAAATGTAAATAATATAAATCTATGTGCATAAAAAATAAACACTAAAACAAACCCAATGCTGTACTAAATAAAAAATAACAACAACCCAGCTGCATTATTAAAAATAAAAAAGCTCTACTATTACTGCTTTTAGTAAAATGTTTTATTGCAATCATATTTCTGTTTTTGCAATGTTTACGGGTTAATTAATGGTATAACAACTGGGAAACAAAAGTAAGTTTTATAAATAAAGATATATCTACCTAATATATATTATATTTAAATAACAAGTTTCATACAGTAAAAAAAAAATCCCTGCTGAATTACTTTAAATATAAGAAAATATTATGCGCTACATAACATCAAATATAGAAAATGTAAGTTATAAATAAATTAAACTGATGTAAGTTGTAAAAATAAAATCATTGTTTGTCCAATTAAAATTACCCATTAAATCGTTTATTTTTGTGTGTTTGTCTAATTACTAAGTTTGCACGGATTGTTTTTATTGCTTTGCATAAGGTAAGTGGAGTGTGATTTGGTCTTTTTTAAGGAGATTCTGTATAGAATTGGCAACACCATTTTAATCGTTATTTGGTAATGGTACTCAAACTTCAATAACGCCTTTGGCAAGCTCTTGTCAGTATTCGTTTTATTTTTGTTCTGCACTAGATTAAGAATAAAAGTTTTCCGTTCAGAGATACATTATGACTATATACAATTACATGCACACATTCCGCGGTACTAATAATCATTTTTAGTGTCCAGGCTAAATTTTTCGAATACACAATGGCGACAATCTTTATATATATAATAATATAATTCTGTACGTGTTTGTAACCGAACTCCTCCTAAACGGCTGGACCGATTTTAATGAAATTTTGTGTGTGCGTTTGACTGGGTCTAAGGATGGTTTAGATTCATAATTGGACCTGGTAGGTGGCGCTACGATCTGATTCCACAAAATTTCAAATAATAAACACTCAACAATAAAAAAAAAAAAATTTTAAAGCAAGAATAAACTCATGAATAAAATTTCAAATAATAAAACGGCCGCAGAACAATTGACGAACAATTAAAATGTACGAGGAGGCAAAACGACGTTTGCCGGGCCCGCTAGTTTCCATATAAAATTATCCATTGTGACTGTAGAAATATTTAAGTTGAAGATTAAAATTGATTATTGGTAAGGCTCATTATATATGTCATCATAGAAAAGCAAAATTTATGTAACATAATAAAAACGCTTTAAACCCCAGTTCAGTCTGTACTGTATGCATGAGTGGAGCAAGTCAAGAAACTTCAAAGCCAACATAACCGAAAAATATTCGAAGCATGCATCAGCAAGAATACTCTTCTGATTCTAATAGGCTTCATAGTAGCGCATTAGGAAACTAGATATACATACATAACATACCTACATATCTGAGAAGTTTTCTGCAGAGAAATGTGTTAAAAGTACCAGAAGAAATACCACCACTGGATGGAGCCAACTCTCGTCCTTAGAATCTTTAAGGAAACTGGATTAGAGAAAGTGCAATAGGACGGGTTTCTTCCATCAAGGCATGGTAGGAATACAGGTCTAAAAAAATTCTCCGAAAACAATCTTAATGCAACTTGATCTCTTAAATAATAACAAGTTAAAGTTGCCTTGTTGTTGTTGTGGTTATTAAAAAGAAAATTCTTCTTATATGCCGTTTTCATTTAAAGCCTTGCTATAGTACACAATTTCCTTCTTAGGCCAAGGAAACAAGCGCAATTCGATTTACTAGACATTCGCATGCACATGCGAATTTCCGATATAATATTGTAGATTCGCATGCATGCGAGTTTCCAATATAATTAAGGAAATTCGCATGCATGCGAGTTTCCTGAACCTTACAAAGGAACCGGAAATTCGCATGCATGCGAATTTCTACTTTATAGCTAGGTACATCCGCAATTCTTCATTTTCAGAATTCATAAAGTCCGTAACTAAACTAAATTAAACTACAAATTGTAAAGTTATAATATACATAGCTGTCTATTATCACGTTCCGTCCGATTTTGTTAGTGCGGTCAAAAGCAAACCACAATTTTGTGATCCTCACAACCATACCCAGAACACCCACATCGTGACCTCTCTCCGATCTTCCAACCAAGCGACATACAATCGCATATCATTTCCCAATAACTACTTACTCATATGCCAAAACACACTTCCAGATTGCGGCTATTAATAGGTCATTCGCTTTGTTTTCGTTTTCCACTTATCCAAATGCCAACCCAAGCAAAACCGAGTCAAGTGTCGTATACCTGCCTACCCAATGGGATACACACGTAGTAAAACTCCGATATCCAATTGCACAGCGGCACGCCAACATATGGCAAAACTGCAACAAGTGCATATTGAAGGAATACTACGATGTGCCATCCGGGAAGTAAGACTACGATTTATGAATGGGTGACACTTGACACCGGTACAGGGCAATTGACACCAAAGTGTCAATTGGACATTTTTAATGGGAACGGAAAACAATTAAGCAATGCCTAAATAGTGCGTTTATGCACATGACATATGGTATTTTTATAATGGAAATAATGGTACGTGGAGGGCAAGATAGGAGTTAGGTCACGACCAACTATGTAATAGTATAAAAGTCGATGGTTGTGACCAGGACAAGCAGAGTTAGAGTTTGACATACAAGCAATTAGATCGCAGCCTTGCTCAAGACAGCGGGTCTAATTTGTTAAAGATATAAAATTAAGCAACAATATTAATAAATAAATAAATACTCAGAGCCATAGTCAAAATTACAAAATCAAATATTCTTTTTCTCACTCTCCGCTTTGCACTCTTCCCTCTCTCGAGGAAGCACGGTGTAAAACGTAACAACAACAACGAGAACGAAATGTAATATTTTTGAGAACAAAGCATTGATACTGGAAATTTTGTGTTAAAAAGACTTGATTTAAATTGAAAAAAGGGAAGGAAAATACACTCCCATTTTTGCTCTTGCAATTTAACTAAACCGAAGTTCACTTTTAAAGTGCCTACAGGGTTTCTTTAGGTTGCTGAGTAATGAGCTCGCCTACGGTTATTTCTTCCTGCCACTAGAATTTTAGAGAGGACAACAATTTTTTGAGCGTCAAGAGCTCTCACAATTGAGTCGAGTTTTTCTGTGTTTCCGGTTTCCGGGGCTTTTGCACAGCATCTTTCAGATATTTATTTCGCTCCTCTATCAGTGAAGCAAGGTGGATTAATAAGTCTTACTGAGCAAGGAGGTCTACACCCGGAAATCATTGATTATACTTGTTCTGTTGGAACTGTTCACTTTGAGTGAGTGTCGATAGTTGATCGTTGATCGACAACTGTGATTGTCGATTGCGATTGATATTTGTCGATTTGACAGTCGCATGTAGTCGATTACAAATGTCTGGTTGATGCTTTGTCTTGGAAGTAAAAAAATGTTGTGCGTACGAATAGCTAAAATCAATCGACGCAATCGACAAATGTCGTGCCGATCGCTGATCGACAATCACAATAAGGGCCTAAGATTTCTGGAACCAATTTCAAAATCTATTCCGCTAAATAAATGTTTAAACAATGCTCTGAATTCTTATTGTTTTTTTTTTTTTTGTTTTTTAAGTCAGTTTCTTTGTTTGAATTCACGTAGAATGAAAAAAATATTGTAATACTGAAGCTTGTACTATTTACTAAATAAATAAATTAAAATACGGAAAAAAGATTGCATGGGTTAAACGAATATTTTTTTACTCTATTTTAATTTAAAAAAAATCAATTTTATTTATATATATTTTTTTTTAATTTTCTTATTATTTTTTTTAGCCGGTCTTTACCCAACGTTCCACCTAAGTTACCTGAGAGACCTTACTATGGTAGCACAACGAATGGTCGACCGTACTAAGTCTATAGCAAAATATAATACCTTGTTGTAGTTTCTAAGAATGTATTTTAAATATATATGTATGTGTATTGTATAAATGAATATTAAAATAGTTACATAAGTTTATTTAAAAGATAAGTCCTTTATTTGATTCTTTATTCCCATAGGAAACGCTGTACATTAAGTTAATTGTAATTAGTAAAAGATGTATAGTCGAAAAGAAAATTACAATAATAATAAAAAAAAAGAAAATACATATAGGTATGTATTATGAAAGCAGACATTTTAATTTTAATGCATTGCCAAAACGGTCTTTATAAATTAAAAGAACAAAAGAAAATTAAATCATTCAAACTTCATACATACATTACATACTGTATGGAGTTTTCTATGAAATGCTGTAAACGGCCGCAGAAGTACATATACGCAGCTAGCTTAAAATACAGACTTTATTTCTATGGTTAATTCATTTGACCGGCTTGTAAACAACGGGCGTGAGTGGGGATGATATAGGACCCTATTGTGAGGTGTCGATAATTGATCGTCGATCGTCGATTGTGAATTTTAGTACATAATTGTGATTGTCGATTGCGATTGATATCTTATGTCGATTTGACAGTCGATTACAAATGTCTGGTCGATGCTTTCTCTTGGAAGTGAAAAAATGTTGTGCGTACGAATAGCTAGAATCAATCGACGCAATCGACAGTTGTCGTGACGATCGCTGATCGACAATCACAATAAGGGCCATAGTCTTAGCTACTATTACACATATCAAAAATCGTTTTAATTTTCGACATGCTGAGGTTTCAAAATTTGACTCCTTTGATCGTGATTTAAATGTAATTTGTGAGCGTGTCAACCCCAATTGACACCTGATCACACAATTATTTAGGCCTATTCGGCAAAATCTTTTATTCTGTTATGAATCCTAAAAGATCTCGACCATAAAAGATCTTTTATAAATCGCATTCAGGGTTTCCAACTTTTATGAAACTCTGTTATGGAACTTCTAAACTTGAAAATCTGTTATGAAGCTGTCAAAACTAACCGCAGTGTTTTTTTTATACATAGACGGTAGGCACCTGATCAAATTTGTGAAAACAATATTAAAATGCAGTCTGAAAAGAGTGTACCCATGTCTTGAATTATTACAAACTAAACAATTGTGTAATAAATACTGGAACATCTTTTTAGGAAAAAACCACGACAAGGCAAAAGGAAATATATTGCTCTTATATGGAGTAAAATCCAATTAGAAAACTCTATTTCAAATCAGTAACCAACTGAATCGATCTCGATATACTGGGCTGCGATAAACCAAAAATGCGGTTGCTTCCTATTGATGCCTGATATGAACTGTATCCGTAAAAATGTAGTGTCGCGAGAAACTTGAAATAAAAATCCTACTTTACATCGTCATTACATAATTAGAAATACAATTTACCTGAATTTAAAATGAAATGGTCGTATTCGTGTTTAGCGTAAGTTGTTTCAATTTGTTCATTAGAATTCTAGCATTCACCTTATCCAATCTAAAAAGCTGAATAAAACGCACATCAGGAATATCAATAGATTAATATTTAATACCAGAGGTATGGTAAGGTCTCTCTCGGTGTCTTCAATAAATTTCTAAATTATTTTCAATTACATATCCACTTGTTTATATCCATATATTTATTATATTATTACAATCCAAAACATTGTACCTAATTAATAAAAATCTTTTATGATAAAAGTCACAAAATTCTGTCTTTTATTCTGTTATGATTTATAACAGAATTCATAAAAGATTTTTGCACGCAGAATACCAATTCTGAAGATCCTAAAAGATTTTTTGACAGTTCGAACTTTTGTATGGAAATTCATAACAGAATAATAGGAAAAATGGATAAACGATTTTGCCGATTAGGCCTGATTGACTATCGTGCGGTCATGCTGGTGAGAGAGTTGAATGCGTGACAGTGACAGTGACATGGGCGGCGTGGATTTGGTAAGTGCCATTTCAACTTTTTCTGTTGGCCGGAATCTGCAATAGCTCGAAAAATAAAGATAACTAATTTGTGAGTAGCTATTTGTACAGTTTTGAATCGTAATTTTTTCGTATGCAATAAATTTTTGTTTTTCGTTTTATTAATTGGTATAAAATAATAAAAAGACATTCTGTAATGGCAAGACTTTGACGACAGTTGTCACTACAAAAGCGCCGTGGGCACGAGTACGATAACTACGGCGCCAAAAATTGATAACGGTATTTTGTAGAGGGGGTAAATACAAGCATTTTTTACTATGGGAGGGGGGTCTATCTGGCTTCGTTTAGGCGGGAGGGGCAATTTAAAAAAAATAATACTTAAAATGAAAAAAAATTAATTGAGAAACAATGGCAACACTTACAATAAAGGACTTTATGAATTTTGTAAGCCAGGAATCTGTTCTTTGATATTATTTTTAAATCAAGTTATAGCTGTTAATAGTTTTTGAAAAAAATACTTTCAAACTTGAAATTTAAGGAAAAAAATTTAAAAAAAATGTTTTATGCTGCTTTTTTTCAATGTTGAGCAAATAGATACTTAATTTGTTTGTAGTTTTTACTGCCTAAATCAATTCTTAATCGAACACTCAAAACCAGTTTGATTTATGTCTTATAATTTTTGAGAAAATTGAAAATTACTTTTATATGTTGCTCCGCTTAGAGTACAAATTGCTACCATTGCGCCTTGAAATGCGTATGGGGGGGCATGCTGCCCCCCTGCAACCCCCCTGCTTGGGGTCACTGTTGGATTTTGGGATGGGTGCAAGGCTGAGTATATGCAAACTTTCTTTTAATTATATTAGTTTACCCAATATCAACAACATTCTTCAGATACAATCTCTGGCCAGAAATTTCACATTGGTAGACAAAATTTTGCTGATTTGCATTTTAGACAATTTAGAACGAATTCCTGGCTTTGAAAAATACTATAGTTCTTTGTGGTAAGTGTTGCCATTCTTTTTTAATATTTTATTTTAATTTTATTTATAATTTTTTTTTTAATTACCCCTCCCGCCTAACCGGAGCGAGATAGACCCCCCCCTCCAATAGTAAAAAATGTTTGTATTTAACTCCTCTACATAAATCCGTCATTAGTTTTCATCGCCAAAATTATTTTACTCACCCCAATTTTTGTCCTAAAATTTCAAGTTTGAAATTGTTTTTTTCAAAAACCATTTAAGGGAATAACTTGATTTAAAAATAATATAAAAGAACAGATTCTGGGCTTTCTAAAATGTCATAGTCTTTTATTATAAGTGTTGCCATTGTTTTTTAATGTATTTTTTTCCATTTAAAGTATTATTTTCTTTAAATTACCCCTCCCGCCTAAACGGAGTAAGATAGACCCCCCCCTCCCATAGTAAAAAGTGCTTGTATTTAACCCCTCTACAAAATACCGTTATCAATTTTTGGCGCCGTAGTTATCGTACTCTCCCCGCGCCGTGCTTTGTGGACAAATTAATAATAAAAAAAATTATTTTAGAAAAATTGGACACTCTCCGTTCTTGAAATTTTGGTATTATTTCATAGGATATTTTTGAAACTTTGGGGGCGTTCCTCGCCCAAAACGGTAAGAGAGCGCCAACTTTTTTTTTCAGATTTGTGTTTAGGGCACTACTAGCAATCGGAATCTGCGAAAAAACTGTTATTTTCGAATGGGCAGTAAAGTAAAATCTTGCACGGGTTTTTATAGTCCTTCTGGCTGCTATACCAAATACGCGAGCCGCGTATGTTACTGAGATTAATATAATTTTACGACTCTTTAATTTATCACAAACGTTTACTCATAATTGTGGGCAGATATTTTTATTGGTGGTATTTCCACGATACATTTTAAATCTGTCATAAACACAAAAAAGTGTATTTCAAAATTTCCAGACAAAAAAATTTTTTTTTAATATACGCTCTATTTTCATAATAAGGATATTTACTTAATCTGATAAATTTTGGACATTTTTGACTTGAAAGTCGGTTGTCAGGTCGAACTCACCTGTTCAAATTATTTCCAAATCAAATTGGCGAAAGTAAGCGAAAAGAAAAAAAAAACTTGTTAAATTCTTGGAGAAATTGGCAGTAAAATTTGGCGATAATGAAGGTAGAATTTCAATAAAATGTTCTTATTAAAATAATCGATCAACACAATTTCTAATTTCCAAACGATTCAGGATTGCCTTTGAATTGATTCACGACCGTTTCCAAGAGATCTCGCGTCTCTGCTTCTGACCAACGATATCTGGAGTTCAATCGAGGGCGTTTGAATTTATATTTTTCGTTTTGCTGCAATCCATAAACATTTTCATTTCTAAGTAATCAAAATTAATTCTTTATTTGAATTCTTACCGTCATTTTGAGATCTTCCTAAAATAACTCTGGAAACAAACAAACAATTCATACGACTGTCTGTCAAAGTTTGACATTTGGGATTTGCGTAACTTTCCTCGGTTGATTTTCGAGCCTAAATCGTCGCGGGAAATTATGAAGTCTGCGTATACTATTCTCCCATTGACATACTAGTGAAATGTCAGAAACATTGCAACTGCGAAAATAACGACTTATTCAAATTATTTCGATACACTCTATTACAAATGGCGCACTTAGCACTCAAACAAAATCACATGAATTGCTCGATGACATTTGAGTGTTTTCGTTTCTCTTCACCGTGAACCAAAAGAGCTAGTGCTTATGTTTGCTTCAACAAAAAATTGGCTGGTAGCAGTCCATGTATAATCATCCCTATCGTGGAATCCGCCGGGGGGAATTATTCACGGAAAAGAATATTTTGGTATCGTCAAAATCGCAAAGTGGACAGTTCCCCGTGTGGGTAATGTGAATGAGTTTCACTGTATCGTTACAAACGTGCAAATCGATTTTTTCCCGAACGGGGAACTGTTCATTTTGCGATGTTGGCGATACCAAAACATTCTTTTCCGTGAATAATTCCCCCCGGCGCACAGTGTGCCATTTACCAAAACTAGCTAGTCAAAAGGAAAAAAACAACAACGCTAATATTCAATATTAAGATGATTTTTGATGAGCTAATACCTTTAATAAGGGCTATGCAAAAAATGATAACGGTTAAAAGATTGCTTGTGTTGATAATCAGCTGACAAAAGCAACTGTCTACTGACTAATCTTAATATCGTAAGTAGTAGTTTTCGTCCGTGTTACGTTGTGAATTCTGTTTCTACAAGTGTTTATTTGTAAAAGACTTAAAAATGATTAATTTACATAATCAAGGTATGTATTTAATTTATTACTAAAAATAACCGTTTCTAAAACAACGTTTAGTATACTAAACTGCACCAAAATGCATTGGTCACATAGCTGAAAATTAATTAAAATTTTAGGGTTTATTGGACCGCAGAAACTTTTGTATACGACTGTATGTCGTGATTTTATATATTTTGTAATCTATGGGTCCTGCACATTTGAATAAACAAAATTGTAGGTGCAATAAATTGCGTTTCTGAAAAATATTCACGTTTTTTACGTGGTGTTGAGAAATAATGAAGATAACTCAGGAATGTCATTATTTAAGTCTGAGTCTGTGCTTCTCGACCACCTTTCAGTCAAATTCAATCTTCAAAACGCATCTGAGTTAATGTCAAATGAACTTAAGAGGGTTATTCATTCATTTGTAACAACATTTGATCACAGATGGAAAACATGTCACCGCAATAAGAACTCGTTTTTGAGAAAACATAATGATTCACCCCTATTGTCGTCGTCGTCTGTCGCAAACGACTGGCGACGTTTGTCGTGTCGAGTCGTTTGGAATTTGGTATTGCGTAACTGAAACGACTCGACTCTCTGAACTCTCACATCCCACATACATTCCACAAACTATGACACATGGGATTTGACATTTCAGTCGAGGAATTTATATTTGGTCTGGTGTTTTGTTTGTGACTTGGTTAATTATTTAATAAAACAAATTAAAAATGAATAGTGTGTCATGTTTTTTGAAAGCAGTGACGAAGAAGAAAACCAGAAAAAAGTGCTGGTAAAGATATGGAAGGAAATTCGAACCAAAACCAATCCATAAGTGGGTGGTAGAAATAATTTAAATTGCATACATTGTGTTAATAACAATTATTTTCAGATTTTAAATGTATTTTAGAAGACTATCGAAGTCGAAGGTGGTCCAAGACAATTCAGAGATAAGGCTATGTCGTCCCATTGCCGATTAACATCACTTTTTGTTAGGCCCTTTGTGAACGATTTTGCCAACGGAATATTTTTCTCCATTTCTTTCACTAAATGTTCAAATTGTCTTATTTGTGATTTTCATTTTAAAGAATATGTAACTATCTTTTCGTTAGTTAAATATTAAATACACAAACTTTTCTTTAACACTTGATCACGCAGTTGTTAAAACTTAATGCAAACTATATCAGTTGCAGCTCTTGTGGCACATCCGCAGGGATACAAAAAACGATACCCAGGTACTGCATCCTTCCGCTTTCTGTGTTTTTCATCATATTAATGATTTTATGGCCTTAATTAGGGTCGTCGTGTAATAACTCATTACTTGTGCGCGTAGATTTATATGGTCCAAGACAATTCAGAGATAAGGCTATGTCGTCCCATTGCCGATTAACCTCACTTTTGTTGGGCCTTAGTGAATGATTTTGCCAAAGGAATATTTTTCTGCATTTCGCTTACTAAATGTAGAAATTGCCTTTTATTTGTTATCTCTGAACAGCCACCTTACCACTGGTGGGGGGATAGCTGTTTAGTAGTCTTTACTTTAATTGCTAAAGTTCAACTCATTTATTTTATTTTAATTACTTCCTATTTATACATAAATTTTGCTTGCTAACATTAATACATTGCGGGTCAATAATTGCAATGTCAACTTTTGGTCGTATGCTGCCCTTTTGCTGAGTCCGCTTGATGGTAACATGTTGAATTATTGCTTCGTGGGTCATGCGCTGGGAGTAGGTCAACATTGTGCCTTGGTGGTGCTGAGTTGGGTTTGTTGGTCATGCACTTTAAATGGGTCGATGTGCAATAATTGTACATTCTGCCGCGCCAATTAAACACTGAAATCGGCTACCGTGAGATGTCTTCTAGCTGGTTGTGGTTGTGCTTCTGTTTCTTGCTGTTCCTCTGCGCTGATCTTGCGGCGGCGTCGCCAGACGATGTAACCAATAGTGCTTACGGCAAATACTAACATTACGGCATAAGTGATATTGTGGTGGATGTCGTGTGGTGTTGTATTCCCCGGTAGTTGCTCGTGCTTTTTTAAGTCTTCGATCCATTGACTTACTGCGTTGAGATTATCATGGTCAATTTTGAGACTCATCCTTGGGATTATGTTTGCTTTATTTCTTGTAGTATTTAATAATATGTGTGAAATATTAACAGATGGGATGAATGACGTATTAACACGACTGGAAATCTTATTCTTGGATAAGATTGTCATGGTGTCTTGCTTGACAATGCAATTAGGTTCTATTGTTAGTATTCCGTCGTCTTTAAGTGTGGTTTCGAAAATCTTCTGTCCACAAATTATATTGATAGTGTACTCCTTTTCCAACACGTAGATCCATTTATTTGCGTTGTTTAGCTGAATCCATACAGGATGTGGCTCCATACTTCGTAGTGTACAAAATGGTGAGATTTCGTCTGCATGTGTCAATAGTTCCATTTCGCACCTGCTTATGTTTGATCTTCTATTGTATGTTGGATGCTGTTGGTGGCATATGTATTTGTCATTATTCTGAATACATCTTATTAATTCGTCTTTTGTTATTGTGTAGTACGCTTCTCGAAGCAGGTTTACTACTAAGTAGTCAGCTGATGGTTCGATGAATATGTATTCCTTTTGATGAACAGTTGGTACAGGTATCACCTTAAAGATCTCATAATCCTCTATATTCGCCAAGGGTATCGTTATCTCAAATACAACGTTTTGTTGCATTACTCTGCCCTTCACAGTAAGAAGCTTGAAAAACTGTAATAAGTTCGGCTGTGACGCATCTCCTGCGATGGCTAATTGTGGCGGCAGATGATTCCTTATAGTGGTTAGTTGTGAGTGAAGCTGATCTGGCGTTAGTATGAGCGGATTCATTTTCCCATGGTGTATATCGATCAAGACATCGATCAGAGCATTCTGGGCTTGTTGGTAGTTGAGCATTGCTAGCGTGGCGAATGTTGATAGTGATAAGAATTCTACTTTGGCATTGCAATTTTCATTGGCTGCTAATACATCGTTTGCTAGGTTTTCGAGATGAGTATGAAATATTTCTAACTGCTGGGTTATTACTTCAGTGTCTTTTTGTAGAATGTTTTTTGTTGATTCTATGATTGATGTCTGATTTTTGACATCATTTTTTGTTGCTGACCATATTTCATCACATGTTAATGGTCCTAGGCGTTTACCATCCTCAGATGTTCGTGCGTTGTGAATGAACCGTTTACAATAGGCAAGTACTCTTGTCAGTCGCCTCAGTGTGCTGTATTGTGCTAACATCCCTTTAATACGATCTGGTTCTTGTTCGTTTAATGTTGTTAATGTTTGCGTCTTGACTTTACGTTCTTCTAAGTCCGTGTATTGTTGTTCAGTATCAGTGTAGGTTATTTCTAGTTTTGATAGCCATTTTGGCCCGTTCCACCATAATGCGTGTCCCTTGAGTTTAGAGGGACATATACCTCTGGACGCACAGTCTGCTGGGTTTTCTGTACCCTTTACGTGGTGCCAATTTTCTGCGCTCAGAATTGCTGTTATTTCCGTAACCCTGTTTGCCACGAAATTCTTCCATTTAGTTGGGCCTCCTTTTATCCAGGCGAGATTTATCGTGGAGTCCGACCAAGCATGCGTCTCTATGTTTTCTATTTGTAGTGCTTTTTTCGCCTTTTTTATTAGTTTGGCCAGAAGCACTGCTCCATTAAGCTCTAGTCTGGGAAGTGTTATTTGTTTGATTGGTGCCGCTTTGGTTTTCGCGCATAGTAACGTCGTTAGTACTTCACCAGTTTTAGTGATTACCCTACTGTAGACTGCGGCAGCATACGCTTTTTCTGATGCATCGCAGAAACCATGCAGCTCAATACGGTATTTCGTCTCGTATTGATTCCATCGTGGTATGCTAATACTCTCGATATTGTAGAGATTTTCTTTGAAGTTCATCCATCTTTTTGATATGTCATCTGGTAAATTTTCGTCCCAAGATTTTCCCGATAACCACAGCTCTTGTTGAATCAATTTCGCTGTAATGATTATAGGTGCCAGCCATCCTAGCGGGTCGAAAAGTCTTGCCATTTCTGAGATAATAATTCTCTTGGTAAGGTTTTTAGTGGACGGGTTCATGTTTATTTTAAACTCGAATGTATCGGAGTCGGGTCTCCAGTATATTCCCAATGTCTTTATTGCCTCACATGCTGTTACTTCGTATATTCCTTGCTCCTGATCTTCTCGTTTTATATCTCTTAGTAATGTTGTTCTATTTGATGACCATTTGCGGAGTTTGAATCCTCCTTTTTGCATTAGCTGTATGATTTGATGTTGGGCTCTTCTTGCCTCCTCCAATGTGTCCTCTCCTGATAGTAGATCGTCTACGTAGAAATCTCGCTGTGCTATCTTTGATGCAGTCTTAAGGTTGTTTTCTTCGTCTACGGCCAGTTGCTGTAATGTTTTTATAGCCAAGTACGGTGCTGAAGATGTTCCGTATGTCACTGTTGTAAGTCTATATTCCTGTATTTGCTTTGATGGTTCTTCCCTCCAGAGGATCCTTTGAAAGTCCCTGTCTTCTTCCGCTATCTTTATTTGGCGGTACATTTTCTCAATGTCTGCTCGGTAGACGTATTTATGTTTTCTCCAACGCGACAAAATGCTATATAAATCCTGTTGCAAAACTGGACCTGTAAGCATCGTGTCATTTAGGCTTAGCCCAGAGCTTGTTCTTGATGATGCGTCAAACACCACTCTTGTTTTGGTGGTCGTGCTATCTGGCTTTATTACTGCTTGATGTGGCATGTAGTAAACTATCTTGTTGTTTGACGTAGATTTTACTGGCTCCATGTGTCCAAGTTCCAGGTATTCTTTCATGAACTTCGTGTAGTTCTTGTGTAACTCAGTGTCCCGCGTAAATTTTTTCTCTAATTGGAGAAGACGGGCTAATGCTCTGTCTTTTGATTTACCCAATTTACCTGTATCGTTTTTGAATGGAATGCGCACCGTGTATCTTCCTGTTTTATCCCTCTTGTGTGTGGTTTTGTAGTATTCTTCACATCGCATGTTGTCTTCTGTGGTAGCTCTCTCTTCTTGTACCTCTTCCGTTTCCCAAAACGATTTCAGTTGGTTGTTTAACTCTACGTTGGATACGTGGCATAGTGTTGCTTCGTTTTGTTTGTGTTGACAACTTCCTGATAATATCCATCCTAATTGAGTGTTTTGGGCGACTGGAGTTCCGACGTCTCCCTTTACGACGCCTTCAAGAATAATTTCTTGGAAGATATCTGCTCCGATTAATACGTCCACCGATGTCTTTTTGTTAAAGGATGGGTCGGCTAGCGGTAAGTGCTTAACGTGATCCCATCCACGTACCGTGAATGATTCGTCCGGCAACGGCTTTGTAAGTTTGTTCAGTACTAACAATGTTCCCCATATTTTGAAGTCTGACGGGTAGATTGATGAGATGTTTAGCTCAATTTTACTTGTTGCTGTTGCTGCTTTTGCTGTCCCTAGTCCTGTAATAGAGGCATCAGCTCGAATTTTTTGCAGCTGCAGTCTTTGCACTGCGTCTTCCGTAATGAACGACGATTGGGACCCCTGATCTATTAGCGCCCTCAAATAGTGGTCACATCCTTTCCAGTTAGTTTTTATTACTGCTGTTGCCAAGAGTATCTTGTTACACTCCATACCCGATGCGAAATGGGATTGTTGCTGCTCCCTCTGATTAGTTGTCTCGTTTGAGTGCAGCAGAGTGTGGTGGCGTTGTTGACATTTTTGACAGGCTTTGCGTGACTGACAATTTGCTGTGACGTGGTTGCCTCCAAGGCAGTTATGGCACAGTTTTTCTGTTAGCACCACGTCTTTCCTTTGCAGAATTGGCATTTGAATAAATCTCCTGCATGTCTGTAGTCGGTGTTCCTCGTTGCATAACTTGCAACAAGGGTTACTTGTGGAATGATAATTTTTGTATACATTTTTCCTTGTGACTACTCCATTTGCTTTCTGCATGTGTCTTTCGTCTTTTTGGTATTCTGTTTTGTTCCGCCGTCCTTCTAGGTTGTCAAGAGCATGGAACTTGTTTTCTATAAACGTTAGGAATTCGTTTAGTGATTGTAACGCCTTTGGGTCTTTTAATGACTGCTCATACGCTTTTCTTGTCTCATTGTCCAGTTTTTGAGATAGTATGAATACGATAATTGGATCCCAGCTTCCAGTCTCCAAGCTTAAGCCTTTCAGTGCATTTATGCACTCTGTTGTTGTATCGTGTAGTCTTCTAAGATGCGTTGCGGATTCAATTTGACTATCTTTTTGATTTAGTAATGCTTGTATTTGTGCATTTACTAGTAGTCGGGTGTTCTCGTACCGATTTCTCAAGATTTCCCTTGCCTTGTCGTAATTGCAGTCCAATATTTGAAGATGTTGGATTATTTTTGCCGCCTCTCCTGTTATGTTGGTCTTGAGATAATGCATTTTCTGAGCATTTCCCAGTTTTCCGTTGTTGTGTATTGCCTGCTCAAACAGATCGTTAAATGATTTCCATTGCCTGTAGTCTCCATTGAATGTCATCAGCTTTAGAGTAGGTAGTTTGAGCTCGTGATTTGTTGTGGTGTCGCTAATCGCTTCTTGATGTGTGCTGTTTTGAGAGATCATTTCATTTATTTTCTCTTTTACGTTCACCATTATTTCATTGTATTTTTCTTCCAGTTGTTCGTACTCTGTGCAAATTTTAACGTATCTTTCACTTGAAGTTGTTTCCGTCAGCTCGACTATATCGCTGTGCGTCTTTGTTATTGTTTCCCATTGATTTTGCAGAACTTGTTGGCTATGTTGGTAATAGGCTTTCGTTCCCTGCCCGTTTTGTTCTACCCTGCCAACAGATCTGATAAATGCCTGTATTTGGGCTTCTTGTCTCCTAATTCTCTTGTCTTGTTCTCCAGACAGTTCGCCTTCTTGGTCTTGGTTGTCTTTTTCCTTTCTAATTGTTGTGTTTAGCTCGTCACTCGCGCCCTGTGTCGTCATCTGTCTCTTCTTTTCTTCCTTGAGTCTCTTCTGCTCTTCTTCCAGGATTTCGTCTAGTTTGGTTTCTAATTTCTGCCTTAGGTTGTCAACAGTCGACTTCACAGCTGCATAAAAGTTCGACTCCGTATATGGTTGCCTGTTTGTACAGTTCGGGTGAGCCTTTATTTTGTTGTCCGTCTCCTTGAACTCCGTCCATTGGTACTCCAGGTCTGCTAGTCTTTCCCTCACGAACTCTTTTGTTCTTCGTAGTATTGGCTCTTTGGTGTATTTTTCACCAATTTTCTTAATCCATTCCGCCCTCTCTTTCTGTATCTCAAAGAGCTCTTCCAGTTCTGTCATACTTGCGTTGATCTCGTTCGACTTTTGCTATTTTCTTCAATATCTGCTGGCTTTGCAGCTTCCGTAATCTCCTTGTAGTTCGTTGTTTCTCGAAGGACCAAATGAACAGCCACCTTACCACTGGTGGGGGGATAGCTGTTTAGTAGTCTTTACTTTAATTGCTAAAGTTCAACTCATTTATTTTATTTTAATTACTTCCTATTTATACATAAATTTTGCTTGCTAACATTAATACATTGCGGGTCAATAATTGCAATGTCAACTTTTGGTCGTATGCTGCCCTTTTGCTGAGTCCGCTTGATGGTAACATGTTGAATTATTGCTTCGTGGGTCATGCGCTGGGAGTAGGTCAACATTGTGCCTTGGTGGTGCTGAGTTGGGTTTGTTGGTCATGCACTTTAAATGGGTCGATGTGCAATAATTGTACAATCTCCATTCTGCAAAATAACTATAATTGTCTTTTTGCTAATTAAAAATTAAGTACACATACTTTTTTTAACACATTATCACACAGTCGTCCGCAAAATTGTCGACGACAGAAATTTATCATTTCCACGACAAACGTCGTCACAAAACGCCTCACGCAATACCGACGATCGTCGTCGAAAAATACAATCCACATTTTTTGAAATTTCAGACGCCATTTGTCGATCGTCGCCGCGACAAAAGTCGTTTATTTTCAGTCGCCAATACCAAACAGTCGTGTCGCTTTTTTTTAGAGTCGTAAACGACGACGACAATAGGGGTGATTGGCTGAATAAAAATATGTTTTTCATGTTTTCATATTTTTATATTTATTTAATAGTTTTGAATATATTAGAAATACGAATGAATTGTTTTATTTATACAAATAATTTTGTCTCGCTAAATATACAAAATCGCACACTGTGCGGCGGATTCCACGATAGGGATGAATATGTCAATGTATTCTCCATCTCCATACAAAATCTGACAGTTCATTTACGATGCGGCACATTTCTGCAGGGGGTCTATCACGTAACTTGATACAATCGAGTTCAGTCGATACAATCTGGCTCTGGCAGCACCTAATTTGTCTCAATCGATTATTCTCGATTGATTATCCTCGTTTACGCAGTTTATGAGGCTTTTAAAGTGAATACCCTTAATACTTCATATTTTGTTAAGTACGCATGAACAACAACAATAGAGAAAAAATCTCCATCGCGGCATATATGACACTACAGAAAAGTGTGTACGTTGTCAATCACTGACATCCTGTCACAAAAAGGGGTAGCGACATAAGTCCGCGCGACATATCTCTGCCGAACTAAGAACGACATATCTCCGCGCGAAGTTATGTCGTTTTCAAGCGACATATCTCCGCGCGGAGTTACGACGTTTTAAAACGACATGTCTCCGCGCGGAGATATGTCGTTCTTAGTTTGGCGGAGATATGACGTTTTCAAAACACAGAAAAGTGCATGTATTTTTATTGACTAAAAATATTATACATACTGCTAAATACCCCAGAGTAAATATAATTAAACTTTAGCTCCAGGCGCCTGCCAGACAGTTGTTGACATACCCTTAGCGGAGCGACGAAGTCGCGTGAGCGGCTAAACCCTGCGAAAAAAAGGGTTAAAATCCTGTTAGCGAGCGAAGCGAGCCACCCACATCATACTTTAAATACACCAAACTTTCTTACAGACGCCTATCTCCGCGCGGAGATATGTCGTTCTTAGTTCAGCGGAGATATGTCATTCGGTCGTGTCAATCAGTATGTCAACAAATGAAACGATATTTGACATGATTGCGTAATAGTCGGCCCTAGCGAGGTATCCGTCGGAACGGAAAATTCTCCGATTTTATACGAATCGGAGGATTTTTGCAGCGAGGTATACGTCGGAACAGCTTTTCGGAACTTCGTTCCGACAAATATGTAACGCACACTGGCGTTTTGCGTTTCAGTGCGATGAAGTGCGTTTTTACTCATATTTTTGACAGCTTCATACGAATTTTCTTCCGATATGCTCCGACAGGAATTGGTTGCGGAATTTGTTTACGATTTGCAGTGAAGTGTTGATAAATGAAAGCAATAAAGAAAAAACATTTTAGCAAAGTAATTGGTTGTATTTGTTGCTTAAATGTGTGTTTGCAGGCAAAAAAAAAACGAAAAAACAAGCACTAAATAGGAAAATCCCGATGTATCACGAAACAACATCATATCAAATCAATGCGTTGTCGCATTTTAATTATTCTTTCCGAAAGCGGATACCTCGAATGTAATTTGAGTCTCCGAGGGAGTATGCGTTGCGGAGAATTTTCCGTTCCGACGGATACCTCGCTAAGGCCGAGTAGCTTTATATCCGTCGGAAGCAAATTCGTATGAAGCTGTCAAAATATCAGTCAAAAACGCACTAGATCGCCCTGAAACGCAAAACACCAGTGTGCGTTACATATTTGTCGGAACGAACGATACTTCTAAGCAAAAATCCTCAGATTCGTATGAAAACCGAGAATTTTCCGTTCCGACGGATACCTCGCTAGGGCCGAGGGTTGTATCCAAGTATAAACTATCCCAATTATGGGTTTGTGTGACCATTATTCTTCTTCTCACATAAAAAGTGTCTCTTTTTACATTCAAGATTCAACACAAATTATGTATCATCTTAGATTAGGCCTCAGAAACATCCTGAAAACAATTCAGGCTCTAATGCAAATACAATTTCAATATCGCCATTTTATTTTAAGTTCTGCGAATGAGATCTAGGTAATTGTAATTGTAATAAAATAATAAAAACAATTAAGTTTAGTTCTATATATATTTGGTGTAGGTATCTAGAACACTATTTAATTAATCGATTTACATAACATGATTATCCAAAGAGTAACAGTAACATAATAATTATAAGAGGACAACGATCCGTCATAGATTTTGACGCGTTTTTATAGATAAATACTGTTTTGATTAGGTATTTATTATTAAAAAATATACCAAAAATGCGTATCTGATAGAAATATTTAATAAATGCCACAACAAATTTGTTTCATCTTCAATTTTTTTTGTTGTATCCATTTTCTTCGTGAATAATTAAAAATCTCTTGATATTACGTCATTCAGTTTTCGTATCAAACACGCATTTTTAGTATTTAATATATATCTAAGTACATTAACAAATTTATGTTAAATTATAACCTTATATATCTTACGATTGGTTTAAGCTAACTCGATAGATCAATTTCTTTGCTTGCTCATTCATTAATGTGGATATTTATTTATTACATTGACAATTTAATACGCTAACTCAATGTTATATTTTCGTTTAGTCTTCCTTCGATAGACTGCCCAAGTCGGAGAGGAATGTCTCTGGTGTAAGAATATGTGACGAGCCAACTATAACCTCCCAGTTTTTAACAGAATTTGTAACTTCATAGGCACATCGCATCTCCGACATACTAACCCCACCAACGACAAAAACGATGAGTCGAGGAACATTTTTGACGGCTGTTTGAGCTTTATCTTTATGCCAGTGACCATAGCGGGCGCTTAAAAGAAAATAAAAATGTTACAAAGTTAATTGCATTACTTCACACAATTAACAAAAAAGACTGGTCTTGGACTTGGTCTTTTAGAGTACAAAGAAGGTTTCAAATAGGTAACGATAATATTAAAAACTAACAGTAAAAAAGGAATATTAAAAGATAAAATTAAAAATAGAGAGGAATAGAAAAGATAAGAAAAACCTTATTGCTGTGTTGAGAAATAATGTATAACTTTCGATTTAAAGTTAACGGACCTATTTATACATTTAATATGTAAAAGGAAAGAATTCCATAGCCTGATTGCGTGAATGTAAAACATTCTGAAAGAGTTATGATATATTTGTAGGAACGAGTGTTAATGGTTCTATGAATCGAGAATAATCTAGTTTTTGATAAATATACGGAGAGGACTTTGCTGCAAAAATGAGCATTTTTTTAAGAGATGAGATGAGAATCCAAGAATGTTATTGGCGTAAGCAGATATTCTATTACACCTACGGAGACCATGAATTAATGTAGCGTATTGCATCATTAAGCTACTTGAAGTTTGTGCATTGATAGCGAGTCAGGATTGGGATAAACAAATTCAGAGTACGTTTTCAAAGGTAGAATTAGAGTGCAAAGAAGTCTTTGCCTAGTTACCCATAGTTTGCGTAGAAAACCGTGGTTTTAATACGAGAGGTTGCGATTAATAACTAAGTCAAGACAGGTATAAAAGAGCAGATTCAACTACTTTTAGTTTGCAGTTTTAAAGCCAAACGCCAGGATCAACATCGATTTAAACAAATTTGCAATCGGAATAGCGAAACATTTGTAAATACAAATTACTGGCTGAATAAATGGATATGAATTTTTAAACTTTAATTAAAACTTTATTAAAATCTTATGCTCAGTTGCACAGTCAGAGTTTAAACTGAAGTTTAACTAAACCTGACCGAGAGTTTAAACTTTTGGTTTAACTCGTTCAGTTTCACAGTTCAAAATAATCTGCCAGTTAACTAAACGCAGTTGTGGAAGCGCAGAACAATTTACCTTAAGGGGATATTTTTCTACCAGCGCACTTTTGATCAAATAAATGGTTATTGCTTTTCTCTACTTTATCTATTTTACCATTTGTAAATAAAAGAAAATGTGTGCAATATTATTACATTATGTATTTTGGTATTAACGAAGTGAATTGATTTTTTTTTGACACATGTTTGAACTGTTATCTACTTTCACCAATTAATTATTGCAGTATGTAGTAATTAATTTTTGTTATTTTTTTTTCAATAATAATAATAATGTAGCTAGTTGTTGAAATGTAGTGGGCATTCGGACGGATGCGATCACAGGTACTGCTTCTTGTCACTCGCTGGGTTTTTACCACATCCGATCACCCGTCGCCAGTAATGATAATGAAAATTGAAAGGATTTTATGAGGGTCATTGTCTGGTAATAGGTATGCGCAAAGTTTTTTACTGGTGTTTCTGCGAAAATCTGCGCTATCTTGTTCCTATTATACAGAAATGTAATCTAGATCTGTATACAAAAATGGTATGAACTCCGAAACCTTTTAACTGAACCAGCTCAAATTTACAGGCATTGTCCCGAGAAAATCGGACAAAAAAATTGCATTGTATAAAGCATAGAGTAGGTAGTGTCTTGTTTCAGCCAAAACGAAATGTGAAAGATATAAGTACCTATGTATAGATATATTTTGTTCGCCAAGAATAATTAATTTGTATTGAAAAAACCTCAATACAATTTATGCTTGTCTACATTATGTTTGGGATAAAATCTACCTGATGTTCACTTGAAAAAAAAGGGTTTTTCCTTGAAACGTATATTGGTTGGAAATCTATTGAAATTTTCTGATGACATTTTTTAACAGTGCGTTTAGGTACCGCAGTAATGCTGAAACTAATCATAAGTCTAGTTTTTACTCATACAAATTCAAGAAGTGTAGCACCCAGACAATTTCTCTTTTTTATTCTCTCTCTCATCTCTCTGTATGAAATAGCAGCTGTCAAAAGAAACCTCAAAATGCTCAACGAAAGTTTAAACGGCAGAATGCAGGGGTTTAACTTAAACCGAGAGTTGAACTCCACTTTGGGTTTAAACGAACACAGTGAAACCGAAAATTTGTTGAACGAAGGTTTAAACCAAAACGAGAGTTTAAAGTCTGACTGTGCAACTGGGCATTAGTATGTTAAACAAATTTTAGTTTTACTAGTATGTTGTATGTATGTATGCACTTTAAATTTCGGCTACGCAGTTGCCTGCAATTATAACGTCATGAAAAAGAACCGATCGAAAAGAGTTTTTTGTAGAGAATTTAACGAGTAATACTAAAGGACTTGTTATCGCTTCTCATCGAATTGGACACGGATAGGCTTTAGCTCGTCTGTGGAAAGGAAACTAGCGAAACAGAAACGGGTAAATAAAAGCAATCTACGGCTATCTGGTCCCGAAAATGTTTAAGGTGTATAGAATAGAATCGCTCAATAGAACGTTATGTTTGAATATAACGAATTTGTTGATACAGTAAGAGGGTCAATGTGGAGGTGATACATGCAGTTTCCACCAGCGCTAGCGGGTGACGGTTTGTCTTTGGGTAAGACGAAAAGTGAAAGAAACAGTCTGTCCCCGCAAGTAAATAAGGAAAAAAGACTGGTGCCGCGCTCTAACCGACTCAATGGAGCCAGTTAAGACTCATCGCGAATTTGGGGGTTCAGTCAACTGATAATAGTAGGTTGCACATTGGCGTACCTACCTATCAAACAGTGATCCCTAAGTGCTCCCATAACTGAGCTTTGATTCTATATATGGATAGAAGTCTGTTAGATCTGTCGGCGTTTAGTTTCGGCCAAATTTGTCTGGATGTGAAAATTTGGTAAAAATCAATTTACGCCGTTTCTCAAAAAAATAAATATTGAGACATATAATTTGACGTTTTCAATGTTAGGCTAATTAAACTACGCTATTGAATTTAAAATATATGAGTAGTTTTACAGATCCATTTAGAACCTACTTCGCAGAATACTCTTGGTTCAGCACTCCACTAACCACTGAACCACTGAGTTACTGCATTCACTTTCACATGTCTATAACACATTTGCTTAAATTTCGATAGAGAAATGCATACCTCGTTGGAGCATGGTATGTAGCATTCTGTGCACGTCCTGACAAGAAAGCAAAATGTCGTTGGTCCAGTTTGTCCTCAATACAATCTTCCATAATATCTTTAATAACTGGAGTCCACCGGGACATCTGATAGGTATGTTCTGTGATACGTTCCTTTCGTGGAACTGTGTATGGTTTCTTACGACTCTGTAAAAGTATTAGTTATTTGTTAGCAGATATATGCACCAAAAATCCAACTACTTACATCAGCAATGACATTAATGCCCAAGAAGCTTAGATTTCTAACCATATCCTGTTCCTTTGGACCCAATTGGGCATGTGTAAATAATTTTGTAAGATTTTCCTCAGAGATTCCATTCTTGATCATCACATAAAGGGCAATAATACGAACTTTATCGCAGTTTGGAACGGTCTGAAAAGTAACAAAGCTTATTTTATAACCACAAAAAAGAAGTATCTCACAGTCTATGGCCGAGAAAGGACGAAAAAAATCAAAAAAAATGTATGCTAAAAATGAAAAAACGAGAAAAAAACTATCCAAACAAACTGTCAGTACGTTCGTCAATCCTAGAATGCGAATTGGGTAGTCCTAGATTTTTTGATGGACTTTTTGAGCAGTACAGACTTCGGCATTGGACGACTACTTCCGCTTGCCCTCTCGTGGTTGGTGGTCTATCTTGTATTTCAAACACTGGCAAATCTTTTACTGGAAGATTTCATTGGTCTTAAGGTGCAACGAAGCAGTTGAATAGCTTTCCTTTCATTCTCAACTTCGGTAGTACTATATGAGAAGTGAATTTCTTTTAATATTATTAATATCCTCTAATCTTCTCGCGGTGTAAAAGTTTGGGAAGAACTTTTCTCGCTTAAGGAAAGTCGTGATGGCATCAAAACCTTCCAGAGTAATGACTTTATGACGGTATTTATTCGATAACCCTTGTGAAAAAAAACTGAATTAGTTAATGTGATTGGGTCCGTTGCTGTTGTTCTTCAATGATTTGCGACTAAACTTTTTTTCATTTTTGACTTCTTGGTCGAAAAATTCGTCGATTTTTTTTGGCCCGCTTTATAGTCTGTGTGACAAAGGGCAAGACAAAGTATATGCTGTGATCAAGAAAGGACACCCAACACCGACGTCTTGGACAGAACGTCACTGTAGACAGATATAACTTTGAGGTGGTAAAGGACTTTGTCTACCTAGGCTCCGCTATGAACTCAGACAATGACACCAGTGCTGAGATTAAACGAAGAATAACTCTTGCCAATCGCTGTTTCTTTGGGCTAAGAAAGCAATTGAGTAGCAAAGCCCTCTCTCGAACAACTAAAGTGGCCCTTTATAAGACCCTAATCATCCCAGTCCTACTTTATGGTGCAGAGGCATGGACTCTATCAAAAGTGGATGAGGCTACTCTTGGCTGCTTGGAGAGGAAAATTCTTCGAGCAATTTTCGGTCCCGTCAGCATAGACGGTGAATGGAGGAGGAGATACAACGACGAACTGTACGGGCTGTACAGAGACATCGACCTAGCCAGAAGAGTGAAGGTCCAACGACTGCGGTGGCTGGGTCATGTAGAGCGAATGGACGTGAATGTTCCGGCCCGGAAGATCTTCGAATCCACACCCGAGGGACGGCGCAGTAGAGGAAGACCGCGACTCAGGTGGCGCACGCAAGTGGAAGGGGACCTTAACCAACTTAGCGTGCGAAACTGTAGACAGCTGGCCAAACATCGTGCTGGCTGGAGACGCTTGTTGGTTGAGGCCCAGGTCCACCCCGGACTGTAGCGCCACCATAAGTAAGTAGTTTATAGTCGGTGTTGGTGGCAAGAATTTCTTAGTCGTTTTCGAGTGGTGAGTTGACGTGCACAATGCACATACTCCTTTGTCATCTCGGAAGTTTCTGTCGACGTTTGCCATTTTGGCAAACAGAGTAATCATAACTTAAGGCACAGCTTAACTTTGAACTTTTCGAAAAAATTTGAGGTTAAGGTAAAAATAGTAAATGCAAAAGTTGTAGATCTTTTTATTCCCTACAACTTTTACGTTCAACTTTTTTTGATAGGATGCACAGTTTAGCCAGCAATCGCGAAAAACCATTGTTAACCCCTAAAAATGCACCCCATTGCACTCCGGATAGCTGCTGTCGGTTCGATTTTATTGTCCTGTTTTACAAGAGCTTGTTCTACAATATACCGCTGTCAGAGTGCTGTAACGAATTATTTTTTTTTTCTCATTTTTCCGCCTATTTCTACTGGACTAATAGGCATATGCATAAAGTACTCGTATACGAAAAGGAATTCAACCTTTTGTGTCAACCTTTTTAATAGTGGGTTTTACCGCTGTTATAGAGAAGATACTCAAAACTATGGTTTACATTAATAAATATGTACATATATGAGAAGTGTAGCATCCAGCAAATTTCCCTTTTCTTAGCGGTGGGTAAATGAGTATTTTTGGCATACGCCCACGACGATCCTGTGTGGACTTCAGTCATCCGACTGTATACTCATGCCTCGATCGTCGATCGGGTGAGATATCATATATTCGAAAGCAGGGATATGTTTGTATTTTTTTTGTTGTCGCAAAGAGAATAAAATCCCTGATGTGAAGAGACCTGTGCTAGAGATTTTTACTTAAGTTGGGATGGACTATACTATCCGTAACAATAGTATGCACATATCTAACGATAGTTCGGCAGCCAGGTAAATAACAAAACACATTTTTGTTTACCTGTGTGTAAATGTTTTGTTTGGTATGTGTTGTCAATAAAAAGGGTTCATTTGATATGCATTTTCTAATGATTTATTTGACTAACCTGATCGAGTAGAATTGGAACAATATTTCGCATGTGATCCTTGATTTTTTCACCCTCAGCATCAGTGCCCATGGCTAGATCTTGTTCAACACGACACAGCTTATCAACGTAATTCTTTAAATATAAAATTGAAAACGGATTATATCAATTCAATATGAAATGTTGCTTTCTGGAGATACCTGGTAAGACTTCATGCAGTCTTCAGCTAAATGCAAATGAGTTGCATACTTTGATAGTTCCTTTTGATACTGTGGCATTTTTTTAATCATTTGAGAGAGATCACGCATTGACGATTTATCAGCTGTTAGTAATATGGATTCATTAAATTAAAAAAATATATAGGTATTTCTACATCAATATACATTTATCCAGAAAATCAAATTGGCAAGAAGCAGCTAGATAATAAATTACATTTGTATGACTGTAAGGAAACCATATACTTACTGGAAGTCATTCGTTTGGAATCTGTAAACTTTTTTAAATTTTGTGTTACTTGCGTTGAAACCACAGCTATGTGCTGATGGCGTAGCTCAACCCACAGTTCATCATTTTCGTCCAAGAGAACTTCTTTGTCTGGTGCATTTGGTGCCGGAGTGTACTTGTACACGTCATTAATTATTTCCAACAAATCATACGCCATAGCTTGTAACGTGAGTTCATGCAACAACGGAGAAACACAATCGAATCCACGATCTAGAATGAGCAACTGCGAACGTGATTTCTCGGGTCCCTCACCCATAGTGGGTTCATCAGCTTTATATGCGTCTAATTTTTGCTGTACCGATGCAGCGAGATCGACATTTTTATCCCAATCGGAGCGGTATCTTAACATTGGGTATTCACCTAGTGTGGCACATAGAGTGGCAATTTGTTCTGCGATACGCTCAAGATGCTTCGCACGGATAGAAGCGAATGCTGGCGAATAAAGACATTGGAATGTGTCCGGCGAATCAAGAGAGAACACCTATTGTTGGATACATTAGACGGCATTATAAGCTTTTTTATTCAAAGTATGTAATAACTAATCATAAATAACAAGCAATAGTAAAACAAAAAAAAGCACGATGTGCTAGAAAGAAGGGCTGGGTAAGGCGAATAATTTCTTAAGCATACAGGAATAGGTACAAGCGTTAATAGAAGTAAAGCAAAAGTTAAGTATGATAAAAAGCATGGATGAGGAAAGGATATAAACTACAGAATCTTGATTTATAGGCATATTAAAAACAGCCGAGTGGAGAATAATTTCAAAAGCAAATCAAAAAAAATTTAGTAAATAAATGTCAAAACTCAAATGAAATGAAAAAAGTGCACAAAACATTCACAAGAAATACATATGTAAATCTTTCCAAACATTATGTAGTAACTTTATATAATTATTTTAAAGTGGTTTATGAAGGGCAGCCCTATATGAGCAATTTCCTAAATTTGATGAAAAAATCAGTCTGGAACGATATTCGAAAACGAGTTTTGGATTTTATTTCATTTTTGAAAGTGCAATAAAGTTCAAACCGAAGTGGAAATTAAAACCAAACAAAATGAAAAAAGGGTGCAGTTCCGAACTTTACATACAAAAAACCTCGCACCCACTCCAAATCCTACAAAGGTCAGGAGCAGGGGGGTTACAGGTAGGCAGCATGCCCCCCATATATGTCCCACTGTTTATATATAGTACATACATATATATTATATCCACAATGCATATACAGTAGAATATTATATGGGGGGGGCAAAACGCGTTTTGGAATTTATTTCACTTTTGAAACTGCAATAAAGTCCAAAATTACGTTTTGGACCTTTTTGCATAAGACTTCATTTTATGGCACCATGCGAATGATAGAACTTTATAATTCTGGAACAGTTGGAAGCGGACCCCGATTTTAGCAAACAAAAAAAAATCATCTTCAGCGACGAGGCCTCATTTTGAATGAATGGACACGTCGCTAAGTAAAATTGCACTGGCCACCAAGATCGTGTGATTCAATCACGTTAGACTTTTTCTCCTAAACTTGAGTTTAGTGTGTTTCTAAGGTTGATGATCTTGTGGATAAGGCAAAGTCAACACGTTTAGACTTTTCCGTGAAGATATATTGATCTCCTTATTGGCTCAGTCCAAAGACATAATAAATAAAACTTCATAACAATTTTCTGTCTCTTGAATTCAATATCGATATACAATTATAGGCATGTATTATCCTAAGATCGTATTTGGCGCTGTTTTAAATAGCAAACACTTTGGCAGAGAGAACTATTCCTGGAGGATGACGATATTCCCGATCCACAACGGAATCCATGAAGCTCTTGAATGTTTTTTTGTTAGCTATCCTAATCGTATTCTTATTTTATTACTAGCTGTATACACCTGCTTTTTCTTTGACCTTCTCAACTGTAATATACACATAATCTGCCCTAGCGAGGTATCAGAGAATTTTTGATTCGATGTATTCTTCCGAACAATTTTTCGGAACCTCGTTTCGACAAATATGAAACGCACACTGGCGTTTTGCGTTTCAGTGTGATCAAGTGCGGTCTTGACTGATATTTTTGACAGCTTCATACGAATTTTCTTCCGATATGCTCCGACAGGAATTGGTTGCGGAATTTGTTTACGATTTTCGAAAAACAAACGAAACAAAATCATGTCAAATCAATGCGTCGTCGCATTTCAAATAAAATTTAAGATGAGAGTTGACAAGCGGCTATCGTTCCGGTCACTACTAGACGGCTTACCTTGTTTCGGGAAGCTCAAACTATGTTGGGGCACTTAGCTACGGTCTGAATCAACAGTAAAATAGACAAAGTAGAGAATTGATTTGATTAAAAACGCATTTCCCTTAAGGGAAATTGTTCTGTTCTTTCACAACTGCGTTTAGTTGACTGGAGATTATTTTGCACTGTAAAATGAACGAGTTAAACCAAACGTTTAAACTCTCGGCCAGCTTTAGTTAAACTTTAGTTTAGTCTCACTATGAAACGAGTATTCGTGTCTACAATCCTGGCCTTTCATTACTTACAAAAGGTAATTCGATGATTATAAAAATATGAGAACAAATAGAAAGGAGATTTATTTTCTTAACTCTCCCAATAAAGAATATTTATACATTTTTGCGGTATGGACGGAGCTAAACCATGGATAAGGAAGCAGACCAGGAGTTTTTTATGTGACAAAGACCGTCAAACGTGTTGGAGAATTACATCCTGGACAAATTCTTCTTACTCTTGGGGAAAGCGAAAAACCAGTTGTCCCTAAACTTGAGAGGCATTACCCTGAGGATGATGATAAACGATTTGATTAGGAAGAAAGTACAAGTGACAATCAATAAGCTACGAAAGAAACATGTTTGGACTGTAATGAGCCCTATGCTGACACTTCTTTGAAATCTTGAGCGAATGAGCTTTTATGCGCCCACCAAGGCGTTGTTGCATATAATTCCGCAAAAAAGCAAACAATGTTCACTCTAATTAAGCTTTTATAATATGTACCTACCTAATGTTGCTTTTTTTATGACAATTATTCTTATTTAATTAACTAACTGAACCTGCTCAGCCTTGCCCTCGTGACTACCGCCATAATTAATGGCCGCATGTTTATGACGTATTGTTAAAATCTAATTGTTGTATTTTAGTTGCGCCAGTATTTCTACCCTTGTATGTACATGTGCTCATAGATTATGAGAGCAATTACAGAATGCTTTTCAAATTGCATGCCCCAAAGGAGATGTAAAAGTCGAAATGTTGCACCCATGCTCATGACGTCATGTTATTGATCCGAAATGGATTCTCTTCATCCAAATATGTAGGTAAATGGTGTTCTTTTCTTCATCTTTGCTATGATGAATAATAAAAACTAAATTTTGTTACGTTGAGCTATACATAATGTTATGAATGAGAAATCCATACGACAACGCCAACGGTTAAAGAGCCACATACATACACAATTCTATTACTTGTAGAGATTGCAGTTAATTAAAAGTATAAAGCCCAATAAAGGGTCAACTATAATTGAATATATGAATATATATGAATATATTGTGTGAACGCCTAAAACCTTTCACTAATAACCTGACCGGCCCATATCAGTTCGGTTTTAGTCCAGGAAAGTAAACCATCTACCAGATCTTCACACCCCGAAAGATCTTAGAAAAAAAGCAGGCATTCCAGATCGATGCACACCAACTCTTTATCGACTTCAATGTCACCTATGATAGTATATGTAGGGACGAATTATTCAGAGCGTTCAATTTGGGCTGGGCATTCGCCGGATGACGATGGAGAAGTCTCGCTGCTCCGCCATAGTGGGAAAACACCACGGAACCCTTTGATGTCGAGAAAGGTTTAAGACAAGGCGATGCGCTATCATGTAACTATGTATGTACTTTAACATAATTCTTAAAGCAATTGTACGGAACTCACAAGCCAACATCAGAGGCACAATTTTTCAGAAGCCCGTTCAAGTACTTGCCTGATGATATTGACATTATCGGGAGAACTCAGCGGCGAAGATGTCTGGTTGTTAATGAGGACAAAACGAGAAAGGACTCCCAACATCGGCGGCTAGGGCACAACGTCACAATTGACTGATATACATAATTTCAAATAGTTAAAGACCTATCCAACAAAAATATGGTCTGTCACCGAAAATAGCGAAAATCAGCGAAATAGAAACGCTGAAATGCGGCAACAATTTGTACTAACTATTTATGTGTAACTATAAATTGGCAACATTTGGATCATCCTTGGTATCAAAAGCAAACCCCACCAATTTCATCTGTTCATTCACACGTGTTAGCTTAAACCCATTATGGGTAGTTTCAGGGTTTCACGGAACTCCTATTGGATCTTGTTTCACGACAAAACCTGCAGAAAAGTGTGCAGATAAGTAAAAAAAAACTTTAACATATATTTATATATTGTGCTTTACGAATGGTATGACCAAATTCTCTTTGCAATTAAAAATTTATAAAATTAATAAAGAAACAGAAAACATACAAAAGAATTAACAAAAAAAAATCCATCACTAATGTGTTTGATTAAGTAAACAGTGATATTAAAAAATATAAATTATTAATAATAAATACACAAATAAATTAACTCTATGTAAGCAATATGTAGGATAGAAGATGCAAGAAAAATAAATAAATCTCTAAAGTACACATTTTGACTTTCTTTACATATAAGGTATTTGTCAAATTACATAAACACACATAAAGCTTCGGTTCTTGTTATAACACTAGAAATGTATTAATAAACCATAAGCAACATGTCTGATTATCTGTTGTAATTTGCCATATACAGGTTCCTGTTTCTTGCTTTGAAGCAGGACGATTTGTTATGTACACATTTTTAAAATACATTAAATTGAACACTACAAAAAATGTAAGCAAAACTTAAGGAGATTTGTTCTATCGTATCTTTAAAGGACTTTATTTGTGACATATTTTAAAGAATGCATCAATTTCAGATTCTTTTGTTTTTGTCTCTTAAGAAAGCGTGCAATATTTCTGCGTTTGTTTCTTTTTTGTTTGGTGTTTAGATTTTCACATATATTTTTAGGATACATGAAATGTTCGCACCTGACATTCGTACGGTAGAAAAGCGATATTGATCTCCTTTAGAGTTTTGATCTTTCTTGCAGCGCACGATTTACACAAATCGTTGAACAGTTCTTCGGGACAAACTATAATTAAATTAATTATTCAAAAATGTTTAGTTATTTTGAAATGTTGATGATGATTACTGGACCTTCCTTTAAAAATATGAATAAAAAAGTTCGCGGTCTTTCGAAAGCACTACTAATTTATTATCAAAAACAAATAAACTTACACTACCATATTGCCACTTACTAAAAGGACCGTACCAGATGTTTGGTTTTAAATACAAAGTCATACGAAAAATCTATGGCGGGAAGGTCGATGACAAAACTGGTACAATGACAATGACAATCACCCCTATTGTCGTCGTCGTCTGTCGCAAACGACTGGCGACATTTGTCGTGTCGAGTCATTTGGAATTTGGTATTGCGTAACTAAAACGATTTGACTATCTGAACTCTCACATTCCATAAACTGGCACATGTGGTTTGTCATTTCAGTCGACGAATTTATATTTGGTCTGGTGTTTGGTTTGTGATATGGTTAATTATTTAATTTTTTTTTTGAAAGCAGTGACGAAGGAGAAAACCAGAAAAAAGAGCTGGTAAAGTTAAGGAAGGGAATTCGAACCAAATCCAATTCATTGGATTTGCCCGACGCGACGTTAAGTGAGTGGTAGAAATAATTTAAATTGCAAACATTGTTTTAATAACAATAATTATTTTCAGATTTAAAATGTATTTTAGACTATCGAAGTCGAAGGTGGTCCAAGACAATTCAGAGATAAGGCTATATCGTCCCATTGCCGATTAACATCACTTTTTGTTAGGCCCTTTGTGAACGATTTTGCCAAAGGAGTATTTTTCTCCGTTTCTTTCACTAAATGTTGAAATTACCTTTTATTTGTGAGTTCCATTTTAAAGAATAAATAACTATCTTTTCGTTAGTTAAATATTAAATACACATACTTTTCTTTAACAATTGATCACGCAGTTGTTAGAACTTAATGCAAACTATTGATATAGTTGCAGCTCTTTTTATACCCCTGTGGCACATCTGCAGGGATACAAAAAACGATACCCAAGAACTGCATCCTTCCGCTTAATTAATAATAATTATTAATGATTTTATGGCATTAAATAAGGTCGTCGTGTAATAACTCATTATTTGTGCGTGTAGATTTATATGGTCCAAGACAATTCACAGATAATAATAATGGGAATAAGGTATATCACACGATGATACACTATTCGATTGAATATAAAATACAATCGCGCTCAATTTGCTTCTTCAGGTCGCGGGTGGTCGCGGAAAAAAAAGTCACATGATTCAGCCCAAAATCCGCGTCAAACAGTGACACGTCGTAGATGCATGTTTGTCTACAATTACTCGTCGATTTTCTGAACCTCTGGACCCTTTACGCCACATTCCGAGTTGCAAGACGGTGATTTTTTTTAGATTCGACTTAAAGGGATTCTATTAAGTAAAGAATCCAACGTTTTAGAGGGACTTTAGACTTAGAGGATGACTTTCCTGTAGAAGACTGAAAGGAATGCATAAATTGATTGGAACAAATAGAGTTAGAGAGAAATTCGATTTTCAGCAAGGGGATTCGACGTACATTAAATATATAACTTAACTGTTTTTTATTTTACTCAATATACATTATAATGTATTTTTCAAAATTAAATTAGGGATAGGAATTAAATTGTGAAAACAAAAACGTTTTTAATCTTATCGAAGTACGAAGTTATCATGAACGTACGACGAAAAAAAAACCAAAAGTTAAAATCATAAAGAAAAATCTTAATTCGATATATTATTTATCCAGATTTACTTCATTACTGATAGAATATTTACGGGGCTTTAAGGTATGTGTAAGACGTCAGCAAAAGTCTTGAGCTTTTAATGCGCCTTCCCCGGATTGAGCTTCAATGGACTCCTTATACGTTATGAAAATGGTGTACCGGGAAAGTGAGTTGAACTAATAACCATTTATAAGGTGCCTTATAAAATTACCTACCCTAACCCTTCCATACTTCTAAGGTTCTCAATAATAAGTATGCACCCGCAAATTAACAATAAGGATGTATAAATGGATTGCATTATGTAGGTACCTACTTTTGAATCTCCAGAAGCTTTTGAACTAAATATGTATATAAATGTACAAATAATTATTATGCATTTGTATGATTAATTTTTTTTATTCGGATTGTGGCATATGCATTGAAAAGGAAGGGAGACTCAAATTAGCTAGTTATTATATTAGAAGGGGATTCGTATTAGAGAAACATTTAAATCTCATATACCGAATCGAAAACGTAAATAGTAACCGACAAGCATTGACAAAATGAACGATGAGTACAAAACCAAAATCCACACATAGTCATTTTTTGTTATCCATTTGAAACCCATAATACGTATATTTTTCTCCGGTTATTAGTATGAAACGGTAATATTAATCGCTTAATAAGTCCCACAATAAAAAAATATTTTTTTTTTGTTTTTATTTTGTTGTATACCTTATCTTCATATGCAATAAAGGCTATATTGATTTCTTTACATGTCTTTATGTACTTCTTGGAACTATCCTTCTGTGATGATAACATTTCAAATATAACATCAGGAACGGCTAAATATTTTAATTTTTTATAAATCAATTCATAATTTATGATTCAAAAGAAAAAAGGCAAATATTATTTTTAACATCGCACATAATTACCTTCCGTGAAAAATACATGCGCGTAACGGTACATTGGACGCGCAGGATTTTCGAAATCACGCATTAAAGCCCGTACAGACTCATCCGACGGTGTAATCAGATAGACAGCTTCCATTGTCGGGAGCGGTTCACGCTTCTTATTGATATCCTCCACCACTGAAATGCAAAACGTATACCAACAGTTGTGCTTCGTAAAAATACTCACATGTGATTCCTTCAGCACTTATTTCATGCATCTTGCAACATGCGGATACCATTCGCATCGCCAGCTTATCAACAACAAGGACTCGCCATTCAACACTTCCAGGCCCTGCTGGCTTAACTGGTCCTGCTGCACCTTTCTTAGGCTGAGTTGGAGGCTTGTACTTCACAACTTCATTCATAATTTCTAATAGGAAAGTAGGATTTATTATCTTATCAATTACTAGACACAATTGTACATACAATGAACTGTGATAGATAAATGTAAACGGTTATGTTAGAAAATAAAGTGCACAACTTTTTCGTACATTGCTGTTCAGTTCAGCCGCTTTTTGTTTTGTTATGGGTGTAGCTATGTATCTGAAAGCTTTATTATTTTTGCATTGCGCATGCATGTGCCACTGTTCACATTCATAAAATAACACAAGGATCGCAAGAAACTTGTTTTTGCTACTGTGATCGATCGAGTGCGACTGAGAATACTGTCGCTGGTGGTGATTGCAGCTAAAGCCAAACCGTAAGGCTATGACGATGTTCCCTTTTTTGTTTGACGATGAATGGCGGTAATAGTTCGCATTTGCGTATAGCCCGTACTGTAAGTTCGTTTTAAGCCAGAAAAGTCCACCATCGCCCAGATCAAATCAAGAATTCCCCATCTCGGCTCTTTGTCGAGGTGGGGCGGCTTAAGTGGGGGCACATGGAGTTAGACGAGTAAAG
The DNA here is from genome assembly GCA_955612985.1 of Cheilosia scutellata. Classification (NCBI taxonomy): domain Eukaryota; kingdom Metazoa; phylum Arthropoda; class Insecta; order Diptera; family Syrphidae; genus Cheilosia; species Cheilosia scutellata. The sequence continues at coordinate 52,522,122 of OY015313.1, read as the reverse complement.
TGGTCAAAACTCCTCTGGTAGAGCTAAATGTAACCTGAAAACTAAGATCCAATCATGGGCTGGATTACAGTGCCAACAACCTGTCTGAAAGCCAAGAAATAGCTCAGTCGATAACGGTGTGTCCAGACAGATACCGGGGGCCCTCTGGTACTAAGTAGCCTTACACCCGTATAGGAGCTCTACGGGTGCGGACCAACCTTTCTCGCGTTACTCGTGGGATATTTATGGAAGACCAATTAAATAAAGGAAATAAGAAAAAAACGCAATTACGGAGTCAGATGAAGAAGCTCTACTCCGATCGCCTGTATCATATACAGAAATGGAGACTGAACACATTCGGGCCTACTGAGGTATCCGTCGGAACGGAAAATTCTCCGATTTCATACGAATCGGAGGATTTTTGCTTCGAGGTATACTCCCGAACAGCTTTTCGGAACTTTTTTCCGATAAATATGTAAAGCACACTGGCGTTTTGCGTTTCAGTGCGATCAAGTGCGTTTTTACTGATATTTTTGACAGCTTCATACGAATTTTCTTCTGATATGCTCCGACATGAATTGATTGCGGAATTTGTTTACGATTTGCAGTGAAGTGTAGATGAATGAAAGTAATAAAGAAAAAACATTTTAAGAAAGTAAATGGTTGTATTTGTTGCTTAAATTTGTGTTTATAAATTGTTGATGACTTGGCTGCGGATCTCAATGCCACTGGGCTACCAACTAAGACGGCTGCTGCGTGGTAGGTAAGTGGTTTGTAAGAATAATCTGACAATAGACTAACCAATCGATGATTTAATTTTGTGCATCCATTTAGGTGATCTCAAGGAAAAATCTCAATGGACATGGTACTCAAAAGTCTAGCTATGAAGACAAACGGCCGATTGAAAAATCTTCTACATTATATCACAAGAGAATAAAGTTTTTGTTTAAACAAAAAGTTGGTTTATTCATTTGTAAAAATAAAAATTAGAAGTCGTAAATGGCAAGTATATAGTTATTTTGCATTCTTGATGTCCCACTTCGGTTCCATTCAAGAACGCAATCAGTTATTTTCCGTCTTTGTTTTGGGGGAATTTTTAGTGTTCTTCTTGGCGAATCAGCACCTGCAAGCTGCAACATATTCCGTATGCTTTGATTACTTAAAATAAATCTGAATAAAACTGCAAAAATACGCCAAAAACGATGAAACGATTGCAAAATAGCCATCGTTCAATCGAATCGTTTCGACGACGCCATTTGACAGTTAAATTGTTTACGTGAAACAATCAAAAACGATGATCGTTCAATCGTTTCGACGATAATCGTTTTTTGGTTGTTACACAAGAACTAAATAGGAAAACTCCGATGTACCACGAAACAACATCATGTCAAATCAATGCGTTGTCGCATTTTAATTATTCTTTTCGAAGGCGGATACCTCGAATGTAATTTGAGTCTCCGACAGAGTATGCGTTGCGGAGAATTCTCCGTTCCGACGGATGCCTCGCTAGGGCCTATTATCTCATGGACACGCTTAACAACAGACCAAGCGATGCGGAATTGGAAGTCGAAAAAAACCCATAAGAAACAAATTTAACTCATTTGAAATAACATAAAAACTGATCTGGGGTGCCCCTAAATCCTACAACTACTGGCCACCACAATCAAAGTCCACCTGAATTGGGTGCTAGTGCACAATGGATATAAAGGCGACCAAAAAGAAAGATAAATTTGTCAGTAAATGATCGGCATCTCAATTCATAATGCCAAGACCATTTTGCGGGCTCTAATAAGCATTGTAAAAAGTAGTTTGAAAACCTGGCTAGAAGAAAGGCAGCTCCATTTATGTAGGGATACCGAAGGAACAGGCAAGCCAAAAAATGTATGCCAAGCAACTGCTCACAGGCTTTCTAACAGGACACTGCCGTGTCAAAAAAAAAACCCCTAATGACTATGGGTATAGGTATAGTATAGCACAAGGCAATATGTACATGCAGATTGTGCAACGAGAACGTAAAAACTACAGAAAACATATCGCTCATTTACTAGAAGACTGTCATAACTCAAAAAACGCGATTTTTGAGTTAATGATGCAGAAATATTCGTTTTATGATGCTTCATTATTGTGTAAAAGTTTCGTATTAATATCCTGTATACCTTCCGCTTTAGAAGAGAATATGCCGTTATTTCATTTCATATATCCTAACATTGCAGAAATATTCGTTTTATGATGCTTCATTATTGTGTAAAAGTTTCGTATTAATATCCTGTATACCTTCCGCTTTAGAAGAGAATATGCCGTTATTTCATTTCATATATCCTAACATTTTTATACCCTCCACAGGAAGGTATATATTCACTTTGTCATTACATTTGTAACGCCAAGAAGGATTCACCGGAGACCCTATAAAGTAATATATATTCTGAATCAGGATCACATTCTGAATCGATTCAGCCATGTCCGTCTGTCTGACCTAGGTGTATGTCAGTCAGTCAATGTCCGACCAATTTATCTCTCTAGCTGTTGGAAATGAATAACATTTTGTGGGAGGACTTCTTTTTACCGTTGTCCTTGTCAGGTTGGTATTACAAATTTTCTATGTCGGTCAAGTAGTTCTGGTACCTCCCATACAAAAACAATCACCCCTATCGTGGAATCCGCCGGGGGGAATTATTCACGGAAAAAAACATTTTGGTATCGTCGAATCCTCAAAGTGAACACTGAACAGTTCCCCGTGTGGGTAATGCGAATGAGTTTCACTGTATCGTTGAAAACGTTCAAATCGAATTTTTCCCGAACAAAATGACATTTCTTACCCGCAACAAAATCTTTGCGGACTTCATAGGTTTTCTTACGTGCTGCAGATCGTGAGAATTTTTTTTAAGAAAATGTACATGTAAAAAAGCTGCGTTATTAAGCCGAACATTTGTAATAAATCTGTGCAATATTGAACTTTATTGAAACAAAAAAAAACATTCTAAAAACACATTTCATCCGGTAGCTCCATGAAATCATTCACTGCTCCTCTTAACCTGTCTCGTACTCTTCTCTGAGAACACCGCTCATTTCGTTCTTCCTCTTATGTTTCCAAAAATGGAGCTATCGTATCAATTATTATATCAAACACTCTATTTTTTATTGAAATCACTTTTAAAACACACTTTTTATATGCCTCCGGTGAATGCAGCTACACAGATTTGTGTTAACAAATGAAAGACAGCCGTTTGACAGTGAAACTACCTTTCCCAAAAACGTGTCGATAAGGAAACGTTTCCGGCGGATTCCACGATAGCAGTAGAAAGTGAAAGGGAATCGAATAGGTGAAGTGAAACTCAATTCCGACGGATTCCACGATAGGGGTGAATATTAGACACAGGCGTGTACCTGTACAGTACATACAGTGGAGGGTATCAAAGCATCGGCCAGGCCGATGATAACACTTTTACTTGTTTACTCATAAGAGCGACATATCTCAGTTTGCTACAGTCGTCATCGTGTGTTAGTTGGTTTGCTTTTCTAAAAAACCGGCATATTTTGTGTTGTGACATTATTCGTTAAAATGTAATGATATTTGTAATGTAGATAATAGAGGTCTGCAATGAATGGCTTGAAACCAGTTCCAAGACATTCGTTTCATTTCAAGTTCACTTGGTTACTGCACTCACTGCTTGAAAAGTAAAACAAATGAATCAGGAGATATTTGATTACTAAGTGAGCACTGCACCCATTGAAAACAAAACATTAGAGCAGTGCACTCATAAACAAACGGGTATTCATAAACGAGTACTCTTAAACATAGTGTACACTGCACTGAGTACACTGAGTATTTATTTTCTTATGAAAGTAAATGAATTAGAATCTCTTAACAATGCATTGGAGGGGAGATAATGGTGAGTTATAGAGGGAAGAGGCTAAGTTTATATTTGAAAGTAAAGCTATGACGAGTACACGACATGCCAAACACCGACATACGCATGGCACTCTGACATCACGATAATTACTCGACATATTGTAGAATATGTCACGTTTTATATATTGTGACATGTGTGTAAAGTATGCCGGGTATGTTTTGTTTTGTTTTGTTTTGTGACATAAAAGATGGCGGATCCTGTAAAAGAAATTATTTCCAATGAGATTATGTTTGTTGACCAAGTGTTTTGTATTTGTGTTCTATATGTTGTGGGCTTTTTGGTCGTTGTTTTTAAATGCAAATAATAAAAGAACTATTCCATTATTTTCCCTACGTTTCGTCGGTATTTTTCGACTTCTTCAGGGGTAGTTTATTAGGTCTTTGTTTGGTTGGGATACATGCAATGATATTTTGTTATTTATTTTAACTATTCATTAAATCATTCTACTTACTGTCTTTTTTATTTTACATTGAAAATGTATAGTCAGTATACATATAGAAAAAACAGCAATAAAATAAATTAACACTTAAATAAATAAATAAATAAAAAATATAAAAACACTACTACATACTATACAGGAACTTGAGACTTAACAAACAGAAATATCACAGTTGATTAAATGGCCACACTGTAATTAGTTTTTATATTGTCTCTTTGGTGTTCATTGTTTTTTGTAGCTTTTGTTGTATTCTCAAACTCTCTAGTGTAAATCTCTTATTTTGATTTTTCTCTTTGTCCAATATTCGTATGTTGTCAAAATCAGCTGTGTGATTGGATTCCAATATGTGTTGTGAGAGACCCGTAGATGCTTTTCCCTTTCTGATGTCCGCTTGGTGCTCAGCTGTTCTTACTGCAAGTTCTCTTTTTGTTGTTCCTATGTATATCATTTCGCATAATTCGTTTCCTTTTCCCTTGCACGGGATTTGGTATACTACGTCGTGTTGTTGTTCTTTGTTGATGGGATCTTTCGTCTTGGTGAACATATTGCTGGTGGTGGTATTTGATTTGTGTGCAAACGATATATTTTCATTCTTTACTGTTTTATATAAGCTTCTGTTGTCTGTTAAGTTTGGTATGTATGTTATGCTGAAATAAGTTTTGGTGTTGCCAGGTGTTGGGTTTGGATGATCTTTTTGATATTTTATTTTATTGCGTTTGTCATTTATTAGTTCATTTATGATCTTGTATGGAAAATTGTTCATTCGTAATATTGTCCTTATTTTTTGTATATTTTGTTCATGGAAAATTGTGTCACTGATGTCCATGACCTTGTTGATGAAATTGTTCGCCGTGTTGATTTTCTGTTTCATCGGTTGTGTTGAGTGGAAATTCATCATTCTCCCTGAAGATATTTCTTTTGCGTACCAGTTGAATATTATTTTTTGGTGTGTCCTGTGTAATTTAGCGTCTAGATATGGTAAACAATTGTTTTCCTCGAGTTCTATTGTGAATTGTACTTTGTTGTGTTGTTTATTTAGAGTTGTCATAATTGTATCCTTGTCTGTACTTTTTATTATAGCAAAAATATCATCAACGTATTTTGTGAGGCCTTTTATGATTATCCCACTATTTTTTAATTCATTTATGGCATTGTCCAAAAGATTATCAAGGATGATGTCTGCTATTGTAGGGGAGAGAGGGTTTCCCATCGGCATTCCATATGTTTGGTTGTAGAATTTGTTGTTATATTTAAAGTAATTGTTGTCTTTAAGGCAAAAAGTTAATATTTTTAAAAATTGTGGCTTTGGTATTTTCGTGTAGTTTTTTATGGTGTCCCAACGTCGCATTATGGTCCTTATCGCCAGATGTGTTGGAATGTTGGTGAACAGAGATATGACATCAAATGAGACCAGAATTTCATCTTCGTTGATGTGTATGTCCTGTAATTTTTCTTTCAAATTGAAAACATTTTGTATGTTGTATTGATCCGAAATGATGTGTTTCAGGATGTGTCCAATGAGTTTTGCTAGATGATAACATGGTACATTCGTTGATGAAGATATGGGCCGTAGGGGTAGGTCTGGTTTGTGAATTTTTGGTAGACCATATAGTCGTGGTGCCGATGCTGCGGGGCAATGCATTTTGAATTTTTGGTATTGATCTATGTAGTTCTGTTTATAAAGGCTATTCACAATGGTGTTATTAGTTTTTTGTAATTTTGCCGTTGGGTCTGTTCTTATTGTTTTGTAGGTTCTTTTGTCGTCCAATAATTTGGTCATTTTTTCATCATAGTCTTTTTTGTACATAATAACAGTTTTGTTCCCTTTGTCTGCGTTCGTTATAACAATATCATCTTTGTGTTTTTGTATGATTTGCTGTGTGTTTTTGTATATTTTTAGTATGAATTTCTCTTTGACCGTGTTTCGTATTTTTCTTTTATATGTTGCTATTTGATTTGCAATTTTGGATCTGGCAATATTCTTTTCTCTCTCATCTTCTATTTTTTGAATGCACTGCTCCACATCTGTAATTATATGTATCGATGAGAAGTTTCTTTTGCTGATTGGTAAAGCAAATTTTTTCCCCAGTGATAGAAGCCACTTGCTTTCAATTGGACTATTTCCATTTTGTAATAAAACCTAAAACTTTCCTAACAAAGCACACAATTTTATACCTAAAGCTGCAACAATGGACTCTAGACACCAAATAGCCATTCCATCGGTTTTATTCAGTGTACTCAGTGTACTCACTGTATTATTAAGAGTTATTATTGATGCTGTTTTGTTAAATTCAAGCACCCATGCAAAACAAAGAAAGCAAACAGTGAACTCATTTTGGTTTCCAGTGATCTCTATTGTAGAGTATTTGAGCTAGGCGTTGTGGTACTCATTTTTAGGGTACTCTCTTTCGTAAAATTGCTGTGAATAGAGTACACTGAACTACTGTACTCGTTTAAAGAGAGCAAATGAATGTATTCATGCAGATCTCTAGTAGATAAATTTCATATAAAGTGCATTATTTCGTGTTGTGACTGATTTGTTGAAATATTTTCCTTGAATCAAACTCCATATAGTGCAACATGTGACGTTCTTGATGAAAAAAATACTTTCGTCAACTGAATTATTTCTTCTTATGACGTTATTTTTGTAAAAAAGACTGGCTGTTTAGAAGTCAGCCGTTTATATTATAAGACAATGTGTCGTTATTGAAGATAATTTTGTCGATGGAAACTCTCAATAGATCTCAATAACTCAAAATGAGACGAAATTGTTGATAAAAATTATAAATGTTTAGAAATAATACACAATGGCCACCGCACACGGAATGATTTCTGCCGGCATAATAAATTGTATACATGAACTCCTTTTTCCATTCCATATTGTATTTGTATACCTCTAAAAAAAACACCCTTTATATTAAGTTCAAAAAGTTCAAATCATAAGACTTTGAAAATAAAATGACTAAGTACAAAACTATTGTTTTTTTTCTCAATAATAACGACATATTCGAACTTATGACACTCCTATGAATATAATTTTTGCAACAATAACGTCACAATTCAAAGTAGGGAATATATTCGTTCAGGTAAAAACCATAAAAGACTAGTTGTTGTCGATTTACCTTTATGGATATAGTAAATATATAAAAGTTCACTAGTTAATTTCGAAATTATAAGATTTCTTCAGATTTCTGCAAGGCGGTAGTCAATTGAAAACTTTAAACACGTTTTCTGCAAAATCGAGTTTTTTGAGTTATGACAGTCTTCAAGTAAATGAGCAATATTATGACAATACAACCGTTTAATCAATCAAAACACGCCAATGTTATCTAGGTAAATTCTACCTCCAAGCAGCCGAAACTTATTTACGTGTTTTCTATTCAGTGGTTAATGCTACTAGAAATTGATTACTAAACATTTGTAAATTAATATTTAACAAAAATAGATCTGCACGATGCAATGTTTTTCGATGCAGTTAAAAAAGTTCACGATAATGTAAACAAACTCCACTATCTGTCAAACTCAAAAGCACTTTGATTTATTAAATATCGAGAAACTCGGAGAAAAAAATTTAGATTCGCAAGTGCTTTCGATTCAAAATTTTTATATTGTTTTTTTTTTTTTTTTTTTTGTGCCAATAGAACACCAAAAGTTACTGGGAAGTACATGCACTTAGACAAGCTAGGATTATGCTGTCATCCAATATTGTGTCATTGGATCGTCATTTACGTGTCATCCGCCCACTCTGCTAGCTTCACTAGTTTCTTTCAAGATTACCACATACTCTTGATACAGTTTTTACTATGTATGTAAATACTATAATTTTACGTCTGCTCTTATTGCCCTTATTGTAAAAAGGCGGTCGTCCGCACGAAAAACAACAGAGGAAAAACATGAAATCGGATGACATGGAAGGTCATGCAGTGTCTCCCGTGGGACATTTTCATTCGGATAATATGCTATTTAAAAAAGTTGGTCATCCAATCCCAATAGCGATGGCAGGTGATCACTCTCTGATCAATATAATGTTGTTTTCCAAAAAGAAACGTCCGGGAGCGTGCGGAATCAAAAATATCACTTCGTTCTATTGGAACAAAACATACCTACTCTTCTGATAACTCGGAGGATTTCTATTCTGTTTTATACACACCAGCTGGCAGCGGCCATCGATTCATTATTGACATTTCACCAGACATGAGTTGAATCGCAATCGACCAGAAGCACTTTTTTTTGTTCCATTGGATTACGGAATGAGTGATTCCCCTGCATTAAGACACAATTATTAAAAACCAATGTTTAATACAATTTTATTTGAAGTGAATCAGCCTATACAAGAATCTTCCCATAGGACCCCATTTTTTTGTTGAACGTTAAGAAATAGGGTATCGTATAAGTACCCCCTTGCATGTGACGTCAACACTAATAAATGAGTGTTCTTTGCGCAAGCGTTAAAAAATAATATAAATTTTAGAAAATCGATAACAAATTTTCCAAAAAAAACTGAATCATCAACTTGTACTTAGAATAAAAGAAACTAAATTTAACAAATGCAAATCTCAGATTTCATAAAAAAAACATGTAATTCTGATTCGGTAGAACTTTTTTACTATAGATGTTCATATTATTACTTTATAAAGGAGTGTGACATTTGGATATTAAGGTGGTTGGGTGTTGTATGAATGCGATGTAGAAAATTTTATGGCATTAATTTACGACTTACTTTGACCAACTAGCACTTTAAGAGCCATTTCTTTCAAATTTTATATTTATTTATTTATTTGTACTGAATACTTTATATATCTTTATATTTTCCGGTGAACAACACAACAAACACCACAAATAATAAATTGTTTGCAACCAGCGTAGATAACATACGATGCACTAGCACCACAGAGCACTACAAACTGCGAACTAAACTATAGGCCACAGAATACTAATGTGGTTCTATGGGGCTTTTCAATTTCTGCTATTGGAATTGATTTCGGGTGTCCAATCGAACAAACGAATTATGTTGGTGAAGTCTTATGTCGTTTTCGATTGGTAATCCAGAAGCGTCCGGAAGAACTCTCCGCGATTCTGAATTCAAATCCAGAAGCAAATTTCTCTTCTTTTCAGTAGAAGAACTGTCAGTTGAGTGCCAATCGAACGCTTTCAGAAGCGTTCGGATTGCTTCCGGACGCTTCTGGATTACCAATCGAAAACGACATTAAAGCCTAGTGCGCTGCTGTTGTGAAACGAAAAATCCTATACAAAAGTGACAGAACGAAATCATGAACGAAAAATTTCGCTCTCCTTTTCGTTTTGCAGTACGCTGCTGCTGCGAAATGATGGCAAAAAGTGGGTAATTGTAGTAGATTGCTTCGTACAATTCTCCACTCTCTTTTCGATCACAATTTATTGTCCGGGCCATTAACTGCTTGGGAAAATTTGACATTTCATTTTTTTTGGGGTTCTTTTCTTGTAATCTCACGAAGTCGGACGATATTGAATTTTTATATTCGGAAAAATTGGAGCAGCAATATCAGGAAGATGACCCACCACCCACCACCATTAGCACAGTAGGCGTATTTTTTTTTCAGAATCTATAGCTAGCTCACTTTTACTTTTAAGCCCAGTATCGTGCTCGCGCTAAATTTTATCTCCCATACAAAAATGTCTACAGAGATAAAATTTAGCGAGGCAGTTTAGCAATGCAGTATCCTGTTCCGCACGCTAAATTCTTATTTTCATATAGATGGGACACACTAATTGTCAGTTGAGTATAACAATATTGTGTGTTATACGTACTACGCACAATTTTGTTATACTCGGCCAAGAAAATGTCTCCACTAATTTAGCTCACGAAAGAATTGTCTGGTACATTAAATCGGCAATAAATTTTGACATTTCCGAAACAAAACAAATTTTGAATTGACTATTTCGTGGAATACTTGATAATCGATGTAAGTGAGTAGGAAAAAAGTTAAAAAATAACAAAAATCAAAATACATGTGGCAATAACATATAGGTGCGTGTCCCATCTAAATCCTGGACAACGAATTTAGCGAGAATTTATCTGTGCTGTGGAGAGAAGTGCGGTCGCTAAAATTTAGCGCGAGCAGGATACTGGGCTTTACATGCAAAACCAAAAGTGTGTAGGTATAACAAAACCAAAAGTGAGTATAACAGTTTTGCATGTAAAAAAAAAGTAAGTAAAAGTAAAAGTGAGCTAGCTATAGATTTTGCCATCATTTCGCAGCAGCAGCGTACTGCTAAAACCTAGTAAGTACGCTGCTGCTGCGAAACGAAATTTTCCGGTGGTCTCCAATTGCACAGCGGAACGTCTGCGAAAAGACCGCGGAAAATAATTTCGTCACCTGAGAATTGGTGTGCTCCATACGCCACTTAGTCGGTTTCGAGAAAAATGATAAAGAAGGTTTGCGCATCTTTTTCTCAAAAATTGCCCGATAGAATTTTTTTAAATTTATAGCAGCTATTCCCTAGGGTATTCCCAACTAGAATACAACTTTTCAATCTTTCATGCGTAATAGTTTAGCAGTTATACAGCGTATACGAAAAGAAGATTTTTTATTTTTGTGCTCCATATCCAGTTTCATTTCAAGTTTTACTTTTTTTCATGCACGTGGAGCAAAATAATTTGGATGTAGAGCAAACCAACACTTATTCTAACTGAATTATTGAAAAGAACTTTGTATGGAAAAGTTTCAATTTCGAGTGAAATTAAAGGCTTTTTTTTTAATAAATTTTATTAACAAAAACAAAAAAGGAAGTAACACAAAAGTGTACTAAAGTAAACAGTTCTACTGTTATTCTAAAACAAAATATACTAGTAAAATACGTTTTGTATATTATACAAGATGCATAATGTTTTATTTAACTTTATTTATTATAATTTTATTTTGTTTTTAGTACAATGAAAATGTCTTTTCTTTATTAATTTTATTCTTATTTTCTTCAACGCACGTCCGAACCGATTTCGCTCTATTCATACTTTGACATGTTACTTCTGCGTTTTTCCAGTCATCTGCGCAAACCCAATAGATCGAGTCATTTCATTGGCCGAATAGAACGAGCCCCCTCATTGGTTGCTTCAGCTGTCAGAATTCGAAGACTCGTTCCAATCTTTCAATGGAATGCCTAACCGAGAGGTTACATTAATCAATGAACAACTGAGAGGTTGGATGAGCCGATTGTATAGTCCTACTACATAACATATTCTATTACAGCTCGGGCAATCTGACAATATTGATTGACCTCGATCATTAACATAAATAGGTAAATAGAGATAATACATTAAATAAATGAAATAAGATAGAAGTATACGCTCCTCTAATATTTACTCTACATCGGTTTCGAGTGACTCACTGTATTCAGTGGCCTCAGCAGACGACATTCCCCTTGGTGTTAACCACTTACGAATTTTGATGGCTTCAACAACGCCATTATATGGCAATTGAGTTAATTGACAATTTTCTACGTCACGCACTACGTAACGATCATTAGGTAATACTTTATGAATAACATACGGTCCGCGGTATTTCTGTACAAATTTTTTGTTTGTCCCAACCGCAGTGTCTATATGCCTAATAACGACAAATTCTCCCACAGAATACGTTCTTGCCGGCCGACTATGCTTTAAGAAATACTGCTGACTATATTCTTGTGATTTCTCAATGGAACTCAGCGCTTTTGATCTGATGTTACCTAGAGTGCGGTTTGCACCACTGTCAAATTTTTCTTCCAGATATTCCGTCAGTTCATCTACCACACTACCACGTTGATCTATTCCGAACAACAGCTGACTAGGTGTCTGTTTTGTCGTACTATGGACAGTATTGTTTATGGCATATTCCACTTGAGATAGTTTTAATGACCAATCAGCATGTTGTATGGGCTCAGTTAATTTGCTCAGGATTGCCTTTAGTACCCGGTTGACACGTTCGACCTGACCATTTGCTTGTGGCGATGCAACTGCAACCTTTACATGATCAATATTGTGTTTCAACAAGAAACTACTGAATTCAAGTGACGTAAAACATGTACCTCTATCAGAGATAATGCGCCTAGGACGACTATAATAGCTAAAATATTTATCTAGGGCACAACAAACTTCTTTGGTGCTTGTTGAATTCACTGGGTACAGTCGAACGTATTTTGTAAATGCATCGATGACAACCAGTATATGTTTACGTTTCGAAGTAATTGAGGGCAAGGGACCGAAATGATCAATGTGAATTGTGTCAAAAGGGATTGGCTTTTTCGGTATACTATACAAATTGTGTTCATTTGAACGAGCTGGTGCTGAATAAATTATACACTTAATGCAATTCTGTATAAAATTGCCGATCTTTTTCTTCATGTTTGCAAACCAATAGTTTTTACGGATTTTGTCGTAACATTTGTCAATACCTAAATGCCCTATCCTTTCGTGGACCATGCGGATTACATTTTCCTCCATTTCAGACGGTATTAAAAGCAAATAATTCAAATCAATTCTACGAAAAACCAGACCATCGTACAGTTCGAAACCATCAACAACACCAGCTTGTAATTTATCTCTTATTTCAGCAATCTTTTCGTCACGACTCTGTGCCGCTTGGATTTGAAAATCCAATTGGTCATAATCAATGGCAGCAACAATTTGAGCAGCGCACTCATCTGGATGGCATCTACTTAATGCGTCAGAGTGACCCATAGACACACCACTGCGGTGTTGAATTGAATAGTTATAATTTTCTAATTCCAACGCCCACCGCGCGATTCTTGGATTTACTTGCTTTTTGTTCAGTGTCATAGTGAGAGAGTTACAATCCGTAACAATCTTAAATGGAATTCCATCCAAATAAACACGAAATCGACGGAGGGAATAAATTATAGAAAGAGTCTCCAGCTCAAAGCTGTGATATCTTGACTCAGCGGCAGATGTTGTCTTCGAAAAGTAGGCAACTGGATGGAATCTACTGTCGTCTTGGCGTTGCATTAGTACGGAACCAAAACCATGACTACTAGCGTCGCAGTGTAACTCAGTTTCACGATTCGGGCAATAAATTGCTAATACCGGCGCTTCCATCAGTCGACCTCGCAACTCATAGAATGCGTTTACACAATCGTCAGAAAAATTAAATGGATTCTCTTTATGTAGCAAATTCAACAGTGGCCTAGCGATTTTTGAAAACGATGGCACAAATCTACGGAAATATGAAAACAGACCTATGCATGACTGCAATTCCTTTTGGTTCCTTGGAATAGGGTAGCATTTAATGGCACGAATATGTCCATCACTAGGCCGAATGCCCGATGAATTAACTAAATAGCCCAAATATTCAATCTCGTTGTAACCAAATTTACATTTTTTTAACTTTAATTCCAGACCCCTCATAGCGATCCTTCGTAAGACTTCTTCCATTACTTTCACATGTGACTCAAAATCAACGGAGGCGATCAAAATATCATCGATATAAATGATAATCTTATTAGTATCAATCAAATCTCGAAAAATATTATAAACAAATCTCTGAAAATTCGCAGGCGCATTTTTCAACCCGAATGGCATCCTCAAGTACTCAAATTGTCCATGAGGGGTGACAAATGAAGTTAAGCTAATTGAGTCATCATGCATTAGACACTGGTTGAACCCATCTTTCAAATCAAGTAATGAAAACCATCGTTTACCCGCCATATACTCAACGCAATCCTCAATTAATGGCAATGGGAAATTGTCGCGAATCGTCTTTCTGTTCAATGCACGGTAATCGACACACATACGTGTTTCACCACTTTTCTTCTTGACTAAAACAATAGCCGAAGCGTAAGGCGATTGACTTGGGCGAATAATGTGCCTAGCCATCAAATCATTGGTGATTCTTCGAACTTCGTTTCGATCGTGAAAAGACAAAGGCCGCGGTGAACAATGAAATGGGGTATCATCAGTTAAACGTATTTTCATTTTATAATCGTATTGTTCTCGTTTGACAACTTTCGGTTTCAGATAAGAGTCGTTGATGATTGCTCTCAGTGCATCATATTGGTTTTTTGTCAATTGATTACATAAATCAATTTCTTGATGTGGTGTGTCCACATTAATAGCGCACAATTCTGCAATAAATTCGTCAGCACAACCGGCCGGCAACACACTCTTAGGCGTAGGCACAGGGACAGCAATTTTACTAGTCGGTGAATGAGGGATACATCTGCTAAGGTCACTAACTACTTTACATACTTTTCTACTACTAGTCGAACTAGATGCACGGAAACAAGGATTTAATGTTATAGGTTTATTGAATTCAAATTGTTGTGGTATAACATCTTTAATTTTTGTTTGAATTAAACGAATATTAAATTTTTTCATAAAGTCACGTCCCAGAATTAATGGCGTCGTCATGGTTCCATCAGGCGTAACTATAAAGGAAACAGTTTTGATTTCATTGCGGAATTTTAATAAACACAATATAGTACCGTAAGAATATATATTTTGCTTGCCAAGCCCAAGGAATCTAGTTGGCTTTAAGACTTCTGATACTTTAATGGACGCTGGGACGTTTGAGTATTGAATAATACTAATCGGACTGCCAGAATCAATGAGAGATAAGAAATTTATAAATTCAGTGCATCTCTTTCGACAAACATTTAAAAAAGTCACTCTTACCATTTGTAAAACATGAATAGCTTCACTGTCGCTATCAATGACATCAGGATTGGATTCAGCATCCGATGGACCCGTAGATATAGCAGCAACTGTCTGCATTCTGTTGTGTTTGAGTTTTGGGCACTCCCTGTGCTGGTGTCCCATTTGGTGGCACGTAAAGCATGAACCCATTGGCCGAATGGGTTTAGGACAGGCACTTTTATAATGCCCGAATTGCGAGCAGTTATAGCAGCGTATTTCTTCCTTGCTGCTAGCGGCGGTTACAACGGTCGTCCTGGTTTTGTTTACACTTGCGTTTGCTTTGACTGCGGCTGTTGTCTTTGGGCGACGCTGCTCATACCGATCCATTCGGTGTACAAGCTCATCCATGCTGGTGGCACCATACAAAAAGGCAATTCTGTTACTGCTGTCCGGTATACCATCGATGATTATGTCGACCAGCTCCTGTTCATCGATATCAGCTTGTGATGCGATAGATTGCATCGACACGACATAACTTAAACACGTTTCGTTTGGTTTCAAGTAACGGGCCCGCAGTTGTCGATAAATTTCTTGCCGAGTTACTGTACGCTTGAACATCTTAATCAAGCCAGTTTTCATAGTGTCGTATTCGATGTGTCCTAAGTTAAGCACATATTTCTTTGCCGTTCCTTCCAATCGCCGACGAATACCAAGGCACTTCTCCTTTTCGTCATACTCACATGTATTTGAATATTCTTCGAACTGCTCCAACCACTTGTCAACATCATAATAATCATCTCCGCTGAACATCGGCACTGCAGCGTCCAGTTCTTCAAAATTAATGCGTCGGATGTTAGGTACCTGGCGATCGACCCTCGTCATAACACCAATTTGTTGCTGTAACTCGAGCATTTCACAGCGCATACGTAGGATTTTGAGTTGTTCCTCCAATAGATGAACGTCAGCACTCGCACCCATTTTTACACACACATCAGTACCGGCGGGCGCAGTATTTACATCAGCACGTTGCACATTTACGTCAGCGGCGACAGCGGTTATTGCAGTTGGGATGGACACAGCGGCGGCGGGTACTATATTTGCAACAGCGGTGGCATTTACGACATCTACAGCGGGTGTTACATCTAAACTTGGAACAGCGGGTTGTACGTCTTTAATAGGAACTGCAGGTGTTACACTTGGGACGGCGGTTTTGGGCGCTTCATTTCCATCAGCGGCAGCGGGAACTCCTATAACTTCAGCGATGGCATTAATACAGGGCTCGAACTCCTCATCGTTATCCTCCGACTCGTCAATGCAATCATAAGTCGCTTGGTTTGCAATTAGCTCGTCATAGAGTGGCCGTAATTGCATCAGCGTGGCATTTATAGGAAAATAGATTCCTGCTGCGGTGAGAGCGTCTGCGATTTCTTTGCGAGTTGATCGTCGCTCCATATTTAAAACTTGTATTTTTTCTTTTGTATACGAATTTCGGTTATTGGAAAAGAAACACGTTTGGAAACACGATGAATTAATAAGTTTTATTTATTTTGAGTGGAATTTACCCCACATCTGAGATTTTATTTAACTTTATTTATTATAATTTTATTTTGTTTTTAGTACAATGAAAATGTCTTTTCTTTATTAATTTTATTCTTATTTTCTTCAACGCACGTCCGAACCGATTTCGCTCTATTCATACTTTGACATGTTACTTCTGCGTTTTTCCAGTCATCTGCGCAAACCCAATAGATCGAGTCATTTCATTGGCCGAATAGAACGAGCCCCCTCATTGGTTGCTTCAGCTGTCAGAATTCGAAGACTCGTTCCAATCTTTCAATGGAATGCCTAACCGAGAGGTTACATTAATCAATGAACAACTGAGAGGTTGGATGAGCCGATTGTATAGTCCTACTACATAACATATTCTATTACAAATGTATTCATGAAAATGGTTCTACATACTCGTTGCATAGTTTGATCCTTTTCAAAATAGTAATTAAAGGAAAACTACGTACACATGCAATGGGAATAGAGCAAAATAAAAGTAAACTCAATATGAAGGATTTTTGTATGGGAAATTTACTCCATACGCCAAAAAATGGCAAATGGAGCAAAATAAAATTTACTAACCATTAAACTTGTTGGATGTAGATCAAAGTCGATGCTGGATATCTCCGGATTGGTAAGCGTTAGCGCCAAAATGGCAACAGATTCGAAAAGAGCACCCTAAAATACCTTAGATTTGATACCTAACTCAAAATACGTGAAATTGGCGTATGGAGCAAACCAATTCTCAGGTGACGATTTGTGGAGAATTCTATCAGCTGCTACACAAGTGCCATGGACATTCGACAACAGCACGAATTTGTATTTTGTAATATTTTTCGAGAATCTATAGCTAGCTCACTTTTACTTTTACATGCAAAACTGTTATACTCACTTTTGGTTTTGCATGGAAAAGTAAAAGTGAGCTAGCTATAGATTCTCAAAAAAATACGCCTACTGTGCTAATGGTGGTGGGTCATCTTTCTGATATTGCTGCTCCAAATTTTCCGAATATAAAAATTCAATATCAGGTCTGTTTTTTTCCACATCGATCTCAGTGAAGTAAAGTAAAGTATGATTTTTAAAACGCAATTACAACAACTACGAACTGTTCGACACTTTCGAGTCTCTATATAGTTGTTGTAATTGCGTGTTAAAAATCCTACTTTACTTTACTTCACTGAGATAGTTGTGGAAAAAAACAGACCTATCGTCCGACTTCGTGAGATTAGAAGAAAAGAACCCCGAAAAATGAAATGTCAAATTTTCCCAAGCAGTTAATGACCCGGGCAATAAATTGTGATCGAAAAGAGAGTGGAGAATTGTACCAAGCAATCTATTACAATTACCCACTTTTCGCCATCTTTCCGCGGCAGCAGCGTACTGCAAAATGAAAAGGAGAGCGAAATTTTTCGTTCATGATTTCGTTCTGTCGAGAGGGCGAACGAGAGAGGGGGGAGGAGTGTCTACGCACTAAGACATTTTCTCTTGTTTCAGGCGGCAGCGGATGAATCCCCTAGATGGAATCAACGGTGGCGTCTACAGTTCCAGTCAGGTCGAACTAAAGTGTAATACCTATATGAGCTGCTTCGACATATTTGGATAACAGGTCTATAGGGATCTCCACTGAGCCAGGGTGTTGGAAAAGAGTTGGTGGCGGACGAACCCTAAATGGGTCAACGGCAGCGCTCATATCCCAAAATTGGGTTACTGGCATCGGAATGTCTGGCCCACTGTCCTAGGGTCAAAACAGGGCCTGGCCTTCCAGGTTGGGAGTTGTGCCGTCGGGGTAACTTCCCGACCATGGAAAAAAAGACTAGTTATGAGAAAGACGCAACCAGCCTCGGATAACGAAACTCCTCAAATGGCAACCGGACCCGGAACGTCAATGGACTACGATATGAGAGTATGCACCTGGAATGTAAGAACACTCTACACCCCAGGTGCCACTCAAAAACTTGAGTCTGTCCTCACGCGGTACAAGGCAGACATTAGCGCAATCCAGGAGATACGATGGATAGGATCAGGCATGATGAAAAGAAAAGATTGCGACATTTATTACAGCTGCAACAAAAGACTGCATGTATTAGGATGCGGATTCGTCGTGGGAAATCGGCTTAGGACAAAAGTTATTGACTTCAAGCCGATAAGTGATCGCCTTTCTGTGATCGGCATCAAAGCTACTTTCTAAAACATAAGCCTAATTATGTGCACACGCCCCTACCGACGAGGCTGAAGATCCCATCAAGGATGAGTTTAATGACCTCCTGGATGGAGCCTACGGAGCCTGTGCAGAGTACGATGTAAAAGTTGTACTCGGAGACTTCAATGCTAAAATCGGAAAGGAAAACATCTTTGGTGGGTTAGTTGGTAAGCA
The DNA here is from genome assembly GCA_955612985.1 of Cheilosia scutellata. Lineage (NCBI taxonomy): Eukaryota > Metazoa > Arthropoda > Insecta > Diptera > Syrphidae > Cheilosia > Cheilosia scutellata. Next base: position 52,503,265 of record OY015313.1, on the reverse strand, counting down.
CAGAATCCACGAAACGACAACAGACAACGGCTACCGACTAATAGATTTTGCAGCAGCTCGTAATACGGTGATAAGTAGCACTAGGTTTCCAAGGCTAAGGATCCACACAGCAACCTGGCGCTCTCCAGACGGTCAAACCGCCAACCAAATCGACCATGTGCTAATCGATGCGAGGCACGCATCCAACATCCTCGACGTGCACACATTCCGAGGGGCAAACGTCGACTCTGACCATTTTCTTGTCGCAGCAAAATTCAGAGCTCGGCTGTCCAACGAGAAGAAGCTGCGAACCGCCCAGAAGAAGAAATTCGACGTTGGACGCCTTAGCACACCTGGAGTAGCCAGAGCCTACAGCGAGCGCCTGAGTATGAAACTCTCCTCTGTGCACTCACCTACCACAGACGCCAACAATCAGTGGTGCCAGTACCGCGACATCATCAAGGAGGTAGCCGAAACCACTGTAGGGTACCAGCCACCCCAGAGAAAGAGCCCGTGGTATGATGATGAATGCGTGTGCAGGAAAAAGGTGACAGAAGATGCACACAAGAAAGCGCTGCAGCGCAAAACAAGGGCAGCGAGAGAAGAGTATCGAGCCAGGAAAAGAGAGGAAAAGAAGATCCTGCGTAGGAAGAAGAGGGCTTACGCAGCTTCCCAGCTCAAGGAGATCGAAGAGTCGCGCGATCGTAATAACATCCGGAGGTTTTATAAAAAAGCCAAGCAACTGGCTGCTGGCTACAAAACCGGAAAGCAGGCTCTTTGAGACAGCGAAGGAAACCTAGTCACCGAAGCGCAGGGAATAGTAGATGTGTTTAAGCAGCATTTCCAGCAACTGCTAAATGGGCATCATGTAAAGAGATTGATAGGGCAAGAAGAGAACCCGCGTCCAGTCAATGAAGAACTAGTTGCACCACCTAGTATAGAAGAAGTTGGTCTAGCTATAAAAAAGCTTAAGAACAACAAAGCCGCAGGCTCTGATTAAATACGGTGCGGTGATGTTTTGGTAGGGAGCATGCACCGAATCATCAACCAAGTATGGGTGGAAGAAAACATGCCCGATGACTGGACTATCAGCTCCATATGCCCCATCTACAAAAAAGGCGATCATATGTCTTGCAAGAACTATCGAGGCATATCCCTCTGCTTAATGTTGCACACAAGATCCTATCCAACGTACTCTGTGAACGTCTTAAACCGTTCTGCAACACACTAATCGGCACGTACCAGTGTGGCTTCCGGCCCGGCAGATCGACTATAGACCAAATTTTCACACTGAGGCAAATCCTGGAAAAGACCAACGAATTTCAAGTCGAATTCGGAATCCCGGCAAAACTGATTCAGCTGTGTCGCGTGACGCTGGAAAACACGCGCTGCAATGTGCAGTTTGGAAGCAGCTCCTCCGATCTATTTCAAACTTGCACCGGATTTCGGCAAGGAGACGCGCTGTCATGCGACTTCTACAATCTCGTACTGGAGCAGATAGTGCGCAGGGCAGGTGTCAACACGGAAGGCACTATCTTCAACAGATCCGTACAGCTACTGGGCTATGCGGACGATATTGACATCATCGATAGCTCCCAGCGTGCCGTGGTAGAAGCGTTCACGGCGATTGAAGAACAGGCGAAATCCGTTGGCCTTGAAGTAAATGAGGACAAGACTAAGTACATGCTATCAACAAACAAACAAGCATCTGTCCACCGCCTAGGACAAAACGTCACTATGGATAGCAACAACTTCGAGGTAGTTAAGGAGTTCACCCTCCTCGGAGTAAACATGAACTCCACGAATGACACCCTAGTGGAGATCCGGCGAAGAATTACCCTAGGAAACCGCTGCTACTTCGGTTTGGCAAAACAACTGGGTTCAAAATTCCTAACTCGAAGGACGAAATGTGTGCTCTACAAAACCCTCATCCTGCCAGTTCTGCTTTATGGCGCCGAGTGCTGGACGATAAGCAAGAAGGGAGAGCTGATACTGGGCTCCTTCGAAAGAAAAATACTTCGGCGGATTTTTGGTCCTGTGTGTGAGGAGGGTGAATGGAGGAGAAGATACAACCGCGAACTCTATGAGCTGTACCAAGATGTGGATGTAAAAAAAAAAGCCAAAACACGTCGACTACATTGGCTCGGCCACATCGAGCGAATGGACAATAATGCTCCAGCTAAGAGGATCTTCGAATCCCAGCCCCCAGGTTCGAGAAGGCAAGGAAGACCGAACCTCCGTTTCAAAGACCAAGCCATCGCGGATGCCAGAGCGCTTGGTCTCGATAACTGGAAGCAGCGTGCCCGGGATCGTAGAGGATGGAAGGCTGCAGTGTCTCAGGCAGAGAATCTTCACGGGTCGGGAGTCCGATAAGTAAGTATTTCGTTCTTTCACTTTTGTATGGGATTTTTCATTCCGAAACAGCAGCGTACTAGGAAATTTTGAAATTGATATTTCTTTATTAAGACTTCATATATAACACAGTTAAAGATAGTATAAAAAAAAGTGGGGCTGTAAAGTATGGCCGTCTCATATGTTTACATTATACATATGGTATACGATTAGGTGCCCACATGGCTTCAGTTTTTCTTTTATTATGAATTTATAAAAGAGATATAATGCTCTTGCTTTCGGAGCGTTGTACATTTTCTTTGACTTAGTGTCTATCACAGGTGTTAACTTAATCTAACTTAAAACTAATGAGCGGATTATAACCGATACAGGGTAGCGAGAATACCACTTTAAGATAAGTTTGTTTCTTTTAGATAGTGGTAGGTGTATGAAATGAGTGTGAAATTTGACAATTGATAATTGATTTTTTTTTATTCACTCTTTTGTTTTTTTTTTTTGATTTAATTTATTTCAATTATTTATTTGTATCTTTAATTTTTTCAAATTTTCCCTTCCAGTTTTAAAGATGAGAGGGGAAAGCGAGTGTGGGAACAAAAATTCATGAAAATTTACAAAGGTAACCAACCATAGAGGATGGTTCCAGTGCGAGTGTAGTTTAATGTTTATACAAAACGATTTATAGAACTATATATACAGTATACCTAATAGATGTAGAAATTTTGTCTCCAATAAAACGATTATTAAAAGTATGAGTGTGATCTAATCATGATTTTAATATTTTAACTTTAAATTTTGCTGCCAGTGTTTGAGATGGTTTTCGGAGAATTAGGCCCTATTTTGGCCGCGGGCCATAATAATTCTTATATATACTCTCTTTTGGTTTTGTTATACTCACTTCCCAAAAAAATACGCCTAATAAAATTTTAAAGATAAATTTAATTCTCAATTTTGCTTTAAAAGTGGTTGATAAGCAGTGATTGCTCGCGAATTTCTAATTCTCTAATATTTCCCGCGCATATTAATATTTAAATAAGAGGCGTATTTTTTTGGGAAGTGAGTATAACAAAACCAAAAGTGAGTATAACCGTTTTGCATGTAAAACCAAAAGTGAGTATAACAAAACTAAAAGTGAGTATACCAGTTTTGCATGTAAAAGTAAAAGTGAGCTAGCTATAGATTCCCAAAAAAATACGCCTAAGGTTGAATCGTATCCTAAGATACATTTTCCTTTCGTCTATAACGTGGTTATCAGATCCAATGACCTGATAACAAGGGTAGAATCAATTATAAAAGTTTAAGCAAGGGATGATTCCTACCAGAGGTAAGGTAGACTGAGATACCCATCTCCGAATCCTCTTGCCGCTGGGCCCCTCAATTTTTGCCAGGAATCCGCCATTTTGTTTTCCTATCTGTGTACATCAGTTCCTATCCGTGTAAAAAGATTAGGTGCGAATGTGTTGGTGGAGAGGATTTTTGACGTTTGTCAATACGAATTTCTATGCAACAATACTAGCGCACCTAAACTTTTTGGGAGCGTAAAATTTAGCTTGTAGGCAAATTACTGTAAATAGGTCGAAGATGGGAATCTCAGTCTCTCTTACCTCTGATTCCTACTCTAGGCATCCACGGGTATAGGTATCCACATTTTGGTTTCAGCTGAGCTTCAAAGGAGAATGCATTCACCAGTGGCAGCTCAGGTAAGTACCCTATAATGAATATATTTTATTTTGCCCTATACATATATATATTTTTTTTTTAATCGCTCGTTGAGGACTCGCCTCTAATTAACCCGATTGGGAAAAAGAACATTTTAATTAGTAATCACCGTAGATCATAGATCCTTTTTGTAGATTTAGATTAGCTCCATAAGTCAATTCTGTTTGAGTAATTTAACTCATAAGTAACGTAAATTACAATAGGGTAATGAAACCTTCACATACTTTTAAGTACATTTTTGTTGTTAATAATTTTTGAGCTTCATCGTACACTTATGAGTAGTTTCCATGAGTTTTAAGATTATAACCATATAGTGTAAGGTTATCTAGATATTCTTTTTAGTGAACTTACGTCACGATCATATAGAGTTATGTTTAAGTTTGTTTTTATTTCAATAAATTTCATAATTTTTAGGGAATGAATCCCATAATTTTTCTGAGTAATTTATTTGATGACTTGGAGAAGATTTAGTTAGCCTAGAGCTACTTGGGGTTCTCACAGAATCTAAAGAGAACCATGGACGGGTGGGTAAAGACAGGTTGACCACTCCATCTGGGTCTAACCGCAAGGGTGAGTTGAGGTAAATTAACTAGGAAAAGAAACCATCGTATCTTGTGCACGTAAATCTTATTTTTGTTTAGCGGAGCTCAAACGACTTCGCCTTATGCTTGTTCTACCATCACTACTTGTGATATCACTTACTAACCAAACCAAACTTCATTCATCTGCCATTGTGTATTATACAACATTTGCGTGTATATATCGTATTCGTATCATCCCTTCTAGATGTTCCTTTATGCCAGGTGATCGTTGAGGCGGCGCTGGCGCCGTCTCTATCACAGCAGACAGGGTTGCCAAGTCTGCGCTACAGACTCGTCCATCCTGATGTCTTCGTCGTCCACGTCGAAAGTGTTGTCAAGTTCAATCCATATTTTATGCGGTCCGCAGTGTTGTTACTTCCCCACTGTACGATTTTAAAAAGCTGGTCCCACCTATTTCCTTCATCGTCTACCGCGAGCAGAGCAGTTAATATTGTTTGATTGTAGATTTGGACATGTCCATCACGAGAGGTCCTTGTTGCGTTTAGGGCATGGGAAGTTACGTAGTTTTGACAAATTCCTCTACTTGTTTGAAGGTGAATGCAGCTTCCCAGTCTGACGAGTCACGGAGTGCTAAATGTGCAGATATTCGTGAGGAATAACATCACTGATTAAGATGGTATGTTTCTCGGCCTTCGCCGGAATTTGGCAGCAATCCCATTTTCCTGGCAATCCTCGTTTGCGGGGCTGTGTGCACTGCCCGGTCAAATAGCCAATTTTGTTGCAATTGTAACAGGTAGCCCCAGATAAATGGGCTGTTGGACGTTGGGCCTGTCATTGCCAGCCTTCTGCTCTACTGGTAAAAGATTTTGATTCCCAATTCGTCCACGTGTTGCTTGTAGGTCCGCTCACGTTCGATGTCAATTTGCAGTGTTCCCAAGTTGGATTCGTGAGGCATCGTGAGTTTGTTTGTATGGCTTCATACCACTTTATTTTTTTGATCAATTCGGCAATGCTGCTGAAACTTCCAGTCGACAACCTCGCACTTGTGGGTCATTCAACCCAGTGATGATGTATTGTACTATGGAACGGTCGGCCAAATTTGCCCTTTTCCCCAACATATTCATCTCGAAGCAGTAGCTTTCTAGCGATTCGCTGGGTTTTCGTTCCTTTCTCGACAGTTTTTGGTGGATTTCTACCTCGTAGTGCCCGGAGGGAAAGTTTTTTTTTCAGTCCTGATGCCAACTGTTCCCAAGTCGTACAGGCTTCGCATGTCGTGTCCTACCAAAACCTTGCTGGGCCTTGCATTTTCGATCCCGCTGCCATTAGCAGGGCTTTTTCGTCCCACCTGTATATTTTAAGTAAGCTCTCTATATGGTCGACCCACCCACCTGCTGCCATGGAAGAGACATCTCCCGGTGAAAATAAAGGCAGCACGTCCGAGATTTCCCTTATACTGCAGCGCACATTAGACGCGCGTTCTCTGTCGTAATTCAGGGCGTTCCTTCCAGACAGCGTCTTAAGTTTTTCCGTCAGTTCCCTTCCTTTGCTATAACTGCTCGTTCCTTCTCGATGAGATCCCGTTCACGCCTTATCAGTTCCAATTCATCAGTCCGCAATGTTTCGTCGTTCACCACCCCAACCTCGGAACTCGTCGTGACATCGTGTAGTTCGGGTAGTTCGATGTCGCACTGCGCTCACTCGTCCCTGTTCTTACACTGGTGTTACTTGGCTGCATGTTAGTCGGGTTATTGCCAGCTGCGTCCACTCACTTAGCATCAAATTCCTTGATTATATTTATCAGGACTCTCTTACTTCCCGTGAGAGCAAGCCCGCAACTTCTAAGCTCAGCCTGTAGCTGTTTCACGCACATGTCTTCCATCGCACCTGGGTAAAGAAATTAAAGTGATTGACTATTTGAAGTCTTAAGTGGTTAGCTACACATTTTCTGTTCAAACATAATTCCTAGATGCAGCCTTTCGGCGACTGTGGCTTAGCCAACGAACAAACATGGAGTTTCCTAAATTCGGATGCTCACCTCTTAGAAACATCGTACACCCTCCTCATCACGTGACTTGTGTTTACATTAGGACCCACTATGCTCACGGCCCCAGGCCGGAACTTTGTACCTACGCCGAGCGCAACAATGCCTTTCCGTAGACCGAAAACGCATCAGGCCAGCAGCATTATCCCGCTACGCAGTCTTGCCACCTAAAGGTTTCGTCAAACAGAACGCGTTATTAACGCCGCGGTGAGATTATTTTACGCGGCGTTAGGATTATTTTGACGCGACGTTCTCAACGCTGCGTTAGGCAACGTCAAACAGATAGCTATCATCAAATTCTTTCGAAATGCCGTGGTACGAAATTTAGGAAAAAGAAGAAGAATTTGGGTGCACGACATAAATAAAAAGAGAGAAGAAGTCGGAGAATACGTTCTCATTTAATTCCTTTGCAATTATCTCTCATATTTCACCCTTTAAAACGATGTTTCTATTCATTTCATCACCCATATCGTAATTTTTTTACAAATTCGATTAATTTTTCCATTTCACACTGACTCTCACCGCTCCGCGTCAGAGAAATAATCTGTAATTTTTCACAAGAGCGCGTTTTAACGCTGCCGTGAATTCAACGCGGCGTTGAAAAAGCGCTCTGTGTGACAGGGGATATATATTGCAGTATATTACAACGCGGCGGTGGAACGCAGCGGTGAAACGCGGCGTTAAAACGCGCTCTGTTTGACGGAGCCTTAACTTGGCTCTTACCCCAGCGAAAACTACCGCTGGAATCTTCCATACACAGGACACTTTCGTTCATCTCGCGAAAATTAAAACATAACCATTTACTCTCAGACAGTACGCAATAAGATTACTTTTTCGTGTACCGAAAACGCAACCTCACCCCTTAGAGTCAATGTCAAACAATGGCCCATTTCAACAAACGTGGACTTGCCACTTAACTTAGCTCTTATGCCAGAGCCAATAACCGCTGACATCCTCCATGCACAAGATGTTGATCTCTATCTGAAAATTGGATTAATAAAAGCCGACAAATAAAAGTATCACCGTAGTGTATAAAGTTTTATTAAGAGATAAAGGAAAAAAGAAGAAGTTGAAAAACTTGGTAAAAAGGAAAGGGTTACATTTGTGGGAGAGAGATGAGCAATTATGCTACACGATGGATGCATTCACGAATGTAGATGTTAATGGTTGTGTTCGGCAAATGTGTTGAGCGATTGTAATACTCAACACTCCTCCTCAATCGCTTAAGAGTCCACAGCTTTCCCTGAGTTCTTGAATACGAGTGCTGCCAGAGGTTTAGTTAACATGTCTGCCAACATCTCGATCGTTGGACAATACTGGCACTCCACAATGTTTTTGTTCACGTAGTCCTTGACGAAGTAAATTTTTGTGTCTATATGTTTCGAACGATTACTCAGTTTTTCCTCACGAATCAGCTTTAAGCAGCTCTGGTTGTCTTCATAGATGATCGTTGGTTTACTTTGAGGATGACCCAAGTCATTCAGGATGTTCCGTATCCATACAGCCTCCCTGCATGCTTCCGAAAGAGCGACGAACTCGGCTTCAGTTGTTGAAAGTGAAACGCATGATTGCTTTCTGCATGACCAACTTACTGCCCCTCCATTGGCGAAGAATATGTATCCGGAGTTCGACTTTCGATTGACTCTGTCCGCTGCCCAGTTTGCATCTGCATATCCGATGAGTTCGCTTTCTGCCGCTTTATTTCCGCCGAGCTGTAGCCGAAGACCTGATGTTCCCTTAAGGTACTTGAGAACGCGCTTAAGTTCGATCCAATCAGCTTGATTAGGTGAAGCCGTCTTGCTTGCCAAAATTGATACGCTCGCTGCAATGTCCGGTCTGGTGTTCACTGCGATGTATAATAAACACCAAACAAGTCGCTGATAGTCCTTGTTGTTAAGCATGGGTTCCGAGTCACTTGCTGATTTATCATATCCAGGTTCAAGTGGAACCTCAGAGCTCTTTGCATCCTTAAGTCCGAAATCTTGAACGACTTTTTCAATGTACTGTTTCTGTCGAATACTGAAGATTGAGCGTTCATCCTTAGTGACCTCGATGCCTAAATAGTGATGAATTTCGCCTAGGTTGTTAATCTCAAAATGTTGCCCCAACAAATCTTGTACTCCCTTGATTAGTGCTTGGTTTACGCTGGCCATTATGATGTCATCGACGTATACTAAAATGTAGCAACTGACACCATTGATTAAGTTGCTATATAGACATGGATCTGCTGTGCTCTGGAGAAAACCACTTCCGACAAGAACCTTATTAATAGCTTCATTCCACACGTACGCGGCCTGCTTCAGCCCATAGAGACTCTTCTTTATCGACACACTAGCCCCTCTTCTTCAGCTTCAAATCCGGGTGGTTGCCTCATGTAGATTTCTTCCTTAAGCTGTCCGTTTAAAAACGCTGCCTTTGCATCCATGTGCTGAACTTTCATCTTAGATTTACCGGCTATTGATAGAAAAATCCGAAAAGTTGTCTGTCGTACGACGGGTGCAAAAGTTTGGTCATAATCATAGCCATATTTCTGGCTAAATCCTTGTGCGACAAGTCGAGCCATGAACCTCTGGACGTTTCCCTTGATGTCTCGTTTAACCTTATAGGTCCACCTGCATCCGACTATGTTCGCTCCATCCGGTGGATGTACCAGTTCCCATGTCTGGTTCTGTCGAAGACACTGAATCTCCTCCTTCATTGTGTTTTTCCAGTTCTCGCTTTGGCTGCAACTGATGGCTTCTTTATAATTCCGTGGCTCCTTATCAGCATCGCCCTCGCCGTGTACCATATTTGCCTCGGATATTAAACGCGCTGGCGGTATTCCTTTGTTCGACCTGCTTGACTGCCTTGTACCGACCGCTTGTGGACTGTCTGGATCTAACAAATTCTCATCATCGCTTTCAGTCTCATCGTTTCTTAGTTCATTCGAAATACTGCTGCTAGCTTCGGGTTCAGAATATGCTTCGCGACTTCCTATTGGAGCAGATACTGTGAGTTCTGAATTCTTATTTTGGTCTGCGTCGCACATCGCAGTATTGTTTGAGTTGTCCGATCCCGATGACATATCAAGAAACCTCACATCCCTACTAATAGTGATCTTCTTGGTGCTCTTATCTACGAGACGATAACCCTTGGAATGTTCATCGTAGCCTACAAGTATTCTCACCTTTGCCCTGTCGTCTAGCTTTCTGCGTGTTTCTTTGGGAATGTAAACAAAAGCTCTCGTTCCAAAAATGCGAAGATGATCTATATACGGTTTGTTGCCTGTCCATCTTTCATAGGGTGTTGTTGGAATAACACTCGATGGCAATCTATTCTGCAAGTAATTCCCGGTCATAATTGCCTCACCCCAAAATTCGTAGCCCAAACATGAGTCAAGAAGCATACTCCTAGCCATTTCAACTAAAGACCTGTTTTTTCGTTCGGCCGTACCGTTCTGTTGAGGGGAATACGGTGTCGTATGTTGGTACTGTATGCCTTGCCTTTCCAGGAACCGCAAAACTCTTCCAGCCTTATATTCACCCCCATTGTCAGACCTGATTACCTTGGGCTTTATTGAAAATATGTTTTTAGCCGTTTCCACATACTGGATTAAACGATCATAAACCTCAGATTTATTTTTGAGCCAGTAAACTACGGTGTATCTACTAAAATCGTCGATAAACGTTAGAAAGTATCTGTTACCACCTGGTGTTGTCGTCTGCATAGGGCCACAGACGTCACTGTGCACAAGATCTAATGGTGCATAACTTTCGCTGGTTGACTTAGCGATTGGTAAACGTGTCATTTTAGTCTGCATGCAAGTTTCACATTCTCTACATTGTCTACAGTTTAATATACGAATGCCACTCACCAATTTTTCCGCTGCTAATCTCTTTATCGCTTCGCTGTTACGGTGGCCAAACAACCGATGCCAATAATGGATGCATTGATAATTCTGGTTGCACTCTGATACGCACAATGCTTTGGATCCACGATGTGTCTGCCTTAGCTTGTAAAGATGACCAGTCAAATCAGCTACCGCCACCTCTTGCCCATTTGCCGCATGGATTTTACAGATTTCACCGCTAAATTTGATTGTGTATCCCTTGTTGGTTAGCTTCCTTACTGAAAGAAGATTGCCCTGAACGTTGGGAATGTAGAGGACATCTTCCACACGAACAGTAGTTTCCTCGTTATTGCTGTTTGCTACATGAATTATGCAGGTGCCTTTTCCTTTGGGAGAGATTTCTTCACCGCTGGCTACAACGACCTTTTCACACTCAACTGAACTGAAGTTTACGAAATTCTCCATCTTGTTCGTAATGTGAACTGTTGCGCCCGAGTCCATCACCCAGCCGTCGCAGATGCTCCTGCGCAATTGAAAACAAAATGCGTTGCTCGAAGTTACTGTGTTGACTTTTCCCTTATTCTGTTTGGCTTTCCATTCTCGATATGCACGACATTCCTTCTTCATATGGCCCCTTTTTTTGCAAAAGAAACATTTAGTATTATCGTTAGAATGTTTATTGAATACCTTTAGTGCTATATCGTTGCTCCCCGTATTTTGTCTGCGATGCTCCTCTAGCAGCTTTGCCTCAACAAGGTCAAGCGTCAAATCCCCTTGACTTCTGGTTTCGAGTGCTGTGACTAAGGTATCATATGACCGGGGTAAACTGCTGAGTAGCATGGCTATGGTCCAACTGTCCGATAACTGCTCTTCACCAATAGCTATCAACTTATCGAAAAGGGTGGTCATGGACTGAATGTGATCTTCCATACTTCCGCCTTCGCTGAGCCTTAAACTGCAAATTTGCCTCATCAATTGAACTTTGTTGCTGAGTGTCGACTTCTCATGATGCTGCTTTAATTTGTCCCACGCTGCTTTCGCTGTTTCTGCTCTTCGTACGTGATGGAGTTGGCTGTCTTCTACGGATAATCCAATCAACGCTATGGCGTCACTATTCTTCTTTTTCCAATTATCTGTGACCGGGTCCGGCTTTACCTCCGAAATAACTTCCCATAGATTGTCCTTCCTAAGCAGAAGCTCCAACTTAAACTTCCACACATGGTAGTTGTCGTGCCCCAATTTTGTGATAGTCGTCTTCAGCGAGTCCGCCATTACCTAAACACAAAATATGTATTACGCCTCTTCCGTATAATAGTATGGACAAAATATATATTTCTTTATGTGCGCCTGAATTTTCTACTTATGGGTGCGCCAAAACTTGGGCTCATAACCTGTTGATCTCTATCTGAAAATTGGATTAATAAAAGCCGACAAATAAAAGTATCACCGTAGTGTATAAAGTTTTATTAAGAGATAAAGGAAAAAAGAAGTTGAAAAACTTGGTAAAAAGGAAAGGGTTACATTTGTGGGAGAGAGATGAGCAATTATGCTACACGATGGATGCATTCACGAATGTAGATGTTAATGGTTGTGTTCGGCAAATGTGTTGAGCGATTGTAATACTCAACACAAGACACTTTCATTCATGTCATGAAGATCAAAATTCATGGTCATAATACCTCCATTTAATCCTCAGGCAGTGCATAAGGTTACTCTTCCGTGTACCGGAAACGTAACCCTTGGCCTGCCAAACACACTGTACCGCGCAAACTTTCCTATACCGTTGACAAGTCTTGCCATACTCGTGTTGCACTCTACACACCACGTCATGTCACAAAGATCAAAATCCATGGTCATAACACGACCATCTAACTCTCAGGCAGTGCACATGATTACTCTTTCGTGTACGGAAAGCGCAACCCTGAGCCCGCCAAACGGCCAAACACACTGTTAGAACAAAATCCCCCATACCTGTCAAGCATACTGTCGACAAGTTTCGCCTTACCGACGTTGCACTCCACAAACCACGTATTAAATAAAAGTCTTTGCCGTGTAATTATACAATATTTTATTAATCTAAATCAACCGTTCCCTTTCCTTGACACCAACTCAATGCCCCAATTCCACACGTCCTGACTCTCTTCTTCTATCCTTTTTCACATACATTCACATTTATTGGAGTTATACTTAATCAACATGTTGCCATGTTAACACACGTCATGTCACAAAGATTAAAATCTATGGTTATAACACGACCATTTAGCTCTCAGACAATGCAGAAGATTACCCTTTCGTGTACCGAAAGCGCAAACCCCGCCCTGCCAAATACACTAATTGGACAAGCATCCCCAATTCTCTTCCAACTCATCCCACATACCAACATGGAAAAACACTTTATATACAAACCATTGATACAAATGACGCATTACCCCTTTCCATTATATGTATATTGTATATATGTATATTGTATATACAATATACATATTAAAACCATTGTCTTTTCAACATCTGTCTTCCCGCTCCCACTCATCGGATAGATTAACACGAAAATAATGCTTTTGTAAATCGGTAATATATATGACGCATTACCATTCCAATTGATGGCATTGATGCCGTTTTTGTTTACGGCACTGATGCCAAAATTGATTATAGCTTTTGCAACGGACATCTGTCCAGCTACTGCTGGGTTTCCACTTGTCGATTTGAAATTGACAATTGACGTATTTTTATGCCAATTAAAAAATTGGCAAGTGGAAATAGCGAAAAATTGCTTGTCAATGAATTGACTAACAGCGTTTGTCAATAACTGACAAAGAAACCACTGGACAAGTGGAAATAGTTGAATTGTCAAACAAAATGTCAGTTTGTCTATAATTGGCAGTGAAAATTAATTGGCATCGAGTTCATAAGTTGGTCAATCAACTGACAAACGATTTTTTGCCAATAATTAACATAAGTGGAAATGAACTGACGGCGGTTTCGTTTGTCAGTATGATTGACTTAAGTTTGTTTTCGAAATGTATGACGGTACCGTCAACGTCAATACTTAGGTTCCTGCTTTCTCTTACCGCTCCTTCCATGCCTTTGCTACTGGCATTTCTTATGCCAATGCCCTCGGATTTTGCCATATTGATGTTAATTCCCCATTTTTTATAAAAATCATTGATAACGACTAGGTGTTCCTTATGGTGGCTTTACATTACCACGCAGTCCTATCACGCAAAATTAAAGAGATGCTAAATACTAAAAAGACTATAGACAATAAGGGACAGCAACACCTAACATGCAAAAATACGTGACATGTATTTTGGTCGGCCATCTTGTTTACGTGATACGTATTATGGAAAACATGTGCATGTTGATATTTTTATAGCGATGGCCTATGGAATTTATCAATCCTATAAAACAAAATGAATGAATGCTATCATATGTTTTTACTATGCCATAATACCAAATGTTTGAGATTCCTCTGGTTCACATCACCGCGCTAGCGATCGCTCTCAAAAATGGGAAACAATTTTGATGGTAATTTAACATTTTGTTTTAACTAGTGGAAAATGTATTATAAATAAAATTTTCAGATAACAATTGGTACCCAAATGCCGAATATCTTGACGAGGAGGATTTTCAATGCTCATTTGAGAGCTTGGATACCGGTAAGTAGGTGAAATTGCAATTTGTATATATGTATGTATTGATTTAATTGTTTATACAATGTAGATGATCCAGCCACAAAGTCCACATCAACTAATAAAGAAAAAGAAGACGAAAAACATTTCCCCGAAGAAGCTGTAGTTAAAAAGTGAATAAGTCGGGCGCAATATAGTTTACTTACTTATCAAAAAGTTTTTGGTATCCCTAAGTTTGTGTTAATGCCTGCTACAAGACTGCATTCAAATTTTAGTGATTAAGCATATAATTTAGAATTTTGTAGTACCAAAGACATAATTAGCTCTGTATTTTAGTTTACGAAATTCAATCATGCGACTTGTACTACAAAATTCTAAAATATAAGCATAATCATTAAACTTTTAATGTTGTCTTGTAGCATGCATAAAGACGAACGTAGGGATACCAAAAACTCTTAGATAGCATGCTCCTATCCAAAGGAGCAGATGGAAAAGTATCATTTTGTCCATTTCCTAAGTAAGGAACAGGTGAACAGCGTCATCTGTATTTCCAAGTGCTGGCTCTGACTGGACAATTTAAAGCTGCCATCGAATTTCTTTCGCGCACGGAGAAGTATAGAACCCATGCTGTACATATTGCACTCGCTTTGAGTAAGCTGTTTCTGCTGGGTGGGCCACGAAATGTCCAGGAACCTTTATGTAAGTAAAGTAAGGGAAGTTAATTTTTCCACAATCAAAACAACAACAGTTGAATGTCTTTTCTCTTTGTAGTGGATTGTTTCAACAATTCGATTGCGATGAATTCGATTCTCGAACTGTAGCTGGCATGGTAGCCGAACACTTGGTCAAGAAGGGAATGTTAGATGATGCCATTAAGATGTTCGATATCGCTGGGGTAACTTCTATCACGAAAAGAAATATCACCTCGCTCTGGAAGTTTTGCCCAATACAAATCTTGTGCCAATGTCCATGAATGATTTGGAGGATTCTATAAATAACTTTAAGCGCATTGGAGGCGAGATCTGTAAAGTTTATCCCGACATTCTTTCGGCAACAATGGACATTTTGTACAGTCAGTACAAGAGTGATCGTGGCAAGGAAGGCTTTATAGACACCAGTAAAGATAGGGTAAGTTCCTTAAAAATTATGCAGCTAGATTGCTAGATTATTGTGCTTTTTCTTCTAGCAACTGACACATTTGAGAGAAAAGGCGAAAGCACTGACAAACACGGCAGCCACAGTTCCATACCGTATGCCAGGCGATAAAAACAATCGTCTTGTGCAAACGGAAATTTTAATGCATTAATAATTGGTTTTTTGTACTTTATTTTCTATTTTAATAAATTAATTATGTGAAGCTTAAATATTTGCTAAAAAATAATAAATATATCAATATCGTTGGCTTTGTTAAATTCATTTTTCACTTTTAATTTAATAAGTCCCTCAACAAAACCGATGAAAAAAATTTATTGTTTACATCTGAGCTGTCAAATCTCCATAAAAAAGTTATAGCAGCCTAGATTCAACTGTTAGGCTTATGGTCTCACTCCTACACATCATTAGCCTTCACTGTGGAAAAAACGGATCTCTCTCTCTAAGGCGGCTCTCAGATTGAGGCAACAAGAAATAAGCAACTATTGTTGCTATAGCAACTGCCAATAAGCAATCAGCAACATTTTTCGTTCGAAGGATATTTAGTAGCTTTGATGTGAGACCTCTAATTTAATTCAAAGTAAAATAATTGTGAGCGATAATTTTGCGTGTTTCCTATTGCCAGTTGCTGTTGCCTCAATGTGAGAGCCGACTAAAGTCATGCAAAATTGCGTGGCGTGATAATGTAAAGCCAGCATTAAGCTGCCTTCAGGGCAATTCACAATACAGCGAGAGAGCGAGCAGAGAGCGATTGTGTGCATGCAGCAATACACAATGGCCATTGTGTACCATTTCGGAAATTTGGAAAAATCTCGCCCGAGACACCGATGACAATTTACTCTCTGAGAGGGAAGCGAAGCCATTTTCATAGAAATGTACTTAAGGTTGCCACTTGTATTTTCTCAAGCAAACAGGGCGGTACTTTTATCGTTTTTTTTTTGTTATTATTTTGATACGGTTTGATTATTCTGAGAAATTTTTAAATAAGTCAGCGATAATGTTAGAACTTATTTTCCCAAAATAATGAATGACGGTGAAAAGGGAATTTCGTATTTCTTTAAACAAACATTGCCCCGAAAATATATATGTTTTGAGTGTGTTTCTTTTTGATTTCTTGGTTATTGGGGGTCATTTTTTTGAGCAAATTCGATTAGGATGTAAGACTGTAAGCTTTTCATAGGAATTCATTGGAACTTGTTCTGGAATTGACTAAGAAGTTCAACAGAAAAAGTTGTACGCACGAAAAAAATTAATAGGCGTATTTTTTTGGCAATCTATAGCTAGCTCACTTTTACTTTTACATGCAAAACCAAAAGTGGGTATAAAAGTGGCTATAATTAACGCAGTAATAAAGTGGAGATAGGAAAGTTGAAAAATTTCATTCATAGATGGCGGTGTTGTAAATAAGGAGGAATTATTTTTCATCCTTGAATGTTGAGAGCGGCTATTTGTCACTAATGGGTTGTGTTCGTTGATTGTTGTCTGAATTGCTAAATATTTTGCAATTCTCTGATTGGTTGAAATGCATTTATACTTTTTTTTACTACATATTCTTACATAATATTATTTAAATTACGATTGAAAATGCTACATAAACTTTGTTGAAAAATAGATATTAATATGTACTTACTGCAATTTGTTGTATTCAAGGTAACAAAATAACTTGATTTGTTTCAATTAAGAAATAGGTAATTGGAAAAAAGTCAATGTGACTTAATGTAATCAAAAATGCATGTTTGGTACACAGAAAATTCGAAATCCGCACGAATTCAATTTCACCCGGAATTGAGCACAGGGGTTGATGTATGCTGTATGCTGTATGCACATAATTTCACCGCATTTTCCCGTAAACAAGGCGTATTAAATTTTGATGCTCATTGTACAGCCACCTTACCACTGGTGGGGGGATAGCTGTTTAGTAGTCTTTACTTTAATTGCTAAAGTTCAACTCATTTATTTTACTTTAATTACTTCCTATTTATACATAAATTTTGCTTACTAACATTAATACATTGCGGGTCAATAATTGCAATGTCAACTTTTGGTCGTATGCTGCCCTTTTGCTGAGTCCGCTTGATGGTAACATGTTGTATTATTGCTTCGTGGGTCATGCGCTGGGAGTAGGTCAACATTGTGCCTTGGTGGTGCTGAGTTGGGTTTATTTGTCATGCACTTTAAATGGGTCGATGTGCAATAATTGTACATTCTGCCGCGCCAATTAAACACTGAAATCGGCTACCGTGAGATGTCTTCTAGCTGGTTGTGGTTGTGCTTCTGTTTCTTGCTGTTCCTCTGCGCTGATCTTGCGGCGGCGTCGCCAGACGATGTAACCAATAGTGCTTACGGCAAATACTAACATTACGGCATAAGTGATATTGTGGTGGATGTCGTGTGGTGTTGTATTCCCCGGTAGTTGCTCGTGCTTTTTTAAGTCTTCGATCCATTGACTTACTGCGTTGAGATTATCATGGTCAATTTTGAGACTCATCCTTGGGATTATGTTTGCTTTATTTCTTGTAGTATTTAATAATATGTGTGAAATATTAACAGATGGGATGAATGACGTATTAACACGACTGGAAATCTTATTCTTGGATAAGATTGTCATGGTGTCTTGCTTGACAATGCAATTAGGTTCTATTGTTAGTATTCCGTCGTCTTTAAGTGTGGTTTCGAAAATCTTCTGTCCACAAATTATATTGATAGTGTACTCCTTTTCCAACACGTAGATCCATTTATTTGCGTTGTTTAGCTGAATCCATACAGGATGTGGCTCCATACTTCGTAGTGTACAAAATGGTGAGATTTCGTCTGCATGTGTCAATAGTTCCATTTCGCACCTGCTTATGTTTGATCTTCTATTGTATGTTGGATGCTGTTGGTGGCATATGTATTTGTCATTATTCTGAATACATCTTATTAATTCGTCTTTTGTTATTGTGTAGTACGCTTCTCGAAGCAGGTTTACTACTAAGTAGTCAGCTGATGGTTCGATGAATATGTATTCCTTTTGATGAACAGTTGGTACAGGTATCACCTTAAAGATCTCATAATCCTCTATATTCGCCAAGGGTATCGTTATCTCAAATACAACGTTTTGTTGCATTACTCTGCCCTTCACAGTAAGAAGCTTGAAAAACTGTAATAAGTTCGGCTGTGACGCATCTCCTGCGATGGCTAATTGTGGCGGCAGATGATTCCTTATAGTGGTTAGTTGTGAGTGAAGCTGATCTGGCGTTAGTATGAGCGGATTCATTTTCCCATGGTGTATATCGATCAAGACATCGATCAGAGCATTCTGGGCTTGTTGGTAGTTGAGCATTGCTAGCGTGGCGAATGTTGATAGTGATAAGAATTCTACTTTGGCATTGCAATCTTCATTGGCTGCTAATACATCGTTTGCTAGGTTTTCGAGATGAGTATGAAATATTTCTAACTGCTGGGTTATTACTTCAGTGTCTTTTTGTAGAATGTTTTTTGTTGATTCTATGATTGATGTCTGATTTTTGACCATACCAAGTAGATGTTTTTCATTTTCCTTAAATGACTGTATTTGGTTTTCGTATTGCTGAGCAAAGTCTTCGTCCAAAACTCCGAATAGTTTGTTTGCTACCATACCTACGAAATCAAAGGGGGATCGTTTGGCCCTAGCCTCTGGCTCCTTTCCGACACCTTGTTTTAGAAGTAGATTATTGTTGTTCTTTATTATACTTAGCTGGTGATCGAATTGATTTGCTATTTTTATGCACTGAGTGTATTTCTTAAAGCCGTCCGTGTTTTTCCTCTTACAGAAATCGTTTAGTCCGTTGATGAGTTCTTTAAATCCTCTGTATTCGCGCCAATAATTTCCCAAGTCATAATATACTAGAATTTTCCACTCATTTGTTACTAAATTGACGTTGCCAATCTTCTCAAAATATATACCAGGCCGATGTTTGAAGGGCGTTGTTGTAATTTGTGTGGATCCTTGATGTGGCAGGGCTACTATCACGAGCGCTATAGATAGTAACAGTGATGGAAGGGCTACTCGTTTTATTCTGCTATCATGCTGTTTATTGGATTCATGTGGCCGCTTCCTCTCTTGATGACGTCCTATTAGCTCTTCGATAGGTGGTCTCGACGGAATGTTAGTAGGTCTAATTTTATTCCTCTTGGTGCTTCTATACTCCTCGACCGTTACTTGGATGTGGTGACTTGATACTGTTTTAGGTATATTTTTCAACGTTTCAATTCTATTCGTCGATGGCTTCACCTTGGTAGCTGGAGTTTGCATGATTTCTTTCGTTTTTCTGTCAAGGTTCGTAAACTCGTCATTATCGGTAATTGGTAACAAACAAATTTTTGTTACGGGTCTCTTATAGGTTTTGTTGTGCGTTTCTACCGTTACCACTCGTACTAGACCATCAGTCCCAGCGTGTGTTTCTACTACCTTTGCCAATTTCCACTTAGTTGGGGGAAGCTGCTCATCCTTGATAAGGACAATGTTTCCAACCTTTAAATTCCCAACAGTTTTCGTCCACTTGGATCGTTGTTGAAGTGTTGCTAAGTACTCAGTGCTCCATTTTTTCCAAAATTGTTGCTGCATCCGCTCTAAGAGATGCCATCGAGTTAGTAATCCCATTTCACTGTCTAGCATGCATCTTTCCGGTGGTGCCAATAGGGCCGTGCCGATTAGAAAATGCCCTGGTGTTATCACCTCAGTCTCCTCTGGGTCATTTGAAAGTGGGCATATTGGCCTTGAATTCAAACATGCCTCTATTTGAGTTAGTAGTGTTGATAATTCCTCGTATGTTAATTTGTGCTCGCCGATAGTTCGCTTGAGATGGTGCTTGATCGATTTTACCCCAGCTTCCCACAAACCGCCAAAGTGGGGAGATCCTGGTGGAATGAAGTGCCATTCTGTATGATTGGACGCTAGTGTATCATAGATTTCTTCATTCCACTTCTTGGCATCTTTTACATTCAACTGTAGAATCTTGTTAGCAGCTACGAAATTTGTTCCATTATCACTATAGAGGTGTCCAATATGACCTCTTCTCGCGCAGACTCTCTTGAAGGCGGAAACAAATGCGTTTGCGGTCAGGTCACTCACTGCTTCTATGTGAACTGCTTTGGTCGCTAAGCATACAAATATTGCTATATATCCTTTATAGGATTTATTGCCCCTTCCTTTCGTCATTCGTATATCTATGGGTCCTGCGTAATCTACTCCTGTATGCAGAAACGGCCTGTTATTAGTTACTCTTGGCTGTGGGAGATTTCCCATTAGTTGATTGCTAATTTTGGACTTGAATCGAAAACATATGGCACATCTATGAATACTTTGTTTGACTGCGCTTGCTCCGTTGATGATCCAATAGCGTTGTCGTAAGTGTGCTTGTGTCAGTGTGTTTCCCCCGTGCAGTGTTGTTTTGTGAGCATCTTCAATTAGCATAGTGGTGAGAGGACCAGAATGTGGAATGATGAATGGATGTTTCTGCGTCGGTGGAATATCTGCTTCTGTTAACCGTCCTCCTACGCGTAGCATATCGTCTTTGTCCATGAATGCGTTAAGACACCGAAGTTTGCTCTTCTTTTCGATTTCTTTGCCTCTTTTCAGGTGTCTGATTTCTTTGCTAAACTCTTCATCTTGTACCTTTTTTATTATATTTTTTGTTGCTGACCATATTTCATCACATGTTAATGGTCCTAGGCGTTTACCATCCTCAGATGTTCGTGCGTTGTGAATGAACCGTTTACAATAGGCAAGTACTCTTGTCAGTCGCCTCAGTGTGCTGTATTGTGCTAACATCCCTTTAATACGATCTGGTTCTTGTTCGTTTAATGTTGTTAATGTTTGCGTCTTGACTTTACGTTCTTCTAAGTCCGTGTATTGTTGTTCAGTATCAGTGTAGGTTATTTCTAGTTTTGATAGCCATTTTGGCCCGTTCCACCATAATGCGTGTCCCTTGAGTTTAGAGGGACATATACCTCTGGACGCACAGTCTGCTGGGTTTTCTGTACCCTTTACGTGGTGCCAATTTTCTGCGCTCAGAATTGCTGTTATTTCCGTAACCCTGTTTGCCACGAAATTCTTCCATTTAGTTGGGCCTCCTTTTATCCAGGCGAGATTTATCGTGGAGTCCGACCAAGCATGCGTCTCTATGTTTTCTATTTGTAGTGCTTTTTTCGCCTTTTTTATTAGTTTGGCCAGAAGCACTGCTCCATTAAGCTCTAGTCTGGGAAGTGTTATTTGTTTGATTGGTGCCGCTTTGGTTTTCGCGCATAGTAACGTCGTTAGTACTTCACCAGTTTTAGTGATTACCCTACTGTAGACTGCGGCAGCATACGCTTTTTCTGATGCATCGCAGAAACCATGCAGCTCAATACGGTATTTCGTCTCGTATTGATTCCATCGTGGTATGCTAATACTCTCGATATTGTAGAGATTTTCTTTGAAGTTCATCCATCTTTTTGATATGTCATCTGGTAAATTTTCGTCCCAAGATTTTCCCGATAACCACAGCTCTTGTTGAATCAATTTCGCTGTAATGATTATAGGTGCCAGCCATCCTAGCGGGTCGAAAAGTCTTGCCATTTCTGAGATAATAATTCTCTTGGTAAGGTTTTTAGTGGACGGGTTCATGTTTATTTTAAACTCGAATGTATCGGAGTCGGGTCTCCAGTATATTCCCAATGTCTTTATTGCCTCACATGCTGTTACTTCGTATATTCCTTGCTCCTGATCTTCTCGTTTTATATCTCTTAGTAATGTTGTTCTATTTGATGACCATTTGCGGAGTTTGAATCCTCCTTTTTGCATTAGCTGTATGATTTGATGTTGGGCTCTTCTTGCCTCCTCCAATGTGTCCTCTCCTGATAGTAGATCGTCTACGTAGAAATCTCGCTGTGCTATCTTTGATGCAGTCTTAAGGTTGTTTTCTTCGTCTACGGCCAGTTGCTGTAATGTTTTTATAGCCAAGTACGGTGCTGAAGATGTTCCGTATGTCACTGTTGTAAGTCTATATTCCTGTATTTGCTTTGATGGTTCTTCCCTCCAGAGGATCCTTTGAAAGTCCCTGTCTTCTTCCGCTATCTTTATTTGGCGGTACATTTTCTCAATGTCTGCTCGGTAGACGTATTTATGTTTTCTCCAACGCGACAAAATGCTATATAAATCCTGTTGCAAAACTGGACCTGTAAGCATCGTGTCATTTAGGCTTAGCCCAGAGCTTGTTCTTGATGATGCGTCAAACACCACTCTTGTTTTGGTGGTCGTGCTATCTGGCTTTATTACTGCTTGATGTGGCATGTAGTAAACTATCTCGTTGTTTGACGTAGATTTTACTGGCTCCATGTGTCCAAGTTCCAGGTATTCTTTCATGAACTTCGTGTAGTTCTTGTGTAACTCAGTGTCCCGCGTAAATTTTTTCTCTAATTGGAGAAGACGGGCTAATGCTCTGTCTTTTGATTTACCCAATTTACCTGTATCGTTTTTGAATGGAATGCGCACCGTGTATCTTCCTGTTTTATCCCTCTTGTGTGTGGTTTTGTAGTATTCTTCACATCGCATGTTGTCTTCTGTGGTAGCTCTCTCTTCTTGTACCTCTTCCGTTTCCCAAAACGATTTCAGTTGGTTGTTTAACTCTACGTTGGATACGTGGCATAGTGTTGCTTCGTTTCGTTTGTGTTGACAACTTCCTGATAATATCCATCCTAATTGAGTGTTTTGGGCGACTGGAGTTCCGACGTCTCCCTTTACGACGCCTTCAAGAATAATTTCTTGGAAGATATCTGCTCCGATTAATACGTCCACCGATGTCTTTTTGTTAAAGGATGGGTCGGCTAGCGGTAAGTGCTTAACGTGATCCCATCCACGTACCGTGAATGATTCGTCCGGCAACGGCTTTGTAAGTTTGTTCAGTACTAACAATGTTCCCCATATTTTGAAGTCTGACGGGTAGATTGATGAGATGTTTAGCTCAATTTTACTTGTTGCTGTTGCTGCTTTTGCTGTCCCTAGTCCTGTAATAGAGGCATCAGCTCGAATTTTTTGCAGCTGCAGTCTTTGCACTGCGTCTTCCGTAATGAACGACGATTGGGACCCCTGATCTATTAGCGCCCTCAAATAGTGGTCACATCCTTTCCAGTTAGTTTTTATTACTGCTGTTGCCAAGAGTATCTTGTTACACTCCATACCCGATGCGAAATGGGATTGTTGCTGCTCCCTCTGATTAGTTGTCTCGTTTGAGTGCAGCAGAGTGTGGTGGCGTTGTTGACATTTTTGACAGGCTTTGCGTGACTGACAATTTGCTGTGACGTGGTTGCCTCCAAGGCAGTTATGGCACAGTTTTTCTGTTAGCACCACGTCTTTCCTTTGCAGAATTGGCATTTGAATAAATCTCCTGCATGTCTGTAGTCGGTGTTCCTCGTTGCATAACTTGCAACAAGGGTTACTTGTGGAATGATAATTTTTGTATACATTTTTCCTTGTGACTACTCCATTTGCTTTCTGCATGTGTCTTTCGTCTTTTTGGTATTCTGTTTTGTTCCGCCGTCCTTCTAGGTTGTCAAGAGCATGGAACTTGTTTTCTATAAACGTTAGGAATTCGTTTA
This sequence comes from Cheilosia scutellata, assembly GCA_955612985.1. NCBI lineage: Eukaryota > Metazoa > Arthropoda > Insecta > Diptera > Syrphidae > Cheilosia > Cheilosia scutellata. The sequence goes on along the minus strand of OY015313.1, from coordinate 52,479,430 downwards.
GTGATTGTAACGCCTTTGGGTCTTTTAATGACTGCTCATACGCTTTTCTTGTCTCATTGTCCAGTTTTTGAGATAGTATGAATACGATAATTGGATCCCAGCTTCCAGTCTCCAAGCTTAAGCCTTTCAGTGCATTTATGCACTCTGTTGTTGTATCGTGTAGTCTTCTAAGATGCGTTGCGGATTCAATTTGACTATCTTTTTGATTTAGTAATGCTTGTATTTGTGCATTAACTAGTAGTCGGGTGTTCTCGTACCGATTTCTCAAGATTTCCCTTGCCTTGTCGTAATTGCAGTCCAATATTTGAAGATGTTGGATTATTTTTGCCGCCTCTCCTGTTATGTTGGTCTTGAGATAATGCATTTTCTGAGCATTTCCCAGTTTTCCGTTGTTGTGTATTGCCTGCTCAAACAGATCGTTAAATGATTTCCATTGCCTGTAGTCTCCATTGAATGTCATCAGCTTTAGAGTAGGTAGTTTGAGCTCGTGATTTGTTGTGGTGTCGCTAATCGCTTCTTGATGTGTGCTGTTTTGAGAGATCATTTCATTTATTTTCTCTTTTACGTTCACCATTATTTCATTGTATTTTTCTTCCAGTTGTTCGTACTCTGTGCAAATTTTAACGTATCTTTCACTTGAAGTTGTTTCCGTCAGCTCGACTATATCGCTGTGCGTCTTTGTTATTGTTTCCCATTGATTTTGCAGAACTTGTTGGCTATGTTGGTAATAGGCTTTCGTTCCCTGCCCGTTTTGTTCTACCCTGCCAACAGATCTGATAAATGCCTGTATTTGGGCTTCTTGTCTCCTAATTCTCTTGTCTTGTTCTCCAGACAGTTCGCCTTCTTGATTTTGGTTGTCTTTTTCCTTTCTAATTGTTGTGTTTAGCTCGTCACTCGCGCCTTGTGTCGTCATCTGTCTCTTCTTTTCTTCCTTGAGTCTCTTCTGCTCTTCTTCCAGGATTTCGTCTAGTTTGGTTTCTAATTTCTGCCTTAGGTTGTCAACAGTCGACTTCACAGCTGCATAAAAGTTCGACTCCGTATATGGTTGCCTGTTTGTACAGTTCGGGTGAGCCTTTATTTTGTTGTCCGTCTCCTTGAACTCCGTCCATTGGTACTCCAGGTCTGCTAGTCTTTCCCTCACGAACTCTTTTGTTCTTCGTAGTATTGGCTCTTTGGTGTATTTTTCACCAATTTTCTTAATCCATTCCGCCCTCTCTTTCTGTATCTCAAAGAGCTCTTCCAGTTCTGTCATACTTGCGTTGATCTCGTTCGACTTTTGCTATTTTCTTCAATATCTGCTGGCTTTGCAGCTTCCGTAATCTCCTTGTAGTTCGTTGTTTCTCGAAGGACCAATTGAACAGCCACCTTACCACTGGTGGGGGGATAGCTGTTTAGTAGTCTTTACTTTAATTGCTAAAGTTCAACTCATTTATTTTACTTTAATTACTTCCTATTTATACATAAATTTTGCTTACTAACATTAATACATTGCGGGTCAATAATTGCAATGTCAACTTTTGGTCGTATGCTGCCCTTTTGCTGAGTCCGCTTGATGGTAACATGTTGTATTATTGCTTCGTGGGTCATGCGCTGGGAGTAGGTCAACATTGTGCCTTGGTGGTGCTGAGTTGGGTTTATTTGTCATGCACTTTAAATGGGTCGATGTGCAATAATTGTACACTCATATTAGATCAACAAAATAGACCAACAACATTTTTGAAGCTATTTTTGTTTTGTGTTATTCCACCTTCAAACAAAATATTTTTTAAAAAGGTTAAGAAGTGATTTAATTTCATAAGAAGATGGATTTTATTGTTTTAAAAATTACAAACATCTGTCTAGAACCGGATATATGTCTTGGCAGCGCAGATAGTCGCAGTAGCACTCAGCAATAAAACATCTGCACCATCACCATTAGGGGTCGTAAACTAATTAATTAAAACCCAGCGAAAGACAATACCTACGATCAACACGTATTTGCACGTTTTCCTGAATTTTGCCAGCAGTATGAATACGGCTGGAATTTCGAAATACAGTTCATTCAGTATTAGTTAACGAACCTGTAATAAGCCTAATTGGGAGGATATAGAGGGAGCTAGGAGTTTGAAAAAATTACAGGAAGCAAGGATGAGGATGGGACCTTAGGATGGGACGTGTGAAAGAGAAGGTTAGAGTGCAGAGAGCGAGGAGCACGGCATGCTTGCTTAGCACGACCATTGAATAACTACAAATAGAAACGGCACCGAAGCAAACATCCGCTACGCGGTCCATACGTCGCTGTGATCGCTTGTGCGGGTTTGTGAAATGGATCTGCGCATAATCTGGGATTGAACATTGGATAAAAACGAAAACAAGAAAATGTATAATATCCCAACAAAAATATCCCTCTAAGGAATGCTGGATGGGTAATTTTTTGTTGTAAACCAGTTTGAGGTAGTGCCGTCAGTATACAATTCTTTCTGAAATGACGTAACAGGGTAGGGAACTGGTTTGGTTTGGAAGACAGGAAAGGAGATGCAATATTATAAACAAGTATCAATAGCAATGTGTAGGATTTATGACTTTAAGAGAGGGAGGGCGATGCAAGGGGTGATCAGTTTGGAAGGATAAATTGAATAAAAATGAGTTTGGCTTTCTTGCTGACATTACACAACATTTTAGGATATGCATAAATGTATGTTAGAGTCTCACTATTTTGCCTATATTTTTGTCAAATATGCATCGATTTAAGTGATTCTTTTTGTAATTAACTCAAAAATATTATATCTATCAAACCACCAAATCGATTGAGTTCAAATTTCCAGGCAATCTTAGGTATTGGCCCGAGAATGCTCCTGTTAAAATTGTCCCAAAGGTTAAAAAAAGCGCTATTCTGATAACGCTATATGCTGATAGACCAAAATCTGGGCAATAAAATTCCTAGGCACGAGCAATGCCTGCCGGGTACAGTAATTGTTAATCTTTCCAATAACCACTAATAATCATTTCGATAAAACTACTAGCGAATAGGTACAATCCTGCGATTTCTGGATATGCTGCTCATAATTATGAGCAATTCGCATTCCTTGAGTTCGCTCAATAACCCTCTGTAAGGAGATAGAGGGTAATTGTAGGAAATTCCGAACCAGCTATTTAGTAGGTACAGTACTCCCCGGATATAAGCAACCCCCTTAATAGCAAAACCCTTTTAATAGCAACAAATTATTAAGATTTGAGATTTACAAACGCCATCCTATGCAATTGTACCCGCTTTATAACAACCCGGTTTTAAGCAACCCCCTCTTATTAGCAAATAAAAATCTGAACAAAAATTGTGCTTTACTTGGTATTTTACCCTTTTATAAGCACATTGAATTTTTTTTGCTTTGCAATTTCACAAACGTACATGATTTGTGTGTATCCATTTGCAACGGTAGCAGCTCTGCTACACTTGAGTGGGTCGCCGCGCCGGCGCGCCGCTGCGGCCAGCTGGCCGGCAAAACAATATTGTGTATAGTGTATGTATAAATAAGTCTATGAACACATTTGCAAAATGATACAATAACGCATTCGTGCCGTCATTGTATCTCCTGCGACGATCGGGTAGTTTGTGCTTTTCTTTCTGTGCTTGCCTCAAAAAAAGATTAAATATTTTGTTTTATTTTCCCTGAACGGGAAAGGATTTCGTATCTGAAAAAAGGTAAAATTGCATCTCGGTGTGGAATTGTGTTAGATCACTTTTTCTTTATTAGACATGACACCCAGAAAAAGAACAGAACTTTCCATTCTCGACAAAATCAATATCTTGGATTCACTTAAAGATAAAACGCAATCTAGAAAAGATATTATCGAAAAATACGTCATACGTCAATACGATCATTTTTTGGAAACTACTGAAAAATCAATGATTCAGAAGAAAATTTCAAATTTTGTTCAGTAAATGTATTAACAATTTAATTTTCTTGAATTTAATAACATTTTTGTTTTTTAAAGACTGAGTTACGTACATATTGTCCAATACAATATTTTTGTGTTTTTTTATTTTATTTTTTTTTTTTTGTGAATTCTTATATTTATGTTTATTTTACTTTATTTTTGATTTTTTTGCATTAATAAATAAAAAAAACTTGAAACTAATTCTAATTATTTATAAATTTGAGAAAATACCCTGCTAAAAACACATTTATGTGCTATTACAAGGGTCCCCGCTTAAAAGCAATTCAACTGAAAACCCGCTAATAAGCACTACAATTTTATACCCATGTGCATGTGCTATTATCCGGGGAGTACTGTATACCTGGTATGATTGTTTTGCGCGCCAATGTAAAAGTCGTTAACAAATTCTCTTACATATATATTATTTCTATTCGATTTTCATTTTTCCTCACTTTCGTGTGATCGTTGATCAGTGGTTAGAAAACAGACTTAATTATCCGTTTTGGGCTGTGCGTTACTAATTAAGTTATTTTAAAATAAACACCAGACTACTTAATTCCGTATAGCAAAAATCTAATCTGAGCTGCAATGTTTCTAAAGATTCCTAAACAAATGAACTCGAACTGTCAGCGTACAAACCGCATAGGTACCTAATTATGCACAGTTTGAAACAAACTACTACATATAGGTACAAACAAATCCGTCCTGTCGTCTAGAATGCACCTACCTACCAACAAACACGCAGACAGACAGACACAATTGCGAGACTCACTTTTTGAGCTCGAATATCATCTTAATATCATAATTAATAGATCCTACTCGCACATAAGCCACATAACATTATTCTGCGATTTACGCCCACCACCCCAGAGCAACAACAGAAAATTATTGGCTTAGTATTGATTTGCCGTATTGAATAATCCGATTACAATGAGATAATAGAACCTAAATGGTGCTCATTGTTAAGGCCTAAATCTTCCAAAAAGATCCATACCAATCGGGTTAGTAGTTCTTACGTGATTGTGGAACACACATTTCAAAATTTACAATTTTATTATATGCAGAGATTTTTCTACACCTACCATGCACCTCACATGCTAACCCACCCCATAACTTTCAAATCATTATAGCCCGCCCTTGACACCTAAGTCTGGGTTAGCCACCCACACCTTGACACCTAAGTCCAAAAGCCACCACAATGACACCACTGCTGCACATATATCGAAGAAATACAAAATATGTATTGTAAAGCATCCGATCTGTGATTTCATATATCCCCTTTCCACATTTTTATTTTCTTAAATATCAATTTAAATCATCATTACACTTGTCATGCTAAAAGTACCACACCCCACACACCACCACTATATGCGAAAAGTATCTAACCGATCTTTTATTTCATATACCTTCTTTCCACATTGTCTCATAAAATCCCAATCAGTCTCCTCATGCTAAAAATACCCTTTGCCTACAATACCAACCACCACTAACTACCTATATGCGAAAAATACATACCCGATCATTGATTTCATTATCCTTTTCATATTCCACTTCCACTCCACAACCAATTATGCAATCGGTGGAGAATAAAATACAACAAAAATAATTGTTGTTTCTCTTTCATTTGCATGTTGTCAATGAGACGAATAAAAAAAGAAGAAGGTGCATAGTCTGTCATGAAATAAACATGGGAATATTTTGGGAAATTAATTTTACTTAATGCACGAACCTAGAAAAAGGTGGTATATGCATATACTAACTTAATACAAATTTCCTCCGCAATGAAGGTCCGTATGTCGCTTCAAAATGAGCTGTGTCCACTTCTATTTGTAGTTATTCAATGGCACGACTTAGCTCGCCGGACGGGGAGGTCCTTGTCCTCGCTACTCCACGACCTATTACAAAACATATATCATGCCATAAAAAAAACTAACAGGTACTTACTTTGGCTTTTGTATAATTTTTCGCAGATTATAGCTTCGGCATAAATTTAGATCCGAACTAAAATCGCGGTCCGGTAAAAAAAATGGGGCGGTCAAGACTTTCAAGTTACTTAGTCGATGACCGCCAAATTCACTTTGCAGATTATCTTTGCTGCCACCTATCAATAAATTACGAATTAACTCTCTATTCCACAATTCACAACTTATCTTTATCACTTACCCCAATATACATCAAAATTACTACACAACAAAAAAAAATCCAGAAAGGTACTCAATATATTATACTAAAGTCACTGCCTTTTTATTTCAGGTCTTTGTGTCTTTGTTGTAACGTACTTCACTGTACTTTTAGCACTTCGGCCGTGTGAACTTGCCGGCGGTTATTTTACCAATGTACAGTGTCCTCTTCTTTTAATTCTTGGAACTGGAATTCGTAAGCGGCAGTAAGTGGTGTGACTGTTGCTATAATATCCACACCCAGACACAGTGGATTTTTATTTTTGCCGCTATTTGAGAGCACAATTTCAAATTTTAAATTTATCGTTTTTCCCTTTCTAGGTTTGAAGATAGAGGGCTCGAATTCGCTTCATACAGAGAAATTCCCTTAGTCGGGACTCAACCCATTTCGGTTATGGGGAAATTTGGGAACAAATAACAAACAGTCACATCGGCTCGCAATACATTTGACGTTTGACAGACAGACAACCAATTAAATGGAACAACAACACGACAGAGAAGGTAGGTTTTTCAATTCATTTTAGTTTTTTATTTCATTTACTATGTTGCACACTTACTTTACATTTTTTTCTTGCTTCTAGGTGACTATAACAAATCTCCGACCATGAAGAAACTCGACTGACGATATGGGCGGTGAAAGGGGTCAGTTGAAGACAAAAAAAAATGTATAATCCGAACGTGGTGAAGAAACCCACAATCAACAAGCCGGGCAATATATGTGTAAGTGTACATGCAATACAAACTTCGTGTTCCTACCCTCTTCGGTTTTTCCTTTTTTCGCAGAATGCAAGCATGTTTTGTTACCTACATTTCAGTAGCTTCATATTTATAAACCTTTCCATTTCAGAACGTTATGGCTCACCCCACCTGCGTACCCTTCTACCTACTTGTTGTTCTCTATAGGCTATTTGACGACTATTTATGTACGTTGTGTCTGTCATTCAATACGAAGAAGCGGTGATTGCAACAAAACATTGTGCGAGGATTGTTGGGAGAAAGTATCTGCATGCACAAATGACTTGTAATATTCGCGTGTACTTAATACATACATATAATCTGACTTATTCGCATCTGTTTCATTTCAGGTACCTACTGGTTATATCAACAGAGTTTGCCGAGTTGGCGTTATTTATCTACGACAAGCGATGCTTAATCTTTGCTCGCTTTACGCAGTGAGATGACGAGATAAATAGGAATATGCATTACCAAACAGAATTGTTGGACATAGTGAGTTTTTCTTTGCTTGTGCATGCTTACTCTAACGTAAATAAATATACAAAACAATGAATAAACAAAAGGGTGAGAATAAATACGTGTTGAATCAATATATACATCTGCGTCTAATAAATAGGACTATCGAAATCGAACAATAAGTGAATAAATAACATTAATAAATAAATAAGATACATATAAATAAATAACAAATAAATAGATAAGATACGTATTAATAAATAACAAATAAGTAACTAAGATAAATAAATAACAAGAATATAAATAATTAATACAAATGACATAAATTGTTACTAAATACTATAAATAAATAAATAAATACTCTAATAAATAAATAAATACTCTAATAAATAAATAATCTATAAGATGGACGAAGTATATATGCAATTAACTAACCTAATGTATGTGTACACGGAATATCACAGCAGGAATAGGATCTATGTCTATATCACAGATTGAACGTAGCTTTCAGGTACATGATATTATTGCTTGAGATCTTTCGCGTGGAATATTCCAATTTTCTTTCCTACAAGATTCTCGAGTTCGTACATATTATTGCCGAGTCTTTTAACGACGCGGCATTTTACATACTTCGGACAAAGTTTCGTCGCCAGGTATTTAGAGGTATCGCTAAGTATGAAATTTCGTCGGTATACCTCTTGTCCTGGTAAAAAGCGTACATTACGGGATCGTACATTGTATGACTTTGCTGACTTTTCGTTGGCCTTGATTATATGCTCCTTGATCTTGTCGCGAACACATTGCAATTTAATTTGTCTAGTGAGGGTAAGAAGTTCGCTATCATCCACCGCGTTCAATCGCTTGGCCAGTTTATAGCAACTGCCGTGTGTAATCATGTTCGTTCCAAATAGTGCGAAGTAGGGTGACACACCTATGGAGGACTGTATGGAACTTCGCAAGGCACAAGCGATGTCACTGAGGTGGAGATCCCATTCTCTCTGATCATCTTTCAGATACGTGCGTATAGCAGCTAGCAACGTTCTATTTACCCTCTCCGACGCATTAGACTGAGGTGAATAGTTGGCCGTTTTAAAGTGCCGAATTTCATACTTTTTCAAGAGTGATTGAAAATCTTTCGAGACAAATTGTTTGCCGTTGTCCGAGTGTATGATTTCCGGAACTCCAAACACATTAAACACCTCATTAACGAGGAACTTAATCACGCTACTAGTGTTGGCGTTTCTTAGCGCCTTAAACAACACGAATTTGGACAAATGATCAAGGACTACAAAGACATACGCGTTACCGGATTTCGTTCTTGGGTACGGACCTAAGAAATCGATATACACTTTTTGGAAAGGACGATCAGAACAATAATTAGTACATATAGGTGGACGTGAGATTTGATTAACGGACTTACATTGCTTACATAGTTCACACTGAGAGACATATTTTCTAATTTGAACAGTCATGTTCGGCCAATGAAAGTATTGTCGGACTCTTTGTAGGGTTTTCGCTATGCCTCCGTGAGATGCCTGAGGAGGATTATGTGCACGGGCAATGATCTCATCCGTCAAGCCAGATGGAATCCAGAGTCGCCATCGATGCTCTGTCATGAACTCATCTCAGTAGGCGATAAGGCGCGTTTATAAACAAAACCATCTTCTATTTTGAGGTCGGGCAACTCATCGGAATGGCTTTGAATGGTCTCAATCAGGCTTTTATACTCATCCGACTGAAATTCTTCCGAGTTAAGGTCTATTAATGGCGCTATCTCTTTAATGTCGATGCTATCAACGTAGACGCGGGAAAGAGTGTCTGGTACCACATTAAGTGTGCCTTTGCGGTGCTCGATGTCGAAGGTAAATGCCTGCAGCTTAAGACTCCACCGGGCCAATCTGCCGTTTAGGTCTTTTAGGCCCATTAGCCAACGTAGGCTGGAATGGTCGGTGATGACTGTAAAACACATTCCTTCGACATACGGCCGGAATTTTTGCACTGCCATAACCGCAGCCAGACACTCCTTCTCGGTCACGCTGTAGTTTTTCTGACAGCTGTTCAGTTTTTGTGAGAAGTATGAGATTGGCGACTCCTCATTCTCGTTATTTCTCTGAAACAGCACAGCGCCTATGCCAGCATCTGAAGCATCGCACTGAATATAAAATGGCTTTGAGAAGTCGGGGTGTGTCAGAACAGGGGCCGTAGTCAATGCTGTTTTGAGTTTCTGGAAGGCTAATAGTGCGTCGTCTGTGATTTCGAACTTTTCCTTTCTTTTCTTCAGCAGGTCCGTGAGGGGAGCAGTCAGACATGAGAAATCCCTGATAAACCGCCTGTACCAGCCTGCGAGACCGAGCAGTCTACGGATTTGCTTTGGCGATTTCGGGATCGGAAAATCTGCGATTGCCGCAACTTTTTCTGGATCCGTCTTAAGCATCCCACCACCAACTATGAACCCCAAATATTTTAACTCCTTGAAGCAAAATTTGGACTTGTTCAAGTTGATGGTGAGATTCGCTTTACGCAGACATTGCGCGACCTCGTCAAGCAGTGCCACATGAGTTTGGAAATCCGGAGCTACGATGAGCAAGTCATCCAGGTAGACAAAGACTCTGTCCTTTAAGCGCGAGGGGATCACCTTGTCCATTAGTCGGCACATCCTTTGAGCCGCATTACACAGCCCAAAGGGCATGACAGTAAACTGGTACAAGGGTCTCCCCGGCACTGTAAATGCAGTCTTTTCACGACTCTGTTTCTCCAGCGGTATCTGCCAAAATGCGTCCTTTAAGTCTACACTACTTATGAAGTAGGTGTCTTGCAACCGGCTGAGAAGTCCGTCGATGTGGGGGAGAGGATAGGCGTCTTTCTTTGTCAGCGCATTCACTTTTCGCGAATCGAAACACAGCCTGTTTTTGCCTGGTTTGCGTATAAGGACCACTGGTGAGCACCATGCGCTCTCACTCTCCTCCACAACGCCTAGACTAATCATCCGGTCGACCTCTTCGTACAAAAGGGCTTGCACCGCTGGAGACACAGGGTAGTGTCGCTGCTTCACAGGTGCCGCGTCACCTGTGTCGATGACATGCTCCTCGAGCTCCGTCTTTCCAAGACCGTGCTGTGTATAGCAGAGAAATCTCCTCCTGACCGCTTCCAACTCGGACCGCTGTTCGAAAGAAAGTTCATGTGTATTTGGATCACCTGAAGCATCCGAAAGAGTTATCGTGCTGATCACACTAGGCGCTATCTGAAATGCCTTCCAGAAATCCACGCCTAAATATAATTTCTGTTCAAGATCTGGGACTAGGTACAAATACATTGTGTGCATGCAGTTCTTATATTCTACTGTGGCTTGAATCCTGCCTATGATGGACTGACTTTTGCCATCCGCAGTTCTAACTCCTGACTTGTATGGAAATATGGGCAAAGATAAAGATTTTGCAAAATCTAGGCAATTCTTGCCCAGGATGCTTATGCTGGCACCGCTGTCAAGCAATCCAAGAACCTCTTTGCCAGCTATTTTAATTTTTGCGTAAGGCCTGGGATCTGCAATAGTATCCACCACAGTAGCCGATATGCGTTTTCGTAGTTCTTTCCTAATTTTATATCTGTTTCTGGCCTTCAAAATTTTACGTGACGGTCGCCGATCTCCATTAAAAATCCTATTCCTAACTATATTATAATTTTGTAACCTAACATGTAACGGCTTTAATTCTAAACGTTTACTAATCCTATCTATATCTATACTCTTATCTCTACTTAATATTGTAATTGGTCCAGGTGGACAATTGTTACTATCTATTTCTGTTTGAGTCTCTTGATCGCTTTTTACTTGTTCTAGGGCGTCTGAGTCGAACGCGACTCCCCCAGATGCATCGCGTTCTTCACCCTGTTTTCCGGGTTGCAACGTGAACATTTGGGAGTGATGACACCTGCTTGCCCGCATTTATAGCAGAATATATTCCGCACATTCTCGGGACAATCTATAAAATTGTGCCCTGGAACTCTACAATTCCAACATACTAGTTGGGACTTTTGTTCTAATGGTGGCCGTACCATTCTTTGGCCTGGACGAGAGAAGTTCATTGCAGCCACGCCAGCGTCCACTTCCACAGACTCGTCTTCGACGAAATTTAGTTCGTGTACTGGGTACCTGTTTGGTGCGCGGTTGTATCTAGGGTCCCTACTTGGAAACGCGTTTTCAGCCTCCCTACACATGCTTCTAAGGTGTTCAAGGGTAAATATTGACATTGGGAACACCAACTTTCCAACACTTTCTTTCAGATTCCTTTTTAGGATTCTGACCAATTCATTTTCAGGTATCGGAACCTGCAGCTGCGATTTAAGTTTCGTTATCGCATAAAAGAAATCGTCGGATGATTCCAAGGCTCCTTGACGTCGATCCATGATTTCTCGTATTATCTCGAAATCAGACTTCGAATTGCGAAACTGTCGTAACAGGGCATCGCGTAACATAGGCCAATCAGGGCGGTAATTGCTTCTTTGGAACTGCCAGTACCACTCATAAGCAGCACCAGACAGTAGCAAATGAAAGTCGCGAAGGATCTCTGACCAATGACAATTGTAATGGTGTTGAAGGGTCTCTAGTCGAAAAACAAAGTCTTCTACTGTAAGTATATCAGGTTTTCCTTCGAAATTTAAACCCCATTTGTCTATTTTTATAGAACCCCCAGCAGATGGATACGATTGTCCCTGATTGCGGTTTGTGACTCCCGATTGCATTACTGGCTGACTAAAGTTCTGTTGGTGAGCGTTAGCGAAATTATTTTGCCTATTCGGTCTATGGTTGCTGTTTCGATTTCGTCCCCGATTGCTACTGCTTGTATGAGCAAACATCGGAGCTTCGGGCTGCAATTGGTTTGAGGGGGCAGCGCCAGTTTGGGCCTGTGGTGGCTCATGAGCTTCCCTAAAACTGTTGCTATTGCTGGACATGTCTAGATGTGGTAGCTGAGGTACGTTCGGCAATGGTCTAATCATGTCATTGATGTCCTTCATAAAAGACATTAAACTACTTTTTAATTCTTTTTTCATATCTTCTGATATTTCATGCCTTAGAGAACTCTCGTATGAGGCAAATGAATTCACTACTGCCAAATTAATATAGGCTTTTAATTCCGTTGGCACGCGATTGTTTTCGGGTACCTCAGGGTGACTATTCACTGGTGGAATGGAGTTCTGAGGTAGATTTGTTAAAGTCCGAAAACTATCATTTTGGGCTTCAAGAGATGCCGCACCATTTCCACTTAGGCTGCTATAGGATGGTGCTCGTATAGAGGACACCGAACTAGGCGGCCTATCTGAAGACTGTGGATGCTGAGCACCTGAACTATGGGAACTATTGGATTTGGGAATAGCCCCTTGGCTAGGCTGTGGCCCAAGTGCAGATCTTTGAAGTTGCTCGTATGCCTGATCGGAAATGGGTGAATGCCTAACAGGTTGGGCATGGTGGGGTAAGTCACTTACTTCTTGCACTGGAATAAATGTGTTTTTAGGTGGTGGAGAACGTTGTACATTTGCCATGGCGATTGGTATACTGTCTGTCAATGATGCAGTTGCGGAACGGGTAATTATTCGCCTACTATCTACTGCTTTTTCTCTTCTTATTCTCTGGTTTATCTTTTCTTTTTCAGATAAATTCATCGTACCTAACAAGAATACGAATGACAGTTGCGGTGACTCACACACAACAATATGCAGATGACGACAAAAATGAAATAAATAGAAAACTAAACGTAAGACAAAATGGAATATGGGTATATGGTATGTGTTCTAAGGGAATAGTTAAAGAAGGTTATATGTATATGTTTATGTATAGTATATGTATATTTAGATAAATATAGGTATATATATTATGTATATGAAAATAAATATGCTATAAATAAGGTTTATGTATTTAAGAAAAGTATATTTGGGTAAGTGTAAGTATATTTTTTGTGTTGATTATATTAATTCAAGTACTTTTGTATTTATATAACGATTTTTAGGGTAGAATGAATTGAATTAAATTGTACCACGGGTACGAAAACAAAAAAAATGTGTTGGTTGTTTGAGTTATTTATATCATATTGTAGGGGTGTTTCAGGTGGGTGTCCTTGGCGTAGTTGTTGGCGTAGAATCGATGATCTGATATATTTTGCGGATTTTGTGTAAAGACTGCAGACGGACGAACTGATGATTCCTTCAGAGTGGCGGAGTGATGAACACACAAGTACAAGGACACACGAGTTTGCATCTCTTCACGCTTCCGCAATTCCATACTAGCCACTGTAAGTGTTGGGCTTCCGATGGAAGACTTGAAGCGATCCAATTTGCACTAAACTAAGAAGAATCTAATACTAAACAGATGGACTAATGCTACTTGACTTGACAAACATATCAGACAAGGTCACTAGATCCATATAAGAATGAGACGATACAAAGTGAAAATGGAAAAGTGAAATTATAAGATAGAAAAGTAAAATGTATACAGGTAATAGTATGAGAGTAGAAAAATGACAAGGACTAGAACAGGTTCCAATTGTTTCTGTTGTCAACACCAGGGATACTCGTCGCAATTCAAGTTGGCATTCAAAGAGCTATCCACTCGAAGACTTACAAGTTCTCTGGTGTTGGCAACAAGAACAATTGTGGACGAAAGACAACATTAAGGACGAAAGGACGTGCACAGACAAACGTTGGGCGCCATTTGTAATAAGCCTAATTGGGAGGATATAGAGGGAGCTAGGAGTTTGAAAAAATGACAGGAAGCAAGGATGAGGATGGGACCTTAGGATGGGACGTGTGAAAGAGAAGGTTAGAGTGCAGAGAGCGAGGAGCACGGCATGCTTGCTTAGCACGACTTAGCTCGCCGGACGGGGAGGTCCTTGTCCTCGCTACTCCACGACCTATTACAAAACATATATCATGCCATAAAAAAAACTAACAGGTACTTACTTTGGCTTTTGTATAATTTTTCGCAGATTATAGCTTCGGCATAAATTTAGATCCGAACTAAAATCGCGGTCCGGTAAAAAAAATGGGGCGGTCAAGACTTTCAAGTTACTTAGTCGATGACCGCCAAATTCACTTTGCAGATTATCTTTGCTGCCACCTATCAATAAATTACGAATTAACTCTCTATTCCACAATTCACAACTTATCTTTATCACTTACCCCAATATACATCAAAATTACTACACAACAAAAAAAAATCCAGAAAGGTACTCAATATATTATACTAAAGTCACTGCCTTTTTATTTCAGGTCTTTGTGTCTTTGTTGTAACGTACTTCACTGTACTTTTAGCACTTCGGCCGTGTGAACTTGCCGGCGGTTATTTTACCAATGTACAGTGTCCTCTTCTTTTAATTCTTGGAACTGGAATTCGTAAGCGGCAGTAAGTGGTGTGACTGTTGCTATAATATCCACACCCAGACACAGTGGATTTTTATTTTTGCCGCTATTTGAGAGCACAATTTCAAATTTTAAATTTATCGTTTTTCCCTTTCTAGGTTTGAAGATAGAGGGCTCGAATTCGCTTCATACAGAGAAATTCCCTTAGTCGGGACTCAACCCATTTCGGTTATGGGGAAATTTGGGAACAAATAACAAACAGTCACATCGGCTCGCAATACATTTGACGTTTGACAGACAGACAACCAATTAAATGGAACAACAACACGACAGAGAAGGTAGGTTTTTCAATTCATTTTAGTTTTTTATTTCATTTACTATGTTGCACACTTACTTTACATTTTTTTCTTGCTTCTAGGTGACTATAACAAACCTTTGTAGTCGATACAATTTAAGAACGATTTTCAGTTTCTCCAATGAGTATCAATTTTTTGAACATACCCTTTTCCAACTAATATGTCAAGTTGAAAACACGCGTACCAACTTCCAAATAAAAATAAAGTGTGCTAAAGTGAGTTAGGGATGATTTTTTGAGACTCGAAAAGTGAGTATAGTAAAGAGTCTCAAAAAAATACGCCTAATAATAGGCGTATTTTTTTGGCAATCTTTAGCTAGCTCACTTTTACTTTTACATGCAAAACCAAAAGTGGGTATAAAAGTGGCTATAATTAACGCAGTAATAAAGTGGAGATAGGAAAGTTGAAAATTTTCATTCATAGATGGCGGTGTTGTAAATAAGGAGGAATTATTTTTCATCCTTGAATGTTGAGAGCGGCTATTTGTCACTAATGGGTTGTGTTCGTTGATTGTTGTCTGAATTAGTAAATATTTTGCAATTCTCTGATTAGTTGAAATGCATTTATACTTTTTTATACTACATATTCTTACATAATATTATTTAAAATACGATTGAAAATGCTACATAAACTTTGTTGAAAAATAGATATTAATATGTACCACTTACTGCAATTTGTTGTATTCAAGGTAACAAAATGCAACGTGAACATTCAAATTTTAAAGATAATCACTCCTGTGCTGAATTCCGACCGAAATTGAATTCGCTTAATACATATTTAGTTTTTTTTACAGTAGCTGACTTGATTTGTTTCAATTAAGAAATAGGTAATTGGAAAAAAGTCAATGTGACTTAAGGTAATCAAAAATGCATGTTTGGTACACAGAAAATTCGAAATCCGCACGAATTCAATTTCACCCGGAATTGAGCACAGGGGTTGATGTATGCTGTATGCTGGTATGCACATAATTTCACCGCATTTTCCCGTAAACAAGGCGTATTAAATTTTGATGCTCATATTAGATCAACAAAATAGACCAACAACATTTTTCAAGCTATTTTTGTTTTGTGTTATTCCACCTTCAAACAAAATATTTTTTAAAAAGGTTAAGAAGTAATTTAATTTCATAAGAAGATGGATTTTATTGTTTTAAAAATTACAAACATCTGTCTAGAACCGGATATATGTCTTGGCAGCGCAGATAGTCGCAGTAGCACTCAGCAATAAAACATCTGCACCATCACCATTAGGGGTCGTAAACTAATTAATTAAAACCCAGCGAAAGACAATACCTACGATCAACACGTATTTGCACGTTTT
Source organism: Cheilosia scutellata (assembly GCA_955612985.1). NCBI lineage: Eukaryota > Metazoa > Arthropoda > Insecta > Diptera > Syrphidae > Cheilosia > Cheilosia scutellata. Next base: position 52,463,121 of record OY015313.1, on the reverse strand, counting down.
CCTGAATTTTGCCAGCAGTATGAATACGGCTGGAATTTCGAAATACAGTTCATTCAGTATTAGTTAACGAACCTTTGTAGTCGATACAATTTAAGAACGATTTTCAGTTTCTCCAATGAGTATCAATTTTTTGAACATACCCTTTTCCAACTAATATGTCAAGTTGAAAACACGCGTACCAACTTCCAAATAAAAATAAAGTGTGCTAAAGTGAGTTAGGGATGATTTTTTGAGACTCGAAAAGTGAGTATAGTAAAGAGTCTCAAAAAAATACGCCTAATATCGTTTTTAATGTGCTCGTTTTACTTTTTACAAAATTCTATAAATTTAATTATAATTGCTTTCAAATACAAAATACAAATTCGTGCTATTGTCAAATGTTCATGTCAGTTTTGTAGCAGCTAATGCTACTCTCCACAAATTATTTTCCGCTGTCTTTTCGCAGACGTTTCGCTGTGCATTTGGAGACCACCGGGAAATTTCGTTTCGCAACAGCAGCGTACTAGGCTTTAGACTAGACTTTCTGAGAATCGAAAGTTACAGTCTCGATTAGCTTAAAGTCGAAAATAAATTGGTTGTTGGTACACAATATAATTTAGTTTCGACTTTTGCCTAAAAGTCGAGTCTAAATTTGTTTGTTGGTAAGGCCGAATAAGTGGATTAGACTTATCTCGTACAATTTAAATAAACAAATACAATCGGCCTTACCAATAAACAATTACTAAACTCGAGTTTTACTAATTTCGAAACTAACTTTAATATCGACTAAAGTAATCAATTTAATCGAAGGGTTTACTAGACACGACTTTTGTACAAATTCTAGTACAATTAAAGTAAAATCTTGTACGAATTTAGCAAAATTGTCAGGAACAAATGAACATAAAATGAGCATATTTTTTTTTTTTGCTGAAATGCAATACTTTTACTTTTCACACAATTTGTTGGTAGATATCAGAAGTCTGGTTAAATATTTATGTATTATTTTCCCGTTTGAAAATAAGATGTACAAAGCACGTTTTGTGGTTTGGGTAAACATTTTCACATAATAATAATAATAATAATAATAACAAATGTACCTATCCTATCACTCTATCAGGCCAAAAAGATGATAAATGTTCCGATGGTACCTAATCATAATCACAGTCACTTTACAAAACAAAAACCACGAAATATATGAAACTATTAGGCTTGCTTGACAAAATATTTGTCAATTTATTTTATCGGCATAACCAACAAACAAATTTAGACTCGACTTTTAGGCAAAAGGACACAAATTAAAGCGAAAAATGTCAGGTAGACGACTGACACCTGAGTAAACCCTCGCTGCCCTTGAATCTCTTTTAAAGAGAATTAAGTACGACTTGGGACCCACCTATGGAGGAAAAGTACGACAAATGCTGGAACAATTCTCAGGAGAAGTTTCGAACACTGTAGAAGAAGAAGAAGAGCCCGAGGACGAAGCCGAAGAAGATGTTTTCATGGATCTACTACGGAAACATCAGAAGACGAATAGGATATCAACTCACCACCAGACAATGGAGAAATAAATCTTGTCAACAACACCGAGGATGATGTCTCCGACAATTCAAACCGTAGTTCGTCGCCCATTCATCTGTTTTTCCGGTAACATCGCCGAGATCACTTTACCCTCAAGAATGTAAACACAACGAAGACGGTCTAAGTGGTGCTAATCGTTTACTCCACGAGAAGACCGACGGACATTAAGAAATTGCCCATCTGGCAGGACTTCTAGCTGAATTCTTAATCATTTTTTTAAATTCGCATGCAATCAATAACACTTTCACAGCGATCAAGCCCAAACTAAGTTATTTTTAAAATAGAGCTGCAAATGAGGCTGGAAAAAACTCAATGAAAAAATCCCACCCTTTTCTGTCATTCAAATCCAAGTCGTCTGAGTACTGAATTGTTGATTCGCAAATTGCCTTTCCAACGTTTAGTTCGTGAGATTGCTCAGGATTTCAAAACTGATTTGCGTTTCCAGAGTTCAGCAGTGATGGCTCTTCAAGAAGCCAGTGAAGCATATTTGGTTGGTCTTTTTGAAGATACAAATTTGTGTGCCATTCATGCCAAGCGCGTCACAATTATGCCAAAAGACATCCAATTGGCCAGACGTATCCGTGGTGAACGTGCTTAAATAAGTACATAAAAAACAATTTGCTCATCGGTCCTTTTCAGGACCACAAAAAAATCTCAAAGGGATCTTTCATAATTTCAATTGAATTTTGTAGTTACTATTTAATAGGATTTTATTTTTACTTGTATTGTAGCATAGCAATGCCAAATGAACTGTGAACTCACTAGAAGAATCAGAATTAGTTGATGGAATACATATATCTACAATATTATGTACATGTTTTTTTTTAAAATGCTTCTTCTCTAATAATGAAAATTGGAACACCTCACACATGCTATTAAACAAACTATGTATTCTTCGTAAGTGAAAAACAATGGAATCTAAAATATATGTACCTACGTATATGCTTCGACATATACTCATGATTATGTTTGTTTAAATATTAGAAGGATTAGTACAGAAAATAGGGCTTCTTAAAAGGATAAGAAATGTATGAAGTTTGAGTAGGTTAATTTCTAATAAATAATATAGCACATTTTATATTCAATACAGTTGAGTTTCATACAAGTTCCTGTATTACATGTCCGATTGCTTCGTTTGGTTTAATGAAACATCTATTACCTTCTCTATTTTCAAAGTCATCTTTTGAAATTTCTGTCATATTTTTTAATTTTTATTATAAAATATATGTGGATAATATGACTGACTTCGGTAGAAATTTTGAAAAAAGAAGAAAATAAAATTATAGAAAAACAAATCTTCGTGTTGGTACATACGAGTACCTACCTACGGACGGCTACTAGGTTTACTTCTGAGAATTGTTTCATACGTACTTTTATGTCAATTAAAGTTCGGATATTTTAAGTATTATGACTATTTACATAATTTATTATTTAAAACCTATGATACTAATACAATTAAATGCTGTGTTTTCAAAGAAATGAAATAAATATACTCGTTTGAATAGAAATAAAAATCGTCCAGAGAAAGTCAATCCAGCGTTTCATTACCGGACTTTGTTTAATTTTATTTATGCTAAGAATAGTAATATTAGTTGGTCCTTTAACATTTATATCATTATGTAAACTATATATTTTATGATAAATATTTATTTATCCCTTAAACTAATACATTTGTTTAAATAAATACGATTTTAAGCGCGAAGACTGAAAGAAATGTCTTCAACAAAGAGTTTAATAACTCTCTCCTGCAATCGACGATGAGTAAATTTAAATGAAAATATTTAAAACAAGTACCCGCATATTATTGAAATATATTCAAATGATTATATTTTGATATATTTGTTTGAAACATATAAAATAATGATTTTTTTCAAAGAACTCATGGATACAAGACAGTAAAAGCGCTCAAATAAATTAAAATTTTGTGTACCTTCCTTCTCCTTGATTCTCATGGAGTTAAGCCGCGTAGGGTGGTTTTTAAAAAGCATCATCAATACAAGTATTTTCTAGTGTTTTTGTGATTTTAAAAGTTAAAATTAAATAATCAAAATGGCTGATGCTGTCGTTGCTTCTCCTGCTGTAGTTTCAGCTGAAAAGAAACCGAAAAAGGCTGCTGCAAGCGGTTCAAAGAAACCAAAAACTGCTCCAACTCATCCTCCTACTCAGCAAATGGTGGATGCTGCCATCAAAACTCTAAAGGAACGTGGTGGTTCATCGCTTTTGGCTATTAAAAAATACATCGCGGCTACATACAAGGTTGATGTACAAAAACTTGCTCCTTTCATCAAAAAATATTTAAAAAGTGCTGTGGTCAGTGGTAAATTAGTGCAAACCAAGGGAAAGGGTGCTGCTGGTTCATTCAAATTGTCTGCTTCAGCAAACAAAGAACCAAAAGTCAAATCTGCTGAGAAGAAAAAATCGTCTGTGAAGCCGAAAACTGCTGCAGCTGGTGAGAAAAAAGTGAAGAAGGCGTCAACTGGTGAGAAGAAAGTGAAAAAAACTGCCGCCGCTTCTAAGAAGACAGCCGAGAAGAAAAAAGTGGAAAAGTCAAAGGTAAAGGCTATCAAGAAAACAACAACAGTCAAGGCAAAACCAACAAAGCCAAAAGCTGCTGCCCCAAAGGCAAAAGTACCGAAGGCAAAAACTGCTGTTGCTAAACCAAAAAAAGTTGTTGCAGCAAAGAAGGCAAAAAAATAATTTCTTTGCACAATTCCGCAACAAGAAATTAAAAAACAAATCACAGTCCTTTTCAGGGCTACAAAATAATTCATTAATGAGATAAAGCAATGGTTCTTAAATTTTGTAGTTTGTGTGGGTAAAAAAAAAAATGATTTTATCTCTCCATTAATTAATTAATGGTATTACATACATCCATACTTATATTCCGATTCCGAAACAAAATCTTCAAATATGTATGTGTATTGTTGAATTGATTTTTCCTTAAAAATCAACCACGGCAACAGCACAACTAGGTATTGAATTTTTTCTTTCATTTTCAGATTTCCATGAAATTCTCATATACATAATATTCTTCCTTTATAACAAATATTTTCATAGAAATTTAAATACAATTAATGGCGGAAATTTCAAGTCAGCAAAATTGCTACCACAAAAAAATATAAATTTTCCAAGATGTTAATAAGATACGTAGTTTCATTAATAGCATAATAATATTATGTATGTCGAAGCATGGTTCAGTATATATAGGTAGGTACCGGGTAATACAGCATTCTACTGTACATTAAAACGTCAGGTTTACTGTTACCTAAATGAAATCAGAGATGGCGATGTGATTGTTCATAAAATAATAAAAATTGGCAAAAATAAAAAGGAAGTAATTTTTTTGGAAATTCTGAAAAAAAGAGGAGACGTCGTTCCGCTCTAACGAAATCCCGACCCGACATTGCACATTGTTCCATTTAGTGAAGAAAAATTCTATATGTATATAAAATTGTGTTTCATTGTAGAATCTCTTAAATGAATATTTTGAGGCCCTGAAAAGGGCCGTTGTATATAATGACGAATCCAATTGGCGACGGGAAATTACTTTGAGCTGGTATATTTGGTGACTGCTTTAGTTCCTTCACTAACAGCGTGCTTAGCGAGCTCACCAGGCAACAACAAACGGACTGCAGTTTGGATTTCCCTGCTTGTGATTGTTGAACGCTTGTTGTAATGAGCCAAACGAGATGCTTCAGCAGCGATTCTCTCGAAAATATCATTCACAAAACTGTTCATGATACTCATGGCCTTTGATGAAATTCCAGTATCAGGATGAACTTGTTTCAACACTTTGTAAATGTAGATTGCGTAACTTTCCTTCCTCTTGCGCTTCTTCTTCTTATCGGTTTTGGTGATATTCTTCTGTGCCTTTCCGGCTTTCTTTGCTGCTTTTCCACTTGCTTTAGGCGGCATTTTACACTTTGATTTTCACTTCACTGTTTGCTGACAAAACGAGAACTGTGAAAAATTCCGATTTTACCCTCCCTTTTATTTCCCAATTGGACGATGTATTCATCGGTACTCACACACAAAAACATTCATATGGTATACATGAAATTCAAGTATATATAGAAGCACCACCACTAGCTGTTTCTCATAATATTGTGAAAAGTGATTCAGTGAGGGTTTGTTCCGTATTAAAAATAAAAACAGTGAAAAATGTCTGGTCGTGGTAAAGGTGGCAAAGTGAAGGGAAAGGCAAAGTCCCGCTCAAATCGTGCTGGACTACAGTTTCCAGTTGGACGTATTCATCGTCTGCTCCGCAAGGGCAACTATGCCGAACGTGTTGGCGCTGGTGCTCCAGTATATCTAGCAGCTGTTATGGAATATTTGGCTGCTGAAGTTCTTGAATTGGCGGGAAATGCTGCTCGTGACAACAAGAAGACCAGAATTATTCCTCGTCATTTGCAATTGGCCATCCGTAATGACGAAGAATTGAATAAATTACTTTCTGGTGTTACCATTGCCCAGGGAGGTGTACTTCCAAACATCCAAGCCGTTTTGTTGCCCAAGAAGACAGAAAAAAGCGCCTAAAATGCATTGACAACAATCTACATAAAAAAACAAACCGTCCTTTTAAGGACGACAAAATATTTAAATTAAGACTATTAAACGTTTTCAATTTTCAAAAAAAATTTCGAATCAACAACATTTTCCAATTCCAATTATAATATAAATCTTTGGAAAAGGAATATTTTATGACGCAGAAAATCCACAATTCTTGGAAAAAACTATTTCATATCACTCCTCCAAATAGGTATGTATCTTCGTCACAAAACGAATACCTACATAGCCATAAAATCATAAACAAAAAAGAAATAAAATTCTCAGAAAAAAAAAGGCAAAATAAAGTAGGTAGAAAATTTTCACATTCCGCCGTACATTTATGTTTGGTTAAAATGATTCCAATCAGAAAAGTGGCGGGAAAATGCTATTTTTGCCGCCATTTCACAAGCCACGCCACGTCTTCTCAGAATTTTATTTGAAAAGTAAAACAAATTTAACTTCCACATTTATTCAGCAAACACAAATTAAAAATCGATTTAAAATCACTTTAGAGATTTATTTTGTGGTCCTGAAAAGGACCGATTGTTTGAGAAAATTATTATTTTCACATTATTTAACCGCCGAAGCCATAAAGAGTGCGTCCTTGTCTCTTCAATGCATATACTACATCCATAGCAGTAACTGTCTTACGCTTAGCGTGTTCAGTATATGTTACAGCATCACGAATAACATTTTCTAGGAACACTTTTAAAACACCACGTGTTTCTTCGTAAATTAAACCAGAAATACGTTTAACACCACCACGACGAGCCAAGCGGCGAATTGCTGGTTTGGTAATTCCTTGGATATTATCACGCAACACTTTGCGATGACGCTTAGCGCCACCCTTTCCCAAGCCTTTTCCTCCTTTACCACGACCAGTCATTTTTTAAATATTTTGTATGAACACTGAACTGAACTAAAGTCACTATCAAATCAAACTGTACTTTTCCGCAAGAGCAACACGAATATTTATGCTTCTTCTTTGCACTAGGTAGAGAAAACCAATTGGAAACGAAACGAAAGAACAGAGACAAGCGTCGTATACTATTTTATAAGATGAATTACGAAATTCCAATAGCATTTTATTGTGACTTTTTTCTGAATTTTGTGAATAGTGTTCTTTGAGAAAGTGAAGTGATGGCTCGTACTAAGCAAACTGCTCGTAAATCTACTGGTGGAAAAGCACCAAGGAAACAATTGGCGACCAAGGCAGCTCGCAAAAGTGCTCCAGCCACCGGAGGTGTAAAGAAACCACATCGTTATCGTCCTGGTACTGTTGCTCTTCGTGAAATTCGTCGTTATCAAAAGAGTACTGAATTGTTGATTCGCAAATTGCCTTTCCAACGTTTAGTTCGTGAGATTGCTCAGGATTTCAAAACTGATTTGCGTTTCCAGAGTTCAGCAGTGATGGCTCTTCAAGAAGCCAGTGAAGCATATTTGGTTGGTCTTTTTGAAGATACAAATTTGTGTGCCATTCATGCCAAGCGCGTCACAATTATGCCAAAAGACATCCAATTGGCCAGACGTATCCGTGGTGAACGTGCTTAAATAAGTACATAAAAAACAATTTGCTCATCGGTCCTTTTCAGGACCACAAAAAAATCTCAAAGGGATCTTTCATAATTTCAATTGAATTTTGTAGTTACTATTTAATAGGATTTTATTTTTACTTGTATTGTAGCATAGCAATGCCAAATGAACTGTGAACTCACTAGAAGAATCAGAATTAGTTGATGGAATACATATATCTACAATATTATGTACATGTTTTTTTTTAAAATGCTTCTTCTCTAATAATGAAAATTGGAACACCTCACACATGCTATTAAACAAACTATGTATTCTTCGTAAGTGAAAAACAATGGAATCTAAAATATATGTACCTACGTATATGCTTCGACATATACTCATGATTATGTTTGTTTAAATATTAGAAGGATTAGTACAGAAAATAGGGCTTCTTAAAAGGATAAGAAATGTATGAAGTTTGAGTAGGTTAATTTCTAATAAATAATATAGCACATTTTATATTCAATACAGTTGAGTTTCATACAAGTTCCTGTATTACATGTCCGATTGCTTCGTTTGGTTTAATGAAACATCTATTACCTTCTCTATTTTCAAAGTCATCTTTTGAAATTTCTGTCATATTTTTTAATTTTTATTATAAAATATATGTGGATAATATGACTGACTTCGGTAGAAATTTTGAAAAAAGAAGAAAATAAAATTATAGAAAAACAAATCTTCGTGTTGGTACATACGAGTACCTACCTACGGACGGCTACTAGGTTTACTTCTGAGAATTGTTTCATACGTACTTTTATGTCAATTAAAGTTCGGATATTTTAAGTATTATGACTATTTACATAATTTATTATTTAAAACCTATGATACTAATACAATTAAATGCTGTGTTTTCAAAGAAATGAAATAAATATACTCGTTTGAATAGAAATAAAAATCGTCCAGAGAAAGTCAATCCAGCGTTTCATTACCGAACTTTGTTTAATTTTATTTATGCTAAGAATAGTAATATTAGTTGGTCCTTTAACATTTATATCATTATGTAAACTATATATTTTATGATAAATATTTATTTATCCCTTAAACTAATACATTTGTTTAAATAAATACGATTTTAAGCGCGAAGACTGAAAGAAATGTCTTCAACAAAGAGTTTAATAACTCTCTCCTGCAATCGACGATGAGTAAATTTAAATGAAAATATTTAAAACAAGTACCCGCATATTATTGAAATATATTCAAATGATTATATTTTGATATATTTGTTTGAAACATATAAAATAATGATTTTTTTCAAAGAACTCATGGATACAAGACAGTAAAAGCGCTCAAATAAATTAAAATTTTGTGTACCTTCCTTCTCCTTGATTCTCATGGAGTTAAGCCGCGTAGGGTGGTTTTTAAAAAGCATCATCAATACAAGTATTTTCTAGTGTTTTTGTGATTTTAAAAGTTAAAATTAAATAATCAAAATGGCTGATGCTGTCGTTGCTTCTCCTGCTGTAGTTTCAGCTGAAAAGAAACCGAAAAAGGCTGCTGCAAGCGGTTCAAAGAAACCAAAAACTGCTCCAACTCATCCTCCTACTCAGCAAATGGTGGATGCTGCCATCAAAACTCTAAAGGAACGTGGTGGTTCATCGCTTTTGGCTATTAAAAAATACATCGCGGCTACATACAAGGTTGATGTACAAAAACTTGCTCCTTTCATCAAAAAATATTTAAAAAGTGCTGTGGTCAGTGGTAAATTAGTGCAAACCAAGGGAAAGGGTGCTGCTGGTTCATTCAAATTGTCTGCTTCAGCAAACAAAGAACCAAAAGTCAAATCTGCTGAGAAGAAAAAATCGTCTGTGAAGCCGAAAACTGCTGCAGCTGGTGAGAAAAAAGTGAAGAAGGCGTCAACTGGTGAGAAGAAAGTGAAAAAAACTGCCGCCGCTTCTAAGAAGACAGCCGAGAAGAAAAAAGTGGAAAAGTCAAAGGTAAAGGCTATCAAGAAAACAACAACAGTCAAGGCAAAACCAACAAAGCCAAAAGCTGCTGCCCCAAAGGCAAAAGTACCGAAGGCAAAAACTGCTGTTGCTAAACCAAAAAAAGTTGTTGCAGCAAAGAAGGCAAAAAAATAATTTCTTTGCACAATTCCGCAACAAGAAATTAAAAAACAAATCACAGTCCTTTTCAGGGCTACAAAATAATTCATTAATGAGATAAAGCAATGGTTCTTAAATTTTGTAGTTTGTGTGGGTAAAAAAAAAAATGATTTTATCTCTCCATTAATTAATTAATGGTATTACATACATCCATACTTATATTCCGATTCCGAAACAAAATCTTCAAATATGTATGTGTATTGTTGAATTGATTTTTCCTTAAAAATCAACCACGGCAACAGCACAACTAGGTATTGAATTTTTTCTTTCATTTTCAGATTTCCATGAAATTCTCATATACATAATATTCTTCCTTTATAACAAATATTTTCATAGAAATTTAAATACAATTAATGGCGGAAATTTCAAGTCAGCAAAATTGCTACCACAAAAAAATATAAATTTTCCAAGATGTTAATAAGATACGTAGTTTCATTAATAGCATAATAATATTATGTATGTCGAAGCATGGTTCAGTATATATAGGTAGGTACCGGGTAATACAGCATTCTACTGTACATTAAAACGTCAGGTTTACTGTTACCTAAATGAAATCAGAGATGGCGATGTGATTGTTCATAAAATAATAAAAATTGGCAAAAATAAAAAGGAAGTAATTTTTTTGGAAATTCTGAAAAAAAGAGGAGACGTCGTTCCGCTCTAACGAAATCCCGACCCGACATTGCACATTGTTCCATTTAGTGAAGAAAAATTCTATATGTATATAAAATTGTGTTTCATTGTAGAATCTCTTAAATGAATATTTTGAGGCCCTGAAAAGGGCCGTTGTATATAATGACGAATCCAATTGGCGACGGGAAATTACTTTGAGCTGGTATATTTGGTGACTGCTTTAGTTCCTTCACTAACAGCGTGCTTAGCGAGCTCACCAGGCAACAACAAACGGACTGCAGTTTGGATTTCCCTGCTTGTGATTGTTGAACGCTTGTTGTAATGAGCCAAACGAGATGCTTCAGCAGCGATTCTCTCGAAAATATCATTCACAAAACTGTTCATGATACTCATGGCCTTTGATGAAATTCCAGTATCAGGATGAACTTGTTTCAACACTTTGTAAATGTAGATTGCGTAACTTTCCTTCCTCTTGCGCTTCTTCTTCTTATCGGTTTTGGTGATATTCTTCTGTGCCTTTCCGGCTTTCTTTGCTGCTTTTCCACTTGCTTTAGGCGGCATTTTACACTTTGATTTTCACTTCACTGTTTGCTGACAAAACGAGAACTGTGAAAAATTCCGATTTTACCCTCCCTTTTATTTCCCAATTGGACGATGTATTCATCGGTACTCACACACAAAAACATTCATATGGTATACATGAAATTCAAGTATATATAGAAGCACCACCACTAGCTGTTTCTCATAATATTGTGAAAAGTGATTCAGTGAGGGTTTGTTCCGTATTAAAAATAAAAACAGTGAAAAATGTCTGGTCGTGGTAAAGGTGGCAAAGTGAAGGGAAAGGCAAAGTCCCGCTCAAATCGTGCTGGACTACAGTTTCCAGTTGGACGTATTCATCGTCTGCTCCGCAAGGGCAACTATGCCGAACGTGTTGGCGCTGGTGCTCCAGTATATCTAGCAGCTGTTATGGAATATTTGGCTGCTGAAGTTCTTGAATTGGCGGGAAATGCTGCTCGTGACAACAAGAAGACCAGAATTATTCCTCGTCATTTGCAATTGGCCATCCGTAATGACGAAGAATTGAATAAATTACTTTCTGGTGTTACCATTGCCCAGGGAGGTGTACTTCCAAACATCCAAGCCGTTTTGTTGCCCAAGAAGACAGAAAAAAGCGCCTAAAATGCATTGACAACAATCTACATAAAAAAACAAACCGTCCTTTTAAGGACGACAAAATATTTAAATTAAGACTATTAAACGTTTTCAATTTTCAAAAAAAATTTCGAATCAACAACATTTTCCAATTCCAATTATAATATAAATCTTTGGAAAAGGAATATTTTATGACGCAGAAAATCCACAATTCTTGGAAAAAACTATTTCATATCACTCCTCCAAATAGGTATGTATCTTCGTCACAAAACGAATACCTACATAGCCATAAAATCATAAACAAAAAAGAAATAAAATTCTCAGAAAAAAAAAGGCAAAATAAAGTAGGTAGAAAATTTTCACATTCCGCCGTACATTTATGTTTGGTTAAAATGATTCCAATCAGAAAAGTGGCGGGAAAATGCTATTTTTGCCGCCATTTCACAAGCCACGCCACGTCTTCTCAGAATTTTATTTGAAAAGTAAAACAAATTTAACTTCCACATTTATTCAGCAAACACAAATTAAAAATCGATTTAAAATCACTTTAGAGATTTATTTTGTGGTCCTGAAAAGGACCGATTGTTTGAGAAAATTATTATTTTCACATTATTTAACCGCCGAAGCCATAAAGAGTGCGTCCTTGTCTCTTCAATGCATATACTACATCCATAGCAGTAACTGTCTTACGCTTAGCGTGTTCAGTATATGTTACAGCATCACGAATAACATTTTCTAGGAACACTTTTAAAACACCACGTGTTTCTTCGTAAATTAAACCAGAAATACGTTTAACACCACCACGACGAGCCAAGCGGCGAATTGCTGGTTTGGTAATTCCTTGGATATTATCACGCAACACTTTGCGATGACGCTTAGCGCCACCCTTTCCCAAGCCTTTTCCTCCTTTACCACGACCAGTCATTTTTTAAATATTTTGTATGAACACTGAACTGAACTAAAGTCACTATCAAATCAAACTGTACTTTTCCGCAAGAGCAACACGAATATTTATGCTTCTTCTTTGCACTAGGTAGAGAAAACCAATTGGAAACGAAACGAAAGAACAGAGACAAGCGTCGTATACTATTTTATAAGATGAATTACGAAATTCCAATAGCATTTTATTGTGACTTTTTTCTGAATTTTGTGAATAGTGTTCTTTGAGAAAGTGAAGTGATGGCTCGTACTAAGCAAACTGCTCGTAAATCTACTGGTGGAAAAGCACCAAGGAAACAATTGGCGACCAAGGCAGCTCGCAAAAGTGCTCCAGCCACCGGAGGTGTAAAGAAACCACATCGTTATCGTCCTGGTACTGTTGCTCTTCGTGAAATTCGTCGTTATCAAAAGAGTACTGAATTGTTGATTCGCAAATTGCCTTTCCAACGTTTAGTTCGTGAGATTGCTCAGGATTTCAAAACTGATTTGCGTTTCCAGAGTTCAGCAGTGATGGCTCTTCAAGAAGCCAGTGAAGCATATTTGGTTGGTCTTTTTGAAGATACAAATTTGTGTGCCATTCATGCCAAGCGCGTCACAATTATGCCAAAAGACATCCAATTGGCCAGACGTATCCGTGGTGAACGTGCTTAAATAAGTACATAAAAAACAATTTGCTCATCGGTCCTTTTCAGGACCACAAAAAAATCTCAAAGGGATCTTTCATAATTTCAATTGAATTTTGTAGTTACTATTTAATAGGATTTTATTTTTACTTGTATTGTAGCATAGCAATGCCAAATGAACTGTGAACTCACTAGAAGAATCAGAATTAGTTGATGGAATACATATATCTACAATATTATGTACATGTTTTTTTTTAAAATGCTTCTTCTCTAATAATGAAAATTGGAACACCTCACACATGCTATTAAACAAACTATGTATTCTTCGTAAGTGAAAAACAATGGAATCTAAAATATATGTACCTACGTATATGCTTCGACATATACTCATGATTATGTTTGTTTAAATATTAGAAGGATTAGTACAGAAAATAGGGCTTCTTAAAAGGATAAGAAATGTATGAAGTTTGAGTAGGTTAATTTCTAATAAATAATATAGCACATTTTATATTCAATACAGTTGAGTTTCATACAAGTTCCTGTATTACATGTCCGATTGCTTCGTTTGGTTTAATGAAACATCTATTACCTTCTCTATTTTCAAAGTCATCTTTTGAAATTTCTGTCATATTTTTTAATTTTTATTATAAAATATATGTGGATAATATGACTGACTTCGGTAGAAATTTTGAAAAAAGAAGAAAATAAAATTATAGAAAAACAAATCTTCGTGTTGGTACATACGAGTACCTACCTACGGACGGCTACTAGGTTTACTTCTGAGAATTGTTTCATACGTACTTTTATGTCAATTAAAGTTCGGATATTTTAAGTATTATGACTATTTACATAATTTATTATTTAAAACCTATGATACTAATACAATTAAATGCTGTGTTTTCAAAGAAATGAAATAAATATACTCGTTTGAATAGAAATAAAAATCGTCCAGAGAAAGTCAATCCAGCGTTTCATTACCGAACTTTGTTTAATTTTATTTATGCTAAGAATAGTAATATTAGTTGGTCCTTTAACATTTATATCATTATGTAAACTATATATTTTATGATAAATATTTATTTATCCCTTAAACTAATACATTTGTTTAAATAAATACGATTTTAAGCGCGAAGACTGAAAGAAATGTCTTCAACAAAGAGTTTAATAACTCTCTCCTGCAATCGACGATGAGTAAATTTAAATGAAAATATTTAAAACAAGTACCCGCATATTATTGAAATATATTCAAATGATTATATTTTGATATATTTGTTTGAAACATATAAAATAATGATTTTTTTCAAAGAACTCATGGATACAAGACAGTAAAAGCGCTCAAATAAATTAAAATTTTGTGTACCTTCCTTCTCCTTGATTCTCATGGAGTTAAGCCGCGTAGGGTGGTTTTTAAAAAGCATCATCAATACAAGTATTTTCTAGTGTTTTTGTGATTTTAAAAGTTAAAATTAAATAATCAAAATGGCTGATGCTGTCGTTGCTTCTCCTGCTGTAGTTTCAGCTGAAAAGAAACCGAAAAAGGCTGCTGCAAGCGGTTCAAAGAAACCAAAAACTGCTCCAACTCATCCTCCTACTCAGCAAATGGTGGATGCTGCCATCAAAACTCTAAAGGAACGTGGTGGTTCATCGCTTTTGGCTATTAAAAAATACATCGCGGCTACATACAAGGTTGATGTACAAAAACTTGCTCCTTTCATCAAAAAATATTTAAAAAGTGCTGTGGTCAGTGGTAAATTAGTGCAAACCAAGGGAAAGGGTGCTGCTGGTTCATTCAAATTGTCTGCTTCAGCAAACAAAGAACCAAAAGTCAAATCTGCTGAGAAGAAAAAATCGTCTGTGAAGCCGAAAACTGCTGCAGCTGGTGAGAAAAAAGTGAAGAAGGCGTCAACTGGTGAGAAGAAAGTGAAAAAAACTGCCGCCGCTTCTAAGAAGACAGCCGAGAAGAAAAAAGTGGAAAAGTCAAAGGTAAAGGCTATCAAGAAAACAACAACAGTCAAGGCAAAACCAACAAAGCCAAAAGCTGCTGCCCCAAAGGCAAAAGTACCGAAGGCAAAAACTGCTGTTGCTAAACCAAAAAAAGTTGTTGCAGCAAAGAAGGCAAAAAAATAATTTCTTTGCACAATTCCGCAACAAGAAATTAAAAAACAAATCACAGTCCTTTTCAGGGCTACAAAATAATTCATTAATGAGATAAAGCAATGGTTCTTAAATTTTGTAGTTTGTGTGGGTAAAAAAAAAAATGATTTTATCTCTCCATTAATTAATTAATGGTATTACATACATCCATACTTATATTCCGATTCCGAAACAAAATCTTCAAATATGTATGTGTATTGTTGAATTGATTTTTCCTTAAAAATCAACCACGGCAACAGCACAACTAGGTATTGAATTTTTTCTTTCATTTTCAGATTTCCATGAAATTCTCATATACATAATATTCTTCCTTTATAACAAATATTTTCATAGAAATTTAAATACAATTAATGGCGGAAATTTCAAGTCAGCAAAATTGCTACCACAAAAAAATATAAATTTTCCAAGATGTTAATAAGATACGTAGTTTCATTAATAGCATAATAATATTATGTATGTCGAAGCATGGTTCAGTATATATAGGTAGGTACCGGGTAATACAGCATTCTACTGTACATTAAAACGTCAGGTTTACTGTTACCTAAATGAAATCAGAGATGGCGATGTGATTGTTCATAAAATAATAAAAATTGGCAAAAATAAAAAGGAAGTAATTTTTTTGGAAATTCTGAAAAAAAGAGGAGACGTCGTTCCGCTCTAACGAAATCCCGACCCGACATTGCACATTGTTCCATTTAGTGAAGAAAAATTCTATATGTATATAAAATTGTGTTTCATTGTAGAATCTCTTAAATGAATATTTTGAGGCCCTGAAAAGGGCCGTTGTATATAATGACGAATCCAATTGGCGACGGGAAATTACTTTGAGCTGGTATATTTGGTGACTGCTTTAGTTCCTTCACTAACAGCGTGCTTAGCGAGCTCACCAGGCAACAACAAACGGACTGCAGTTTGGATTTCCCTGCTTGTGATTGTTGAACGCTTGTTGTAATGAGCCAAACGAGATGCTTCAGCAGCGATTCTCTCGAAAATATCATTCACAAAACTGTTCATGATACTC